>JAUKUA010000009.1:0-600000 GCA_030549175.1 Lasiosphaeris hirsuta
AAAGCTTAGAGTACTACTCCCGGGTGCTCTTCATCTTGCATCTGCTCCCTCTTTTGCGTGCTTCCGAAGCGCCGCGCGTCGTCAGCGTTTTAGCTGGTGGATTAGAAAGGGTGTCGGCAATCAACCTGGAGGATTTGGACTTAAGGAAACCAGGCAATTTTAGCGGCATTAAAGCCCAGACGCAATATGGGTCCATGAACACGGTGGCCATGGACAAGCTCGCCAACGATAACCCCGACATCACCTTCATTCACTCATGGCCCGGGTGGGTCAGCACCGGCAATGCAAACAGGGGCGTAGACCCAAATTCGCTATGGGCATGGGTTGTGTGGCTCTTCCTTGGGCCCCTTATCAACTTGATTGGCATCAGCGACGATGTCTCTGGACAGAGAAATCTCTTTCAGAGCACCAGCGCCGCTTATGGTGGCCGCGGCATACCGTGGAAGGGGAAGCCGGGTGTTAACACCATGGGGGAACAAGGGAAGAATGGACTGTTCCTTGTCAATTTCAGGTGCAACTGGACTCCGAATCTCAAGCTTATGCCTGTGCTTCGACAGAAGACACAGGAACAGGTTTGGAGTCATACTCGCGAAGTGGTGAAAGCATATTTGTAGCTTGCGCCTCCAACGGACCAGCATTTGTCCCAATATTACTTCTTCCTCTTCAATCCATGCCCATTTATTACTGCTCTTTTGCTCGACCCAAAGAGGGTCTCCTCCAAGGGTGGCCGAAAGATTTAGTTGGAGTACCGCCCTCCCACAACCAACTCAAGATCCGAAGTGACTTGTGCGCCGCCTCAAAATCCAAATAGTGACAGAAAATTTAATGGGAAAGAATGCTCCGGTGATTGCGGTCTTTGTTCAAAATCATAAAATGTGAATTAATGATTTCGAAATAAATGAGTACTAAATAAATGATATAAAATGAGAGATATCTATGGAATAAGCGAATGCTAGTAATTGGGCGACGGTTCGGAATGGTGAGCTACTGCTTCTTGGCTTTGGAGGTCCCTCCAATGAGTGTTGTTGCGTTCGTTGGGCAAGCAATCAGAAGTATCCATCGCGTCGATACAGGCCAAAGCATGCCGGCACGGGGATGTATATTGACGTGCAGAAGCGGGTGATGAAGACTGAAGTCCAGTAAGTGATTCTGCAAGCGTTGTCGCCAAGGCCATCAAGGTGTAGGTCGGCACTCTGATTGTCGGTCAATGTACATGGACATCTGAGTGGTCTTCACGCAACGCAGTTTTGGGACACTGGTCCACTGTACGAAGTTGCAACCCCACAAAACGGCGGTGCAGTATTCTGATAACCTCTCTCTGAGAATTGCACTTTTCTAAGGGATGAGTGAGGGCCGTTGGTCAGGCCCGATGCGAGCTTATCACAATGGTGTGGGGCTGACCAGCCGTTAGGCCAGTAAGATGACTTCTTGACGCCGCAGTGCACTTTTGCATGGTTGCTTTGCCAGTCAACCAGACATGTCATTTCTCCTGGACCACCAGCAATCACGACTCGGACACTCAGTCGGATAGCTCCAGCTCCTCAGCGCAATATGCCCGGGCCCCAAGATCATTTGCCATCAAGTCCATTGTTTGATTGTAATTTCTCCCGACTTCCAAAGGCTTCAAGCTCTGCAACCCCCGATTCCACGATGGACCTCCAAACGGGCACAAAACTTGGGGTGCGAATGTAGGCGCAAGGCGTCAGCGAAGTCCATGAACAGTCTGAACTCGCAGCATTGCAAGAGCACTCCTTGACAACAGTTGAAGCGGTCAAGCTATACCGACCGGCTGTGTTCTGGTTACTTTTCTTCTGCCTTGGACAACTTATGACAGCATTCGACCCAAAGTTACTGGGAAATCTCTTTGCAGTCCATGAGGCTGGTTTGGAATTTATTCTACAACCTTACCATCGGCCCTGTTGGGTTTCCATCCTCTGCGAGATATCCGCCATCCATGTGCGAGAGAGGACGATCGCTGTCCCTTACATGATCAACCCAGACCAGGCCGACCTCGCGGGCAAGATTGGCCTTGTTTTTGGCGGGTTGGCTGCGCTGTCGTGCGTGTGGGCATACTTCAGGGTTCCAGAGACGGTAAGTTGATGATGCTGGATGGGTCCATGTGATCGGTCCTAGCGCTGATGTTGTGCCAGCAGAAAAACCGCACTTACCAAGAGCTCGACTTGATCCACTTGGGAATAAACGCAAGGGACTTTGCAACATATTGGCTGGAAGTTCGGAAGGCGTAGGGGGGCCTTGGATGACGGATTGGGTTTGTTGATAAATGAGACATCCCGAGGTCGCTTTTGGGCAGCAAAAAGATGGCATTGTTCGAATGAGCGACTGTGCTGTTCCGCTAGCACAAGTTTGGAAGTTTGCATTGCACACAGGAATGACTTTTTTGAATGTAAATTAGTCGCCCTCGCCAGAGTCTATGTCCAGCTTTAACGCTCACATGATATCCTACCTAGCCCACGTGTATCTTTGCAGAGCAGCCGGCTCAAGATGCTACTGAAACTTCTGTCTCCGTCTCCCTACTCCGAGAAGCCATGCCTGCATCCAACGACTAGCCCAGGCTCTGCTTCGGCAAGTACTTTGTCCCTTTTAGCAGCAGGGACAAGATCTCGCCGCTCCGACTTGAGTCTCGCAAATGTCTCCTCGGCATCCTACGCCCACAGCGATGAGGAAGCGAACAGAAGGTCCATCTCCTCCAATGTTCGCTACTTACTCTCGGGATACAGGGCCCAGACAACGAGGAGCGAGAGAAAGTTGGCGGCTTCAAAGATATGGAGGGTGTTTTCGCCAATGGCATTGAACATAACCGGGCACAGTAGGGTTAGCCACCGGTTCCCAATCCTCCAGCCGACCACGCCCCAGGCATTGCCCTTGGCCCGGACCTGAAGGGGAAAGGTTTCTGCGGGATACAGCCACGGCACGGTCAGCCAGGAGGATCTGCAGCCATATGACCAGCTGTACACGCCGGCCTGTGTGGAGATTTCCCGAGCCAATACCGAAGAACATGTCCAAGTATGAGTTCTTGGTCGGCCATGTTGCGAATGTCCTGGTATTCCCGCTCAGCACGCGTTGCATCGACCCCTTCGGTGCCTCGTCGTCGCGACCCGCCTTGACCATGGGGAATCTCCATCTGAAAGCCGTATCGCGTTATCAATGATTGAGAGGCCGTATTCGAGCCAGTATGCCACAACGACACCAAAGATGTTGAGAGTGAACTCAATGGCAATGAACTGGTTGAGAAAACGTCAGTCTCAACACGTACGCCACATGCAATCAACGTACCGCATACCAACCAGTCCTTATTTTGGGCCGAATACTGCAACGCCGCTCCGACGATGGCCCACGCGGCACCAACGCCAATGGTCTTGATTCGTCCCATTTTGTCACCACACCAACCGCCTCCAAGACAGTCAATAAAGGTTCCAAGGTAATTCACAGAGACAATGCCTCCCTGTAACATGCCGTTGGTGATGATCGGTTCGTGGGTCGGGGTCAACATGGCGAAGTCCCATCTACATAAGACTTCGTTGTCCGTGATGAGACAGCATGGGCTACCAACTCCGTGCTTCAATGGAAATTGGTGTAATTACTTACTTCATGAAACAAGCCACAATTTGCTCATGTTCACCTATAAGAGGGTTAGGGAGCATAGGTTACAAGTTTGTGGCGCGGAGTTGGGGATGGCTAATGTGTGCCGCACACACTGTCGACGCTCTGGGTAATGCACGGCGGCTATGGATCACTCTATTCACGTTGGGAAGTATTTCGTGGAACCGCTCAACTTTGCGAAGCATCTTTGCGAAGGGTATGCAAGCATACAGAGCATCAAGAATCCCAACAACGTCGAGGGTAGCGTTGTAAAATAAAGTTTCTTCCTTCCGTTACATGTACCGCACAATAATTGAAGTAGCATGTCCTCGACACGACGGATTTTTCAATTCGGTGTTTATGCCTCATCACTGGCCTCGCACAATTTTAAAGGCAATATATCCACAATTTCCAAGACCCCAACATACTCCATAAGACTTGTAGAAACCAGCGGCAAGTAAACTTAATATGCCCATTCCTCTCCATCAATATGTGTAGCATAACTTCCGCTTAATCGCCAAGACTAGAGTGAAGTGTAACGCAGCCTATTCGCACTGAGGAGCAGTCGTTATCGACGGAAGATTGTATAAGAAATGTTGAGGGCTGTCGAAGCCAGCCAAGATTAGGTAGGGGGACCTGAATCCCCTATGAACCCCAGTGTTGTACAAGTGGCCTGAGGGGGTTTTATCTCGGTCGTTTGGAAAAACTCATGGTTGACTCGTGATTGGACGGCGAGTCCCGACAGACTGGGCGAGCCACATATGTCACCTTCTCATCTGGGAGTCAGGCAGGCCTCCCGCATGCGACAAGATAGGAAGGTGAAGGCCCAGAACGCTGGAACAACGGCAGACGCATTGCGGTCCGGTCCAAATGATACCTCCGTGCATGGTGTTGCGCAGTTGACATAGTTTCATGCCCCTTTGCGTGCCTGGCCATATTTGGCTGAATACTACCGTGTGGACCAGCTGATGATCTGTTGGTAGCACAAGGGGAATCAGGTGGGCGACACAGAGTAGATAAGGAGATCTCCTATGGCACCCTAATTAATTGCATAAAGACGGCGAGGATTACGAAACATTAAGCCAGGTTACGCAATCGACCTACCTTCCAAATGTAGGTCGCGGTTACGAGAAACCGGCCCCCCCCCCCCATTTCCAGTACAAAACCTTTCCCATTGCCATTTGACGCCGTAGCATGAAATCGTTCCCCGAGCAACGCCCACATTGCCTCAGGAATAAATTTCACGATGCACGTCGCCGGCGCACCTCCACCATATGCACCTCCACCATATACTGAAAGCAGCGAGGACGTTCTCACCATGTCTACCGCCATGACATATATCGTCAAGCGACCAGCCCGCGGCCCAGCACCCGCTGATATTGTTGAGCATACCCTGCCACTATTTTCCCCTGGGGCTTCGCTCCACTTCCCAACCCCCGAAACCCTTTGGATAAGCCGAGATGTAGAGCATGAGGATTGGAGCGTGTTTTTAGAACAGCTCGGTCTTCGCGAAACCACGGACGAGAGTGACGCAGCGCGCCAAAGCCGTGTCGACCATGTTGTTGGAGAATGGAACGCTAGGTTCTTCAAGCCTCGAGGCTTGCGCATCAAGCCCGCTTTTGACGAAGGCCCCGGCGAATCAGATAGAGGGGCCACGGAGGGGCTGGGATTCAAAGTGGGCAATTCATTTGTCGGCATCTCGTTGCCGCCACACTCAAATGGGTTTGGCCTACGGCTACCGGGTGGAATCCTGCTCGGTGTAGCTGTCGGAAAGAATAAAGAAGAGGGAGGAAAGTGATTATGAGGAAGGAATGAAAACTCGAAACGGCTTTGCTCCTAAATGGATTTCTTAATCGTCTCGTCATTCGATAGGATAGTTTGTCAGTACACCGACTCCAAAGTGGACCACAACGATTGGTTACAGCTTTATACGTAGTAAAAAAGATACCTAAAAAAACTAAAGAAAAGTAAGGAAAAGGAAACAATAAATGATTCTTTTTATATGTGAGATATAGTCGGAGTACTCTGTTATTTTGTCAGAAATGAGACAGCAATTTGAAAGACTCTAAGAATTTAGCAAGTTCCGAGTTATGTGATGAGATACTGTATCATACCAACAGATAGATCCTATGTAATCATGATACATCTCAGGTATAGTCGGGAATGTTTTACATTCCTATGATTATTCTTCATCCGATGTGCTTTCATGATGTAATTCAGAGCAATGGGGACAAGGATCAGAAGACTTGATGGGCTGAGTATATGTAGGTAGTATATTAAAACTCCAAATTGATTACCACCCATAGCGTAAGCTCGGCGCGTTTTCTTGCACTCCCTACTTGGCAGTTTGGCACAATATTGATCCATCACGAACACCCAGACCCCGGTGGTTTCAGTCACGTGATTCATGCACCACCCTTCCCATGATCAATTGTGCCGTAGCTAAGGTAGACAGTCTAAATGATCAGTCCCTTCGACAGTCAGTATTCGGTTTGATCACTCGGTTTGATCCCGGTCGCCCAACTATTGCCGCTGCAAGCAAATAGTGCGCGGCATACAAGGGAAACAAGGAGAAAACGAACCAATGATGGCAACTGCCATATTTCTCCTTCGCTGTGCCCCGGTTGGAAAAGGCTAGAGCTTCACTAGGGGAAATTGACCGTGTCATGCCGTCTATCAACATCAACGGTATTCCGGGCCAGTAGCAGGACAGTCTTAAGCTTCTGAGGTCTTGGCTGCGCCTTCATGTTGTCCGGAGTATCGTCACCGACCTCCCTGGGTGGGTGTGCTTTGTCACCGGTTTTGTACTCACTCGACGACTTACCTGATTTCTTTCGTCTGTAGCAGAAAAAGAACATTTTTGATCATCCTCCTCCCTAAGTGGGGCATCGAGGGATGCTTTGGGGCAGGAGCTGAAATGATCGACTGTACTACATGTATATAGCCCACCCCTGAGGAGATCATGTCTCCACTCTCTGGTTAGCTACCAAATCTCGATTCTATGGTGTTCTTGCACAGTGCACAATATAACATGAACCAAGTACAAGAGTGTAAACGACAATTTGGACGCGAAGTAATAGGCAGGAGATGAAGTATACTGCGGAGTACACAACTTCCGCCTAACATGCACATACTGTCAGAATAAGGACCCTGCTATTAACCAAGTTGATCCACTCGTGGCATTGATTCAAAACCCCGGCTTGTAACATGGCTGTGTTCCTTTCGGCAAATACCAACATGATATAAATGGTTAAATGAGACAAATCAACTGCTTCAAATACCCCACTACCAAAGCATAGTTATGACGTTATTACCCGTGGGACTAGCACAGGAAACTTGGCATGTCAAGATTTCCCACGCCTAGCTGTGTGCATTTCAGCTGCCTGGCTGTGTCGTCTACCCGTCCAAATGCTGACGCCAAACATGAGGTGGCTTCTGGCGCTCGTCGTCACCGCTGCATCTCAGGTTCGTTGTCATGGAGGCATATTCAATTACACGGTCGACGGCGTCGACTATGCCGGGTAATTCCTCCCACGTGGCCGCAATAGTGATGCGTGCGCTACTAACGCTTGATTGCGTCACAGGCACTTCCCATGGCTTCCCGAGAGCACTCAGGATACCATCCAGAGACGCTGGTGGGGTGATCCCATCCGCGACATCAATCACCCTTGTCGTGTAACCGCGGAATCCCCTTGGCGACTGGTAGACCAAAAATGCATGCCCCCATCCGAGCGGGCGGCATTATCACAGCGCGCTTCCACCACCCCAACTGCCCACCCGATATCGTATATCCAACCAAGCCGCCGGTACCTGGCGACCAAGACCCACCCGTGCCAATATGCATGGGACCTCTCGAGGGGTGGGGTTTCATACGCACGGCCCTTTGGTGGCTTATATGGCAGACTGTAAGGGGCCATGTGACGTCTTTGATGCTTCTGGTGAGGTGTGGTTCAAGATCTTTGAGACTGGACTCTTGCCCGGCTGGACTGTCGTCGACGTTGATGGCTGGAACCAGTTCCCGTATACTTATGACGGGTGGAACGTTACGATCCCACAGAATCTGAAGCCAGGCCACTATCTGATACGCCATGAAATTATTTACATTGAAAACGATCCAGCACAATTCTACCCATATTGTGCGCAGCTCACCGTCACTGGTGCTGAGGGAAAAAGCCCTGAAAAGAAAGATCTTGTTTCGTTTCCGGGGGCCTACTCTTTAGCTGGTAAGAAACTGTGCTTCTTACTCTTTCCCGTGGAAGTTTCATTACTGATTCATAAAAGATCCTGGTATTGCTATTGCAGGGTCATTCTTTGCCCCCGGGGTGCCACCAAGAGAATGGGTATGTTGATTCAATCTAGTCACCACACAACATTGACGTTACTGACGTTATATACAGCCAACAAATTATACCATCCCAGGGCCGAGGGTTTGGACAGGAGAAGAAGCCCACGCCACCATTTCTCCGTGAGATTCATGAATGGGTAACCAAGTCATGCTTAATCATGCAAGCGGTGGTCTATCCTGAAATGGAGAAATCATGTTTCCGTAGTCTCCGATGTCCCACCAAAGCCATCCATGGGCTTTCGCTCTGACTTGATTTGAGCTTCAGCTAAAAGATTCATGGCGCCTCGGCGTTTGTCCTCGCCGAGGCACGATGAATTGTTCTTTGTCACTGTCACCCGCAGCGTTCATACTGGCCTAGTCTTCCCTTTCGCCCAAAGATCCGGCCAAAAAGAAAATTGACACGGCGCCTATCACCCTGACTCAACATGTCACACATTTGAAGGCCAATTCTCGAGCATCGGGGCTGTGGGCGGTAGAATGAGGTCGTTTGGTGTAGTGTCACTCTCCTTGGCCAGCCTCAAACAACTTTACATTAGCTGCAATCCCACAGCCGCGCAATCGATGGTTGGGCACATTGGCAACGCCAAGCCATCTGAAACAGCTCGAGGGGGTGCACTTTGGTTTATGTTTTTTTATTTCGCCTCCTGTGGTCACTGTGATACCGACCCCGCGTATCTTGGCGTCGTGTATGTCAAACAACCATACACCCATCACATTCTGTCCATCGAGCGACCAGCGCTAGCGCATTTCTCCCTCGCAACTCAGCTTTAACATAAAAAAATTTAGTCATTTAGAGGATTTTTTTAGGGAGTGAATTACAATCCAGAGTTCACTCCCCACTTGAATGGCTCGAGATTAGTAGCTACTTCGATGCGGCCATCCCCAATGTGCTGTAGGTATGTGTATACCTGCCATATTGCGAATGCAGGTCATGGCGCAACCCCTGGTTCACCCCGCATCACATCCCGTCAGAGATCCCGCTCGCAGCCAGACTTGACACAGTTGGCGGGCGCGTGGTGTGCAGCTGTGTCATACCATTCTCCCCTCCGCCAGCTCTCGGTTAGCCCTTGATGGAACAGGGGCTAACAGGTTGCACGGACTGACACAGGTAAGGGTGGAAGCCGATCTTTCAATTAAAGAACAGAAGCTTTTTGGTTCCCGGGAAATCCATTTGCTTCATCATGCCGTGTTCTTCTCTAATTCGAACCGCAGCCAACTTCTCATCGACATTTGTCCCAACAATTTTCCATTGTTCATTTTTTCAGGAGCCACACCTGCTCACTGCTGTTCGAGGGAATGCCTTCATACAACCCAAACTATAGTGTTCGGCCACCGGTTCGTCCGGCCCGAGAGCAGGCCCAAGGCTTTGACGATCCGATGCAGCAACTCCGTAGCGCCCAGACGGTGAACATGTCAGCTGAGCTCTTTGAGAGGCTGTTCCTATCGCAGCAACAACCCTCTGCTTCCTCGCAACGCCCCCCCCAATGGTCCGACGACGACTTGGACATCAAAGGCACGGCCAAAGTGGATTGGAGAAATTCGGTAGGAAATCCGACGCCAATGTAAGACAAAAAAAACCCCCCAAAAAAAGACCTCACTTCATGTTCCCGCCGGAAAGTGCTAACACCAACTTATCAGCGCCCTGGTCGGAATCGTTGTCTCCCTCACGCCTCTGTCTTGCGACTTGATGGGGCTCCTCGGTGCCGACAGCAGCGGCGTTGCTGGCGTGTAAGCATGCATCCCTCGTCACATTGCATAAACATTCTAGGTCCGGTGTTCTCATTTTAACTCTGGCAGGGCGACGTACTATTTCTTTGGGGGGTTGTTGCTCATCATTGCAGCCATGCTTGAATGGCTCTTGGGAAACACGTTTCCGTCTGTTGTATTCTCTGCCTACGGGGCTTTTTTTCTGTCCTTTGCAGGGACATTGACACCCTCGTTCTCGGCATTCGCGTCCCTCGCCCCGGCCGGATCAGACCCATCAGAAGGGCTCAAAACACAGGGTTTCAACGCAAGCTTTGGTTGGTGCCTCCGTGAAGAACAATCATCTCACCCCTTTTGAGAGTTCCTTAACTAATCTCAATACCTTTTTTTTTTCCTAGCATGGTTCCTCGTCTGGATGTGCGTTTTGAGTCTCATCTTTTTCATCTGCGCCCTTCGCACCAACATCGTGCTGGTTATCATCTTCTTTGCCCTCGTCGGTGTTTTCGGGACACTGTCGGGCGCGTATTTCCTTCTCGCCGCAAACTTTGCTCGAAACGCTTCGACCGCTGCTACTTTTGTCAAGGTTAGTAGTAATGTGGGGTGTGACACAGCACCCACAGCTCCCGAATCCCGGTCTCCAAGGTGGGACTCGCTGACTCGATGTAGGCGGGTGGTGTTTGTGCGTTTGTTGCCTCCATGGCCGGCTGGTGGAATCTCTTGTCTATTCTCTTGGAGACGGTTGACTTTCCAGTCCAAGTGCCGCTTGGCAGTCTGAGTCGCTGGATTGGGCCGGGCTCATCAAAGCACGAGAAAAGTATGGCCTAACACGCACGCGTAGGTGCCATGTAAAATCTTTGTAGCAAATATTAGCGTTGTTTACAATTCGTTGTTTTGAACGCGTCATCACAGCCTACACACACACGGGCCACTTGATGCTACAAGGTACCTAGATAGTGAGGACACCAGTATCAACTACTCCACGGATTCCAGTTCAAGTGCGAGAGGCTTGATCATCTGACTCGCTCGCATTTCATCTTGTACGTTGTAATAATTTAGACAACAATCACAACGCATTGCTGGGTTAGTAGTCATGGTATGGAGCTCGGAACGTGAAATAAATGGCCTGCGTAGTTTTCTCTGATGGATGACGGTGCGTCGCCAGGTTGAATTGAAGGGTGGGTCTGTAGAACCACAAAAACGATACAATCTCTTATGGGTACACTGCCAC
This sequence comes from Lasiosphaeris hirsuta, assembly GCA_030549175.1. NCBI lineage: Eukaryota > Fungi > Ascomycota > Sordariomycetes > Sordariales > Lasiosphaeriaceae > Lasiosphaeris > Lasiosphaeris hirsuta. The sequence goes on from JAUKUA010000009.1 coordinate 10,878, forward strand.
TGTCGCACAAATTGGTAGGCCAAAGGAGGCAATTACTAAATCAAAGTTAGAGTAGTTATGTCATCCCCCCAACCATAGATAGACCTGGCCGATGTAAACTGCTCAAGTAGACATATATGAGATGTAGATGACGTGACACACAACCAACATATTCCACTCGTACGCGGGACATGCCCTGTGTCAAACTTTACATGGGCATGCTGTTTTGACCGGGGAGAACGCTGAGCCCTGTATGTTTCCATTAGCAACTCACTCAAACTTTCACTCATGGGGTGGAAGCTAACTCACACTTCTCGGTACCAATGTCCTCGCGGGCAGTCTGACCCTTGGTGCAGGCAACCGCCTTGGTATCAGCTTGTCTCTGGAGCGCCTTGCAGTTGTCGCCGGAGCACTTGGTGTCCATGGCCTTCTGGAGAGCATCGCCCTTCCCTATAAGGAGGATTTCCCCGTCAGCAACGTGAAAAGACGGCGACATGGGAGCATCACACACACACTTGTCTAGTCGGGGGGGGGGGGAGGGGGGTAGATAACTTACAGCCAAACAGGTAATCTCCGTGGATGCCGTATCCGGTGTTGTCGCCCGTACTCCAGTGGAATGGCTGGGAGCCATCTGCGGGCCAGTCGGCCTTGTTGTTGAACTGCCGGGTGTCGAACATGATCTCGTACATGACCTGGGGGATCTTGACGGGGTGGGTCTTGGGGCAGCTGCCACCGCTCTCAAAAGTGCCGCTCGCCGGGTAAGCAATGTGGCTCTTGTGGTCGGGGCTGTCGGTGTTCTTGCCGTCCCAGCACGAGGGGAACGTGACGGTTACTCGCCAGCCGCCGCCGCAAGCTGCCTTGGGGAAGTACTTGGTGTCGGAGCCGGTGCATGGAGCGCCGCCGAATGGGCTTTGCTGCATGTTGGCCTCGCAGCGGTAGCAGAGGCCTGATGGCACCTTGCTCGCCTCCTTGTTGGCCGGATCACCGACGAGCATGCGGAATCCCTTGGTCTTGTTAGTAGCTGATAACTCCACAGCCCCCTCAGGTCCAGGGCTTTTGACGATGATTTTGACTTTGATTTTGACTTACTGGTGGGAAAGCGGTGACCTTGGCACTGGCCTGATATCCTCGGATACTGTTGCAAAGGAAAAAAAAGTTGAGAGTTAGATGGTGCTTCTTGAGTAAAGCCTTTTTCTCAACAAGGTGACGGGCGAGCCCGTGGAGTCCCACTTACTAGTAAACAGTCATTCCACCCTGGACGCCGAGACCCAGGTTGGCAACTTGGGGCACACGCTTGAAGCTTCCATTGCGAGCGCGGAAGTAAACGTTGGCAGTCCAGTAGTTGGAGAAATCCTCAGAGTACGTGCAGCTGGTGCAGCTTGAGGCCGCCGGGGGATCGAGCTTGCCCGGGGTCATGGACACGTTGAAGGAGTTGCCACCAATGACTTGATGTAGATGTGGCGATGGGAGACTGTCGGGGTTGACGAGGGGATCGATGCGGTCGATGGTGAGCTGCGAGCAGCCAAAGCGCATGAGCTCCTGTGCAGTGGCGTACTGCGCAGCCGCCAGCGCGGCGAAGATGGCTTTCAGCTGCATCTTGTGAGGGTCGTCACGGTGATCTTGGCTGTGCTTTCTAGGGGGTTTCGGAGCCGCAGGAATCGGGAAAACGAGGGCAGTGAGTGTCTGAAAAGCTTAATCCAGGAAAACGGGAAGAAGCGAAAGCCAGCGGACGACAACAACATGGACTTGACAGTCCCTCCATCCCATATATGCTTCCTTGCCCCATGCTCACCCGTAGCCAAGCCAGCGTATCCCGACTTTCTGATCCGGGGTAAAAAAAGGGGCAAAGGCTCTCGACGCCATCTCCCGCGGTGAAATTGCCGAGAGCAAACTGCCGTTGAGTGCGGCATGGCCGGGTAATTGGACAACTATATTCGGGGCGAGTCTGGGGTACTTTTTATTTGGTGGGGCAAGGAACCGTCATATTACCTGGCCAAACTGATAGGTTCCTTTTTCTCCCCTTCTTGGATAAAGCCGAGTGCGAAGACACCGTTTTGGTTGATCTAGGGGCGAATCCCAATGCCGACTGGCTCTCTCTTCATTTGACAGACTTTGAAATGCCTTTCACAACATGCCCACGTGCATCCGCCACAAATATCACCCACCACATAGACCCCCTATACAAAGGCTTATATGATGTCGTGGTTGTTTGCAACGCAGCCGACATCCGGCATCTAACCGCCGAACATTTTTTTTCGCCATATGAATGTGTCCCAATATAACTAGAATCATTTGGAACATGAATAGAAGGCACATGTCCCCAACGCTCGCATAATATCAAGTTTGTCGTTTTACTGGTTCGGCATGCTCCGACCCGCCGGCAATGGATTGATGGACCGCGCCTGGTTTGGGCGCTCTGGAGTTGCATAGGAGCTGAATCTTGGCAAAATGGTGGAAACAAGCAGACGACGCAGCGTCAGGCTACCGCTCTGCCGCTTACATCACTCGAAGATACGTGGTAGCGCCAGTGAGCAGTGACCCCAGGTTTTTACATGCACAAGTGTGGCAGTGAACAGTCACTGTTTTGAGTATGCTACGGCACGGAGCGCTATCAATCCGCTCTGTAGATTCATCCAAGTAGGAACCACGATGCAAGTAGGAACCACGTGGTACTATTGTTGAGAGCATGCTAGCAACCATCCATCTTGGCCTAGTCGTCACCCAGGACCAAGAATTCCCGCATCATCTAGTCTCCTCTTTTTCCGACTTTGGAAACCGGGATCGGGAAAAGTACAATCCATTGTTCCATTCTTGTCACCATGATTGTGGTCTGCAACTTCTGTGCTCAGCAACTTCTATGCTCACGGTAGACACAGATGATTCAAGGAGGCCAGGCACAGTGGTCTGGTGCCGTTGCCCATCGTGGTAATAGTCAGGGGACTCGTATCGACGACGCCAACTACGCCCTCGACTGGGTTCAGGGTCCACATCCGAGTCAAGTTCACTCGGTGACTCCCGAGCATGACAAAGTTTGCGCTTTCGCGGGCTGACGCTTCGACTCGGTGTACGAGACGGCAACACCTGGCTAATTTCAACAGCCGCCGTCCGGTCCAGGCTCCTGGTGTCGACTGTCCCAGTACAAGGGTCGAAAACACAAACGGTGTATTGAAACATGCCCTTGGTGAATGGATACATCTCGCCGCACAAAATAGCCCACGCAAATCGAGCAAATAGAAACTCGACGGCGATTCCAGATGTTGGTGCTTGCAGTTGGCGGTTGTGGTTGAGCTGGTGCATCTCATGGCTGCTCTGGGGCTGTAGAAGATGAATAACAAGGACAGGCGCTCTGGCCGTGCCGTCCGATCCTTCGTGGCTGTCTTTTAGGCACAGTGGCAAAGCGTCGTTCATCAAAAGAGCCAGTGCAGGTCCCTCCGTAAAAGAATCATATTTCCATTGTCGTCAACGGGGTTTCTGTGGGTGCCTAGGCGGCAGTAACGCGACATGCGATTCGATTCGAACTAGCTGGCCATAGCGGAAGGCACAAGGTGACAGCACTCGGTCGCTGAAGTGCATGCTGTAATGCGACAGGACTGGCCGCGGAGCCGAACGGACAGTCTTGGAGTCTAGGCCGAGAAGGCTGGCCGTGGAGGCTTCCAAGTTGGCAATGGCTGTTCTTTGCCAGATGGTGGGCATGCTGTCATGGGGGAAGCGCCAGTGCTCGAAGCTGGGCACAATCGGGTACATATCTGTGGGGTCGCTGTCGACAAAGAAGTAATAGGTTGGCTGTCGGAGAATGCCATTACCGGGCCTGGTTACCGGTGAGAAGCTACCGGAATCCCCACCTCGCACACCAAGCCAAGCGCCCTGCTAGCGGTTACAGGCAACAATGCCACACGCAACCAAGGCAATATCATAATCGATGCCGCCACCTAGTTCGTCGTCCACGGCACTCAATGATATCAGATTCGGCCCCGTATCCGGATAGGCGGGATAGCGTAAGGAAATGACGCGTTCCTGAGCTGGGAGAGTCGATATTGCAAGGATTGGTTGGGGGGGGGGTGAAGTCCGAAATCTACTAAGGGACTGTGGTGGAGAATTTGAAGACATGAAGTGAGCTGTCGCTGTAGGAAACACACGTCTTGAAACTTGGCAACAGGCCGGCAACAGACCGGCAAACGTCGCGCCCGGACGTTTACAATTTGTAGCAAGAGCACGCGACAGAAATCATCAATCAGCAATGTGCGATAAGCACAGACCCCATCGCTAGTTCCTCAGGCACCTACTACCCCGCACAGGCAGATGTTCAGGCACATATTCAGGTACATGCTCAGGCATATGAAATGTTGGCGCAGCAAAAAGGTGTTCTCTGCCGATGGCTGCCACACAGGGATGATAGCAAAGGTAGATAGATACTGAGAATCAATCTCTTTGCTCGCTACCTTATTATGCACTGACAAAGTAGCACCCACTATTTATCCCCTACCACTAACGAGATTAATTGCTACCTTGCTCTTCAAACAAGTTCATTCGTCCACAACACAAGAGTTGGATGAATGGAAAACAGGTAGCTGATTGTGTGTCCGTCCATGCTTGTACTATGTAAATCGCCCATTGCATAAGGTAGTGCATTGCATAAGGCAGTGGCCATGTGTGGTGATTTCGATTGGCTCAGAGGGTAGATTCCGGTCCCAAGTGCGACCCTCACCCTATATGTTCCTCGCATGATAAGGACCAAGCACATACCAGTACCATGTATTCCATAGGTTATTTTATCAGATAAGCGTGTGGATCTGCGGCACCTGCGATGCAAAATAAGAAAATTAGATCTGACGTCTGGTCCAATGGATGATGACAGGGAGCAATGGACCTAGCCTGGCCAATCAGACGAGTCAAGTATTGAGACACGCCGCCCGGACGAATGAAAATTTGATTAAGAAATAGAAAATCTACACCACGGTGGGTGGGCACATGGCAGGAAGGATGATGGGAAATAACTTGACTTAGAACTTTTCTAGGTCGAATGAACGTGCGTAGTGTATCCGTCTAGTGTACCCGTCATGATGTGAAAAGGCGAATATGTGCGTGGTAATATTCGTCGGTGCGCGCCAAGGAAGGTAGACCCACCTGTTCTGTCCAACCGGTTCGATCCAGTACCGACAGTGCTCACCGACTAGCAGTGTTCAGCCTAGTCTAGCTGCGGAATGACATCATCATCATGTGGTATCTCAGGGGCTTGGGTCTGGAGCGTTTGGTGCGAGGGCGATCCGGACCAAAACGGCCCGCTAAAATGTGGCGAAAACGGGATCCCGATTGATTGTGTGTCCCCCGCAACCCGCTGCGCGCCTAGATTACGAGTCCCACGACAGTGAATCTAGCGCATTTGTCGCTGCTACACGTCCCCGTTGCAGCTCTGAGCCTCTGTGCTTGTGATCTGTTTTTTTGTCCGGGCCATAATGTTCGCCGGTAGCACACAGCGTGCTGTCAAGGGGACCGCCGACGAGAAGGGGACCGCCGACGAGCAGGCGGCCGCCGAGGCGTGTGCGGCAATCGAGGTGGAAAGCTACGAGCGGGCGCGACAACGAGAAATCGCAGCGTGAGCAGCAGGACCCGACCCCGTCCCCGTACTTGATCAACACCCCCCCTTCCCCGCAGATCGCCTGTTAACACACACATTCGGCCCTGTAGATACCTCTCGGCTGCGTCATTCCCCCTAGACATAGCCTCGGGCCCGGGTACCGACCCCTTTATCAATGCCGACGACACGCTCAACGCGCTTGTGCAGCTGGGTGCCCTGCGCCTCGACTCCGACCGGTCCTTCCTCTCGCTCATCGACCGCCAGTACCAGTTCGTCGTGTCGGAGATGACGCGGTCGCACTCGATCCGCGAGATGAAGTGGAAGGGGGACGACCGGGTCTGGCTGGGCGTCGCCAAGCTCGACGCCTGCTGGGGCGTCTGTCCGACCACCATGAAAGCCTTTGTCGACGAGACGGGCGAATTGATCCGCACCGGGCCCAATGTCATCTGTGACAGGACCAGGTACATTGTCAACGACTTCCGGACCGACCCCGAGTACAAGGACAGAAGCTATGTCACGGCCTTTCCGTGGTTCACCTCGTATCTCGAAGTTCCGCTGATCTCGCCGCTGGGCTACCTGCTGGGCAGCTACTGCGTTATCGACAACAAGCTGCACGACTACGACAACGATGAGACGGTGGACACCATGAACGACATTGCGGCAGCCATCATGACACACCTCGACAATATGCGCATGCGACAGAACCGCCAACGCTCCGACAAGCTGATTGACGGCCTGAGCGGATTCATCAGGTCCGACCCCTCGGCACCGCCCGAGTCACTCGCCACGGCCCAGTATCCAAACACCACAGGTGCGGCCGTCGCGACCCGGCCGAGTGCTCTGAGCGAGAAGAGGTTGAAGCAGGACCACGACCACGGCCACGACCACCACCACGACCATGACCATGACCATGACCACAGCCCCAAGGCCACCGAGGTGCAGCCCGCTGGCAGGACTCTCACGTCCCCATCATCGATCGAATCCTCGCTTTCGACACCGTCACTCTTTGAGCAGGGCGAATCCATCGAGACACCCGTGACGAGCCTTGCGGACGAGGTCAGCCAAGACCCTCTGGATCAGCAAGTCGTAGCAGAGAACCTGGACACGGCCCTGGCCGAGCACGTCGAGGCACGCTCCCCGAGCCCGCCCCTATCGGCAAGCTCGTCAGTGCCCGAGTCCCATGCCAATGGCTTCATCAGCTCGGCCAACATCAAATCGGCCTTCTTCCGAGCCGCGGCCACAATCCGACAGGCCATGGACATGGATGGTCTCATGTTCCTCGACGCCGTCCCCAGCACGTACTTCGACCACTCGGAACCGCTCGCGCTTGATGCCACCGGCCGGAATGCGCACTACGACGAAGCCGCCGGGCCCTTCTGCGCTGCCATCGTCCAGTCGGCCGCAGACCACATCGAGAAGCCGGCCACGCAGTCTCCCCAAACCCGCCTGCCCGAGGCTGCCCTGCAGCGCTTCATCCGCAGGTACCCGCGGGGCCATGTCTTCTCGGCGGACGAGTTTGGTCCCATCGAGGAGATCTACGGGCCCGGCAAGCCGTTTCCGGGCGTCAGTCACACCGACCGCGACAACATCCGGTTCCGCAACGACGTGGCCACCCTGTTCCACGTCATCCCCGACGCCAAGTACATCATCTTTCTTCCGCTGTGGCACTTTCAGCGCGAGTGCTGGTACGCGGCCACGCTCGGATGGGTCACAGACCTGACCCGCGCCATCGACGTCGCCGACATCAGTCTGGTTTCCGCTTTTGGTAACTCGGTCATGGCCGAGGTCTCTCGCATGGAGGCGCTAGACGCCAGCCGCGCCAAGTCGAGCTTTGTGTCGTCCATCAGCCACGAGCTGCGGAGCCCGCTGCACGGCATCCTGGCCAGCAGCGAGCTCATCCGCGAGGGTATTTCGGATCCGTCGCTGCTATCCACGCTCGATATGCTCGACTCGTGCGGCAAGACGCTGCTCGACACGTTCAACAACCTGCTTGACCACGCCATCGCCATCAAGGACAGGAAGGGCACGAGAACGCCCATCAGCAAGCTGCAAGTCGTCGACTTGGCCGAGCTCGTCGAGGACGTTGTCGAAGCCGTCCACTTCAGCCACCTGTCAGAAAACGCCTTCCAGTCGTCGTTGCACCCAAAGGGTGCCTACTCCAAGACCAAGATGCACAAGCCCGCGGCCGGGAAGGAGGGTGGCCCGCCGCTCGTGACGCTAAAGATCGCCAAGAGGGCGACCTGGAAGCTGCCGGCGGACATCGGCGCCTGGAAGCGCATCGTCATGAACATCTTTAGCAACGCTCTCAAGTACACGACGTCTGGCCGCATCGAGGTCGGACTCAGGGTCACGCCTAAGCTCGATAGGGCAGGCAACATGTGCAGCCACATCAGCTTTACTGTCGACGACACGGGCCGCGGCATGAGTTCCGACTACCTCAAGTACCGCCTCTTCACGCCCTTCTCGCAGGAAGACACGTATTCGATGGGCATCGGCCTGGGCCTCAGCATCGTGCAGCAGCTGTCCACCGGGCTCGGTGGCGCCATCGAAGTCAAGAGCTCGGTCGGGGTGGGGACGCTGGTCGAAGTCAGCATCCCCGTCCAGCTCAACTCGGCGGCCACGACGCCCGAGTCGATGCTGCCGGCGGAATGGCACCACCGCCTGAGGGGCAGGACGGCGTGCCTTATCACGCCCGAGGCGTACGCCGCCCTGGTCAAGACACAGCTCACCATCACCAACGAGATGCAGGCTCGGGCCGCCATTGTCGAGAAGACGCTGCGGGCGAACGCCGGCGAAGTGCTCGACATGAACGTGACCATCGCCACCGCCGACTGCCCGGTCCCGAGCGCCGACCTCTACCTCCTCGACAGCCACGTCTTTGCCGAGATATCAAAGGTTGACGGTCCTAGCACCCTCCACTCAGCCCTGTCGCCCCTGCCTCTGGTCCTCATCTGCTCCGATGCCGCTCCCCCCTCTGTCCTCAAGCTCGAGACGGTGGCAGAGAACGCGATTCGACTGCACCACCCCATCGGCCCCAAGAAGATCGCCGCCGTCTTTGACTCGGCCCTCAACGCACGTATACGGCACCAATCAGACGGAACCTCGGCTTCTCCCTCCCCCATCATTCTCCCCACGCCGGTTTTGGATGCAATTTCGGCACACGATATTCCGCTGCCCATTTCCCCCTCACCTCCGCCCCCAAGAAAAGAGCCACCTGCAAAAACAGATGCTCAGAGTCTCGAGGGTCGTGGTATAAATATGCCGGTTGCGATGCCAGTGCCAGCCGCTCAGCCCACGCCGAATCCTGACGGGCCTGCCACAAGCACCCACCCACCGAGCCCTACGACACCAAGGACTCCAACATGGGCGACCCGCCCTCTCAATCTTCTCCTTGTCGACGACAACCCCATCAACATCAAGCTTCTGGCTACCGTCGTGCGGAAGCTCGGCCACACATATGCCACGGCATGCAACGGACTGGAAGCCGTCCAGACATTCAAGGCGTCATTGGAGCAAAGCTCCCCGTTTGACACGGTCTTTATGGACATCTCCATGCCCGTCATGGACGGGTTCGAGGCGACCCGCGAGATACGCCGGCTGGAGATTGAGGCCGGGGTGATGCGGCGGTGCAAGATAGCGGCTCTCACGGGGCTCAGCAGTGAAGAGAGCCGAAAAGAGGCCCTCGCGAGCGGAAGTGATCTATTCCTGACGAAGCCCGTGAAGCTGAATACGGTCAAGAGAATGCTCAGCGAGGAGCTGGACCGGAACACACAGAACACACGGAAACCATGAGCTACCAGGAGGGCTGTGGAAACCACAAAAAAAAAAAAAGATAACCACACAAGCGCGAGCACAAGCATGGGGTTTGGAGTTTAGCGTTTTGTTTTGAGGCCATTACAGATACCCCCATGTGCATTTAGTAACAGCATTCAGGATACGGGTTTTCGAAACATGTCCCAGTAGAGAGAGAGAGCCCGGTTGGGGCGTCGTCTGGCTTTACGTAGACTTTATGATTTCCTGCAGACAACACTTGACTGGAGTTCGATACCGAGGGAGACGAGCAATATGGTGATTACAACCATATAGGGACGCCTTTGCTGCAATGCTATCTATCCATGGGGGAAAACCATCGCCACTTTCACTTCACAACCCACACTTGGTCAACACATGCACACAGTTTTGCACTAAACCGCCTTGCGCTCCGTGACCAGCAGCCACAAGTCGCTGGTCCCAAAGATACCCATGTAGTTGCGGTCCTTCCACGACGATTCGGGTTTGGCCAGAGCCCAGTCAAAGTGGCGCAGGAGCTTCGCTTGTGTCAGTCTTGCCTGTCCAGCAGGTATTGGAACAAAAGACGGGATAGAAACGAAACTCGAAGAGCTTCGCCAATCTCCATCAGTCCAATCGGTTTGCCGAGGCATTGATACTTGCCGTAGCCAAAGATCAGCTCGTGTGGCTGGTTCATCTCGGCCATCTTCTGTTCATCCCTCTCCAGCAGCCACCGCTCTGGCCGGAATTCGTCGGCATCGGCACCAAACAAGTCTTTGTGGAGGTGCAGAGGCCAAGCCCCGTAGTTGATGTTGGTTCCCCCTGGGAGGAAGTAGGTCTGGCCCTCTACCACCACTGTGTCGCCCTCGTCGGGCACCCGCTTGGGCATCGAGTCCGTGACGGGCGGGTGCAGTCGCTCCCTTCCGATGGCCCCAGCAGCCTGGAGACGAGGGGGATCTGGAGGAACCATGTCAAGCCCAGAGCCATGCCGATGGTTGCCACCATGGTGCCACCATGGTGCCCGTCTCTCCGTCCCTAGCATAATCGTTCACGTCACGGTCCGCTTGCAGATCTCCAAAGGCCTCGCCAAAGCCAATGTCGCCAATCACATCGAGCAAAGTCCATGAGGTTTGAGCGAGCCTCTGTCGAAAGGTACTTTGACCTGATGAGCTGCACCAGCTCCTTGACATGCGTATCCATGGAGCTCTTGAGCTCCAGATTTTCTTTGCCAGAGTACTATAGCGCATGACGCTATTAGCGGGTACACGTATGGTGCAGGTTGGTTTGGTGCAGGGCATTCCTACACCGGGCTCCATCTGCTGGCGGCATTTCTTGTGCTGTTCTTCATCGAGTTGACTGAAAATGTGGTCTTCTCCTAGCTTGTAGCGCGTCGCGCAATCGTACCATTCCGTTCCGTATGTACGGCGACCGAACGGCACTCATATGCCCAAGAAGGTCTGGCGGCGATGTAATAAGGTCGTTGGGGCCAACTCGAGCAACGGGGCCTAAGCACGGCAACGTCAGTACCCGGCGCGATTTAATTTCACCGTGATCCGTGGTAACTTACCATACTTTTGGCAGACGTCATGATACTACAGGTGCGAGTTCTAGGCAAGGACCACGAGTGGGAAAGCTCGGTAAATCCAACGCCAAAGGGACTTTTGAAGGCGCTGAGGCGACGATGAGTCTGGATCGATCTTTTCCCCGTCACATATAGCGCGAGCGAACCGAGGGCAAAGAGCCACTAGAATTCCTGGATCTGTGAAACGAGGCTCATGACTGTGGTATTCACCTGGGTACTCCTGTTTATCTAACAAAGTAGTGTTTTGGTGAATTGGCTGGGGTGCAAGACCAGTCGCGAAGGCTCACTCCTCCCACTTTACCAGTCTACCTGCGGGGGGGCTGGGAGAGATAAATGTCTCTGAACCTCTCTGGGATAATCCGAGGTAATAATGGCGTTCCGTCCTCTTCTGGGATGTACTCGTTATCACCGCGGCCCATGCCCTTCCACTCGCCCAGCCTTGGCTTCATTGCTCCTCCATATGATAGACTCTAGTCGCCATTGGGACACTCGCAGAGAAGCAAGTTCTATGCAGACGCGCAAATGGGGGATCCCGGTCACGATGCATGCGGACGCGGTTGCTACATGACGCCATATAGCGATATACACGCTGGCATCTTTGCCGATTAGGGATCCTGGACGCGGGAAGGTGTGAGATAGGGGTCCTCCCGCGGGTTGCCGGCATGCATGGTTGCACTTCCCGCAAGCCACAATAGCTGCACAATGACAAAGTGGAAGTTCACAGATACGTAGCCGGCACTGGGGAGCCGAGGTCAATTTGTACTGCAACACTGGAGACGGCGAGCTAAACCTCTGCAAGATCCGCATACAGCAGGAAATATACCAAGATGCTAGTACCTACTAAACATTGAACCACCCGAACTAACAGGGGCGTGAGTAAAGTATATGTTCTTGGTGTGCCCAGTCTTCTAATCAAAAAGGGGCATTTACTTCTCGCATTACCCCTCCGCGCCCAAAGACGTGGAGCGAGCAGAGGGGATGCAGAACACGAATGTGCCAGTTCTTGTCACCGATACTATGAGGCCCAAGAAAAAGCCACATGGGTGAGTTGTGGCACCCCCTTGTGGAAATTGAGTGCCGTGCATTGCAACCCAAAATGATTCCCGGCGAGAAAGCCACTTTCCTGCAAGGACAAGGAACGGTGACAAGGAACGGTGACAAGGGAACGGTTTCTAATGTTCGTAATATCTTCTATTCCTTTTCACAGCTCCCAAACCATAGCCACTGACACAAATGTCAGGACGAGAAAGTCAATACAAACACGCTATGTAAGCCATGCATTGACGACGCATGATATCCATAAAATATGTACACGGAGGAGATGGAAAATATCCATGGGTTCAACTGCATATGCGCTCTAGGCAAAATGTGGCACACCACGCTGGATAGAGCCCATCGAATGAACCAGTGGAAAGAAGCCGATGACCTGCTCAAAGTAGTTGAGGCAAGCGTGCCGACGACTCATATGGCCCCCGCTCGTGCTGATGCCACCCTTGGGATCCTGGTTGTAGTAGTGTTCCTTGCCCATGACATGCAAGGGGCCATTGCATGTCAACATGGACGCGATGTAGTTTATTGCCAGGTCCTCACAGTTGAAGACCTCGTCGACGTGCTCGCGGATGAGGGTGGGGATGGGTTCGTCGGACGAGTAGTAGTCCATAAGCGAGATGTGGACGAAGGCCAGGTTAGTAAGGACCAGAGCGTACCAGTCCTGGCCCTCCCTGCATTGTCCGTACGACAAAACGCCCTTGTCGTTGCGGCTGTAGCAGCGAGGAAGCGCCCCGGTTACCCTGTATCGTCCTAGCTGCCGCCATGTCCGGAAGACAAACTCCAGATCTGCAGGCTCGTACCAGACGTCATCGTCGTGTTGGAGGATGGCCTGGGTGCGATATTCGGCAAAGGGAATCAGCCTCATGTTCAGGCTGTTGCGCTCCGACATGCGGTATCGGACATTGACGCCGTGCTTGGAGACAAAGTCTGGTGGAGGGGTTTTGTCGAGCTCGTTCCAGATGATGACTATTTCGAGGAGGGAGGGGATTTTGTCGCGGAGGAGTCTTGTGAGGGTGGTGTTGAGCACATCGGGGCGGCGGAATGTGGGGATCGCGATGCTATGGATCGCGGGTCAGCTAGAGTCACCACGAGCGAGGTCAAGTCAATATCGAAATGGAACCCACGTGAACTTATCGTCCATCAAGTGCGCATAGCGCGCATCGGCCTCTAGCCAAAGCCTTCGCGCCTCCGCATGGGTGTCGTTTCCACAGGCTGCAACATATCCCGACGGCACAAGCGGCGTTTCCGGTACGATGGGGGGCGACTCTGGCGGCGGATAACAAGGCTCGGGAGACGCAGGGGACTCGGAGGGTAGTGGTGGTGAGTTGGGTACAGGCGCCGAAGTGACGGCATCTAGCGGGTCTGGCTTCAGGCTCGGGTCCGCGGACTTGTTTGGAGAGAGCAGCGACAGCGTCAACGTCGCAGCAACAAAAAAAGAACAGGATATTATGCCCAGCTTCTTCAATGTTAGACCCCTCAGGCCCTCGGAGAATTCGTGCCTCATGTTGCCGAGCGTGATGGAGGGGAAGCCAGGGGACGGAAAAAGTCAGGGGACAGCAAGTCGCGTGCAAGAGCGCGCAGCAGAAAATAAAAACGATCTCCTTTCCCCTCAGGCCCCAGAAAGGGGGAAGTGGGTCCGGAGTATCGCTCTGACCCATCCACCCATCGTCCAGAGTCAGCTTGCCACATGCTTTGCGTCAAGGACTGCCCAACCAACCCGAGGGGGCTAAGCCGAGAGAGGCCTACCTAGCGGGAGAAAGTGGGTCCCTGCCCCCATGTCCAGATCCTAACATCGTAGCCAACACGCTGTTTTTATCAAATAAGGGCGTGTTCAAGAATGCTACTCATGGCTTTCTTGTTACAAAACAAGTAAAAGCCGAAAAAGTTGTTCCAGTGCCACCATTTCGGCCACCATCCCGAAATGGTGGATAAAAGCAGTTGTTGGCCCCCTCGGTCCACCTATATTCACAGCGTATTCGCCGCATTCATACCTCCCGGCTTGGCGATTGAGCCAACAAGCAAACACAATAAGCAAGTAGTACTGGAACAGAATATGTTTTCGTGTCGTGTTTTGGGGCGTACACCAAGGCTCCGAATGACCGGATTTTCTTTTTTGAAAAAGAAAAATGGGAGCTTGCTTGTTGGGCCGAATGGAAAATAAGAAAGGTCCAACAAGTAAAGCCATAATGCACAGGAGTATCTAGATAAGGGGGCACTTTTCCCGAATAAATAAGTTTTTTTGCACCCCAGCGCCACAAAGTGCAACTTGAGCTGAAACTAGCCAATTGGGGCAGCGTCACCACAAGGAGATGGTGGGATGCAGGGAATTCCCCGTGCTTTTGTTCACAAATACGGGTACCTTATCACAATGGGTAAAACGCCAACGACAAACAACATTTGCAACAACCAACGAGCACCAATACCAACCAACATGTCACTTTCTGGGGGGTTGGGCGATACCAGCGAGAGTACCAACACCCACGGCTCCTGCCCCCACTCCCAGCGCAATGAAAAACACCATCCCCATTCAACTACATCAAGGTAACCATAAATCGCTATGTGTGCTATTTCCCATCTTTCACACTCAGCGTAGAGTTAAGCTAAAAGAATTAGCAACCTACCCGTGATGCCGTTCTGCCCTGCTTCAATTGTCGCACAAATCCGGTGCCAAGCCAACTGTGGCTAGAGCGCTCTATTTGAGCTTAGGCTCCTTGAGGTCTTGATCACAGATAAAAAAGCGCTTACAGCGCTCTGGATCTTGAACCCTCTTCAACAATATAACCAATTCGACCCTGTGTGAGCCTCCACCTGAATAGTGCCACATCAATCGAAGAGTCAACAAGGCTTTTCAGTGAATTCGAGAGCTAGTTGTGTTCATCCCTATTGGCACAGTAGTTGTGTCAAAAAGGCAATGCAAAGAAATGGTCCCATTTGCTGTGGCCTACAGCTTCTGTTTACCACAACCAACTCTTGACAAGTGATCCCAACTTACCAATGATTGCAGAAAGGGGGTAGCTCACGCAGCATGTGTTAGGGACACATTCATCCCATCTATTATACTCTTGCGTTGTATCGGGGTGCCTTGTTCTGGTGTCATGTGGCATAATGAGGCGGCACCAGCTCAGAACGGCGCATTCACGATGTCTTGCCTATAAACCCAACAGGACGACGAACCGGCTGCCTGGGAGTGACTGCACAGAAAAGGCAGGAGCTGAGCTTGGCCCAAATAAAGAAATTAAGTGGCGACTGAAATAAGAGACAATCAAAAAAGCTGAGAAGTGCCGAGACATTACTGGCGGCTTCATCGACAAGGACGGTCACAAATTTGGACGTGTCGGAGTTGATGAAAAGGACGGCCAAGGGCCCAACGTGCTTGTCAGCAGTCGGCCTCAGCCACATTCTTTGGCAGGCCCTGGCCTGCCAACCCCACCGAATCCACCAACTGCAACAGCTGCAACAGATGCAACAGATGCAACAGATGCAACAGATGCAACAGATCGCACCAACTGGGCCACGCCAGGTGGTCCTCCGAAAGTCTTCGGACCTCCTTCATTACCAATAGATTGGCCAACTGGCCAGTATCGCCACCAACAGTTTGTGCAGCCAGATTTCACGGCAGTCTTCGTAACACTAATTGAATCGAGATAGCACAGTGTTAGCCTGACAGGCCGAAGGCCTATAGGCCTTGTGTTACCTTCCTTGGATATAAAAGAGCCTGGAATTTAGCACGTCTTTTAAGCTATATTAAAGACCTTGAGGCCAGAGAAGATTATCATTGAATTCAACTCCTTTTTGTACTTACACACTTAGTTCCAAAGCCTCATACCAAGATTTGGATAGCCCCTTGTCACAGCAAGCAAGCTGCATATGCCTACCAACTGGTGAATCAGATACCAACTATGCAGGTTTTGTCAACCTACATGGCTAAACGAATCTGAACTCAGAACTAAACCTACTTGAAATCGGATTTGACAACGCCGTCGAGCGAGCCAGGACGTTGGACAACTATTAAGAAAAGCACTAGCACCCCATAGGCCCACTGCATGGTCCTCCAGTGTCGATGAAGGACCAGTTCTATGTCAAGGGCATGGGAACCAATGGGGTATGTCGGTTAGATTGACACTTACGAAGGGGATAAGACTTCGCTGTTGAGGAAACGTGCCGAAAGCGAGCTTGTGCAAAAGCTTACGTCTCTCGGAGCAATTATCATTGCCAAGGTAGGAATCTCTGGAATTCTTGTTCACGAGCATGCCAGCTAACCAACATACCTAGACAACTTTAGTACAGACTCTCTGGGTATGTGGATATCGAGCTTTATACACAACCCATGTTCTAAGTCTAATTGGTTGGGAGAAGCCAACAATCACATCTTGGGATATAATTTAAATCCCAGAAACCAGGGATTTTCCTCGGGAGGCAGCTCTAGTGGTAAGGCAATACTAACGATACAGAATATTTACCTGCTTAGCATTCTAACATATCACGTAGGCGAGGGAGCAATGCAGGCTCTCAGAGGTAGTGCAGTTAGATTTGGTACCGATATTGGTAAGCCCTTACAGGCATCTCTGAGTCATGCCAGCATTCGCTAATGAACACAAGGTGGATCTGTTTCTATGCCTGCGGCATTCAATGGCGTTTTCAGCATCAAGCCGTCCGTCGGTAGGCTGCCTACACTCGGCATGCCCAATTCCGTGGGTCAAGTTCTAGCTGAACCTCAATTCCCGAACGTCTCGCTAATTCTCTGCCTTGGTCTCCTGGGCAAATGAACATTGCAACCGTCCCAGGGCTGCTGGCGAATTCCAATGGATCATTACGCCTTGTGCTCAAGGCAGTTCTCTCTACTGAGCCTTGGCTTACCGACCCGGATGTACATCCTATCCCTTGGCGGAAGCCACAGGATATTAAGTCCAACAAGCTAGCATTCGGTTTCATGGAAACCAATGGTATTGCAAGGTCCCATCCGCCGATTCTACGGGCCCTCAACATGGCGAAGAATGCGCTCCAACAGAAGGGCCACAAGGTAGATACCCACCCTCATTCCTTCCTCCTACCCTTCAATGTGATAATTGAGGCTAACATCTCACTGGGGTCATTCCTTGGCAGGGGTCTTCGCACCAAGAAGCGTCCGAAATTCACGTAAGGCGCAAGTGAAGACTGTGCTCATGGCAAGCGAACTAACGTAACACAGAGAGCTGTTACTCAAGCGGATGGATGCCATGATATCTTGAGCACTTGAAGCTTTCTGGAGAGCCCTTGATTCCAGAGCTAGCCTCTGATGTCCTTGACGGAGAGCCCGACGAGCAAAAGAACGTAATTGAGGTTGAAAAGAAGGTTCTTGAGCTGCGAGAATACAGGGTTAAATTCTAGAAGTATTGGGTGTTAACAGCTAGCTCCACCGGCACCAGTAGGCCTATGGTGCTCTGATTTGAAGTTTGCAAAAGACAAATCTAACATTTCTGCGTCTTCATGGGACGTCCTGTTGATGCCGTAACCACCCCCGTCGCTCCTTCGGCAGCGGTAATCCCAGGGAAGCTGTATAATTGCGGTAAGCACCGGAAAGTTTATTCACCTTTGCAACATGCACAAAGGTATAGCGGTAACAGGAATGCATTGTTGCCGCTCAACCACTAGGATACATCACCCTCGCCCGCCAATGTTGTGGGCCATGCTACCTTGGTCATGCCGCACTCGGGCGGATAAATCCATTGACAAGATGGATTTGACCTATAAGCCAGTTGACGAGATTGACGAGAAAAATACTGGAAAGCATGTAAGCAGCATGTCAACCCCAATAGCCAACCAACGCGCCCATACTGGTGGCTAATAATGCATTTGAAGATGATCCAGAGGTATACGATGGCGCCCCGGCTGCAATTCAAATCCTCGGCGGTAGAATGGAGAGGGGGCGGCTATTGGAAATCGGCCAGATTGTCTGGGAAGCGCTGCGAAGCTACGGACACGTAGCAGCTGACTAGGAGGGAGAGCGAGACAGTTGTTGAGGTGGGAAACCAAGCCATGGTAAAGGTTCTGTTGGCAGGTACTACTTTTACATGTCCAGCAAACGCAACGCCCTTGGCCGCCATGATTCATTGCTCCAGCACTCCTGCTTGGCAGGGCGCCGTAGTTAGGCCAGCCCACCAGCTTCTGAGTTGTGCAGCACCTTGGAGTCCTTTTCTTTCCTTTTTTTCCTTTCCATGTTGAAATACAGCCCCTTTTTTACACATGTGATGCATGACTGTGGTGCCTGACCGTCCATTTTGGTTTCTGGGTCGGCGGTTTGGGTAAGTCCCAGGTACCTTTACCTAGATCGTGGGCGACATCAGCAGAAGACTTGTTCCCAAAGAGTCATGACGTCGATTGATATTGGGCACAAGCTTGAGTGAGCATGATCATGGGGGATTTGGAAGAAGACCAAATCCTTGCACTCCGGGACATGACTCAAAGACTCTCAAACCGTGCTCCATTGCAACTCGAAATACTGTGCGTCTGGTCGCGGCTCAACATCCTCAAGTGGGTTTGGCCTCGTACTGTTGATCTGGGATATGTGACAATGTATATAGCCGACGTGAACCAAGACGTCATTCTCAAGTCAGTTCGTCCCCATGACCAAAATGAGACATTGTTTCACGGTCATTATCCATGCGACTCAGGCACCCCCACGTCAACATGTCTGTCGCGTGGCGCACCAAGGACGCCACCCAGGTGCCGCCATCACCGTGTGCTCTGCAGCCCAATCCACCGTGACAACTGCTGTGTAACCCATCCCGTGTCGTCCTCATGTAAGCAAGCCTTACTGGCATGT
This sequence comes from Lasiosphaeris hirsuta, assembly GCA_030549175.1. Lineage (NCBI taxonomy): Eukaryota > Fungi > Ascomycota > Sordariomycetes > Sordariales > Lasiosphaeriaceae > Lasiosphaeris > Lasiosphaeris hirsuta. Next base: position 29,634 of record JAUKUA010000009.1, read on the forward strand.
GGGCACGCATGTGCTCACACGGTTCACTTCACAATTGTCGTCGTGTAACCAAGATCTGGTCTGAGACACAGCAGCAACACAGTACAAGATAAGCGATGGGTACTGTAGCTCTCTCCACAGAAGACAACGAAGACGGCACTGGTCAATCCTAAAAGCCAATTTCAGCCACAACAATGGGCAGCTAACGTCCTATTTCGTCACGGCACCTGTTTACGTACCAAATAATCAAGAGCAAGAACCTGACATCAAGCTGATACTGGGGGGGCTGCTTCCCCCCACCCATAAATAAGCCAGCCCTGGGTCCGATGTGGACGCAATCTTCAAGTGATATTCCGCCTCGGCGTCTACTCCAATATGGTTGTCTCAGAGTATATAGACTGACCATTTGGAACCGCCCCACGATCCCCAGGATACTCTGGTTTCCGGCCCCACACAACGTAGAACTTTTCGTAGCCATGGACGCGCTGGTCTGCTAATGCGTTTCTTACATCGACGAGTGCGACCTGTGTTGGCTCTCAAGTCAGCGACTGCCGCCCATTGGGACTGGAGGTTGATCAGCAGTTCCCCGCCCCCCCCCATTCGCGTGATATTGCTCACCTCTATTTCTTCCTTGCGCATATTCAGCCAGCGGTCAAAGTAGGCGTAGCTGAAGCCGGACAGCCCCTCGCCGAGGCTGCGCTGCCACATTTCGCCAATCTTCTTGAGCTTGTTACTGCGCGGCCAGCCGTTAAGCGGGATCTTGTAGACCTTCTCGTGCACATCGACGAAGCCGGCCTCGATGAACATTTGCTTGAGGTCGGGAACAATGTGCACGGGCCGGTCAGCGAGCACGCCGGCGTGCCGCAGGTCGGCGAACCACCGCTTGAGGGCGTTGTCTGGCGGGATCTCGCCGTCGTCGGTGTCGATGTCGCAGTCGGGCTCCTGCATCTCTAGCCAGCCGCCTGGTCGCAGCCGTTCCAACGAGTTGCGGATCATCCATGGCCAGTCGGACCAGGCCGCAACCGTCACGCGGAAGTGTATGTAGTCGATATCGAACCAGTCACTGCCAGTCTGCCACTCCTCGTTGCTAATTGGACAGGCCCTTGTTGTCAGCGCGCACACTTTTACCGTGGTCAATCGTACAGGGGGCTAAGCGTCAACACAGACCCGTCGTCAATCTCGAACCGGAGGTTTGGCGGCACAAGCTGGGGCTGGATGGGCGAGAGATCGGTGCCGATGATCTGGGCCTGGGGGAACTCGTCGGCCATGTCGATGGCCCAGCGCCCTGTGCCGGTAGCAAAGTCAATGATCTTTCGCGGCGGGTTTTCGTGGGAAAGGGGGGCGAGGTAAAGCCGCCCGTCGAGGAGGATCTTGAGGATTTCGTATTGGCTGTCGATGCGCTCCAGCTCGAGATGGTCGTTCGGGACGTAGTACGCTGCCTTGTCAGCTGCGAGGCATTCTGGAGGGCTGGAGGGCTAGGGGGGCGAAACTCACAGCCGGCACGGTATGCGTGATACGTTCGTCCATACTGCGTGTGGTAATCGAAGATACTCTCGGTCAAAGACGCCGTCTCGCTGCTCCGGGGTTACCCAGTTGCCCACAAATTCGGAGCGGCGACGGCTTGAACTTACAGTCTGTCGTTGTTTGCCGGGTTGGGCTATGGAACGTGAGTGAATGGGTGGCCAAAGGGAGGAATAATACGGCGATCCCAGTGATTCTATCGGACGCTTGACTTACATCGGCCTCGATTCGGGCAGAGCGGTCGAGATAAAACTCGAAAGTGAACTCGAAACTGTCGGGACTCTCGGCGGCAGCGTCACCCCGCGGCTCCATGGCGGCTAAATGGGGGGAGGGGAGGGGGCGAGGGGTGGTTTTGTCGTTTAGTTGAAGGATTGGAATCTGGATCGGCACCTAAACTTGGGAAGGGATCGTGTTGGGAAGCGTTCTGGATGCGCCTGGGCTGTCGGAAACGATGTTGGGTAGTTTTGTTCAAGGACAGCGATAACGCCCTGTCGAGAAGGCGGCGGCGCAAGGCAGAGGAGCAACACTGACAAGACCCAAAGCCACTGGTCGGGAAGGAGGAGCGAGCCAGTCTGTCGGGCCCTGGGAGTCTTGGGTCTTGGGGGTGGGAAAGGTAGATTGGCACGGTTGGGACCCGACAATCCGGGTTAGTAGGGGGGCGACAACCGACAACCGACAACCGACACCAGGGCCCCGGGACGGGGATTTGCCGCCTGTGCGCAAGACGGGAAGACCGCCACAAGGCGTCTTGAGGGGGAGGGAACAGGCAGAGCGAAGACGGCTATTGCCCATTCACCCATTCACCCATTCACCACGCGCACTGTGACAAGAGCACCCCAAGGATCTGGATTAAACTCGCGTGTCCATAGGACAATAGTTAGGGTCGCACCAATAAACAATACAATTGCCAAAGAGCGCTTTTGTCAAAAGTGGTTTCATTCATTCTCTACACTCCCGGCAAGCATACCCAAAAATAATCATCATCAATGATCAATAGATTCTACGAGTATTCCGTCGAGCAACAAATAGTCAGTCAGGGGTTTGAACATTACTCGTCCATACAGTATTTCTCAAATAATGTTGTAGCTCACACTTCCCAGATGCCGAGCACATCAGGGCACAACAGGGGACACAAAAGGGGAGGGGCACCGGGGGGTGTGAGCGTCGCGATGTACTCCGCACTACACTACTGGGCGCGTATGCTTCTATATAGTAAGACTTGTTGTGCTTCTGTCTCGGGAGAGCCAAACCGGTAGCGCGAGAACAGCTCCCATGACAAGTCGGTGATTGGCCCCGAAATTCATCGGCTGGCATGGTTGCTAACTAGCTTCACATGCGGACTGACCAATCCACAACAACTCCGACGGCTGGCGTGAGAGCGGTGTGACGACTGCCAGTGCTCATGCTGCTCGTGCGCTCATGCTGCTGCTGCTGCTGCTGGGGAAAGAAGATCCGCTCGCGGCTTGCTCTGTCCCTCAGTTTCTACACCTTGATGCCCTTTTTTTTATTTTTTTTTTACCTTTTCTTTACCCTTTCTTTCCTCTTGCCCCCAATTCCTCTGTTTGGCCCTTTGGGTCTGGCTGAGTAAACTGACGGATGCACAGATGCCGCTGCACAAGGCCGTGGGCCAGGTGGGATGGGCTTTGTGTGTCGTTTACAGCGCTATCTTGCTCTGCCGATGATCTCGGCTCGATAGGGAAGCGGTGTGCCCAAGACAAGACACGACACGCCGATCCCTCTCTTCGCCCGCACCACCCAACCCTGCATCTTGCAACCTGCCCGCAATCTAGGTGGCGCGACTTCCGCACTGGCGTTCACGCTCCCACCCACGCTTCCCCTTTCCCCACACCTCGCAAACACCACGCCGCGTCACAATCAGGCCTAGTCCCAATATTGCACCCCCGTCGTCTAGGCGAGCTCCTTAGGCAAGGTACCTGCCCAGCGAAGCCGCCGAATTGTCCGACCTTCACCAATGTGGGGAAAATGGGGGGGAAGAAAAAAAGAAAGAAAAAAAAGAGTTTGATGGTATTGAGAGGACCGCCAGAAGATCCGTTGCCAACGTTCCCGCAAGGTCCGGGAAGTCTGCCAGTGGGGGACCCATATGCGACCCGCGGCATGGTGGGGGGAGGCAGGGAGGTAGTCCGAGTTGTTCCCTCATGCCGGGCTGCTATAATTGTAGCAGTGTACGGATTAGGTATGCTTGAAAATCATGTCGGTTTGTGTCCGTATTAGCTAAAAATGGACACTAAAAGGACCTTGAGATTTGGGGAAAGACTAGGGGTGCTTTTTGACGTGGCATACACATAGTGCACGCTACCACGCCACCACGCTACCACTAAACGGTGACCTGTTCCATGCGCCGTCCCAAGCCAGCCATTTGGGACCTGGAGAAGTCTCACTCCCAAACGGCGCTGGCGCTGTTTCCAACACCCTCCTTCCTTGCCAACAAGGGTCTCACTGCCGAAAATGTGGCGCGACTTTTTACCCCACTGCCAGCGGACTTGGCCTTGGCCAACAAGGTGTTCAACCCAGATATTGTTTTGTGCGCATCGTCACCGTAGACAACTCGATTGGGGATTGGGCTTTTTATCTTATTTGTGGTGGGGTGTCATCACAAACGTACTAAATGCAATACCTTGGGGGGACGAATAGGTATAGGTTCAATTAAAAGATATGCTGTAAAATTAACCCAACACCGCCCCGACGGCACCATGTTCGTGGTAAGATGAAATTCCAAGCCCCCCCCTGGGTCCCCCACGCTCCAGCGCTCCAGCGCTCCAGTCCCATCGTCAATTTGGAATTGTTTCCATGTGCATGTCATACAGCCATGCTTCGACCATGCCTCCGTTATTCGTAACCGGATGCTGGGGGGGGGGGACAGGGCAAGCCGCAGCCCTGGTAATGCACATCATTAAAGGCGCTCACCGTGATGTCGAGTCCCCTCCCCCAACTACAAGACCACGTCCATCGTGCCGTCGTCATTAAAGTAGCTCGTAAGGCCGTATCTCTCGGCGATTTTGCTACACAGGGGTTAGTTAGCTTGGCACGACAAGGGGAGAGAAATTTCGGCCTGGACCTACCAAAACTCAATGGTTCCCATGGCAATCGTGCGCAGTCCGTCAATATACCTAACGAGGTCCTCACGGACCTTTTCGCTCTCCTTGCTACAGTACTTTTGCACAATTACAGCGGCTTCGTCAAACCGGTCTCGGCAGCCTTCGAGTCTCCTCATCAGCTCGGGAATGACGGCGTCGAGGGGGCGGCCTTGGTGGTATAGAACTGGCACCGCGTTGTGGACGCAGCCAGCCGCCTAGATCAGAAAGTTGATTAACAGTCGACCTCCATGATAAAATAGGAAAAACACGTACCAGTTCCTTCTTCACGGACAGGACATCATTGCCGCTACAAACGACAGAAACGTTAGTCGGGCCATGGACGGAATCGTGGCCAGCGATGGCAACCCACATGATGATGTTGATGTCCACCTCCTTCCACAAGGCCTGCATCTCGGGAGAATCGAGGATCCGCTGAGGTATTTCCATGCCGTACGCAATTCTTGGGCGCACACGGCGTGTCAGCATCTGCACACACACCCAAGGCTTCTTTGCTTCTTCAGGCGGGACTCACTGGGTGATGTAGCAGTAGATGCGAACGGCAGAGGTATAGTATCGGATCGCAAAATAGCTGTCAAAGTCGACTGACGTTTCGCCAGTCAGGCGCTCCCTCTGTTCAATCGCACAGTGGTCAAAGTAGTCCTTGAGCTCCTTGGCGAGCCCCTCGCGGAATGCTAGAGAAGAGAGAGAGAGAGACTTAACAAAAGAGACTCGGTCAACTTGGGGGTCGTTTTTTTTTTGTTATCACGAACCTCTGCTGTGGTTGCGTTGGACCGCCCGGCCAAACTCCTTGAAGGTGCTGCAGGGAAGATTCGGGGCCGCGGGTTCGCGCTTCGACTTGAGTCCGAGGTGGCCGAGAAGGGCGTGAGACCACGACCCCTTCTCGCCCTTCTCGCCACGGGAAGCTGGTAGCGGCAGCCACGACGAGAGCTTTGCTGCAAGGGTTCCCGTTTGCGGTTGCAGCGGCTCCAAGCCGAGCCAGTACCGTGTATAGTCAAGAGTTTGCTCACGATACCGAGCCGAGGCCGAGAAGTCCATTGAGAGATCCTCATCGTTCGCGTCCATGAGGTCGTCAAAGGCAAAGATCCAGTACGAGAAGATGCCGGCGACAAATAGCGACTCATACTCGACTTCTGGGTACCAACTGCGAAAACGACTTGTCAGTACCGGACACATATATATATAAAGGGGCAGGCAGTGCAGCGACAACATACATGGATGCAAAAAAGGCAAAGTCGTTCTTGGCTGCTCTCCGACGGCTCGCCTCATCGGGGTAGACACTGTAAATGTGGTAAAGGCGTCAGCAACACAAACATGATGCTCATCCTGTCAGCACACGCCCCAGCTCGTCCCACCTTGCAACGGTCTCATCAAGCTTGACCTTGAGGCGCTTGTAGTACTTGTTCCGGCCACCTGATGGCCAAGTAGGGAACAAGTCGACCATGTTGGGAACATGCATGACCTGGCCTTGTAGTTCGGCGATCAACTTGGCGTGTGCCTCGTTGTTTGATGGCGAGGTGATGCCATTCTGCTCCATCTTGCGCGGCAGAGCGTTGGTGGAAGCCATTGTTGGTGAGCGGGCTTGCGGTATCGAGGAGGGATGGAGCTGCAGAGTTGGGGCGGGAGTAGTGAGAAAGGGGGGGGGAGGGGGAGGGGGAGGACGGCGGCTTAATAAGTGTGTGTGTTTGCAAGTCTGCAGAGATCGAGGTGGCACTACAGGTCGGTACTTGGGCACTTACTCTGGGTGTTGCTCATCTACGCCCCGTATCTTGCCCCCAACGGACATGTTGTCCACGGTGGCTATCGGGAAGCGAGGTCGGTCACCTCCATATGCCCGCTTCCCGGCGTTATCAACCCCGGTCACTTTCGTATCCCGGCCGCATGGTTGATAATATGATAGAGATATGGGGGGGGGGGGGGGGGGAAGGGGGCGCGGCTCCAGTCTACCGACCATTAGAGTCATGGATATCCACCCGTGGACGGGCGAACTTACTCACGTCGACGTCGCCTGCGTGATCGGTGGCATGGCGACAAGAAAGGCTGAGACAAGGACATTTGCCGTGGGCAACATGTCTCATTAGTCTTGCACACACACACACACACTGGCAGCTTCAAATCCCAGCGTCTACACAGTCTGACCCGAACCAAGGGTCGTATCTGCAAGCAAGCAGGGTCCCCGTAGCCCAGCAGTTGTTCCAGAGGTCGATGGGTGGAAGTGTCGACACTATACGGTCGCAAGGCTGACCTATTGGCCTGTCAAAGAAGCATGGTCTCCACCGTGGGTTGGTGGGCAAGCGGTCCCGGCCACTTTGCTATCCCGGCATCCCAGCTGCATGGGTTGGTCATGGTCGGTACGGTGTAAAAGGTGATGTCGGTGCTGCGGGTGCTGCGGGTGCAGCGAAGAACGGCGCCGTCGAATCACACGTGCCCAGGTGTACGCGTGCTACCTGATCGCCACCCCGAGCAGAGGGCATGGCTCCATCTGCAACATTCCGGGTTGGAAAACGCCTGTTGGATGTTGAGACAAAACGTTGTTCGTGCAGCTTTCCCACAATGCCCGGACTTGGGATTTGGCTAGTGGCTGGGCCGTCCCACAACGCCAACCATCCAAAACAGGGAGCCCGGTCGCCAGTCGAACGGCCAACTCATTGGCCAGCGCCCCATTCAAGCTGGCTAGCGTCCACGCACCCAGAACTCTGGGGAACGGAGCTCTTTCTGCCCCCCCCCTGGCCAATCACCAGGTGAACCGATGCCTGCTTTATTGACGACACCTACATCTCCCATTACGGCAAACCGGCAAGTCCAGGGGCTCCAAGACAAGTCCAAAATGGCACAATCTTCTTTTTTGTCTTTGCCAATCCTGGTCAGAAATCGGGCTATCGCGCAATACGCAGCGCAAAAGCTCCCCCCCCCCCCCCACTTTGGGGGAGACAGCGGGAGACCAATGCAGCACGGAGCCTCGAGGATTTGTGAGAAGTGAGGTAGGCAAAGATACGGCATGTAGCTAATAAGGTATCTAGGTGGCCAGGTGGCCTGCTTCAACTGCTCTGGTTGGTTTACACTCCGTGGACCGCTTCGGTTAGGCGAGCTTTCAGCGGACCCTTATCATAAAGAATGAAGGTCTTCTGGACATCCCAATCTAAGCTCTCCGCCATAATCTCCATGTCAAAGCTCCAGACCAGGCGGGCAATGATAAGGCGCGTCTCCATGAGCGCCAAGCTCCGCCCAATACAGTTTCTTTTACCTATGCTAAAGGGCTGGAAGACGTCGCGGTTATCGTCCTTGTAACGCTCGTCTCCCAGCCATCTCTCGGGGACAAAGAGGTGCGGGTCTGCAAAGTTACTTTCAGAATGGTTGGCTGCCCATTGGGAAACATGCACATCGGCTCCGCCCGCGACGAATTTGCCATCGATGATGGCGCCCTCCTTGGGGACATATCGATGGATCGCCGCCGGAATGGGAGGCTGGATCCGCAGGCTCTCGTTAATGACGGCGTTGAGGTAGGGGAGTTGAGATGTGCTAGCAAAGGTCATATCGCTCTCGCGCGCAAACGTGGTGCGGATCTCCTGCTCGAGCTTGTGACGCGCATCTGGGTTTTTCATGAGCTGAAAGGCTGCCACGGTGAGCAGAGTTGCCGAAGTCTCGGACCCGGCCATGACGAGAATCTGGGCGTTTGCGTACAGCTCGCCGAGGCTGATCCCATCCTTTTCCTCGACCTGCTCGAGGATGTGCGTCATGAAATCGAGGCGGCCGGCTGGCTTCTCCCTTCGGCGGTCCACCTTGTCCTTAGTGAGGGCCACGTGTTTGAGGATTTCGTCCATGACGTTCTTGGGAATTATCAGCTTGACGAGTCCTCCCAGCCCGTACCCCATGGTCAAGACAATTTGCCCGTAGAGCATCATCCTCAGCCGAGAGAGGATAAAGTGGATCCAGGGGTGAAACTGTGAATCCCGGAGGCAGTCAAAGGGCTCGCCAAACGTCAAGTCCCCAATCATGTCGAATGTAGTGAAATGAAACCATGCGCAGAGATCGATGACGGCACCACTGTTCTCCCGCATGCGCTGCACGAGGAGGTCGACGTACTTGTGGAAAACAGGCTCCTGCTCTCGCATTGCCTTGTCCGAGAAGGCCGGTGCCATGACACGGCGATGCCGGGCGTGCTGTGCGTGACTGGCCTGCCAGAGTATGCTGAAGGCGCCGAAATGCTCCATCTCCGTAATTCCATAGCTCGTGTTCAGATTCATGGGCTCCTTGCCTCTCCTGCCGAGGCAAATGTCCTTCCACGTCTCTGCGGTGATGTAGGACAACTCCCAGGGCGCGACGCGAACGACCGGACCGTATATCTCGTGAAGCTCGTGCATTTTCATGGTTATGTTGCCCCCCAGCTGTGTGACGATCTTGGGGAGGTTGGATCCACGGTACAGGAGCGGGCCTGGGTACCCAGCGAGGGGGTGGAACCAGACATTGTAGATGAAAAAAGCGACTGGGACAAGAACAAACTGCTAACGCGTCAGTATCCTGACCAACGCGAGTTCGGAAAGAGGACAAAAACATACCAGAGCGGCGAGGCTAGTGCCGACGTATAGCCAGGGCAGGCCCTGGACTGATTCCCAGAGAAATGGGGCACTCATATTGTCGACGGATGAGGCCACCAACGGACGAGGCGCTGAGCTGGCGCTTGCGAAAAATCAAGGATTTGAAAGTGTTGACTGGGTAGGTAGGTAGCTTATCCGAGGTCTTGGGTCAGGTGGTATTGCTTCGCGACAAGATGATGGAGAACTCCGAAGGGACGGGTCGAACAGTAGCAAAAACCGCCCGGGAAGCCTGAGCATGACTGCCTTGCTTTTCTGGCGTCTGTAGTGGATTGCAGGAGTTCAAGTCTTGAACATCTGATGCTGCGCGCGAACTGTCAGGGGGGTACGTAGCACTTGCGCGAGCCCAGTATGATCCACTGTGCTGCACAATCCAATCCCATCCTATGTACAACTCCTCAGTACGTTTCTCTTTGCATCCGGCCGCAGCAGTCCAGACCCTCTTGCTGCTGCCCGCTGCATTCGGCTGCGGCAGTTCGAGCAAAAAGTCTGTGTCAACATGCAGCTTTCCCCATTTCTGCTGTCCGAAAGGCCCAATGGCAGCGTCCCGGCCGCATGATGTTGACTCATATTGATTGGACCTACTACATTGCAGCGCGGAACCCTGGAAGTCTCGAATCGGTAAAAGAAACATGTTGCTAGGCGCCGCCGCCTGCATTCCACGACCGATACCAAAAGCGCCCGATAAGCGGGAGCGAGAAGGGATACACCCATGAACCCGCAAATGCTCATGTCCGGTAACCATTCCCAGTAGTCTGATAGTACATGGTGCGCTGCCTGCCCGCCGGCCGAATCCCATGGTTTAGCATGAACTTTTAATGACACGGAACAATGAACAATCCGATTGTAGGCCATGGTGGCTCTGTTCATAGCACCTACTGTGACTGTGCCCTTGACCCCCATCAATCGGATCATATGCGGTGTGTCAACAAGCAAGGGTGCAGGGATGGACTCCTCCCATACCTCTGGTGCTCGCCGACATACTAAACTCTTGAACCTTTCTTTTTTTCTTAGTGAACGAGAGATGTAATTAGCCCAGAACACCATTTAATGTCAACGCTATTTTGAGCGCTGTTGGTTATTCCAAAACGCACAAGCTATCCATTGAGCCAATAGGCGTTCAATTACTGTGCTAGGCCTCGGCGTCCTCGGCATCCTAGTTGGGTCAGGTGCATCGCGTCATGTCGTTGATGAACTGCACAAGTGTCGTTCCTTGTCTCGGTCGTTGGCTTATTACCCCAGCTCGGTCGATCTCCTGTAGTCCCATTACACAGAATAGGACCATACCCTCTTAAAACCGGACTGCACGCGCCCAGGCTGGAAAGCATCTTTGCGGGTCGGTCCCAAAAGCTCGAATACCTCCGAATGCCTCATAGCTGCAGCTAGAGTAATTATAGGTTTGTAGTCATGCATCGCATTGCGCTTGGGCAGAGACCCTTGCCGCAGGATCAAGGTGGATTCTGGATCGGCGTTGGACTTTAGCAATTGCCGAAAGGAAGCACCAGCAGCAGCACCAGCAGCAGCAGCACCAGCAGCAGTACCAGCACCAGCAACAGCATTAGGCTGGGTTCACCGTCAGGTCCTGGGAAGCTAGGTCGGGTTCCGGACAAAAAGTTGCCTCGCCGGCGCAATCATCCCCGATAGCGGATTGCAGAGCGATGATTACCTTGGGTAGCTTGAGAGTCCCCTTTCCGAAAGAGATTGAATGCACCCAGTTCTACTCGTACACCACAATTTTCTTCACCTTCAGAGTCTTGTGTGATCTCTATTCTTTTCCGTACAGCACTTACTCCGCAGTGGATGAGTTCTCATTGAAAGCCTTCAGATTCTAGCTGCCTCAGTATCTCCAATCCTACCTACCCCGGAAGCAAAGATCAATTAGCGCGGCGCCCCTCGAGGAAGGGGTAACTGCATGCGTATGTCACAGATGCTACAACCATATGAGTAGGGGAGCAGTTTCACCCCAGATCGAGTAGATCATGCGGTCGAGCATCACTTTTCTAACCAATATGACTGACTATGGAAAAGCGAAGCAAGGTTGTTACCAGCTAAATGCTGAGATGTGACGTTGAACCTTGCCATGATTGAACCTGGTGTTGGCTTGCAGCTCGGCGCAGCCACCCGCTGGGCAAGGAAGTGAGTCGCCCGATAAGATGGGCTTATGTTGTGAAACGTCACACAAGAGAGGGGGGGGGCTAAAATTATCAAACGACACTAGGAAATGAAGCTTATTCACAGCAAAGTGATCGTCGTTTCATGTAATGATGAAATTTACCGACAACACCACGCTCAAATTTCGGGTTGGCTTTTTCTTCAAAATTCCATCTTCCATCTTGTCGTAAAGGTGAGTGGATTCTTGGTTCGATTTATTCCTGTGAAACCATTGAATCACCACAATCGGGAGATATTGGTCCGCACAGTGTAGGTGAGAGGGAAATATACGGATAATCAGCTTATTATTGGTTGAAGAAAGGTGGTTTCCCTCACACAGTCAAATCTGCACCGCGCTATCAAAACCAAGCACTTCTCTTAGTAGGAGGAAATCCGTCAAAATGGGCGCTTACATATCCCTCTTCCAATTCAAAAGTAAAGAATACACACCACAGTACGAGACCTCCCACAGTACCAGCGTTTGACTCCTGATACAACCTATAGTCGTCACCTAATGCGAAGTCCATCTGTCGAAGGGGCTGTCCATTGTGATGTAATGCATTTCCACGCAAAATAAAGTTTTCCCTTCAGTGATGGGACGGTATAAGGATGGCAAATGCGTCGTGTCGCGTATACCTATTGCGAAACAGAGGGCAGAGGTTCAATGGTGCGGAAGTGACGGACAAGGGTTGACATAGCTAGGTGCTTTGCACGATACAGTATTGGACAAATAATTATGTACAACGAGTTTCTAATAATCCCACATTTCGCGGTTTGCTTGAGGGTGAGTCGATACATAATCAACTTGTTATTCCACCGCTGCGTCGATAATGTTCCTCCCCGGTGTCGTCGCCGTTGCGTCGTGATGTAATGAAATGCAGAAATACTACGTCGCCAGTCTACCCAGGTGCCCGCAATTAGTGCGGGAATATCAACAAGCCCTTTTAGGAAATATTCTTCACATACCAGTTCGACGCCTTGATATCGCTCTTTGGCAGCCCTCAGTCATCAGAATCTGGCAAGTTGTAGCAACATCCAATATCTCCAACGTCGTAGAAGGGACAGTCCCTTCCAACGTAAAAGCCGCCTCTCCGTAGACATTTCTGTTCGGTCATGCAGCGCCCGGAAGGTGTTGAGCGACCGCAAGGGGCTGGGTAGACCTCTGGCATAGCCAATGCGGTCATGAGAATCATTGCAAGCACTGCGATGCTTTTCATGGTGATGATAAGTTGGCGCTCAAATGACTTCAAGGGAAAATGGACGGAGTGCTAAAGTATCAAGCGTGTAATATGATCGGTTTGGAGTTTAAGTTGTTTGCGTCGCTCCGAATCGCTTTTTTACGATGGATCTTATTGATGGTTCAGGTTAGTAACTTCAATAAAACCAACCAAGGAAGTAAATGCGAACAAATAATAAGCTTGTGCATTTCGCAAGCTTAGGCATTATATACCGAATGCAAAAGAAATGACAAACATCGGTTGCAAATTAAAATATATTACTGACATCATTTCGCCGGGAACTTGGCGTCATTGGCGGCGAGTTCTCAGACAACCATGTACCGGGTAAGTAGGTATTTGATTGCCCCCTACTTAACCACGCCTATGGTGAGTCCATATCAGGTGTTACTCGCAATCATTCAATTCCACCATTCCATTAATACCACGTGGTGGCTGTATGAATATCCGTTCTTGTATCGACATGTCTTTAGCCCTTTCGAAAAGTGGAAAGACCTGCTGCCACGCTCCAATATCAGGGAAATGCGACCGGAGACCTCGCTGATGGCTCTACGTCACTCCCTTGCGAGCTTTACCAGGTTAAAACTGTCGCTTATTTATGTCCATGTCACGACGGGATGCTTTCCACAGCCTCAGGCTCCTGTCCTTGAGCAAGCCTTGAAACGCCCTTCTGAAGCTGGTAAGTTCTCTGCAGCCGGCTTTTTTTCCTTCGGCTATGAGGAGCAGTGCTCCCACATTGAATTGCAGCTGGATCTTCAGACGGACTTAATCCCACAGAGTGATATGATCTTACTGTTCAAGGGTTTTCTGAATCGGTTGCTCTTCTGTAAGTGAGCCTTGAAATGGTCGTTGATGCATATAAATTACAATATATCTCTCCTAGGGATGAATAAAATAAAGTATCACAAGTCAATAAAACCTCATTCCAGCCCATGCTTGTGAGAAAAACTGCCGACTTCGCTGAACATCCGTATATTGTTACTCAAGCCAAGATATTTGAAGTTGATATCCAAGCCAGACCCTGATCGGCTGCATCAGTTTTCGGGCCAATCAAACTGGGCGCCTTCGATTCTGAAGTGAATGAGAAATGTGATTGGTTTGAAAAAGGGTGCGGCCAATCAGGGCCTGACTTGATACCCACTTTAAATATCTCACTCTATGGTAATCCGTGATGCAAGCTCAAAAGGTTATAGCACAGCGAAATGTGTCAATACCTCACTACATCGCTGTCAAAATTTAGGCAAGGCGGTTGCACATCCTGACTTCCGGCGCCGACGAGGTGGGCTTTCGTCTTCCTATTCCGCCTTTATTTGTGAAGAATTATCTGCTTGGCGCTGCGGCCACCCAAACATGAATCAATGAAGTGACCTGTGTTACTGCTAAAGGTGACACAACACTAGGCAACTTGGCGAATAATGTCGAATCTCAACTCTGGAGTGTTGTCGTGCCTCCATCCGGCTTCTGCCAAGTGTTGCTAGCAATGTCCTCCAACCAAGATGAAAGCCGAATATTCTTGGCAAGGGAATGCTTTCAGAGAACCGGGCTTGCCAACCGGGGATCGCATGTGCGTCTGAGACACTGCCTCCAATGAGAAAATTTCAGATCGCCATTATCGTCATTGACCATCGGCTGAGTGCTGGGCCACCGCCGTAGATCAATCGAGATGGTAAAGGGCTGAGGTTTTATTGCTGGCGGATGATGAAATGTCTCGGGCCTACTATGCCCTACTAGCACCACATTGTCTCACCCAACGAGCCCGGTCCGTGGCCATGTCGCAAGCCACATGCCACCGCCTGGGTGGTATATATCGGGGGCCAGAACAGTTTTCCCATTTTTTTTTAATTCCTTCTGCTGCCCTTTAATCTTCTCCTTGCACACACAGTCAACACCCAGGAGAGTTGCGCTTGTGGCCGACCATCATGTTCTCCACAAAAGAGTCGCTAATAAGCGACTCTAACTTGGCACATCAGAAGGTCACCTCCGAAGCACACAACTCGCTCGCCGTTTCTGACAGTCCAGATGAGCGCCGGCTCCGGACAAAAATCGACCTTCACATTGTGCCCATTGTCTCGATTCTTTACCTTTTTGCCTTTATCGACCGTGCCAACATCGGTAAGCAGCCAACATCGTCGACCAGACAGTCTCAAAGCAGCTGACGATCCCACCAACAAGGGAACGCCAAGATTGCCGGCCTGGACAAAGATCTTGGCATGACTGGCTATGACTACAATGTGATAATTTCGACATTTTACATTGGATACATTGTTTTTGAGGTTCCAGCCATTGTTCTTTGCAAGTGGATTGGTCCCGGCTGGTTTCTCCCGGCCACCTCAGTGCTGTTCGGCATCTGCTCGGTCGGGACGGCTTTTGTCACCACTGTCCCGCAGGCCTGTGTTGTTCGCTTCCTGCTGGGCATTTTTGAGGCCGGAATGATGCCTGGCACCACGTACTATCTTTCGCGATGGTACAGGCGGTCTGAGCTTACATTTCGGCTTTCGCTGTATCTTGTCACGGCACCACTGGCTGGCGCGTTTGGCGGCCTTCTTGCCAGTGGCATTCTCCGGCTATCACACTTCGGAGGGCTGACATCATGGAGGATGATTTTTGCCATCGAAGGAATATTGACGATTGGTCTCTCGCTGGTTGCTTTGCTGACACTCACCGACCGACCAGAGACGGCACGTTGGTTGACAGTAGAGGAGAAGACTCTAGCCGTCGCACGGGTCAGGTCCGAGAGGGTGACAGCGCAAGTTCTGCTTGACAGCATGACGATGCGCAAGTTTTTCCGGGGGATTGCTAACCCCGTCACATTGAGTGTGGGCATTGTGTTTTTATTCGACGCTATCACAGTCCAAGCGATGGCTTTCTTTCTGCCGACGGTTGTCAAAACAATCTACCCGGAATACGACACCGTCCAGCAGCAGCTCTACACAGCGCCGCCGTATGTAGTTGGAGCTTTCATGGTCGTTTTTTTGTCATATCTCAGTTGGCGGACAGACAGACGCCAGATCTTCTTCATCCTGACGGCGCCGGTGGTCATGGCGGGCTACATAATGTTCCTCGCTTCAAAGGAACAGCGAGTACGATACGGCGCGACCTTTCTCGTGGCGAGCTCCTTCACCTTGGGGACCTTAACCAACTCTCAGGTGTCGGCAAACGTAATCTCGGACACTTCACGAAGTGGCGCCATCGCGTTCAACAGCATGTGTGCTCATCTTGGTGGGCTTGTTGGAACATGGGCTTTTCTCCCCTGGGACGGGCCACATTACCCGATTGGCAATGGACTGAACTTGGCAACTTCGGGAATGATTCTTGTCATAAGCTCCTTGACTCTGTTTTGGATGAATTGGGACAATCGGGCACGGGATAAAAGAGTAGCTGAAAGGGGGGATGCCGATGAGTCGTTGGGCTTGACGCAGCAGGAGGTAGAAGATTTGGATTGGAGACATCCGGCCTTTAGGTGGAAGCCATGAACGGTGGTGATGTCCGCCAGGGGCGTTGGGTGTGCCCAAAAACAAGGAATATGAGTGACTGATCATTCGATGGATCTAATCCTGGCATTCCGTCAGGTAACGCGCTACAATGGAGAGTGAACGTTTCCGAAACATTTCCGTACTAGACTCACGCTATACACACCGATATTGTATTGCACAATGTATTCACAGTGTAAAAATGCATCATGAGTGGAGTCGTGGGCGAGAAGATGATGGGAAACGTTGGTGGCATCAGCATGCAGTCACTGTTCCAAGTAGCATTTGTATGACCGGGAGAGTATGTAATGTAACAAGCGGTACATACGCAGCTTTGTTTGGGAGAACGTAATGTACGAATTCAAAGTACCATAGTTTCCAGGCAATGGCTGCCATTTTATTTGGCTGAGATTAAATGCCGGGAGTTTGGGCCTTCATCTAACAATGACGCGGGGTTCCATATAAAGGATTTCAGAAGGCATTGGTGGTAGCAGAAAACCGTGCACCATGCAATTTACTTCTAATTAACATCCATCCTATAGATTCGCCGACATTGGCATAAGATCTAACATAAAGACAAGGCTCCAGGCTGAAGAAAGTAGATATTTTTCTCGTAGCGCCAATTCAATATCCATGACGGACCCGCAAAATCGCGTTGTAACAATCCACAGGTCTTCTTCTTTGTATTACTTAGCCCCAACTCATCCAACGCGGGAAGCAGTAATGCGGCTTCTCCATCTCAGATGCATTCTATCCGTCCTGAATGCAGTGGAAATTCTGGCTACTACCGTGCCTACCGAGGACGGGCGATACACAATCACGTCGAAAGGTATCAAAGCGCAAGTATGTACTGTGCAATGACAACCACTTGAGAGAGAATAATAAGGAATGATATATTGAACAAAAGACTAGTTTATATCATACGGCGCGACGCTCACGAACCTTTTCGTAAACGATAAAAGTGGTAATGAGGTTGACGTTGTGCTGGGTTATGACAACGCCTCGTTTTACGGTAACTACACGAAACTAAGTAGAGGATAGGAAACGAGTTCACGTTTCGTAGACTAATGCAAGAATATGATAGCCCAGGATAAGAGTCACCCCACATACAACTCCATCCCGGGACGGTATGCAAACAGAATTGGGAAAGCACAATTCACCATCGATGGAAAGACATTTCGCACACAACGAAATGACGGACAAAACACGCTGCACAGTGGAACCAACAATTGGTCGTACCGAAACTGGAACGTGACTTCAGTTTCTAGCGACTCGATAACTTTTTCAATTGTTGACCGAGAAGGAGAATCCACAGGAATGCCTGGTCAGGTTGAAGCCAATGTCACATATAGTGTTGCTAACGGCACCTGGAGCATTAGGATGGTGGCTACCTCGCTAAACACCAAGACTCGTAAGTCATTGTCAAAACGTGTGGGATTGCTTGTCACTGATTAAGGCAATACCTTGATGTAGCTCTTATGCTGACCCACCACACTTACTTCAATCTGGATGCATATAAGAACCCTTCAACGGCACTAATCTGGGATCACACTCTCTCGATGCCTTACGCAAAACGCTACCTCGCCATTGACGGCAATGCACTCCCAACCGGGAAGGTCTTGGCCGCTGCGATAGGCAGTGTCAATGACTTCTCGAGTCAGGCAAACTTTTCGTTGGGCCATGCACGGGGCAGTTCGCAGTTCAAGGGAAACTGCGGGACTAACTGCGAGGGCTACAACGGCTTTTGGATCTTTGATGATCATCCAAGAGACATAGTTCTCCTAACCCTCGCGAGCCTGTGGAGTGGTATCAAGGCAGAGTTGCGCACCAATCAGGTCGGGGTTGTGCTGTATACATGCGCTTGGTCAGATGGCTCGGCAAATCTGAAGCGAGCCCAGGGAATGGGTTCGAGAAAGAAGGTGGAAAAGAGCTCGTGCATTGCGATCGAAGCGCAAGATTACGTGGATGGCATCAACCAGTAGGCAACTAAATACATCAACTCGTACGGGAAGTGGCTGACAATAACAACACAGTCAAGAGTGGGATCGAATGGATGCTCAAATTACAGGTCCCGGAGAAACATACATCTGGGACAGCTCGTGGACTTTTGGGACTCTATGATGAGGTTTTTTCCAGCTTTTGTCATTAGGCAGCAACGATGTTCGACTTTGCAACTTGGCCGCTTCGTTGTTAATGGGCGGTGTTTTGCAGTTTGAAAACCACCTCTTTAGACTTCTTTGAGCAATGCCTCCCGACTGCGGATAAGGATGCGACGGCAACGTAACAGCGGAGGGTCTCTGCAAGAAGGACGAGTCTGGCGAGCTCGCCTAGTGACAGTGACCCCGCAACAAGTCTATCATTGGACAAATTAACAGAATAACTAACCGGACTTTATACGCTTAGGATTGCAACAAGCGTGAGAGACAAGGCAGAGCCTCCATTCTCCAATCTACAACACCTGCACGTACTTCGCCATTCCCAGTATCAGACATATAAACTTCATGTGACCTGGACCGGACCACTACTATGGGTGCGGCAACCCTATTTTCAGATGGATGGAGTTTTGATTAAAGTAAGCAACATAAGGAGAGTTTTACAGAAAAGTCGGAGTATCATTAATATTCGGGGGACAGGCTCCCGTATGAGAAGCATTACACTTACATACCTTACATGGATAGCTCGACTATTGTTTTTCCAGTCGTCACGGCGAGTGAGGTAGGCAGGTATAAAGAAGCAAGACGCGCGCCCTGGATTCTTGGGTTTATGGTCTGCATGATGATAGGGCATTTTTTCGTCAAGAAACTCGAAGGACCTTTCCGGATTCCTTGGGTAGCTGTTCTGTTTGTAATATCGGAATAAATCTCCAACGAACCGTAAGCTTTTACGATGGGGGCATATTCATGGCCCCGTGTCTTTCCGTCGATCCTCATAGCACTCTTGTATCTAAATGTGACGGCTGCTATGACTACTCGGTGAGCACCTTCAATCCACTTTTACGGTTCTGCGCTGACAACCCAGTGTCGGTACTACCGTTGAGGTCTTTGACAGACTCTCTCGGTCACTATCACGAAATTGCACCAATGCCTCCTTAAGCTACCTAGATTGGACGATAGATAACGCTACCTACAGCCTTGGTGCCTCTGACGAGATCGACTATCCCAAGACGTCGAAAATCAGTCTTACCATAATCAATCAGGCCAACGGGTTAAGAGTCAATTTCAAGTGGGGAGGCGAACATACAACCAGAGGACATGCCAACTAGGAAATGATTCTTTTATGCCTTCTCGGTCCCTCTGAGCCTCAAAACGTGACCTAAAGCGTGCTCAATATCATGGTGGAGTTTGACGCCGGAGTTTGACGCTTGGGATAGATATCTAGCAATTGAGCAAAAATGGGAATGTGATGATGCCGACGGAACATCGCTGTGGGTCTCCCCCTCCCTCGCCTCCCCCCAACGATGTGAGGCATTTGGGAGTTCGCTGACAAAGGATGCCAACAGTTCCGTTGAAAGAATGATTTCAACTCCTGTCGGCTGCATCCCAGCACAATATCCCGAACACAATGCAAGCGGCCATTCAGCTATTTCTGCTACATGTGTATCATAATCCACAGCTAGTACTATGTCCCGTTTCAAGAAACCCAGTCTTAATGGTAAAAAAAGCTTAAATAAACTACATGTATTGGTGCAATGCTAGGCTGCAGGGTGTCAACGTGAAACTACCGTTTAAATGGAAATATATTCCTATCATCTTTTTTCCCCCTTTCTCATAGCAAAGCAGGTACGCAAATGCATGTATTCCTTCCAACCACGTCTTCCGCAATGACTAAATCCACCAGCTTCCAACAAATGCAGCTGCAGCATACGCAATGAAAATTGTTTGGAGTTGGACGTATCCACATTCCAACCATGACCAACTACCCTGCCTTGCACTTTCCTTTGCATATCGAGCTCCATTCTTTTCTTTTCTGCCCATCAACTTATCCCTGTCGGGTACATCGGGAGGAAAGAAGCAGTAACGAATTGGCGTGAGACATGAAAGCAGGGTAGGTACCCAAGAGTGCGAGGGCCAGGCAACAGCTTGCAAAAGATCAATCAAGACGGCGTTGATACCAAGGGCATCGTGCTGGTTCGCCGTGTGCCGTTGAACAACTTGGCGGACTCTCAACATGGCGAGGATGGCAAAGCTCGCAACAACAGAAGCCTGGACCCACATTCCGCAATCGAACAACATGTGATAGAGTCGCCGGGATAATGCCGCCCGACGGACCGGATGGCGTTCCTGGAGGTTGTTTGCAAGACTTCCAGTGGCAGTAAAACCCGTGACTTTGCCACCAAGCCAAGCGGGCAAAACAAAGGTCCGAGCCCAGGCAGTTGTGTAATCTGGCAGGCAGTGTTAGCTGTTGTGGTCGGTGATCTTATTTCAAAGAAAGACATGACTGACGAGGTGACATGTATCTGCTGAGACATCCATCCATCATCGCGGTGCGGTACCCAGACAGGACGGATAAGTGAAGGTCGTGCAGCCATCGGCCTAGTACAATGCCACAATGAATGCGGAGTAGCAGGCGCATCTGTTCCGGGTCCTCCCAGTAGACCAGGTCGGTCGCTGTCAGAAAGACAATGGGAGTGACCACCAAACTCAATGTACTGAGATGTGGTTTAAAGTGGACATTGGTCGTGCTTGAGAAGCCAAGAAATCGGACCGCCGCCGGCATGTGTCGCGTTGCGGTTTTCGATACATAGCCGCGAAAGCGGACCGACATTTGGCAACCGCCGATGTACTGTTTTGAGCAGTTGGTGGGAATGGAAAAGTACGAGGGAAAG
Organism: Lasiosphaeris hirsuta; assembly: GCA_030549175.1. Taxonomy (NCBI): domain Eukaryota; kingdom Fungi; phylum Ascomycota; class Sordariomycetes; order Sordariales; family Lasiosphaeriaceae; genus Lasiosphaeris; species Lasiosphaeris hirsuta. The sequence goes on from JAUKUA010000009.1 coordinate 50,520, forward strand.
CAATTGCACTCACCCATCTCGTGAACTGCTTGACGTGGCCAAGGTACGTCTCAGGCACTAGTCCATACTGCAAACCCTCGGCAATATACGCCGTCTTCCAACCATCGGCCAGCATTAACATGGAGCTGCAGACGTCCTCGACTAAGCAATCTGTGGGGAAGCCGCCGATGCCGTCGACGGCTTCCTGCCGAATAATCCAACCCGAACCGAGGTTCCATCCGGCGCCGGCAAAGTCGCGCACCATGTCCATACAAAGCCAGTTCATTGCGCTGGACTGATAGAGAGGGTCATTGTGTGGCGTGTTATAGAATAGCTAGCCACCAAGGTCAGCTTCCCTCCTTCCCCACTGGGTGTCGCAGCATTTAGGTCAAGTTCGTATCATTACCTGGGTCGGGCACACCATCGCCAACTTCGAGTCCCGCACAATGTGTGCCGCCACTGCTCGCAGCCATCTTCGTTCCGGGATCATGTCAGCGTCCAAGCCGGCTACGTACTCTGCTTGTCCTCCAGGCAATTTTCTGGCGAACTCGATCGCGTGGTTCAGGTTTCCGGCTTTATAGCCTGCTGACCCATGCTTGACACGAGCTGTGTAGTACAAATTCTGGACTCCAAGCGAAGACTGTTGGGCAACCCAATCTCGTAATTCATCGCACCTTCCATCGTCTGAAACAATTACTCTGAAGTGGTGTCGAGGATAGTCAATATTGAGTGCGGCGCGCACCGTGTCTTGAATAATGTCTAGGCGCTCATTACACACGGGGATCATGACGTTGACCGACGGTACGTTTTCTCCGAGCATACGTAGTCGAGGCCGCCATCTTGCCACCGAAGTAACAGCTTTGACCACGGCGAGCAAGAGAGCATCAACTAGGCACACGAGTCAGTCAGTAAGTGAGGACGGTGTGGTTCCGGTAAGAAGATAATGTGTTTCTAGCTGCATACGGACGGTGGGGAGTTACTCACGGGACCACAAAAACTCAATAGCCATGAACAAGTATGACAACCATGCTTTTAGTGGTGGTAGCTCTGCGCCAACCTTGGAGTACGCCAATGTGTTCAGCTGGATATAAGATGCCCATGTAGTAAGAATGAATGGTATTGCAGCAGTAAGAAAAAAGAAGCGAGCAACAAATCGGTGCCATGGCAAGAAACTGATCTGGTCGGGCTCGTCGGCCGTCGTAATGATCAGACTGTCGTCGTCAATAATTGCATTTGTGAACGTCGTGTCGGATGCAAGAAATGGCATCTTTTCCTCCGACACAGGGCTTGATCCCACAGATGAAGTCGGGGTGATAGAGCCAAAAGATGTAGTTGATCGATGGACCGGGTAGAAGGCAGGACGATTCGAATTGCCGATCCGGCCGTCTTCCAAAATGGATGGCATCCTTGCAAACGATGGTGCCAAAATCGGGACTACCAAAAAGGATCTGAGATGACCATGGGAAAGTTGGGTCGAATGCGGTTCGAGGAAGCGGTGTGTCTTTGTTATATCAGCCTCACAGTTAGCACTAAGGGACGTGGAGGCGGTTGGTTTTGTTCGCTTCCCAATAGAGGTATGTAGTAGTAAATGGCTCGTCATGTAGGTACAGATGTCGATCACCCTCCTGCGGCAGGCCAAGGCATCCCGTGCAAGAGGCGTTTCTGGGGGACGCGGACTCCACCGAGACTTCATCGCTTAGGTACCAGACACGACGGCTACGCTCGGGGCTTCCCTGTGAAGAGTTGATGCGGCATGGGATTGATCCTTCATCGATATATCTCGACATCAGGTGGCGTACTTTTGTGGTAGCAAGCCAAAAAGAATTAACCTACCACTCACTGGTCATCATAATTTACGTGGGGCTGAGACCCCCCATCTGTGCGTGCAATCAACCAACGTCCATTTTCCAAGCCACAGCAAAGCATATTCACACTATACCCTGACCGTAGCCCCATCAGGAATACATTCTCTTCAAGGGCTATCGCCGAGCTGGCACCCGGCACCAACGAAACTGGGCGCGGCACAATGTGGACTATCACGGCACTACTTTGTCAAAGTGGCTCCAAGATCTCATCACCAACTTGAAGTTGTAAGTGACTAGCCAATATCTAACCTAAAATCACCGGATGAGGCATAACTGCGGGGTTTTCCATGCAGCAGGACACCTACTTGAGCTTCTCAAGCCTCGTTCGGTTGGTGCAGACCCTCGGAATCGCCTTGACGCTACCTTTCCGACCATCAGCGGTTCACCCATGTCAAGCGGCGCAGTACTATTTGGGTTGCGGCAATAAATGCACAAGAGCGGGTGTCCAAGGTAGTCACACATACCTTTGTGACGCGAAAGCCCTATCTCTTGGCAAGACCCGCTACGCCACACACCAGCGTCTCGTACTAGAGCTGCAGCTTTAGAACGAACCAACTCTTCATTTACTGCACCAACAAGGAAAACATGTTTTTGAGGATACTGTTTCGCGCAAACGTGATGTGTTTGGTGTCTTAACTCCGAGCCGCACATACATGCAAGGCAACCATGAAGCGGGAACACGGAGGCATGGGCGACATGGCTACTGTGAGACTATGGGAATAGCTAAACCCGACAAATTACCACAACTTCAAGAGTCTTACGCCAAAAAAAAAAAAACCAGCATCAAGTAGTAAAGGTAGTTTGATTCCACCTGGAATGCTCAATCACAGATTAGATTCAGTAGTTCGGCGACAATGTACTGGGATACAGGCTCTTTGAAGCTGACTAGAAACATTTCAGCCGGAGCTTTTAGCATCGGTGTCTTTTACTTTCTCTATCACTATCTTGGCGATAGAGTTCTCCCTTTGCTACATGATGAATCTTTGGCAGTGAAGGGTCGGTGTGAAGATAGTGTGTTCCTTCCTCTGGTCCCAGTTGCCGTCGCCATACTACCTGCGTCTCAAAAGGCACTTCTATAGTCCGCGGACCAGGCGACGGTGTTTTCCAACGGGACGGGCTACACTCTCGCCGCCATCTACGGCCTAAAAAGCGGGACCGTGGTGGCAAGAAATGTTTCCGCGACTCACCACAACATGTTTTGCCCAGGCCTGTCTTTGGACATGTCAGGCCGCCGCGTTATCACTGGGGGCAGCAGCCCTCATGAGACGAGCATATACGACACAACACAAGACAGCTGGATCACTGGGCCGGAAATGAAGACTGGACGCGGCTACCATACTCAAACCACGCTCTCGGACGGTGGCATCTTTACCATTGGTGGGTCGTGGAGCGGTGGAGCTGGGAAAAAGGACGCAGAGGTGCTCGACAGCCGTGGAGGCTCTTGGGGTCCGCTCTCTACATCAAGCGTGGAGCCCATGCTGACCAACGACAGCCTCGGCTTGTTTGCAGCTGACAACCACGCATGGTTATTTGCATGGAAGGGAGGTTCCGTCTTCCAAGCAGGACCCTCCGCCTATGAATTGGTACGGATCCAGGCGCAAGGGAGACAGGCATCGGCAGGGACTCGAGGGATGGATGGCGACTCGATGGATGGGAATGCAGTCATGGACGATGTGATTGGGGGGAAGATTTTGATCCTGCGGGGCGCACTGAGCTACAGCGATTGTCCAAGCACAAGGGCCGCACACATCATCACCATCTCCAAACCTTTCGACGCCCCGACCGTGGAGGAAATTGCTCCAATGGGCTACGCTCGGGCATATGCAAACAGCGTTGTGCTCCCCACCGGAGATGTTTTCATCACGGGTGGGGCCTCATACGCCAAGCAGTGGACAGACGCAAATGCAACCTGGATGCCAGAGCTTTGGAGTAGCAAAACCGGCAAATTCACACGGCTGGCGCCCATGCCAATCCCAAGGACATATCACAGTGTCGCCGTGCTGCTTCCCGGTGCCACAGTCCTGACTGGTGGTGGGGGGCTTTGCTGGGATACCTGTCGCGGACACGAAAAGGAGATAAATCACATGGATGTCCAGGTCTACACCTCACCATACCTGTTCAAGGGGCTCGGTGACGGGGTTTTGGCCGCGAGGCCAGTGGTTCTCGGTGTTTCAAATACCTATTACACCCCAGTGATGACCTTGTCATATCAGCCAGCGTGGAAATCCTGGAGTTCTCACTTGTACGTTATGGCTCGGCAACACACGTCATGAACACAGACCAACGGCGGATTAGGCTAGACCCCACCGTATCCGACATCAACACGCGCGGTGACCGGCCCCTGCTAGGTCGCGGCCGCTACTGGATGGGCTTCGGCGGAAAGCCAACGCACTACAAAGTCAGTATCCCAGATGATGCTGGGATAGTAATACCGGGATATTGGATGCTGTTTGCCATATCACTAGATGGTGCGCCATCTAATGCCGAAACAATTCTGATTGAGCTATGAAAATCATTTTCCTTTATCGACACCTCAGCCCCATTCTTGTACGGGAACTATTGGTGGAGTGGTTGTGCAGGACAATGCCGGTTCCCAAAGAGGGCAAATCAAGACAGCCACCGTAGAGTTACCCATCGGTGGATTAATGGCAACAACTTTGACGTCAGTATTCGCCATTTCCATATACCCTTCTGGCAACGGGGAGTCGCTCGTGAGCCTGGCAGCGGAGGTTGTATGAAAGAACGCCCTTGAAGGAGACACAAGGATAATGTCCATTTCATTCCCATTACGTGTCAGGTCCAAGTGTATGTCAGCGCATCAGTCGTCGAATTGGAGGGAAATGACATACGGGCTCGTTTCCCATTCAAGCTGTACGTAATTGCTGCCTTTGTATGCATTCTCCACTGGCTGGGTTGGCTTGCGGATGTGATCTCATCCTGCACCAATACCTGCTTGCGTATTTTGAGGAGCCGAAGGCCGCGGATAATGCTGGTACCGTTGTACGCCGCCGTGAGGTTAGCGATCTAGAAGGCCCCGTTCTCCGAGTCTCGCCGAGGTCCTGCAAACAGAGTGTTTGGCACAGCATCCGCAATCTCATTTCGCCCGCCATGAAGAATGGTGTTTTGCCCTTCCGTTCGACATCGATAGTAAGCCTATCTTACACTTTGCTGACCTTCACTCGAGAAGTAGCCGGGTACGGAGTAGTCGTCCTGGCAAAGTTCTTCTGCCCATCGCTCCCCCAGCACGTTGAGAACAAAGTCGCCCGCATCCAGATTTCCATCTGTGGTCGGTCGTGTCGAGTCGGATGTCAGTACTGGGAGATACGGGAGCTGGCCGAAATGCTTACGTGTCGCATGCCCGGTCATCTGTCCTGCCTTCATTACCACAAATATGCCAAACGGACTTGTCCATGACGACCTCATCGAGACCCATGCGCCGTGAGGGTCGGAGAAATCACTGTCCAAAGGCAAGTCGTAGTACCAGGAACCAGTTACATTGGGGTTGTACTAGGGCATGGCGAGAGGGTCGGCAGCGTCGAGTCTATCTCTCTGATACAGCGTGTAAGAGGGTTGGTTATACGCATTTCCGTAGAATAGCAAGGCATGAGCCGTCGCAGTGAACTTCCTTCGGCCCACAGTCGCCGTAGTTGAACTTTTCAGTCATGCCGTAGATGTATATGTGAAAAATTCCAGTGCCTTTGAATGCCGGGCTGGCTGACAACATGCCATGGCTCCTGCGAAAGTAAGGCGGATGATAGCTAAGCGTAAGCTTGTGTTCCAAAGTACCTAAGGGTCCAAGAAATCAGCCTCTTGGCGCGAGCACATCGATGTAAAGCCCCCGCGAACCCACCAGTAATCCGGGGTTTCACTCCATGTCCCATCCGATTCCACTGACTGCGCGCAATTCTCAACAGCGTTCTGGATGGCGCGGGGGAGAAGATGCCTCGAGGAGTTGGTGGGATCTTCGTGATACACTGCCAGCGCACCTATTATCATAGCTCCGTTAGTGACGCCTAACGCAGTATGTCTCCCAGTTAGCTACTGATACAGCGAACTAGGGGAATAGTGGGGATGGCACGCTGACAATTCCAATTTCCCTTGACGGAGAGAAACCAGTCACATTTCTTTCATATGAGGCTTGCCCTTTTCTGAGTCCTAAGTCGATTATTGACCACATCAGTGCATCTCCTTGGGCTGCACTCCATGCATCATAGAGCCAATCGTAAGCATAGGAAAAGGCAACGATAAATTCGCCAACGTCAGGCCAGTGACTGTCCGGACTCCGGGTTAGTCTGGGTTCAACTCCCTGACCCAACCGGTGCAACAGCTTACTCGGAATTCCAATTATCCCCCGGGGTCCCAAAATATCGGCTGGAGTTTCCCGAGGCAATGAGAAGCTCTTCCCCTATCCGGGTTTCCATATTTCGTTGTTCGATATGCGATATGCATATGACCATTGCTTGATCCGTAGCTGGATTTCCCTTGCAACATCTAGGACACCACTTGTACCATCAATAGTGTAACTCGGGGTTGGCTTCGCCAAGGCACGCGTTGCTTGGTGGAATATTGTCCTGTTCTAGCTTTCCAAATAGGCGTTTTGGGAGCTAAGGACTGGGAGATCCGCCCATTTGCCCGAACTTGCAAACAATCCGGGGTGACCACTGACAACAGCCAACTTCCCGAGGGGATCTACCAAGATACCTACGTCGATTTCATGACTGGATGATGTGAAACGCGGGGGCAGAAAAGTGCCAGAGTCGCTGTAAACAGGAATCCCATGTTTTGTGTAATGCGAGAAACTAATACCCTCCAATGGTGGTACCTCGGTTCCTGTTGTAGCGCCCTCGAAGAAAGTAGGGGGATCGAGATAGGAATGTGCGCCGCCGAGAATGTAATAGAAAATTACAACCAAGATAAAGCTGGTACATATACCGAGAAGTGCAATGTTTGGCATCGAGGCCCGCGGCCACGGCATGTTCGCTTAGGTGACCAGGGCTGTAAGGGGTTGTAAATTAAAGCGGGCGAATTGCAACTGTGAAATGAGTAACTAAGCCATGGCATTCTTCCGCTCTGGCTGGCGCTCGAATTTTTGTTGGAGGTTGAACTAACTGTGCCACAAGTCAAGGGGAAGCAGCATTGCGGCGTAGCAGTATGTGCCCTGACCAACATTACTCCGGAATGCTCGGAAGGGGATCAGACTTGGAGAGATTCTTCATGTTGGTGTATCAGAGCTGTGCCCTAAACCAGTGTCAAGCTCGTCACTTGGCACAAGGCCCCGGGGAAACAACAGGGTCCCTGACTACTTTTGGTACAGTACTTGAGTGACATTGCATAAGTGGATCTAAAGCCACCTTAGTTCTATTGGTTCTGACTACGCCGTTGGCGTTCTGGCGTTTCGGGCGGACAAGATGCGACCAACAGACCCAGAAATCCTACCCGTCAAATTGACACAAAATACTACGGGTTGCGTTAATATTGCGGGTTTCATGCATCCGAGCTGCGTTATCGGGTTCCTTAAAAATGGCTACCCTATCTCCTGCAGGCTCTCAGGGTAGCAGGACAACCATGTCGTAGTAGCTCTTATCATTAGTATTAGCAGGGGGCTGCAGAGGGCTTGCAGGGGTGCATTCCCATCGGCCTGGATCCTTCGCAAGACTGCCGGCGCAGAGTCCGAGCGCGATGCAAGAGTTATAAAGGAAACCACTATTAAACTGGCAGGGTGAAGAAATGCGCAGTGTATCCGTACTACTATGGTAGCCCCATGATCAGTCACATCATGATAGTGGGTGGTTGGGATGCGCTTTGAAACTGTTGAGATTGCGCAAAGCTTGGCGGCGATGTGTTGGGTGGCTGATTCTACCAGCTATCTTTCTAGGTCCAAATCCTTTAGCTAGATTAGTGGACGCAAGATAGATATCTGCTCCAAGTTTAGGACTACATTCTGTGGGAGCCGGGGGGTTGAGGGGCCAAGACATATGTTTCCGAGTGTTCCTCATAGTGGTAATCCTGTTCACCGCCACGCGGCTAGCCCGTAAAACGTAAAACAGTCTCCGGAGATCGATTGTTTGACTGAAAGGGACTAATAATCCCTGTTTCTCCATTTTGGTTGGACACGCATGACGGAGCCTCTGCGGAAACGTGGGCTGATGTGGCGGTGGCAAGGCAAGGACGACGCTAATCTGGGTCGCAGGACATGTGGGCAAGGCCCCCCCCCATACATTAGCTAGGTGATGATCCAAGGCACCTTGCCTCGTACCTTGTACTCACATCCTGATTGTAAGTTTGTTCCAAATGGGGATTGGACTTGCGGAGCTTAAGACCCTGTGATGCTTGCTCAGAGTCTATCACATGTATTAGGATGTATCCCGAAGCAGAGGCATCTAGTTCATTATGATCGAGGCAGAAATGCAAAGTGTAAAAGCTGTCGGTCCTTTTGTTCCTCAGCCGGACTCGCTTGCGGGTTGCTGTGTGTGCTGTGTCCGCAGTTGATCCTCAAGGCCACTAAGCACTCGAGAGAGACCTAATTTCAGATGAGGTGACTTGGCCTGTTCCATCGAGGCCTTTGTCTCTCTGATCTTGTCGCTCAGTGTTCCCATTTCAGTGTCCTCCAGGTCTTCTCCCCCTTCACTCGGCGTGTTGCTAGCCTCGTCATCCCTTGTAATGCCGTCGCCAAAATACTCTGCGAATTTTTCGGCGAGGCTTTTGTCCTTGATCGCAAAAACAATATCCTCAATTCCATGCCAGTTTTTGTCTCCGCCTCCTTCCCTCGAGCCCATTAGCACGCTCTTCCAAGCAGTCGCCACCTCCCCTACGGGGTTGCTATATGCACCACACCCCCAAGCACCCAGAACAACACTCCTTGCACCCTTGGCCTGGACCAAGTTCATGACAAAGTGCATCTTTTGCGCTATTAGCTCCCGATCCCTTGGGTTTGCGTAGCTCACTGCTGCACCATCGCTGTCCACGTCTGTATCAGGCTGCCGCAACATGGCGGCGCTGACACAGTCGACAAACCACCGCTCACTCTTTGAAAGGTCTTCACCCTGTTCGTCGCGGTGGACAAGAACGTCGGGGGTATAGATAGCACCCAGTTCTGGCAGGCGGTAGAAAGAGTCGCGGAGCGACGGCAGCAACGTCGTGCGCATGCAAAGCGATTCTTCTTGACTTGAGGCACCGTTGAGGAAGCCGCCACCGGGAGACAGCGGAGAGGCCATGTTGAGGATAACGACTCGGGCTTTTCTGTTGCTGAGGTCGGGCTCTCCCGAGTTTTGGGTGGCAAGTAGCGAGTGCGCCGCCGCCAGAGTATCGGTGACGCGGAGGGTTATCCGTGGGTTTTGTTTATTAAGGCTTGCGCCCGGGACCGCGTCCTTCTCTTTTGGCAGATTGGCTAGAGTGATGAGCTCCGATGAGTCTATCCCCTTTCGCGCGCGGGGATGAGCAGACAGAAGCGCAGGGATGACTTTGTTGATGGTGGTCTTGGCCTTTTTTGCTCGGGCATCCTTGCGGAATGCCGGCGGAGCAAGGCCGACTGACGGCCTGGTGCGTCCCATCCTGTTGACGTCCACTGAAGCATTTGCTGGTATTGATGTGCTTGCTTCAGGTGAATGTGGCAATGACGACGAGCTAAAAAAAAAAAAAAAAAACCACACTGAAAAAGTGATGTCACATCCCGCTGCAAATCTAAGTGGGCCTTGACGACAACTGACCCAATCATCATCACACCAGGAACTGGCCGGCTGGCAGAGGCTGACTGACAGCTGCCTACTAAAGCTACTTGTCAATATGCCAGCCAAAAATCTCCTTCTCAACCCATCATTGGGAGTGGAAGTGATGAGGAGTAGGTCGCACGTTTCAAACTCCAAGCAGGTGGTATAAATTGTAACGGACCTTGGGGGAAGTCTGATTCCCGTCATACATAAACGTCCCAAAGACCCAGCCAATGGGTGCTCGGTTATCACGAACTGCAAAGTCAACTTGCAAGAGCCGCCAATCCGATGCAAAGTTGTTGTGTATTGCTGCATCTGGAAGTTTGGGCGGCGTGAGCAAGAGGGACTCAGGCTTCGCAATTACCTGCAAACGATACAAATTTTACTACTTCTCGGATGCTGTATATGTTTGGGGGGGGTGTCTCTCACGTACCGCCTTCAAACTGGGTGACCCTTTCATGGTCGGGACTTCTTTGTCTGTGGCGTCTGTCATGAGGATCTATAGGACGGCATTAGCATTTACGGAACGTTGACCAGTTCATTGTTAAAGAGGAAATCCCCACCGACCTTGAAGACACAGGTACCCAGTGGAAATATGACGCTCTTATCCCAGCTTGGGCTGCCTGGGTCTTGGTAAACTTCCCCAAACACCTGAGCACCTACATTGAGTCAACCTTGTTAAGGGTTTGCCTTTCCAGAGTCCCAATGGCGTTCAAACGTGACGTTCAGAAACCATCGAATAGGTTTGGCGACTTCCTAGATTTTAATTTCCTTACCCCCTTTCCTCGACATTTCTTGCATTATGTAGCGCTCCTTGCAGCGTAAGTTCAGCTTTGGAGTAGAAGGACTATGTGAAATTGATGCACAGCGTCGTACTAGGTGCAACATCGAAACTGGTTGAGGCGCGTGAAGTCAACTTGAAGGATTTTTTTGGCGTCTGATCACTTCTTAATTCCACAGTTCCGACTAGCTCGTCGATTTTTCTCATAGCCCTCGGCCGGCCATTGTAAAGTTTTCATTTGGCCAAAGATGGGTTTCCTAGAGTGCCTCAAGGCATTTACTCTGTATTTGACAGCCCTAACTCCCCTATCCCTGCGGGACAATTCTTACTCCCAATGTCCACTTGGTGTTTGGCCCCAGTTTGACGCTAATGTCCATGGAGGTGACGAAGGATATCCAGAATTCCCTGCCCCAAATGGACCGCATTCAGACGTCCCATTCAAGTGCGAATACCCAAAACTGAAGGATTGGTCGAGCTGCTCAACCCCGGACAATCGGGAATGCTGGCTCAGAGGCAATATCCACACCAATTATGACGCCGTGTGGCCAGAAGGCATTACGCGCGAGGCGAAACTCAGGCTACTCCGTTCAATATAGATCTGACGATGGATTCTAGTATTTTCTGGAAGTAGACCAAAAGAACATCAACGCTGATGGCATTAACAACCCAGATGGCAAGGTTTCAGCCAGCAGTATCCCGGGCCATGGATCCAGGCATGTTGGGGCGATGAGATCAAGCTTACGGTCAAGAACAGGCTGGAGTTCAATGGGACCACAGTTCATTGGCACGGCTTCAGGCAATGGAACACGACGGAAATGGACGGCGTGAATGGCGTCACCCAGTGCCCTATTGCGCCAGAGGATTCGTACATCTACACGTTCCGGGCCACCCAGTACGGGACGTCCTGGTACCATAGCCACTACTCTCTCTAATACGCCGATGGCCTACATGGACCCATCACTGGTTTTGGACCTTCTTCAGCAGACTACGACGAGGGCAGCGACCCTCTCATAATCACAAACTGGAACCATCGAAGCGCATTCAAGGATTGGCAGAAAGAGCTTGTGCCAAAGCCCGACTTCCCCAAGATGAATAGCGTGCTGATAAACGGACATGCTTGGTCATCCTTTTTCATCGTGTCCGCACGGCATAAAACGTACTAACGTGAAAATCAAGGGAACTATGCCGGTGCCTTTCCAATTGACAAGTTTAACATGACTGTGACAAAGGTCTGTCCACACCCTCATCTAGACACTCTATCTTCAAACTGATGTTTGTCTTTAAAAGGGAAAAAAATATCTTTTAGGAATTATCAATACCTCAGTCGACATAACCTACATTTTCAGCATTGACAACCACGAATTTACCGTCATGACTACGGAATTTTGTTCCCATTACGCCTTACAACACCCGCCATATCGTAGTCGGATTGCTGACACTACTTGTCTGCCTAGGCCAACGCTATCATGTTGTCCTGACCGCTACTCCTAATGTCATTGACGACTCAACACCGCCCGACAACTACTGGATCCGTGTGATTCCGGCCGACGGATGCAAAGGGTTTGAGACTGGAAATGAGCCCGATGAGCGACAGGGAATTCTTGAATACGATGCAAAGAACATAGGAGTCCCAAGCACAGTCCGGGGTAATTTTCCCAAGGCGTGTCGGGATGAGCATTACGACATATTAACGCCCATAGTTCCATGGAAGATTGAGCCAATTGAGCTTTCGGGTAAGTTTGTCTCACCGAATAGTTGGAAAAGACATGTGCAGCTAATTCATGTGCATCCGGACAGCGTTGGCAAGTTCCCAGTTTGATGTAGGGAAGAAGACGAGGCCGAGCAGGCCTTTGCCGGTCGACAACTTTTCGTGGTGGGCCTTGGGGGAAGATCCTCTCTGGTTGGACTTTGCAGACCCTACCATTTTGAGCCTCGGAAACACTACTTGGAACAAGGATCACGTTGTTGTTTCCAAGAACGGCACGGCGGAAACATGGGTTTATTTGGTTGTGACGGGCCCACCTCCGTCCAAGGACTGCCCGACAGGCAAATGCTTCTTCTCTATGGCACATCCCATAAGCTAAGCTCTCCCTTATTAATCCTAGCAAGGCACTATTGGCACTGAACAAACGGTATCAGATGCATTTGCACGGCCACGATTTTGCCCTGCTCGCCCAGGGAACGAACACATCGGAACTCCAAAACGACCAGCTCAAGTTTGACAACCCTCCACGTCGGGATGTTGTGCTACTTCCCACTGAAGGATACATCGTCATTGCCTTCAAGGCCGACAATCCTGGATCATGGCTTTTCCACTGTCACATTCCTTGGCATGCATCTAGTGGACTGGCTTTGCAGATTCTTGAGCGGCAGGATGACCTTCGGAGCCAAATTGGCAGTAGACCAAAGTAGGGCGATCTCGGTCCAGCTCAGAAATATGCTCCCGTAAGCTGTTGATAGGTAGTTTGATGGCAAAGTAAAGATGGCCGCCTGCAAATTCGCCAGGCGATCCAGCATCAACGGCCTGCATTCTTTTCAGGTCCTGGACACCCAATTCTGGAATGTGGACAATTTCCACATCTCCGCGTAGCTTCCAATGAAGCCAACCATGTTAACGGGGTCTTTGGCCGAGCCGTACGGCGGAGCATATGTCAGCTCCAGGTGTTCCATGTCAAAAACGGTCATGTTGGCCTAGATCGCAGTCGACAAGACATCGATGCGTTTTTCGACTCCGGCAATGCCAAACGCCTGGGCTCCAAGTAGAGACGTAATGCACCAGCTCGAAGATTGTGGCTTCGAGCCCCAACAGTCCGAGGTTCTTGGCCGCTTCCACGCCAATGAAGCCTCCGCCCACCACACACGCCTGTATTTCTTGATGCCGTCAAGATCCATGATTGCTGTGAGGTGTAACACATGAGGACTGTCGCGGCCTTTGATATCTCGCCGAACTGTGGCGCGCCTTGTGACAAAATGAGCTTGTCATAAGGAATTTCTTCAACCTCGGAGCTACCGTGTGTGGGCTGAACGTAGACCATGTGCCAAACTGGGTCATGTGCCAAACTGGGTCGATGTCAGAGGCCTCATAGTTGACCCAGACATCAGTGTTGAAGCGAACCTTGAAGATTTCCGGCATCTGGAGAATGAGAGATGCGCGCTCATAAATCACGTCACCGAGGTCGTAGGGTACTCCGCAGTTGGCGTAGCTGACATACGGACCCTGTTCAAAGACAGTGATTGATGCATCTTCGTCCAGCCACCTGGCCCTGGTAGCAGGCGACATGCTATCCGCAACTCCTCCAACAACAACAATCTTCTTTTGCGGAAAATTAGAGCATTCATTTTGTTGAAGACCTCTTTTCCCGAAATTGTGATGAGACTGAAAGACTGACATACTTGATGGCACCGCCATCATGACATGACATGGAATAGATAACGAGTACCCAACCAGTACTAGCCTATTCCACATTGCTGAGCCTTATAAGGTATCTAGGTAAATACCTGGGAAGCAGCTAATTCTGTTAACTGAAGTCGGGGGATCACGTGACATCTATGGACTGGTTCCCCTTTCCCTGCTCACCATTTCTCTTGAAGAATGACAAAACCCCAGAATTATACGAGTGAGAATCTCTAGAGCGTGTACAAGAATCTGGGCGAATATCCCCCAATAAATCGACTTCTGAGCTTGTGTCCCCCTTGACCAAGTAGGCTCTCCTGCCCGCTCTTCGCACCGCATTTTCCCTCGCGAGCAGGATGTGGAACAAGGCGCTGCCGCCAAAGAGACAAATTTCCAATTGCGCAATAATAGTTCCATAGCCTGAAATTAAACGCTGGGCGTCTACCACATGTCGCTCGACACAATGCCGTTGAGGTTTCCCCAGCCAATCATGAAGCCCAGAACAATACCACGCTTGTACACCCCTTCAATATTGTTGGCAATCCACGCTATTGTCACCAGGATGGACGCATAAATGCTAATAAAACCCATGCAAATACAGTCAACGAGGGGGATATCATGGATAAGATGCTTCATTTCCGCAGGTGGTAGCACTGAATGTTATTAAACCTCGACAAATTCAAGGCTCAGATACCAAAGGAGATTTACCCCCCTTTTGCATGCAAAACGGTACTTGCCACCTCTACCTGCAGGGCTACTTACGCGATCCTCACTGAGCACGAATTATTCCCCTGAGCCAAATCCCAGCCCGCACTGTGGCGCCATTGCCAACATCAAAATCGGTCTCCAACGCCATATTAGGTGCGCTGAAGACATCCTCAAGGGGCACCTCAACCGAGCCACGCTCCTCCTCGCTGTCCATCAACGTGATTGTGACTGGCGGGCCTGGCACCATGCCCGAAGTAAGCGGGATTTTGAAGGCCTGGTCAAACGACGGATTCTCAATGTCGGACCCCGGAGCATCAGTCTTGATAGCAGTTCTGAAGGCCTGGCCCCCCCAAGAGACCTTTACGCTGGGCTTCAGCTGCAGCCTATTCCCTTGAATGCCGAGCGCTGACGCCACCAGGACCGTCAGGAGCCCAACAGTTCCGGAGCCCTCTTCGGAAAGACTTGTGGCGTCAGGGACGAACTGAAAGAAGATGCCGCTGAGGTTGAGCTTCTTTTCCGTAGATTCGCCATTGTGAACTAGACTGAGTTCCTGCCTGCCGCCGTCAAGGAGGAGCTGCTTCACGTTGGTTCTGGCCACCCCCATGTCGTCGTCCGAGGTGGTATCGTCATCCTTGACGTCGACCTCAATGTGCTGATGATAGTCGGTGATGAGGAAGTCGTGTGCTTCATTCCACTCGGGATGTCGGTTGTTCTTGACCGTCTCGGTCTTCCATTCGCCCTCTGCCGACACATTGACCTTGACGAAGCAGTCGGGGACGTCGTGGACTAGCTTCTTGAGGAAGTTTTTGGACTTGCTCTCTTCGCCGAAATTAGTTCCCGACTCAATCGTGAGACGTAGCACGCCGAGGGGGTGCTGGTACGTCTTGAAAAAGTCATTGTTGGGGTCGAGCTTGACGAGGAAGCGGTTGGGGAGCACAGCCATGGAGGAAATGATGCTCAAAATTACTTTGCGAATAGCTCGATCAATGACACCCAGGTTGGCAATGTGTGCTCCGTCAGTAAAGACCAGTTCTAGGCTGGGTGGGTCGATGAATGCCACTTGGACGGCTCCGATCTAGCGCTGGTCAGGCGGAGCTCGAGCTTGGTAGCGTAGCTGGGGTGGCGGCATCTTACCAGTGGGATGATGTTTGTGAGGGGGCAGAGCAGCAGGGAAAGCCTGCCCTTGAGTTTGACGTGCTCAACTCCCTGGACGAATCAGCACCGTTTGCCACCTTGTTGGAGACGGGCGAGCAAATCACATACAATCTTGGGAATCATGCTTCCGTCCAGCTCAATGTCGCATGCTCCATCCCAGTTGAGGTCCAAATCGACCTTGATGCCGTTGTTCTCCGTCTTGTGCACATCAACATTGGCAAACGTCATGGGGATGTGGCCTAAGTCGATCTTGGTGAAGTGAAGCGTGTTGAGGGGCGCCGGCAGCATGACCCCGAACATGGGTTCTGCAATATCCTTGATCATACGGCCCCCGGCAACGCAAATGTTGGGCCATAGCTGTGCGACGATGTCGTTGATGAAGCCTGTAACATCTGTTAGATCATGTACGTCGGAGAACCGGGCTGGTTTGCAGGCTTTCCAACAGATTCAGGCCCGCCCGAGGCAGTCAAGGTTTCGATGAGCGATGCCATGGTTGCCGTTCGTGTGCTGTTGTGGCTCGGAAGGGGGGGAAAAGAAGGGGAGTGAGTGTGGTTGACAGCGTCGGTTGCAGTTCGTGCACCGAGACGAGCCAGTCCAGAAAGGCGATGGGTGGATCGCAAATATAAATAATGGATACTGAGGCCTCTTTCTCAGCTTTGCGGGGTTTTCTGAGAAGCTAAAGCTGTGGTATCCAGCCAACGAGTGATGTCATGTCTTGGGCTGCGGCCGGCACGAATCCGATTGTGCAAACCAGCTGGCTGCCCAACAACCCCGCATTCCCTGCCTGGGCCATTGAATCACGATAACACCATCTCCAATTCCATCTCAGTATCGACGCCGCTGACGAGCAGGAATCCACGCCTAGATCTGGGTTGACAAAGGCCCGCCAAAAATCGCACCACAGATCAAGGTCATGATTGTGAATTCCAAGACCTTTGAGCAAGAATGAACGTCAAGTTTGCCGGGATTGGTCGTGAGGACAGACTGGGGACCTTGACGGCGAGTTTTTGACCCATCATAACGGTTCTTCTGTTTGCTTCTCGAGGGAATCAATATGTATTTGAGGCATCTCTGGACGCGGAGTTTAGATGAGGGCATTCCGACAGCCACCTTCACTCAATTGAAGTTCCCCACAGGTTGCTTGTCACAGGTGGACAGGGTCACATTTATCCCCGCATGACGCATGATGCGTGGTTTCAGCTGAAGTTGTCTGACTCCTCTCTCTGGCACATGGTACTTGTTTTGCTGCTCAGCGGGGGTACATATTCAATGGTGTGGCGACTCAACATTATCCGCACTTGGGTAAGCAGATTTGCTAGCAATTGGATTGGTGCGGGATTCAAATGTCAAAGATGACTTTTTAATGATAAGAAAGGAAAGTCGAAGAAAAGTCCTATTTACCACTGGCAGTTGCCCACCGTGGTGGCTTCTGCAGGGTCTGGGCATGGCGTCTGGCAACAGTGGTGCAAGGAACGGGGTAGGGCAGGGGCAATAGTGCAGCAGGGGTGAGCTGGAGAGGCCAGAGGTCCTGGGGGGGGGGAGTTAATGTGATGGGCAGGGCCGAGATCGGTCACGCCATATTCGTGTGTTGGGGGCAAGGGGGTCAAAGCATCGGGGTGAGACTCTCGCTGGAAGATAGTTACCGTGCCCTGGACTGCCTGCCGCCTTCAGCAACGGATACCCCGCCAAAGACTTGTCAGTCGACAGCCTCTATTTCCAGCGCCATTGCTTGAATGAATGCCTTGTCAACCAACCGGGACCCGCAAACCCCGCTCCACCCAAGTACATACACCTATCGCCGAGCACCTGTTACACGCAATGGCTCTCTGTTCAAGTTTCCGGTTTTCCCGGACCTCCAGCAAATAACCGCTGCTTGCATCGGTGCATCCAGCAAAAGGCGACCGACCGGTGATGAGAAATGTGGTTCCAGAGAGGGGTAATACCAAGATTTAGCACAACCCACCTCGCAACCACCATTTGCTCAAACATTAGACTTCCAGCGCCTCCATTACCTTGCTTTCCACACATCATGACAGCTCCAATCAAAGTCGGCATCATAGGCTACGGCTTTTCAACCAAATGTTTCCATCTTCCATTCATCCTCCCCAACCCCGAGCTTGAGGTATATGCCTTCCTCCAGCGGGCACCCCCGCCAGAAGATGCCACTGTTGCGCCACCCAAGGTCTGGGGTCACTGCACAATCGACTTTCCCGAGGCTAGACATTACATGACGGCCGATACTTTCTTCGCCGACGACCAGATCGAGCTCGTTATTGTGTGCACTCACTCACACGAGGAGTTGATCGAAAAGGCACTGCTTGCTAGAAAGCATGGTGAGCCGCGAGCCAATGCCGCTCATACGTGAATGCTAAATAAGAAATAGTGGTTGTGGAGAAGCCGTTTGTGAATACCAGCGCTGACGCTGAAAGACTGATTGCACTTGCAAATGAAAAGGGCAGACTTCTCACAGTGTTCCAGAGTAAGAGTGGCCATTCAGAGCTATAGCGCCCGCAACAGTAAAGCTGATACAGACGACATTACAACAGATCGGAGACTAGACAGCGACTTCCGCACGTTGGACTATTTGGTCCAGCAAGGGGCTCTGGGAACAGTCCTGGAAGCCGACATACACTTTGACTTTCCCTCGCCCAGTTGGGTTACTGGCTGGGGCAAGGAGTACACACCGGGGCAGGGCATGGCGTTTGCACTTGGTAAGATGTTATCTCTCGGCCTCACTAATTCCGCCAACTAAATTGCCCAGGCACGCACACTATTGATCAGGCGTTGTACCTGTTTGGGCGTCCCGCTTCAGTCACGGCTTTCCTCAGATCCAACCGTGGCGCGGAAAGCGACATAGATGACACCTTTACCATCATCTTGCAGTATGCAGAAAAGAACCTGTTGGTGACGATCAAGACAGCCATTGTTACCCACATGAAGGACCAACTGCGATTCTTCGTTCGCGGAACAGGAGGTACTTACTTGAAGGTCAGAGAGCGCCCGTTATCTTACCAATACAGAGTGAATCTACTAACACGGCAGCTTGTTTGTAGTTTGGAACATGTCCTCAAGAGGCCAAAGCTATGGCGGCCCCGGGAGAGCCTGCTGCAGCACCCGACTTTGGGCTTGAAGATGCAAATATTTGGGGGACTCTGACAACCACCACCAAGTTCGACTCCGATAGCCAAACCCTCGATGAGCAAAGTGGCTTGTACGTAGGAAAATATCCAAGTCTTCCTGGGTGGTATAGGGGCTACTATGAAAACGTTGTCGCGGCAATCCGGGAGTCCGCAGACCTCTTTGTCAAACCAGAGACAGCTAGGGACGGCTTGAGGGTGATTGAGCTGGCAAGAAAGTCGCATGAGGAAGGGCGAGCGATTGCATGGTCTTGAGGTTTTACTTTAAAGTCATTTGGGAAGCACCCGGCCAGGAATTTGCATTGGGAGGTACTGTCGTGCCTATCTATGTCAACGGAATGCCTCTGATCTTTATTTTCTTGGATCCAACTAGCACCTATTTGGCCAACCAACAAATTGGCGCAGCTTACCTGCCCGAGATTTTGTAGCCGCAGCGATAGACTATCTACTCCATCTACCGTATCTACTCATCCACACCATTTAGAATGGTTGTCAACAGCGACGTGGTCTTGATTTCCTCGGCCCTCTCTATCAGCTCTTGGGCGTCCCAGTTGGCCCATACAAACTTGCCCTTCAAGAAGGCTGCTTCGGACGACGCAAGCCAGACATAGAAGTTGCCCGGGAGATCAGCTGGACACAAGGAGTCAGTAAGACGCCTAGACAGGTGTGGCGTAGGAAAGGTGAGGTGCGTACCCGAATCGGGGGCGTCCTTCTGGTAACCATTGGCCTCTGTCGCAACCCACCCCGGCTGCACGCTCACAACTCGAACGTGGGGGTTTTCCACCTGGATGTAGTCGGTCAACTTGAGAAGTGCCGCACGACCGTACGAGTACAGTCCAAAGCCCGACATGGCCGGCCAGTGGGCGATGCACGTGTTGGTACTCAGCACAATCGGGTCGGGTCCAGCGAGGGGGAGGAAAGCTTGGATGGCGTGCATAGCTGTCATGACTAGCCCCTGGAAGCTGCGGAGCAAGTGGTCGTCCGTTGCATCAGCAATGAGACTGTCTTCAGGTGCAGGGCCAGCGTTGGAAACGAGGACGTCAATGGTACCGCCTACTCTCTTGGCGATGGATTGCAGAGCTTGCGTTGTTTCCTGGCGGGATCCAAGATCGGCCTGTTCAAAGATAACTTGTGTCTCTGCGTCGCTGGCGACGGCCGCAGCAATTTCCGCGGCCGCAGACGTGAGCTTGTCAAGGCGTCGACCGATGATGGAAACCGACTTGGCGCCCGCTTGGGCAAAGGAGATGGCAATAGCCTTCCCGATTCCCGTTGCTCCCCCCGTGATAACCACGTTGCGGCCTTTCGCAGACAGCTCTGGGCGGGACGGCGAGATGAAAGGGTAAGGAACTGTGCGCCACGTCTTTGTGACAGGTTTGACCTTGGGGAGACTAGCCGCGTCCACAGAAGGCATCGTGACCCAGGCTGGAGATCGAACAAGTTTGTTGAAGGGAGAGATCGTGCTACTTATGCGACGAGTCGTGGTTTGAAGGCCGAATGTTCGATTACTCTTCTTTTGCGTCAAGGAGAAATGTCCCGTTTTATACACAAAACTACTTGTATTTCGTTTCAGCCCATGGACTGACTTGTGTCCGCATTTGTCATGGCCCTTGGAAAATTAATGTTACCACCGAGTCCGCGGCCATTGTCCAGCAACGGCCGATCTATGCAATTGGACTCAGAGCGTATTCCGATTAAACTACTTGGGTATGTACCTATCCGCCGTTGTTGGTCAGCCACCACTCACGCTCGCAAAAGCAGGTCCGCGGACTTGCTTACCTACCCACCCATGTACCTTGTTGGTGCAAGTCCGGACTTCAAGCAGACCCCGCACTCAATGTCCATTTATGATGTAAGCGGTTGAATCTTGACCCATTACTAACATCTGTCGCATGAGCCTGCTGTTATTTCCCACCCAGGAACAGCTCTCGTAAAATGGCACGAATTACAGGTAATCAAGTTGTGGCCCGTGGGCTTGAGAAGCGCAAGGTTTGCTCCTCCGACCTACAGTACTCTGTTGTCTAACTTAATGCACTGACGAAGTAAGGCGTGCGATCTTTGCCACATCAAAAAGATTCGATGTGATTCTGGGAAGCCCACGTGTTCGCACTGCATCGTGTATTCCGCCCATTGCACCTACACGCCGCATATCAAAAGAAGAAGGGACGAAGTCAGAGCGCAGACAAGGTATAAAGTTATGGGTTGAGAATGCCAGTACTGTGGTTTGGGACTCACAATGTTCTTTCCAGTGTCAAAATTGCTCAGACAACCGTCAAACCAACGGAGGGACCTGCGCAGCTCGAATTGGGCTCGTCGCTCTCTGGACTTCCAAACCAGAACAAATGTCTCAGCCTTCCACCCTTGGCAGTCCTGCTTCCCTATCTTGACGATTACTTTACGAATTTCAATGCCATCGTTCCCCTCTTTGACAAAAAGTCATTCATGGGGATGATCAACCAGAGCGGAGTTCCTGAGTGCGACGACACATCCATCATCGCCCTCGTCAACGTGGTTTTGGCTCTCACCTACCGCCACCGCGCAACCACTCGCCCTCCCATCCCATGTTTCGACACAGCGGCGTGCATCACCAATGCCCAGGCAGCAATCAACAGCCCGAGTAACTCTCGCCATGGTCTCTGCAATCTGCAAGTCCTTCTTGGTCTCGCCATTCTGGAGCAAGGGATACCCCATCAAAGCCGTTCACCGCCCACGACTTCCTACATTGCCAGTGCCATAAAGCTAGCACATGGGCTAGGACTCCATCAGAGCGAGACAAACGCCCTTCTCGACCCTGAGGAGTCGTGTCAGCGAGTACGGGTGTTCTGGATAGCCTACATTTTCGACAGAGACATCAACATCCGCAAGCACGAGCCCCCTCTGCAGCAGGAGAGAGACCACGACATTCCTATCCCTTGCGCCGGGCCGGGAGACAGCCTTGTTCGGTTCACTTCGGCATCTGGTATGGAAGTCCAGGTTGACTTTTTGCAACTTCGCATTCACCTTGCGTACGTCCAGAACACCATATACGAGCAGATGTATTCGGTTTACGCCTCCAGCCAGACCGTAGGCGAGCGAGAGCACAACATCGCCAAAATTCACGCTATGCTGGGGGCGTGGATGGCGGCGGTACCCCCAGAGCTCCACCCCGATAGGCTTGCGGGGGCGTCGCCGCAGTGCTGGGTGCGCCAGCTGGTCGCTTTGTACTTTGCCTATTTCGCCTGCTTCCAGCATACACATCGGGTCGGGTCGTATGACGCCGAATGGGTTACGCGGCTTGTAAACTACAGCCACCATGCCACCGATCCCGGTAGTGACGAGAGGGTATCTACTACTGGTCCAGGTCTTGCAGTTCCAACTACTTTCTCGGAGCCTTCTGCAAAGTGGGGAGAACTTGTGTCCACCGCAAGGCAATGTGGGCTGCTGTTCCGGCTGGTGGATCCAGATGACAATGCCCTGATTTGGTCTGTATTTTCTGTCATGAATGTGTTGTTCACTGAGAGAATGGCGAGACTGACTTGCAACGTTAGGACTACATCCTGCACTTACTTGTCAGCGGCCCTTGTTTTGATAGCCAACACCATGACGGTCTCGACGCGCGGCGCCATTGAAGACGGGTATGACGGCCATGATTCCGACGCACAGCTTGTAGCAGAGGTAGTAGCGTTCCTAAAGAGAGCCGCTGTCGAGGTTCCGGATTTGCAGGCAATGCACGCAGCCTTGGCCGAGTTGAGCTGCCGAGCGCGTTCCGTACATATCAGATCGACATGGAGCCGGCCTGGCCCAAAACCGGCGTCCGTGGCTTGGCTGGAGGGTCAAGCGCGCCGGACCGCTCAACATTCAGCACTGGCCCTCGTCGAGGCATTTACATCATCTGATGTAAAGCCCTTGGCGACACGACTGCGTCATTCACGAGAAGTGGCAGGCCATAGACAAAGGCTAGAATACCTGCCATGATATACTAGTACGGCAGCGCACGCTAGCGGGGGTTGGATGATGTTGCACGTACACATACATACATGCAGCCGGTGTGGAAAGATATCGGAAAGGAAGTCTTTCGCGTTTTGGGTTTTTACAGGCTATGTGAAGAGCAAGCAACCTAGAAACCAGTCAATCCCCGCTAGTGAATCGCCCTGATTGTCTTAGTCTTCGCCCATACACCCAGATGACCCACGGTGCCGGTATCCCGAGCACGACAGATGCCAACCCAACTACAGAACCCCCCCAGCCATAACCAAGCTGGCCAAAGAGAGCCGGGACAAAGAGCGGAAAGCAAAAGGCCAGCGTGGAACGGAGAAAGGAACAGGCAGCTGATGCCGATGCCGAATGAAGACTGTACGAGTCGGAAATGTAGGCAGATATACACTGGTAAGAGATAATGCTACTGCCGGCAAAAATGGCTGCTCCGAGCTACAAGACAACGGGAAAAAAAGAAAACAATTGTTAGCCTTCTTCCATCTCTCGTCGACCGCGGGAGAGCAAGAAACTTACATTTGGAATCAGGAAGTGGAGCTTGGTCTGGGCTGACCAGGCAAAGAGGAAGATTCCGCAAGGGGATATGATTGACGCTGGTATCATGAGGGGCACCCGGAACTCGGGGAGGCCAGGTTCGTTTTCAGATATGCCATGGTGTCGTTTCAAGCTCGCGTACACCCGATCCGTGGCGGGGCCGCAGATGTTGACCCCGATGAGTGACCCAACCGCGAGAGAGATGTAATTCAAGGTGGCGTCACCACGAGGCATCCCATACCACCCTTCCCACAAGGCCGGAAATCCCGAGATCAATAGATAGAGGGTGCCAAAGTTAAAAGCCTGATAGACAGCCAGCACTTGGATTATGGGCTGGGTGCCGAGCATGACCCACGGCCGAGAGAGCGTGATGCGAAGTAATCCCAGCAGCGTCCGGTCGTTTTCTGACTGTTCCCACTCGGTCTGAAACTTCTGGTTGCCACTCCTTTCTCGCATGGCTTGGGCCTTGAGGAAGAGGATCCGGGGCGGGTAGGTCTCGCGCAGAAAAAAGAAGGCAAAAATCTGGACAGTGATGTTGGTAATGACAATTGTAAAAAAACACCAGCGCCAGGTCGTATACTGGGTCATGTAGCCACCAACTATTCGTGCTCACGCATGTCAGCAAAGTTGTCCCATTTGGGCTGAAGGAGATTTGAGGACTTCTTGCCAATTGGTCCAATGGCTGGCCCCAAGACTCCAGCCAGCTGATAGATGGCGATACCTCGACCGCGCTCTTCGGGCCTCCAGCAGTCTGTCAATACTCCACTGCCCATCTGCAGAAGTTAGCTCTCGCGGCCTTGTTCAATTTGTTGCAGCGAGGTGATACTAACCCCAACACTGGCGCTCCCACCTACACCAGCAAGAAAGCGAAAGGCCGTGATTTGGGACCGCGACGCTGAGAAGCCGCACAGGGTGGTAAAAAGAATGAATATCAGGTTCCCAAACCGTATGACGCGGACTCGCCCCCAGATCTCCGAGCATGGCGACAGAATAAAGGGGCCGAGCGCGTATGCAAGGAGAAAGATGGACAGGATGAGCTGGAGTTGGACCTCATTTTTTATATGGAACTCCTCGCCAATGGATGTGAGGGCTGGTGCTGTAATAGACGAGCAAAGAGGTGACAAAAATGCAAATGTTGATATGACGAGCGATGTCTAATAGGGTGGCCGAGCATGGTCAGATAAAGGCCCGAGGAAAACTAGTAACAAGTCGAGAAACAACTTGCCGCCCATTTCTGTCCTGTGCTCCAGTTTTTGGGATTCGACGGATCATCTGGCCCATCCCAAGTAACCTATGGTATCAAGGCAGGGGGTTAGCCATGCTCCTACTGGAAAGCCGACTATTGGTCGGTATGTACTGTCAAGGTCTCGTTGGAGACCTCCTTGGTCTCGGAGTCGGAGACATCGGAAATATCAGATATGTCAGTGCGGCTGGAATGCTCCTTGGTGGAGTCAGTTATGTGGTGTGTTGAATCGTTGCCCAACAATGATCGAAGAAAAGTGAGGATGGCCATAACGGGAGAAAGGGATCATGCGACGAGCCGTGACTTGGAGTTGAACATAAGTGGATCGGGAAAAGCGAACAAAACGTACTTGTGACGAGGCCGGCGGAATGGAGACGACAACGACGGCTATTTAAGAGGGCCTCGCATCTGGACCGTCAAACTTTCAATATTTCGCACTGCAAGGAAGAGAGGTTGGGATTACCGCGCGTACTCATATTCAACACAGAGGGTTTAAACCCATTCTGGAATAGGGATTCCAAGGGGCTGCCGATTTATCGAGATTTGATCGAGACTCCATTCCCAATCGGGCACAAGTCCACAGCCCGCTGACAAGCGAGTTCGGGTGCCGCATCCAAACTTCCGATTGAGGTCACCAGCCACAAGGCTTGTCTCAAGAGAAAATATGGACAAAGAAGGCTCTGCCCGAGAATAGCTCAATGGAGCAATACCGCCCTACTGGTTCGCTCGCTTGGCGGGCTGAGACACGCTGAGAGCGAGACCACCTGACCGGATCTGCAAAGATCCCCGCGGCATGATACCCTCAAGGATGTCAAGGATGGCCAGGTTGCAACAGGCCATATTGCCCTTCGCCGCTTCTTACCCATCAACTTCGGCTGGTCGACGATGGAAGGGTGTACGCCATCGACACAGACATTCGCGAGGGAATGAGCCTCGGAGTTACGTGTCAACAATATATCTCTGGTTGGCGATGTCATTCGACTCCCTGGGTCGATTTTCATTCGCACGGACGACTTGAAAGTGTTCATTACCTAATGATTTAGTCGGAGGACCGAAACATGTCCAATCATCTCGCGTGAGAAATTATGTCTTGACTTGTTGCTTTCTGGAAGGAGAAAAGCTTTTCTTAGCGCTGAGCTTCAGAATGCCTTTCCATGTACCAACCTGCTTGCGATGTCCCGCCGCGTCTGGGACATACACGCACAAGAGTGGCTTTCTTGAACGGCAATAGAACAGTGGTATTATTGATCCGAATCCTACGAGGTATGACGTTGCGCGTTGAAGGAGGGGAGTTGTTTACCAGTGGAGGACGGCGCTGCCACGACATGCACCATCCTATCAGTCAAGAACAAATATGCTCATCAACACACACTGCGGCGACGCAACACAGCACCCGCCAAAGTCACAGCGCCATCGCGCGTGCCATTCTGGGCATCACGCGAGAATGGGATCTGGCTGTTCCTCTCCGAGGTAAACAAGTCAACTGCCGAGAACCAACACCTTGTGGGCGACATATCAAAGTCCGCAAGGAGACGATCGAGCGAAACGGACAGGGAGAGAACTGAGACTTCCTGCCAGAGTGTAGGCGTGTTGCAATGCGCCGCAAATCCGTCAGATACTGCAATACATGCGATACCCAGGAGTAAACCGGCAGCAAATGTCATCACGACGCCTCCCAATGAGGAATCATGACACGTGCCTTTTGCCGGCATTGGTCTTCCAGATTGAGTTGTGGCCAGGTGCGCCTCTCTCGCGTATAGGGTCTAGCCAGGGGCGAGGGCTGAATGGCGCAGAGACATCAATCGAAAGCCCAATTGTGGGGATGCCGCCAGCTCCAGGGGCCCTGCAAAGGCGGACAACCTCCATCTACTGGTATCCGTATAGAGAAGTGAATTGTTGGGAGACGATGAGGCACAAGAGAGGGGAAATGGGGACCTCGTATTTCCAATTTTTATTTTTATCTTTGTAAGCTCACTAAGTTGACACAGTTGTCACTTTTCGCATGGCAATTATGGTCTTGAACCTTCCGACCCCAGGGCTGGCTTTCGTGGCGTGAGGCGACCGTTTTACCGACGCTACCAACGCTGCCGCTGTGCCGTTGTGCCGCTATGCCGCTGTGCCGCACAGTCGGGTCCTTTAATCCTTCCGGCCCTTCCAGAACAAGTTCAGCGTTGGGCCCGAACTTTGCTTTTTTCTTCGTGGTGGATGCTGTCTACTAGTGCGCAGCTGAAGGACGGGGATCGTTCAGCCCTCAACTCCACCCATCGCCCTCAAACAGCCAAATGTGCCACTCAGCTGGGGACTAGCAGCATGGTTTCTGGTCGCTCAATCCGTCATATGATCCAGTTGTCCCTGAAGACTTTTTCCACCCCCTTGAGTCAGTCGGCCTCCCCTTTGTGACCGCAGGAATCAACACACCCCGTGTCAAATTAGGGGGCGTTGCACAGAACATCTCTACAAGCGTACGGATAATATCGCGCCGTATGGTATGTGCAATGTGATATATACTTTGCATCCAACGAATCACGCGTCATTTCCAAAATGTTCTGTGAACGGCGGGAATAGGTACGTACTCGTGAGCATTTTATAACACTTGGTTCATAAAATCCCAAGCCTACGCAGCACATGATGCGAAAGTTGGTAACATTCAAGGATGTCGGTCCGGGTTGTAGGTACATATATACATGAATTATGAGCCATCAACGGGTGTTGGCAACAAGTAACCCTTGCAATGGCCCTTCCTGGAGCCAATGCTAGAATAAACTGTATTGAAACCTGGAGCATCGAGCAGCAAAGCTACCGAGGGAATTTGATGTTAACTTGGATACCAACTGTGCAAAGGAAGGGAGGTAGGAACTTACCAAACGGCAGCTAGGGCTACGCCGACGCCCGGTGCGGCGCGCTGTATTTGCGGCGCATAACGTGCGCCAACACCGATTATGTGTGGCACTGATCCGTAGATCAGGATATCCAAAAAGGAAGATAGAGAGTGTAGCTAGTGCCCAAGCCCATACATGTTCTCACCCGTGCACCCATGGAGATGTTGGAGATTTGGGGTTTGGAACAGGCCAAGAGGTGCTAATACTTCCAGGACACATTCAGACAAATATCTAGTATCCAGTTGACAGCCCTCTCGTTTTAGGTGATGGATGGAGGACGAAGTAAGTACCATTCGTAGCCAACTCTCCCAATATCTGTCACAATACCTTAAAGGTCTTTATTGTACCGTGACACACCAATTACGCGGACATATGAATAGTTTAACAAGTTAAGTAGGGGTTGGAGCAACTCATGGACATCTGCAAGGGGACGATATCGAGGAGCATCCTGATACGCATGACCAACTCACGGACGTGAGGTAAAACTTCACAAAATTCTTTGAGAAACTGTCAATATGGCACCCGCAGCATTCAGCATTGACGAACTTCAAGGCATGGGGCCGTTTTCATTACGCTCTATTCACGATGCGGAGATCTACGTATACCAAATCTCGCAGGTGATGCCTAGGCCGTTATCAATAGTTTGTGTAAACGTGATAATGGGACTTTCGCTCCTTGCTTATGATCTGGATAAGCACCAACTTGAGGTGTGTTGGGTGGGAGTGACGAGGAGGTGGCGTGACTTCGGGCTGGGCTTACTTCAAGCTCCCGGCTTGTCACTTCGATAATCGTTCAGGGTTTCAAGGGATACCTTGACCTAGCGTATCTTTCTGTCATTGGCTAGTACTAGACGTTCTGGACAATACGATAGCGAGAGGGGAGATGCGTTGGCCGTGTGGGTAATGAGAGGCTCGAATCATCAGATAGATACCTACACATACAAAGAACGGCAGAGAACCCATGACACACTCCTCTCTATATCTGGGTACTCTCATTGGTCTTGTAGACAAAGCTGGATGGTGCCTACTAAAGAATCTGATCCTCCCAAGATTCTGTACCCCACGGAGCCGTCTTATCTCCATACACTCGAACGAGTTTCCATATTGCCATGTCTAGTTTTTGGGCCGATTCCTCAACCCGCTTTGTTTCTTTGGATGTTCCTAAAAGTCCAGGTATCTTGGTGGTTTTTGCATCGAAACTTTTCTCTTCAAACTCATGGAGGGCTAGCCATCTTGGTTGCCCACCGCCCCAGGGGCCGTTGTCGAAGCGGCTTGTCCTCCTCCACCCGTCGATCTGCGATATCTCGTTGATATAGCTTTGGTGGTACCAATCATTAAACTGATCGGTCGTCATGTTGGTAGGATCAATGGCTTCTGTGACCAGCAGTGCGCCTCGTTCTGTGCGGCCCATGGAGTTGTTAGTACTGTTGACGTTTGGCATCCAAAAAGAATAGGAAATAAGAGTGAATGAGCCAGCGCACCATCACCAGTACTCCCACTCCTCCAAGTCTCAACATGAGGCCCAGACATGATCACAATCTGAATGAACTTGGTGACGGGTCCGCCATCGGGCAACAAGGGATCACTCAACGTGACATCCCTGAATTCATGGGCGCTAGTAGCCGAGATGTCGGGATACTTGTACGTTACAAGGAAGGGCATAGCTCGGCTAGTGTCAAGGCATTGATACCTCCACGCAGCCGTGATAGCTCCTGGTTTGGCGCTCATCCAGTCGGGAATGTGAACATTTTCATACCACTTGACATAGGTGCTGTACGGTAGTATGTCCTTGAATGTGGGTGTGACTCCAGAATTGGCCAAGAAGATTCCTGGAGTTGGGACTGCGAGCGCCATAGTAGATGATGATGTTGAGTAAGAGTTCAATGATTCAACGCCACGTAAGAAGAGTTGATTCCTGTTTGTAACCAACACTCGTCTTCCCCACGCCACTCATATTTTATCTATCTAAGCGAGAGTCTTTAACTCTAGTATTTAAATGCCTTAATGTTGGATGGCAGGGAGTAATAAATGGTGAATTATTCCTTGTGGCTTTACCCAGGCCCGGCGGTACTCTACCAACGTATCATCTACTATCGCCCCTGCCGAAATAGCCTATGCACTGGAAAGATGCAGGGCTATGTGCTTCAATTGACGTGCACCAGCAATGTGGCCAGGAATCAGATCCGACGGGGGGGGGAGCCAAATTGCTAATTTAGAGCGGAGGCAACGTAGTAACACAACCCGCTTTGGAAAGCGCGAGCGACAATTGAAGCCGCCTTAAATCGCTCGCTCTTCTTCCCGTGTATCACGAGTTCAGATCGGTTGGTCCCATAGAGAAGCCGTAACAACCTTTTCAATTGAGAAATCACATGTATTGCAACCATCTATAACCGCCCACCATGCGCCCGCTTGCTGCTTTTGCACTAGCAGCGAGCTTGTTAGTTACTTCAAACGCCGAGGACACAGCAACCTGCGGAGCCGCAACGTATTTCCCTTCCGAGTACAGCTGCTATAACGACACAGCTCTGTGTCCGACAGCTTACAGCCTTCCAACCGTTCCATGTAGCGGCTCGGGAGGCTGCTATGCACCTCAATCACTTTCCTGTAATGGGGGGATTCTAAGGACGCTACCGAAGGCTTCCAGCCCCTTCACGCTGACCGCATTCGGGACAAGGGAGCCATATCGCAACGTCTCAGTGAAGGCGTGCGGAAACTACCTTGCTATTGGAGCCAATGCAAGAGAGTGTACCTCGTGCACCGGGGTCGGGCCCGGCGTTCAGTGTTCGAGCTATAAGGGCAGAACCGTTTTGCTGCCCGATGGGTCAATGGTAAGTCTATCATACGCCTGAGCGACGCAAGACAGACGGGAGGTGGATGTGGTAATAACCTGAGAAGGCGGCCGATGTTCCCGGGGGCCAGTACTGGTATGTGGATCCTCGCGACGGCGTCCTGCAATTCACCAAGGCGGCGAACTCGACCTCGACAGCCCAAGCCCTTGAAATCCCTGGAAGGGAGTTTGCGGGGCAAAGAGTCACAGGTAAGTGCCGCCCGCAATTTGCATCACTAAAGTTGAAGTTGTCTCATGTACGGCTCATAGTGTATGAAAATGGTTTCTTCGAATACGACTCTTCATCGCACTACTGGCTTGCATGCTTGCGGACGTTGCCTGGCGGGACTATTGGAACGGGCCGGTCCTGGAGA
The DNA here is from genome assembly GCA_030549175.1 of Lasiosphaeris hirsuta. NCBI lineage: Eukaryota > Fungi > Ascomycota > Sordariomycetes > Sordariales > Lasiosphaeriaceae > Lasiosphaeris > Lasiosphaeris hirsuta. The sequence continues at coordinate 81,070 of JAUKUA010000009.1, forward strand.
ATCTATTCTCCCTCACCTTCGAACCTAGAGTTCAAGGAGTGCGAGAAGATTAAGTTGGTTGCGACGGCTGTTGATAGAAAACAAGGCGCATATAGGTATGAGTGAGGGACGAGCCAAATCGCCACGGGCCAGATACCTGGTCGAAAGCGTGGTGTGGCGCAGAGACTTTGGTCTTGGTCGCAGTTGTTTCTAAATAGTCATATTTTCCTGTCTCGGCAGTTATGTCAAGCCTCATGGTTGCCCTGGGTTATATGCTCGGCTCCTGTGACGGTTTGTGCTTACGGTCGTACAACAGACTGGCAAAGTAGGCGGCTCAAGTGCTGTTTTTATCCAGGATGTATCCATGATATTTGCAATATCATCCATCTCCTTCAAAGTGGCCCTGCGGGGTCGTCATCTTCCTCCTCCTTGAAAAAGAATACCGCCCGTCGCGTGTGGTGAAAATCTCGTCGTCGACGGTGGGGAAGGTCTGGCATCTCCCCAGAGCTACCAGCAATCCAAGATTGCCTCTATAATATCTCTGTCTAGCTTTCCTTTTTGTTTTTTTTTTCTTTCACAAAAAGACTTCGCAATGCCACGATCATCAAATCTCATTCTCCTCTTCGCTGCGCTGTTGCTTCAGCTGCAGGTGGCTAGGACTGTTATTCTGCCATCACACCGCCACCGTCAATTGTCTGGGGATGTTTGCATTGACGGAGCCACAATCGCCAATCTATGGTCGGTGCGGGATTTGATGATAACTTACGCCCCAACCAACGATCGAGCCGCGACAAGCACCGCTTCATTCTTGGTTACAAACACACGGACGAACTTAACAGAGTCTCTGCAATGTAATTTGCGAATCAATTACCAGTGCCAGTTCAATGGCACACCGAAGAACCCAAACATTCAAATTTGGTTGCAGCTGAATCTTGTGGCTTATATCAGTTTCTCAGAGGCACATGGCTGCGGTGGGAAGACGGCCTCGGTTGTTGGAAAGACAGAGCTACCGTTCAGTTGTACCGGTACATCCATCGAGGAAGGCATGCAATGCGCCGGCGACGGATATCCGAGCTATGCCAGCGGGATAGCATATACTGACTAGTTCATATACTCGGAGGCTATGTTTCCTGTGTTAGTATTGAAGGAATTACCGCAGAAGTGTGTCTCAAAGTCAAGCCCCACGTTGGGACAAGTATCTGCAAAGCAACGAGTGTACATTTCACCAAGGCATACGAGTTCAATGGCATTCTCTCCTCCTCAACGGCTCCACTATAGCCGCGATAAGGGTCAATCTTAAGCTGTCGTTGAAAGTAGCGGCCCGCTCCCAGTATGCATTCACCCGACGCTCGAATCCAGCGGCATGGATGAAGACGTTCGCCGAACTTGATCTCGAGGTCAGCATCAATCCTCGTGCCAGTAACGCTCTTGGTGCGTTCCAAAACCCCGCTACAATTGACCCGACGACGAAAACGAGAAGCTACGCTGCCAGTGCGTACTATGGCCCCGAGGTAGCCCAAAGGGACGGACATGGTGGTCTTAACTGAGACGGTCGTGGCCAAAGATCATCGTCGAGAGAAAAAGGGCCGACTCCACGGCAACCGGTATCGAGATTGTCACTAAGGACGGGAAGACGGAGCGAATCCTAGCTCGAGAGGAGGTCATTCTGGCCGCTAGGGCATTGCAGACGCCACAAATCCTAGAGTTAATAGGAATTGGAGGCAAGATCCTGCTGTAGACCTTGGGTATCGACGTGATTGTGGATAACCCTAATGTGGGCGAGAACATGCGGGCCCATCCCATTTGTGTGCCAGAGCTTTGAGGTCATAGATGGTGTGCCATCGGGCGACGTCCTGAGGGATCCGTCCGTCGTACAGGCGCTACTGGGTGTGTACCAAGCATCGCAGGACGGACCCATGAGCTAGAGCACTGTTAGTGTCGTGTCCGCACCCTTGGTTGACGGGTCTGGGATTGTGTCGGTGGATGTTAAGAAGTCGCGCTTTGCGCATTACGAATCGGAGCTGCAGTTGCCAAGTCAGCAAGCAGTGCGCTCACTGATCGAATCACCCGACGGGGCGGCATTGCAGTATCTGCTGTTTTGTGAGACGAATCTGGGCTCATGGAATTTACATTTTTATACCTCGCCCACGTGAAATTGCTCACTCTGGCTCAGCCTTCGCTCAGGGTTTGCTCAGGATTACTCACCTTTTGCCCACCCTAAGTACCATTTTCGGCAGGCTACGCTGCAGCATGCTGAATTACTTCCAGTCTAGCCGAGTAAGCCTAGAATTAATCCCATATGTAAAAATGGCCAAACAGGTCCCATTTCTTTTAAAAAAAGAATGAATAGTTTCGTCTTTACCTCTTCTATTCTTCGTGTCTTCGTGTTACTTACCTAACCGTTGGAGACTGAAGTCAGTCTCTACCACCCAATTCTCGCACTTGCACCTCCTACATACACTCTCACTTTTGTTATTCAATACCTTGAATTCAATTCATTACTATTATCGATACCACGCACCTTAATCCCCCGCTTGAGTCCCCACCGGAAGTCGCCCTTCCAGCCGGGGTCGCAACCATGGCGCTACTCGGGCACGTTGGGGTGGTAGATAGTCCCCACGTACAGGCGAAGAGAGTGAAGAGGGAGCCCCAAAGGATCTCCGGGTAGCCGTGGGAGTTCGGGCTCGAGAAAAAGTTAACGGGGTCCGTCGGCGTCGTACATATTAGTTAGAACGTGGTATAGGCCCCAACGGCGGCGACGAAGCAACGGGGGAATAAGACTCGGTCCAAAGCCCTCGTGAAAGACATTACGGTTATAAACGGCAAAGAAAAGAAAAGGAAAAGAGGGGGGGGGGGGTTCGGAAGCAGTTTTTCAAGGCGGCTTCCTAAAGAATGACACAGGTATAAAACCCGCATCGCAAATGCCGTCGTAAGAAAACGTTCCTAACATTAGGCAACGTTAAGCATCACGGGCTCCAAATCCTTACGGTCAGGTGACTAGCTACCTTCAGCTAAAGCCCCTATGCCACGTCCGGACGCTGCCATTGGCTATATGGACAACGCCGTCGGAGTTTCAAGGTTGGCGAGAAATACTAAGCACCTAAAACTAGCCCCCCACAACACAAAGTCCCTCTATGTATGGTCGGTGTTATGGGCGTTATACTTATTCATGGCGTCGTAGAGTGTATCCTAGACGGACGGGAGGAGAGAAATGAGCCTAGACATGATCACTGCCGTCGACCCAGCTTCCCACGGCCGGCTCTTCTTCAACACGGGCTCGTTTTTGAGGCCTTGGACTCCCGACGGCCTCCCCGGCCGCCTCTCGAGATGCGGCAGAACCCCTCCCTTCTGGAGTCAGAGGCCGTGAAGGTAGTCCCGGGCGGCTGGCAAGGCTGGACTGGGTGGCAGACATTAGCGAGCTCGATAAGCTTGGCACGCGTCCATTGACATCAAGCCCTAAGCTCTCCCAGCCACGTTTCCGGGGTCGCCCCCTCGGCGGCTCGTCCCAGCTGCCGCACTCGAGCTCGTCGCCAACGATGATATCTTGGTCGTCCGGCCAGTAGCCCTCCCCGTCGCCATCGTCCTGACCGTCTCCCTGTGTCGAAAGCGATCTTTTCTTTGGGCTGGCACTCCGGCTCTGGGACTGTGCGCGCTCAAAGATGCGGGCCCAGAGTCCGACATCCAGTCCCCTCAGGGTTTTGGTTTCGGCCTCGCCTTTTGCCTCATCCCACAGACGCACGGCGTACTCGAGACCCGACTCGAAAAAGGGGAGATGTTTCTCGGTAAACAAGGACCAGGCGAAGCGTGCGAAGAGGCACTCAACGCTGACGCCGCGGATCGGCTGCGGCGAGCGGTTGTGGTACAGACCCACGAGCTCGGGCGAGCCCGTCGGCCGCAGCACGTGTGTGACGAGCTCCGTAGATTCAGCTGTGCGTGTGCCGAATCGCTTGGGCAAGAAGGTGAAGCGCCGCGCATCAAACAGATGATGTACGTCTTTACGGAGGATAAGGATGTTCCTGTCGTCGTTGATAGCCGATATTTCCAACGACCGCCGGCAGTACCTGTCAATTCCGACCGATTCCTTGTCAGCTTCGGTCGGCCGTGGTATGGAAGAGCCATCAACGGCCAGAAAACGGAGGCCAAGGGAGCTGTTTCTTACCTTTTCATCCCGTTGGATATGAACCAAAGCCTTTCTCCAACAGGTACGAGGTGTGCGTTCTCGACGGCGTCCATATACCCAGACACACGGCATGTTATGTCGCGAGACAAGGCCGCGGCGGGCCCCATCACAGTCGGCCGCGGCGGTGCCAGCTCAGGAAACCGTAGGCTTCTCCACGGCGGCGGCAAGTCCCCGCGCGCCTCACCGTCCTCGTCAAAACCGCCGTGGGGGAAGCGCCAGTGATGGAACGAGGGGATGACGGGGTATTTGACTGCGATTGATAGACAGAAACGGCCACGGTTAGCTAAGCCGGGTTTACTTTCGGCATCTACGACGGGAGGAAGGGAGGAAACACACACGAAGATGGCTCGTGCCCCCCGATGCAGAAAAAGAATTCGCGCCCACGCAGTGTGCCGTCCGGCGGGCGGTCGATTCGCCGGAAAGATTGATTCGAGCCGCCCCCTGCCCCGTCTTTTTGCGCCAGGTACCCGCCGTCCCAGCGCACATCAGCAACGATGCAACAAGACACCAGTGCGACGTCGAAGTCGAGTCCGCCGTCGCTGTCCGCAGCTGTGAGCACGAGGAGGTCGGGAGCCGAGCTTGGGTAGGCCGGGTGTCGAAAGCAGATCTCCCGCGATGGTATTCCTGGATCGTGCGTTATCCCAGGTGGCGTAAAGGGCGGAAGAGCAGCCATTTAATGCCAGTCCTATACGCGCGGCGGTAGAATTAATACATGTCGCGAGCCCTTGCTACTGATGTATTGTTTTTGGGTGGGTCGGGCTCTGCTGTTGACACCCGAGTTCAATTGTTGTTCTACGGAGGAGGAAAAAAGTTTTGCGTGGACAGGACAGCGCAGGAGTCGGCTTGAGAGATGTGGGGTTTGGGGTTATTACCCCGCACAGGCATCAGCCCCCTGCTAAGCTAAGCGCACAGCTGTTTCCTGACCAGCCTTCCGGACTAGCTTTCCCAAGTTCTTTTCAAGCTGTGTCAGCTGGTCGCTGTGTGCATGGAGTGTTTACATTCCGTACATGTACATTATGTACTGGTATATTCTAAGTGCTAGGATATTATATACCATGCCTATGTGTTACTCATTAGGAGCGTCACGGTCTGATGGTTAGTCCGCTTGGGGTAGGTTGCTAGCAATTGGTGACAAAATTAAAAGTTCTGCACTTGTAAGGCCAGCCTGCGTGCCAATCTCACGATCCAATTGCCCACCACTTGCCCTGCAATTGCATGCCGATCGCGCGATTCAATTGCCCTCCTCCAATTGCATGCCAATTACCCCGCCAACTGCCCCGCCAATTACCCCGCCAATTACCCCGCCAGGGGCACGGGCACACAAGGAACGAGGCAACGCAGGGTAGGGCACAGCGAAGGCCAGCAACGCAGTCAACTACGCGTCAGGCGGGCGGTCTGGCTCCATCAATCCGGCGATATCGGTCCCATAATGAGGGCGCTAGCTTGGAAGATGTGGCTCCCAGTGCTAGCCGGGCCACCGCATCAACTGCAGCTAGCCGAGCGTGCGCATCAACTACACGCCCTGCAACTGCGCGCCCTGCAGCCAGCCAGCCGGAGGTTATCCTGCCAGAGATGCATGTGGCCAGCCCGCGGCCGAGCAGCGGAATCGCTGCGCGCGGTCGGAGCGCTGTGGGCAAGCCCAGGGGAGGCGGCAGGGCCGGTGGCAGGGCCAGGGGGTGCATAGTTATAGTGTTGATGAAGCTTTTATTGCGTTTTTGTACGATTTGAGCGATTTCAATCGCTGCAGTAGTGTTGAATTGACTATATTCAATTGACTGCAATTATCTGCGATTGAGTGCGACCGTGTGTGGCCTCCACCGCCTTTTTACTGGCGGCCGTTGACGGCCTTTGACAGCCTTGACAGGCCTTGCCACCTGTGGCTAGAAGACGATGAGAGGGTGGATGGATGTATAGTAGTTACATAGTAGTGCAAAAAGGCGATTGTGGTAGTGCACCGTGACACTCCCCTCCCTTTGGGAGCCATTGTAAACATAGGGTCTACAGCAACGGCGCCTCCAGAACAGTCTCTCCGTCCCCGGCAAAGTCAACGACATCAGCTTGTGGAAGCAAAGAAAAGAGTGACGTCACAGAGAGAACCACCAAACGCCGTCGCATTCGGGCTACAAGCAGATGCTTCAACTCGTACGAAAGCCCGAGGAGAAAGATGGCCCATATTGGGGACCATTCCTAGCATATACTGGTACATGATATAAGATAGTACATGACATTCTGACCTAATCTGTAGGACTGTAAATAGTATCCCAGTACCAAAGCTAGGATGTTATTTAACATAACGGTATAACGTGCGTGATAAGCGAGTGAAACGCTCCAACAAAACCTAGTGAAAGCGGCTGCGATACAGCGATAAGGAATGGTTAACGTCTTTAACAATTTTTTATCGTCTTTTCGCGTGCACACCTACTAAAATTTGTTAACGTGTTTCACTCGCTTGTTTGATTCATTAGCTTGTCACGAAAGTCACATATTTGACCTCGTAATCGCCAAGCAGTTCTGTACGGATGTCGAGGCACTTCTGAAACCAATTCCAGGCGGCCCTGTCATCCTTGTGTGCTGTAGAGCAACGACGTCGTACGTGTTGTAAAGATAGGAAGCCTGCAACCGTCCTACCAAGGTCACAGAAGTGTTCCGCTGCCTGGGCTAACTTCAATGTCGTGGCTATGGCCCCAGTCTCCAGCAAATACCAAGTTGCTAGGGCGAATTGTACGAGGCCTTCGCTTCTCTTGAAAGAACATCAATCGTAAGATGTGTGGTGCATAGATCGGGCACGTATCCCAGTGACTGAACAAATTGTCGGACGTTGCCTGGGATTGTGGATGGCCGTCGTGCCTGCGTCACCCCAATCACGTTGCCGGTCCTCCCCGGAGTCCCCGGAGGGGGAGCGGCTGGTTTTCAAGTACTATCAGCATGCTAGCAATCTGGAATGGCGTGCACATTGGAGCCAAGATAGCAGCCCATCTCTACATTATTCCCCGTCCGCCATGCTGTCGTTGACGAGAGAGATGGTTGTCGGGTCGTAGGCTTCATTATGCCCTTTATCCATGGCCCGACCTGGTAGCATGCACGGGGTTCGCGGCCGTTTAATCTGAAATAGGCCAAGCAACTCTTGCGAACCCTTGACGACTTGCACCTCAAGTACGGAGTCAGCCACCGCGACGTGAACTGGGCTAACGTCATATGACGATCGACACGGCCACCGACAATATCGTTCTGATGGACTTAGTATCTACGGTCCCTGCTTGTTCACCAACTGACCTCCGGGCCGCGAAGCGCAAAAGAGAAGAAAAAGATGACTGGAGCGACTGGGGAGGATGACGGTGACCCCCCCCCCTCCCCTACCCTACCCGCCACAATCGGAGTGATTGAGCGCGCAAGTCAAGGCGCTAACAGCTACATACAAAAAATGGCTCTGCGCGCAGGCTCTGCTCCAAGAAATACAACACACACATGCTCATCAATTTGAGCCTTCCAGATCTGATACATTGGGTCCCCTAAGGCAGGCCGAGCCTGGGTTTTCTGTCTCCAGTAAGTAGCCTTTTTTACCATTCATCCGCATAGAAGACATCCAGCAGTAGGCGAGATATTAGTTTCTTCCTATGGGAGGGGCTGCCTAAACTATCAATCCGTATGTTGCCTGACCAAGCAGCAACTGTGTACCTCTGACGCCAAACGTCCAGTGCCCATGGCCAAGCGTACAGTATCCTCCTCCCAGACTCCGACACTAAAAAAAAAAAAGAAGAAGAAAAAAAGCACTCTTCCTCCCTAATCCGCCCGTCGACGCTTTTACCACTTGCGAGGAAGGCAGGCCAAAAGACGGCTCCACGGAGCGACGATGACCTCGGCCGGATTCACCATGCGAGGAAAGCGAGGGCGAGGCACGACGGGAGTCGGGCGCTGGGATGCGGTATAACCGCTCAAGAACCGGCTACCGCCATCGTGGCCCAGCGTATTGATGCCCTTGACTATATGGCAGCTTGTGAGAGGCGACAAGGCTGACAAGCTTGACAGCAGCCGCTTGCTACTGCTGCCGCCGAGCACGGAGCCAATTGTGCGCTTGGCCGTGTGCCGCCCACAAGGGTCGAAAAGGATCGCGTACCACGGGTGCTACCGCCGCCAGCCTTGGGGCTATTTCTCGTGCTCACGTGGACGCTACTATCCATCTCCTTGAAACCGTACAGGTCGTGGAGACAAGATAGGATAGTGGTATACGGGACGGTGATATTGGCAGGATGGTTATCGGCCCTAAGAGAAGTAAAACGTTAGAATATTGACTCTGCTTAGAATAAGAGAAAGAAAACATACTTGTTATGGAGGGGTCGGATAAATTCGTCCGCAAGGCCCTCCGCATCTTGCTTGATCAAGTCTGAAAGCCAAAGGTTGATCGCTCCGCCTGGGGTGGATAAGGCCTCTCGCGGCATAACGACCTGGGTAGTTCCGTTGACCTTGGCAATGGCTGAAACAAAGGAGTGCTTGGCCAGCGGTTGTGACTGTCTGTGTGTCTCGATTTCCACGGGGAGGGCCACTGCACTATAATAACGGTGTTGAGGCTTGGATGTTTGGCAAAGTAATGGGCGCATTTGCCTGGGCCTATATGGCTGTTGGTAGCAGTGAAGGCAAGGATCAAGGTAGGTGATTTGATGTAACCGATTTTGTTGACTACCAAGTTGTTGTTATCATCAACGTCAGGCTTCAGAATCAATCCGCGCGTGAGTGGGCCCATGGACTTAAGGCCAGCCGCTATGACGCTAAAGACCTGGTACTTGATGAACTCCAATGCTGTCTCGGAGGACATAGTAGTAAGCTTTCCTGTCGACGGATCAAGTTCCTAAGGGGAACACAGTTAGAGTAATTTGGATAGGGTGTGGTGAGGCTACTGAAGGTAAGACTTACAAAAGGTGTCTCCTTATTGATAGCGGCCGCTAGTTTCTGAAGCTCAGGAAAGCCATCAGCAAGGCGGTAGTGATCCTCGCGGTCGACGATAAACGTGATAGAGAGATTTTGCGAGAACACAGGCGCAACCTGAAAGCAGTGGAGGGCGGCAAGAATCTTGTCGAGAGGCTCAGGCTTATCCGAGTCAAGACCTGTCCAGAAGAGACGGGGGGAGGGCGAATGTGCCTAATATATCAATCTTGGTCAACTCTTCTCCTGGCCTTGCTAAGCGATCACCTTCTCTCTTGCTACTTACCATCGTTTGTTAGTATCTGCGCCAAAGGCAGCTACGGCGTCAAAGGCATAGAAAGAGCCTGGTGTTTGGTGCTGGGTGTGGAAAGGCACGACAACAATTTTTGGGTAAAGGATATTGCAGGTAGTGGGGCCGCCAATAGTGACCAACAAACCTTAGGTAGCAATATCATTCACATTGCTCCCGAACAAAGGAAGTGAATGTGTTGGGTGTCCCCCATACCCAAGTGCAGACGCCGCCCCACCTGGCTCGTCACGAAGCAAGGGCCTGTGGGCAGGTCACACGCCTCTCAGTCTCAGGCCTGGTCTCAAGCACAGTTTGCGGTCGATGTCGTCCACCAATCTCCAAGTTCTTTATTATGCAGCTTTCGGTGCATCAAGCAGTCCCGATGGACCGTTTTTTTTTTTTTTTTGCTTTGGATACCAAGCGGCTCGCATTGTGTCCGTATTCGCCGACATTGAAACCGACTGTGCGTTTTCCGCCCTCCTTCAAGTTATCCAACTTGCGCTAGGCATCGATGGCAACTCACTGGATGTCTTGGAGAATCTCGCAGATCTGCCGTGCTTGGCTGATGTTGCCTGCACTGCTAGAATTGATGGACTGAAACCCGTGCGGTTTAACTATCTCTTTGTCCCTCGCTCCCTTGGCTCTCCGTTTCCCTCTACTTTTTTTTCTTTATTCACCACCGTTATTCCCCATCGTCTCAGCTTTCATCGCTCTCCATCTCCATCTCTTTGTCCATGATTATCTTAACATCTGATCTTATCCAAATCCTAAACAACTACTTGTTGCATCTCGAAGCCACAAATCTTCAGAAGCTAGATATTGTCCAAAGCCACATCTCCTGCCAAAGCTTGAGCACCACACCATCGTCACATCTCTAGCGAACCCGCATATCGGGACGATGGATATAAGTACCATTGCCCAGCGACACCTTCGGCGTAGCGAGAGGCTCCAGCAGCAACAACGGCTCTTCTCCCAGCAAATATCTCAACAGCAACAGCAACAACATATCTCAGCCGCCTCTCAACCTCCTCAGCACATCTCACAACCCGCCTCACCCCCCTCAGCACATCTACGACGCCTCACACGGAGGAACCTCTTCCTGTTCAGCAGGATGTTGGGCGAGGAAGCCACACCGGCATTTTCACTAGGGTCAAAGACACCATCGTCAGTAGTGACAAAGACCATCTCAACAACATCAACTGGGTTTGGCGAACGTGCGTATGCTAATGGTATCCTGAACCCTAATGAAGGCGACCGCCCTGCCAATTTCGACACCACTCGTAGGCGATACACCTCCTCCCGCGCATCCAACTCGCCTACTGAATCAGAGTTTGAGACATACGTCACAAAGGTCGAGTATGCCCCTAACGAGGCAACTATCGCCTCCATAATGCAGCGGAAGATGCTCAAGGAGTACCCCGAGAAGGGATACCAGGAGTCCTTCAGCCAGGCACTCACCAGATTCCCTAAGGATGTTGGCTTCAATAACGGCTTATCGGCCGCGCGACCTGACTTTGTCCAGGGGCTGGTGCAACAAGAGTTCCAGCACATAGCCGTCAACAATATTCCCGGCGCCGTTATCCACAAAGATAAGAGATACCCGACAACACTGCCACATATTGGTGGGGAGTGGAAGAAATCCGGAGGTGATCTCAAGATGGCCGAGACACAGGCCGGCTACGACGGAGCCGCGTTTGTGTATGCGAGAAACCAAGCCCTCAAGGAGATGGGTGAGGCTGACCCCGCTGGCCACGCCAACGTTACAACTTTTACGAGCGATGGCCGCACACTCGACATCTATACCCACCACGCAACGCCCTCCAAGGGTGGCGATAATAACCTGCAGCATCATCAACACCGTGTTGCCACAGCAGACCTGACAAACTCGTATCAGGGGTTCAGGGACGGCTACCGGATGCTCCGGAACGCCCAGGACCATGCACGAGCCCAATCGTATCGGCTCCGAGACCGACTCGATAATCATTACCGAGCCAAGTATTGAGTATTGGTGGCTTACTAGTAGACATCCGCTGTTTCTTAGTAGCACGTGCCCATCTCTTTTCTGGCATTGGGTAATATTGGGCGAATTGGCCCACTAGCTGTAGAAAGAAAAAAAAAAAAAAAGTAAAAAAGAAAGAAAGAAAAAGGTTGACTTCTTAGTGGTGCTGTGCTGGGAGCCTGTGGTGATGAGGGAGTGTGTGTGCTTCGAAGTGTAGGCTACCGGACGGGGTGGGTGACCAGAGCAGTCCACGTTTGGGTGGTGGGGTAGAGCAATTGCAACTTAGCCTGGGACACAAACAAGACGCCGCGGGAACTTATACAGCTGGATGGTTGGCAAGATGGTGGCGTCGTCTGATGACGAGCCACACCTCCGGGGTGGTCAAGCCAGGGCGAGGAGGTGTGAGTGGGTGGGGGGCTAACAGCCGCAACGTGAAATCCCACGGCACAATTCCTATACTCGATTCTAGCAGAAACTAAACTCTTGTGCCACCGAGCCCAGCATAACTTCAAGCTACGAAAACACAGGATTCAAACTAAAAAGGGCTAGTTACTACTGATACTGAAGCTCGGTGAGGGTACAATCGTCTAGTGCACCTTAACGCTCTCAAACACAGTCTATTCAACAATCAACAATACTACGCTGCAACCTTTAAAGGCAATAAAAATCACTCCAATCGTTCCAAATCACAATGGCTATGCACCTCTAGCTGTTCTACCACCCAACCTAAAAACTAGTTACAAATTAAAACGGCCAGAATCGTCCCATCCCTTTGCTCCCTCCTTCTCTTCCTTCTGCTCCTCCTCCCCCTCCTTCAAGTCATCAGTACCCAATAGAGCTACTAAGTTCGTACGACTTAACTACTCCGTGCGTAGTCTTGTGTACTCAGCTCACGGCCTCGATTGGGATAGGAAAGCAGGCTCTCGTGGGCCACCTGGTTCTGTGCTGAGTATGTACATTAATGCCCTCCCAGTTGTTCCGTTGCATATGACATAATCCATCGGTGTACTTTCTCTAGCATCCGAAGCCCCTCGGGCAATATACGTCAGACACGGCTCATCAGGGTAGCGGATGCCCAGTCAAACGTGAACTCCGAGACCCCTCGGAACTTAGGCACAGTCAGCCTTTAAGACCCCTCAACAACCCTTCTCCTCATTCTACAAAGATAACCCACGAACATTAGTACCAAGAGTCCCAATATCAATAGACTGAAAACTTGAAGGCTCGAAGGATAGACTTACCAAAAATGTCGTCCCAAACACAGCTCATCGAGCTGCACCCCGACGTCAAAATCAACGCCATCGTCTCCAATGGCCCGACCACCCCTTCCACAAGTGCACGAACTCTCCCAACCATCATCTTCCTCCACTTCTGGGGCGGCTCCTCTCTCACCTGGTCGCTCGTCAACCCCCTCATATCAGCCAACTACCCCACCGTAGCCCTCGACTTCCGCGGTTGGGGCGACTCGACCGGCCCCGACGCCAAAGACGCTTACTCCATCTCACTGCTAGCCGGCGATGTCGAAGCCGCCATCGCCGCGTTAAAGATCCATTCCGCCGTCCTAGTCGGCCTATCAATGGGCGCCAAAGTGGCACAGCTCATCGCCGCCCGCGGTAAGACACGGCTTCGGGGTCTTGTACTTGTGAGCCCCGCGCCCGTGATACCGCTTATCCTCCCGGGGGACATGCGCGAGCAGCAGCTCCATGCATATGACAATAAAGACTCTGCGCGGTTTGTTGCAACGAATGTGCTGACGGCTTCGTACCGCGAGCGAGATCTGCCTGAGTTTGTGGTGGAGGATATGCTCCGCGGCAACCAGTGGGCGAGGCAGGCGTGGCCGGCGTATGGAATAGGGGAGGATGTTTCCGAGGGCGTGGGCGGTATTTCGGTTCCTGTTCTTGTGATAGCTGCGGAGAAGGATGTCGTTGAGCCCGTTGAGAGGGTGCAGACCGAAGTGTGTGCGCGGATTCAAGGGTCAGAGTTGGTGGTTTTGTCGGGGTCAGGGCATCTGTCACCTTTGGATAAGCCTGAGGATATTGCGGAACGTTTACTTCGGTTCCTTGGGGAGCTTTGCAGCCACGGTGTAAATGACGACTGGGAGGGGCGGTCGTTGTTAACGCTTTCGGGGGGAAATGATTCATCTGAGCTGTCGATTTAGTGGTGAAAGAAAACATCCTTTCTGGCCGGAGGTCTCGTGCCTCGAGCCTGCTATCTCGTGAAAAATGAGGACGAAGATAGCGACGAGGACGAGGAAGACTGTTGGTACCTGGAGCCGTTGGATGAGGACGATATATTGAAGGACTTTCCGGACTCGGTGAGGGTTGAAATGAAGAGCGAAATCAGGCCAGATGAAGGGGAATAATTGTGGAACCCCTCATCCAAGATATCATGATTCCATTATTCAGTGATAGATATATTCCTTGGAGTCAGACCTCAAAATGCTCTCTGAGCTCGAGAGGCACTCCACGCTACGTGTGTTTGGATCTACAGACTCAGATAGACATCCACGATCCTGTTCCTTACGGCCTCGTTGAATTGAACAGAAAGCTGACCTATAATTCATCCCAAATCATCTACTGAATCTCCTATAAAGTTCGTGAAACTAACCCGTCTCAATTTATATTGGCCATCGATAATGCTAGTACCCTAACCTCCGGTCCGATCTACCTCAGTAATGCCAGCTTACACTCGTTATTTAATACGGACCTAACCTGATGGGATCTGATGGAGGCGCACTATCCAATTGATGCGGGCGCAATATGCAGGCGCACTTGGTCAATTCTGCCAGTCACGTTTCCTAGATATACCCCCATGGCATTCTAGCCATCAAATTCGCCATACAAATAGTGTCAAATCCGATGCACCAATTGACACTGCAAAATGTAAAATAATAACACCATCAACATCACAAGGCCCTGTATGCCGCGCAATTGAATTGAAAGGCCCTAGGCCCCGAAAATGCCAAATCCCCAGTCTTTGAAGTGCCACACGATATAACTGCATAAGCCCTGGGCCCTAGAAACGCTGAATCTGCAGTCTTTGACGATAAACAATACTATCCTGGGCTTAGAATCAATCTACTCCTAATACCCTGGCTGTCGGCCGCACCTCCCGAATGTTGCGAGTGGTTCTCTTGATGACAGGAGGCTCCAGAGAGGCGGGTGCACGCCTTTTTTCGGTGGCGGCTGTCTCCTGCGTGCTGTCACTGATCATCAAAACGCTCCTGGGCTTTGGCTTCATGACAAGCCTGCTCCTGGGCACTGGCGATAGCTCTGGCACTGGCGGAGGGTTCGCGATAGTGCCTTGGTGTTGCGGTTCTTGGATCCGCGTGGCTAACCCCTGGCCTTCTTGGGCCCCTGGACCTGAATGCCCTGGCTTTCCTATATGCTCTGGCCTTCCTACGTGCCCTGTATATTATCCTCCTCTTGATCCTTATCTTCCGATATCTGGATCGGCCTTCCTTGCGCGCCAGATCTGCCACTGGGAATAGCGTCATCCTCGCTGAGGTTCTGCTCCTACTGTGAGAGCTCACGTCGTACGCTCTGGCGTAGAGGTCTAGGAGCACCCGCCTTCATTGGCTTCGGCGTAGTGCGCGTGCGCTTTGCCTTGGCGCTGGCACTCTTAGGCGTGGATCTTCCTAGCGTGCGTGGACCAGGGGTCTTAGGATCTTACACAGGCAAAAGCATGGCTACTTGTATTACCGCCGGGGTATTCTTTGGCATGCCGCGTTGCCGTTCTACGATCTTGGGGTCTCGGATTCGGAGGGATGGATCTTCATGGTCTTATAATAAGCAGTTAGTGATGAAGCTATTTACAAATCTCAGAGTACTTACAAGTCTGGTCTTTAGATGCTAGTTCGTCAATGGCGGTCGTACGTGCGCGGGGTCGGATTCCTACGTGGGCATCTTATATCGGCCTCCTGCAGGCGCGCGTAACAGTATTTAGGCTGGAAAAAGTCGAATTCGATGCTTTTGATGGTGTAAGGTTGATCTGTAACGACGATATTAGCCTTGAACGTAGTTGTGTGTGGTTGTGGCATCACGAACCTTCCTTGCGTCGGAAAATAGTTGGTAACAGAAAGTGGTGGGGTTAGACGATTTTGATGGCTGGATCGCTTAATTGGCACTTGGCTAGCATGGAGGGTTGTACCTTGATTGGCATACCCCCTCCATTTGGGAGCTTGAAAGCGGTGAAGATTTTTTTCCATACATAACCCTAACCCTGCAGCAAGTGCGTCTGCATAGTGCGCCTGTATCAAAAGGGTAGTGCGCCTCCATCAGATCCCAACCTGATATACCATAGCCTTACTAAACTCTTAGGTCTAATACTGATAGGACTTTAGAGCTTTCCAGTTGTATATATGATAACGACCCGACTAGATATATACTTCTTACCGCCGGGAATATGGTAAGGTGTGGGTCAGATAGAGTAATGGAAAAGTGGTAATGAATTGTGGTGTGATGGGCTAGGAATTCCTAGCCATACAATGGTTATCTAAGTGTGGCCTAAAGGTACTAGTTAAGTGAAGTGGGGTATATCAGAAGCACTACACTTTTTATGGGGACTGCAATTATGTGATTGTATTGCTTTTTCGCACCTCTCTGGCTTACGGCCAGAGTGGTGCTACTTATAGGAGTTTAAGATAGTCTTTGTGGTGGCTAGATAGCCACACAGCCACTCTATATGCCTTGCTCAAGGTTGACTATTGTTGCCACTATCGTGGCAATGCTAACGCCTCAATTCTAGTATTTTCCAACCTGTTCCATCTGACAGGCTCAACTATAATACTTCCAGATCTAACAGCTCCACGGCTAAGTGCACCCCAGAATTCAGGGGCCCAAGGATCGCAGGGATCACAAGGAACACAGGCGGAGAGAAGCCCCGGGCCTGCAACACAATCAACAACACAAGCAGGTGGGCTAGCTCATTCGATTCGGCGGTACCAGCCGCAATGGGAGGGCATTAACTTAAATGATGATAACGATCATGATTACGATCACGGTAACGGCAATGATAAGACAGACTCGATAGTTCTTAGCACAATTGTAGTAACAATGCCGTTCAGCGCTCCTCGTGCCAGTCGTGCCAGGGTCCGAGGCGATACAGGGAGGGCCAGAGGCAGAGGCACGCGTACCAGGGCATCAAACAGGGCGACCGCAAGCCAGCCAGCTAGCCAACAGGACCAGGGATCTAGTCAACGGCCTAGCGAGGGCATCGCTACACGCGGTCGCAGCGCTGTAGGCAAGCGCGCAGGTGGCAGGGCCGGCGGCCGGGCCGGCAGGGGTGCCAAAGGAGGATAGCTATCGTATTGATGGGCCTTTCATTGCGTTTTGTATGATTTAAGCGATTTAAATCGCTGCAATAGTGTTGAGTTGAGTATTCAATTAACTGCAATTGAGGGCGATTGAGTGCGACCGTGTGTGTATGTGGCCTTCACCACCTTTTTCGCTGACGGCCGTTGACGGCCTTTGACAGCCCTTGCCACTTGTGGCTGGAAGGCAGTGTATGGAAAAAGTGGGTTTTAGGTATGTATACAGTCATCTGTAATATTCTCTACGGTGTATAGTTACGCGCTCTTAAAACGAACATCAGGTCGCCCTTTCACGTTATAAGGCGGCTGTACAGGTAGGACGGGGACTGGCTGAGGTTCTTTATTAACCTGTCCATAATAGGAATCTATAACCACTGCTTAAAGACAGCTATCTTTCCAACGTCCAGGCTGACTAAAAACTCAGGCACACTGCTAGTGTAAAGCATTACGCAGAACACAGACTCGAAGAAAATGCAGGTTTTGAGGATCCACCTAGGGGGGATTTAGATAAAGATGGGTAAAAACATTAGTGTTCCTAACAACTCGTTTGATTAGGACCACAGTGAGTCTGCCTTTAGCGTGTGGTGGTTTAAAGGTGCTAATAAACGTCCCAGGGGATCTTCCCGGACAGTTTACCGTTGAGGCTACCTAGGAGACTAGGTCCCTACATGGTCGCTGTGTTGCTGCACATTGGGACGTTAACGAGTTGAAAGGCCGTATGGCGAAGGAGCTGGAAAATGATAGGATGTTCGGCAAGATTGGCCTCATGGGGATTGATGGTGACAAGTGAGGGTTTGGCCCACAGACAAATCTGAGAGAAATCTACGAATGATCAATCTGGTTTCTCAGCCGCGCATGGGGAATTACTGAAAGGTAGAAACAACCTCCTCCAACGGTCTCACCACCCACTGCCACACAGCGCTCAGAAACTCCTTGCTCCCTAAATTCGGGTCTGGGTCCAACCGGCACGATAGACAACGATCAATGACTTGGGCAAGTTTGAGGCCGAGCTCCTCCTCCACCTTCTTCTGCCACCGTAGGGCGGTGCAAAGGTCGGTGTATTCGTTCGGTCGATCCCCGCTGAGATATTCGGCTCGGAAAGGCTGGTTCTCCAGAGTATCGCCAAATGTGAGCTCGAGAAGAAGGATGCCTAGGGCGCGGAGGCTGGCCTTTGCCTTTTCTCGGTGGGCGGCTAGTCGGGGGGGATTTGTAGGGGTGTGGATGGAGGATGCTGAGAAGTATGGGTAGAGTGAAAGCTGTGTTGTCAAAACTTGAAGGGTTTCCGTATCCTCGGGAGTGGGAACATGGTGGAGATGGAGGGATTCCTTAGACCACTCGGCGGGAATCCAGTGATCACCAAGTCTGAGGACAACCTGGATGATGGCGTGTCTGGTGCGGAGCCGATCGTACCGCCTACGGGTGGTTCGGATGAAGGTCTCCAAGGGTTCGGGGGGTTAGCATTTAGGTCCACTGGCTCAGTGTGGAGAATAATCTTTGTGTCCGGGCTAGATTCAATGTAGCCCAGGCAGGTGGGGACCGACTTGGGGGAGTCTCTGATGGATCGGCAGATGTCGACGATGGCCGTTACGGCGGCCTGTACCGTGGGGGGCTGTGCTTGCTGTGTTCTTGACATAACCGGGGCGAAAGTCACACGTTTTTTGGATTGTGGTGCTTGGCTAGCAGTTGCGTTACTTTGCCTGTGGTATGCCAGTCTGTTAGTTCTGGATGTACCCCCGTCCTGTGGTAGTGGACTCACTGAGGCTGAGAACTCGTTTGCAGCACAGGATTCTACTCCGTGGATCCCGGCTGTAGCAGCTCCCGGATCCCAGGATGAACTAACCTGGAGACCGTGCGGAGGCTTTTGCGGCCCTTCAAATTTTGCCTGAAGCTCTTCACCTTTGACCTAAAAGTGAGCTTCTGACGGTAGGCGACAACGTCTTCTAATCTTGTGGCTGGCACCAGTGCCTGAGGTCCAGAGACTCGAGGGCGAGGATTTCCACCCTGACCTGTCGTCGGTAGCCGATGTGGCTACCGAGAACGACCTTGAGATTTGACCCCTGGACAGTGACGCTGCAGTCATGCGAGCCTGGGCAACCACGGGTTGTTGGCCAGTTTTGACGGAGACACCTGTGGAGCGACCGTGCATTTCGATGCAGGTCAAGAACCTCTGAGATAATAGTCTTCCCGGTGGCATCGGTCTTTGAACGGGTCGTCAACTCGGCAATGGGAGTCCCAGGACGCAAAACATGACTGGCTCGATCAATGAATCCAAAGAGGCTATCGTTTCTTCTCTTGATTTCGGAAAGGACGCTTTCCTTCTCATGCGAGAAGCACAGCTTAAGTCGGTGTGCTTCACCCTTGAGGCTCGGCCTGGCGAAGAAGAAACCCTAGATGGGGAACATCAGCCCATGGCCTCCAGTCACTTCAAACCACTCACCGTGTCAGTAGGCAGCATTCCCTATAGCTTCCCTAAGGCCATGTTCAGGCCACACAGCTCTCGCATGAACCAATCGAGGTGGGTTTCTCGGCCGGCAAATCCTCTCCGAAGCTGGCTTTGGATGTCAGGTTCTCCCCACAGATCCGAACTCGGATCCCTTCTCAGTCGTTCTTGTTGATTAGAGGTCAGGTCAACGAGGGGGTCGATCAGTATCTCAAGAATTTGATCAAACTTGATTTGCTCCTCCTCGAGAGATGCGATGAAGTCTTCCAGCATTCTTTCGTACTGCCACCATGCCTGGGCATCATTGTAGCGACAGTGCAGCCCTTTAGCCGCCTCTAGGAGAAGAGGGAAAGCGCCCAGCGCGAGACCAGCGACTTCAAATCCAGACATTGCGGAAGGTATGTGAAAGTTGGGATTGGTTTTCGTGGTTTGGGTGGTCAAGGCGGGTTCGGATTGCTCGTTTGGGAGAGGGGTCGTGGTCTCCGCAACAGAATCATTGGGCACCAAGGCGGGGAGAGCAACCGCTTTGTGGGCAAGGACGACGGTCTGTCTTGCTTTGTATGACTGTGGCCCAGCGGAGTCTCGCCACATTTTTTGAACAACTTTCCATCGCTGCCAACGGCATTCTTGAGCTCAGCTTGAAAAACTCTTTTCTGGCCAACCATGCAGGAAGGGAGTTTCACAATATCGGCCCTGAGTTCGGAATGCGCCGAGCAGTTTGACCGTATGCTGGCCGAGATGCCGCGGTCCGAAGGAAGTCTCGACCAGAGACTCCTTCTCGAAGATGCGGCTGGTCGTTTCCGAATCTGGGCCTCCAATCTCGGTGCACTACAACCCTCGGGCTCTCCGAAATCACTCGACTTTCGCCTGAGGGAGTCGTCACTGATGCAAGCAAGCGTCCGATTGGGGCTGGAGAGACTTCATCGATGCATCCTAAAAGGTGCGGGATCTCGTTTCCCACAAGAAATATGGGAATTTACCTATTGACGACCTGCTATAGCTGTTGCCATCTTTCAAGGAAAGGCGGAAAACAGAGTGGCAGAAGAATCCGACGACGCCGACGAGACCCAGCCACCACAACGCACTCAGCCCTCACCCCAGAAACAATAAATGACGGAGATCGATGAGCTCTTCCTGAGCATCAATTCATCGATAAGTCATCTCTTCCGATTGTCAATCTTGATCCGAAAACAGCGGCCAGAGGAAGACTCTCCATTCATAACGAATGTAAAGACCTTCAGCAGACATCGCCTGACCTGACATTACCAATGTCATGGACAAGTTTGCCAAGACGGACAACACCCGTAGCTTGCCGTGCGACTGGGCAACGCAACATCTAATAGGAGGCAATTCATCCGGTATCGGCAGGTGCATAGGGCTCGGCTGTCGAAGCAACCTGGGCGGGTGCTCATCGAGGACTCTAAACCGGGCATTATTGACTGCGAGACAATCGCGATCACGTTTGAAATGCCGGAGGCTACCGATTCAAGAAGCACCGGAGTCGACGTCATTGAAGCCATTGAGCGGTCTTCAGTGCTCACAACAGCCACTTCGTTCGCAAGCCTCGACATCTCTGGCTTGGGATACCACGTCCCAGACCTCTCAGACATGGTATTGGACGGGGTACAACTTGAATACGGAGACGAGTTTGAATGTCCGTATTGCCGAACGATCCAATTCGCGGCAAGCAGAGATGAATAGAAGTATGAAACCCTGGCGACACACTGAATCTCCGTTTCCTGTTACCATGTGTTGCTATTGCTGACTGTTGCGGTCACAGAAAACACGTTTTTACAACGACTTGCGACCATACGTGTGCACGTTTCGCGATTGCTCCGCCTCTGCGAGACTGTACCCGTCTAGATCCGAATGGTTTCAACACGAAATAGACTGTCACCGTCGAAATTGGGTGTGCATGAGATGTCATGGTGCCGCTGCATCCTTCCAGAGTTCCGACCTGCTCAAAAACCACTTCATTTCCGCTCACGTGGGACAAGCGATCCCAGCTCAGCTCCAGATGCTCGTTCAGGCATGCTCGCGTCCAGCTGAGACCTTTGACGCGTCTTCCTGCCTGTTCTGCGAAGATTGGGTGCCTGGCATGATAGATAGGAACGCAAAAGAATTTCGCAGTCATCTTTCAAGACATCTGCTGCAGTTAGCTCTGGATGCACTCCCATTGGCCATCGATGGACTCAAGATTCGGGACCCAGAGCGGGGTCGATTAGGGATACTGAAAGCGATACTGACGAGGATTCTCCAGATGACCCTGTCTTCGGCTCCGGTGATGAGCGCGGTGTTGATTCAGATGCGCTTCTAGATCGCGAACAAGACAGCGTAGCGGACGGCCCTCTAATATTTGTATCGGCTAATGAAAACGATGAAACTATATCACGGCGAAGCAGTGTGGGGCAAGCATGCCAGACGCTATTGGATGCTGCTATGAAGAGGCATGAGGCCGTGGTTAGGCTACTGCTTGAGGAGGGTGCCGATATAGAGTCGAAGGACAGTTAAAGTCGGACACCACTATGGGTTACTGCTGAGAGCGGGCATGAGGCCGTGATTAGGCTACTACTCAAGATGGGTGCCGATATAGAGTCGAAGGGTAGTAATGGTTGGACACCACTATGGGTTGCTGCTGCGAGCGGGCATGAGGCCATGGTTAGGTTACTGCTTGAGGAGGGTGCCGATAGAGAGTCGAAGGACAGTTATGGTCGGACACCACTATGGGTTGCTACTGAGAGTGGGCATGAGGCCGTGGTTAGGCTACTGCTCGAGAAGGGTGCCGACAGGGAGTCGAAGAACAGTGGTGGTCAGACACCACTAATGGTTGCTGCTACCCACGGGCATGAGGCCATATTTAACCTACTACAGCAATTACCCCTAGATAAGTAAGGATCCACATACTTTTGTCGGAAACACGGCACTTTGGATTGTGTCATTGTCGTGTTTGTGATATGGTCTGCCATGGTGCCCTCTAGCAAAGCCAGAGAGGGCTTCCTTTATGGATATAAAGGGTTGCAAGGGGTGTGGTGTCAGGGCTAAAGAGTGGCAAGTGCGGTGCCACGTACCCACAGCGAAAAATAGGGGCTCCAGTGGCCCTAAGCCTTCTCGTCAGCCAGCGATCAATCAAGGTCATCCCCCTGCTTCTTAGTCACCAGCGCTGTGCCGGCGCCGTAGGCCCTAGGCACCCATTCACTACCCGTGGAATAATACACCCCAACGACCATTTAGACCGTGGCAACCATAGTCGAAGCAGCCCAGAACAGTGACCCCTTCGCTCAGTCTGTCTCAGTCTGGCTCAGCTTAAGGCGGCAACTGCTCAGTTCCGAAAAGGACAGGGAAATTCGTTTACCCCAGCTTTGCCCCAGTTCAGGGCTACGAACGAAAAAGGAAATTTTGCGTGCCCAGATTCGTCCCATACAACCAGGCTGACTCCCACGCAAATCATCATTACCAAGGAACCAGCCAACATGGGGGAGTACATTACGCCCTCACTATCCCAGAACCACCTCACCATCATGACGGTGCTGAATCACCCCTTTCCCCGCGGCAGCATTCATATTTCCTGTGAACGTCAACGCTCTGCCCAATTAGGATCCTAAGTACAACCAAAACCCCGCCGACATGGAGGTACTGGCGCGTGGCGTTCAGTTTGTGGAGCGAATCTTGGCCCCCAACACGCCGTTTGGGTCACTGTTGAAGGGGGGAGAACAGAGGGTGCCAAACATTATGGCCGAGGATCTTGAGAAGGCAAGAGATATTGTGCGACAAAGGCAGATATCCGTGTTCGATGTGTTTGGCAGCTGCGCAATGCTTCCGCGAGCTGAGGGCGGTGTGGTGGATAGTCAGTTTCGCGTCCATGGGGTAAAGGAACCTACGTGTTGTCGACGCAAGCGTCTTACTTTTGGAGCCCGTAGGCAATATCCAAGCAACTGTTTACGCCGTCGTCGAGTGTGCCGCAGGTTTGGTAAAGATGGGCTGAGCATAATCACTTGAGCGAAAGGGACTATCGTGCGCACAACATAACTTCAAGTCTGAAAAGTCCCTCCTGCTATCTATATAGGTAATCTCTGTAGGTAGTAAATTACAGTCAATATTGCCGGATTTTGAACCCGCATCAAGAAGGTACTTCTAGTTACAGCACTGGTGGAGATCGTAACATAATTACGAGTTCCTCCAAATAACCTCCATCAATAGGTAGACGTGGAACTCGATGTCTGGACTCGCCTCGGTGCAATCAGGTGTGCAGTCTAAGCTGACGCCTCAACCGTCCGCTTTTCAACATCCAAAAACTCCTGGAACGAGTCTTTCATGCTTTCGCTCAGCGGAATGTAGCTGATGCCCAGAACCTTCTCGGCTTTGCTCCCGTCAATCGCATACGCCACTGGCTTCGTCCCCGGCTGCCCAGCAGGGAGGCGATTCTTGAGCTCGGGAAGATCCTCCCGAACCGAGTCGACTACGCTCTGGTAGTTAAACTGTGTGCCCACCAGAAACCTCTGGCCGCCCGCCTCGTCCTTTTCGAATGCCGCAAGGTGGGCTTCGGCCAGGACACGAACGTCAACAAAGCCGCCAAAGTCAAAGCCAGGAATATCCTGGGCGCCAATGATGGAGAACAGCAGGTGGCTGGATTCGTTCAGATGCTTCGTATCGGCAAGGCCGCCGACGTGTGGGCCAAA
This sequence comes from Lasiosphaeris hirsuta, assembly GCA_030549175.1. Lineage (NCBI taxonomy): Eukaryota > Fungi > Ascomycota > Sordariomycetes > Sordariales > Lasiosphaeriaceae > Lasiosphaeris > Lasiosphaeris hirsuta. Next base: position 104,861 of record JAUKUA010000009.1, read on the forward strand.
GACCCACGGTGGGTTGATGGTCGCGAGCGTAAAGGTTGGCTTCTCGGCCTCGACCCAGTCCCACATCGCCCGCTCGGCGAGAGCCTTTGACGCACAATACGCAGCAACGGCATCGGCGTTGGCCGCTTCCTCGTAGCCCATCGGGTTCCAGTCCTTCTCCGAGTACGTGTACCCAGGCCTGGTCCCTTGGCCGAGGTCGTTGATGGCGGCGAACGAAGATGTGTTGACAACACGCCGAACGCTGGGTCCAAAGCGCTTGGCAGCCTCGAGGACTGCCGTAGCACCTCCGATGGCTGGGTCCAGCAAGTCCCGGCGATTGTCTTCAACCTTGAGCGTAAATGGCGCAGCCACATTGATGACGCCCGTGATTGGGGCGCTGGGGCTAGCGAACGCCGACTCATAGAGCTCCGGGCGGGCAATGTCGGGCACAATGCCGAACGACAGCCTTGCCGCGTAGTCGGAGAAGTTGTCGCGCACCTTGGCCGTCGAGGACTCGGATCGTACCGTGCCGCGGACGTAGTAGCCCTTCTCCAGAGCGAGCTTGATGATGTGGCCAGCCACGTAGCTGTTTGCACCAGTCACAAGGATGGTTTGCTCAGATGGGGAAGCCATGCTGGAAGAGTTATAGAAAAGAAGCTCGGAACCAGAAATGGAGATGTGGTTTTCTTCGGGAGTGATTGATGAGAACTTGACGTCTCAATCGTGAGTTGCGATGTGGGGGAACTAAAAGTGCAACACGTTGCCAGTGCTAATGGACTCCCAATTTATATCCGGCGCCGATGGTCTCTTTCTCTCCGCATCGACCGAGAGATCGTATTCTCATCCGCCATCTCCAGAGCATGACGCGTCAGTGGCACGGAGGATAATTCCAAGTCTAGAGGTGGATCGGCCTATGTCTTCCCGCACCTTAGTAAGAATCCTGTCGTGTTACCTCTCTGCCGCTCCGTCGACGTTCTTTGATTGGCCTGTTTGGCTTCAAGCGCATGTTAGTAAGCAACAAGCTCGTCGGAGTTGGCGGAGTGCTGGAAGATCACGATCCTGGCCATAGAAAGATGCTCGATAACTGCTGGACAGTTGTTAGCTTGACCGGAAGTTGGTTTCGCCGTCTATTGTGCATTTCCGCTGCAAGGAAAAACGCGCAACGGTTCAGAATGCCTGCACAGTATACCTCTTTCCGCATTCAAGTTCTCGGCTGTGCGCCGGTTTTCCCAACTAACAGAAGTGAAGTGGGCAAATAATTTCCCGAGACTCGGGTCCGGGCTCGGATCAGGCCTCCAGGTTTTTTCTACCAATCGGGAGCATTCCAACTTCTAAGCACAACTAAATGCTTCCACACCACCAATAATGCGTTGGACATTGTCGAGAAAGAAATGCCCAATTTGTGGGGATTATTTGGCCCTGGGAAACCAATGAGGTTGGTTCTACGCAACCGTCCTCTTCCCTGCTCAGCGCGAGAAAAAAGAGGGGAGGGCACCATTCAGCGATCTTTCAGTGACCTGAAGTACCTAAGCCGCCCCCTTAATTTCGACACAGCTCGCTCAATATCTTGGCAGCTGAGCCAGACAACAGCGCCAAGGAGTTGTCGGCAATCTTTTGCATCACCTCCAAGCAGCTAGACCCTGAGCAGGGCATCAACAACTTCAAGCTAGGCTCGCAGCCTTGATGTTCCTTCACTCACAAAAAAAAAAAAAAAAACACTGCGGTCAAGCAATGCCACCAGTGAGCAACACTCTCTGATGAGCGCTGTTTGCGCGAAATGGCGTGGAACAACAAACGAGCAGACGAAACGGCGTTCGCCTAGCCAAGCCTCTAGATCCGCCCTGCGAGCTGAAAAGGGTAAGAATGCTGACACGCCATGGCTTGGCCGTGCAAGCCGTCAGTACCCCGTATTTTGCGCTGAAATTTCCACCCAGCCCCGGACGGAACAAAACATGGTTGAGCAGACGACAGAGGCGAGGTAAAATTCCTCATCACCCAACATCACCCAGGTTCAGCTTCCACAAGATTCTACCTTCATTGAACGCCAAACAGCACTCCCAGAACCACCTAACTGCGCCGTATTTCTCCGTCCGCGCCTATCGAACCAGCATCACGGCTGCGGAAATGCAGCTCCCCGTGAACATCCTGCTGGATGTCGCCGTGCTGTCCAACGTTACGACTTTCGACTGGCGATGGAGTGACAAAGGCAGTGGTGCGCAGATGAACGGCGGGTTCTGGCACCCGATATCGCCGGATAGTCGCCACTTCAAACCTCTGGGTAGCGTGGCAGTCAGTGGCTACCAAGACATCAACGGACAAGTGCCTGTGATCCTCGTTGGGGACAACCCATCCTCACGTCCCGAGGGCAAGGACTGGCCAGCAGTTGCCAGTCCAATGCATTATGAGCTTGTTTGGGATGACAAGGGCAGTGGGGCGGAGAACGACGGCTCTATTTGGCGACCAGTTGCGCCCCACGGATACGTCTGCGTCGGGGACGTTGTCGCCAATGGTTACCACAGGCCAAGCCATGACGCTATCTGGTGTCTGCGCAATGATTTGGTCTTTGACGGGTCCTACGATTCGCCCGTCATTTGGAGCAATGCGGGGTCCGGTGTCCAGCGGGACACGTCAATCTGGGGAGTGAACGACCAACCGAGACACCCCCGGATCAAGGTTCCAGCACCAGACAACTACCACCCGACATTTCGATGCAGCAAAACACACGCAGAGCCTGATCTGCACCTGGCCAAGTATTTGGGATTCTATCAAGCCTGATTTTGGAAAGGACCACCGCTTCTCGCTGCTACAATGGAAAGCAGTCCGATGAGCACAAAACCTTTTGTCTTCAACTGCCTGTTCAGCCACATCTAGTCGACTCATGCCAGCACAGGTCCCCTAAGAATAAGATACCCGTGAATAGGGGGAGAAAAGGGGTGGAAAAGAAAATGAGAAGCGCAAAGGGTTGATCAGGATGGTGGAAGGGATGGCTACCCCAGTGTAAATATGGCGAGCTTGGGATGGTGCGAGCATTTCATCACCTTTTCCAACTGCTTCTCTCCCAAAGCTTCACCAGTCCCTCGGCATTCCCAAAACTGGCCGCGTCCCATAAGTATACTTGGTGCTAATGATATTGTGGTTTGGGGCTTTGTTTCAACATCGCACCTGCTCATGCTACAGTTTTTGTCTGCCACCACTGTAGATGCACAACACAATAATGTGCGTGATAAGTGAACGACTATACCAAGCGACCACTGTTAACAGTTGTAGACTAAATCCACGTGAAAATGCGATAAGAAATTGGTGAGGCCTCTAACAATTTATTAACACATTTCCAAGTGCAGATCACTAAACTTTTGTTAGAGCTAGTCGTTCGCTTGTTATGGTCATTCGCTTATCAGGCACGTTAACTTGTGGATCTTACTAGTCTGTAGGCACTCAGATCCTTGTGCATCTCAATGATAACTCGGTTAATTTGCTACCCGTCAATGAAGTTTGGTACCGGAAAGAAATACAGTGGAACAGTGGAAAACAGTGAAGAGTACCATGATATTAGCTTCATAGATCGAAACTAGAAAATGTTGGTCTGAAAACAAGACCGAAGATGACGTATTACACATGTTCAAACTCTTCCCCACTGCCGACACTCGGGATGGCACGTGCCGCTGAGACTGGGTAAGGCAATATGCCTTATTTTGCCGTGGATATAGTAGCATTTCATTGCCACCATATTTCAGCTCCATCTGGGGTAAGGGATGCCAACCAAAGAATAGGCTATTTTGCACTCACCAATCGGCATTTTTCATTGAACACAGATGACCAAGGCTGCGGAGCTATTGCCCGGCATGCACTGCCGGTTGCTTTCCAAAGCAAAGTCGATTCATTTAAGCAACGCCTGATCATGCTCCATGGTGTCCCTTCTTGAACATTGCCAGTTCAGCTTCTTGCAAGATATCAAATCTATAGGGGCGAAAATGCGATCCTTTACGTCCCTTGTGCTTTTGGCAGGAGTTGCGAGCGCGCATTGTAAGTTGGAGAGGTGTCAACACGCTTGGTGCAGGGAACCTAACACCTCATTAGATCGATTTTCCAAGCTTGTCATAAATGGCGAGACGGAAGCCACCGAGTGGAAGTCGATCCGCATGACAAAGAACTACCAAGATGACCACGGCGTCACAGATGTCAACAGTGCAGATATTCGCTGCTTTCAGATGAAGGCAGGAACAGGCACGGCTACTGTGGCGGCGGGCGATGAGCTTGGCTTTGTCGCGGATCAGGGCGTGACGCACCCGGGTCCAGTCCAGTTTTACATGGCCAAAGTTCCCGACGGCAAGGAAATAAACACTTGGGAGGCAACTGGGAATGTATGGTTCAAGGCCGCATCCATCGACGGCACAAACCCGACGGGAAAGACAAGTGGGTTTACTTGGCCAACATATAGTGAGTTCCTTCAAGCCGTCCACTCTCCATCACAGGGGACTGACATATCACCCGCCAGACAAGAAGGTTACCAGTTTCGTGGTCCCCAAAAATGTTCCGAGCGGCAAATATCTCGTCCGGGTCGAAAGCATCGCGCTCCATCAAGCACAGTCTGCTGGCGGAGCACAGTTTTATCTTGCTTGTGCCCAGGTAAATATCACCGGGGGAGGAAATGGCACGCCTGGTCCTCTTGTGGCATTCCCAGGCGCCTACAAATCTGGAGGTCCAGGCCTGATTTTCAGTTGGCAAACGACATCGTATACGCCGCCCGGACCGGATGTCTGGCAAGGCTAGGCTAGGCTAGGTATAATCATGAGAGCGTAACGAGCTACCTAGGTATGCAGATTGTTACAATCACTGTAATCCATGATCACCATATATACATCTCAAGAAGCCCACACCGCCTTCAAGCCCCGGATGGAATTCTTCCAGCCAGGGTATTAAGACGGTAACTATACATCAGAGTGTTAGTCGCTTGTAGAATGTGGTTTTTCCAAGGCGGTAGTATTCTTATATGCCCCTCACTTTCTGCCAGGTCTAGAGTTATGTGTAAGAAGCGTAGTAAATCCCAAGGATTTGCAAAGTAGCTCGTTGTGTTGTCAAAAAAAAAAAAGATTTGTAGTCTGCATCCCATTTGGGGTGTCTACATTTCTACTTCATAGTATCAGTTTCCATCAACCTCGTGCCTATTATTCATCCTCCTTGTCAACATGATTGGTAACCACTGGCAAGTGGGTGGGATTCTTGGATATGTTTTTGGAATACCCATCTAGAGAGAATACCAAGAGCTCATTGCTGCCTGGGCAAGTTGAATGAATGACATGCTGGATGATTCTACTCGACTCTCGGAAAGTCCCGTGCCAAATCCAAGCTGAGACAGGTGTAGCTCGGTAATGATGACATGTCAAGAGGTGTAGTTAAATGTGGTCTCGTGGCTAACTTACCCTACCCTTCGAAATGAAAGAGCCGCATGCAAAGCAGTGGAGCACACAGTTAGTATTAGTTACGCTCCCGAAATGGCCGCGCCACCAAAGGTAGTCCATGTACCTGTGAATGTGAGATGTATCTTTGGCCGTGATGATATTCGTGCAGCACCTGCCTTGGGCTGTGATGAAAGCTACCCTAGGGACAGTCACCCAGCCTTCATACACACGCAAGGGCCTGAAACACCAGGCGGAGATGTAGTCTGCAGCTGTAGATCATGAAACGAGTTAGAATGTGATGAGCAGGTTCAAATAGGTTCAAATGAGCGGCACCGCATGGCACTTCGGGAAATTCGGACATTTCGGAGCGTGAGGACTGAGACAGGTTTGGGTGGCCAGGTGGCCTCGACGCTGGGGAAAGACGCCAGGATCAACATGGCGAGGAGCCGCGATTCTTCACTCGAGTGTGACGATCACCGTAATCGTGAATAGGCTGGTGCCACCACGTGCATGGCGCGTGGACTGTGACAGGACCAGGATGGACTGCCGCAACAATTGTCTCCACTGACCAGGTTGACGATGCGACTGCACACTGATGAGGATGGAGAAGGAAGGCGGCGAGCTGCGTTGGGAAATGTTCCGACACGCGTCCTCAGCTGCTGCACTGCATGCGAACGATGGTCGACTGGTCAAGTCCGCTTGGGGCTATAATACCACGATTATTGGGGGGCTGAGATGGATTCAATGGCATGGATGTACTCTGCACGGGGCATCACGGCGAAATTGATATGATCTCACAGCTGGGCTGCACAAGTTCGCCGAGATGTCTTATCCCCGGGCAAAGTGATGTGATGGTGGCGTGCGTGGTACAGCTTCGCTTTTCCACGTGGTTGCATCTTCAATGCGGATACGTTCGTTGAGCGGTCAAAAGGGAGGAAGGATGGCATCGTTCGTGGTCAACAATGGGCAATAATTGCTGCTTGACCGGAGTTCCGCTGAGAAGTTGGTTCTCATTTCTCGTGTTTGGCTCAATGTTGACGTCGATTTGCTAGCTCGCGTGCTTTTCGTTCTCGATATCGATTGGTCCGTCGTAATCTTTAACCGCCAGACTCGACGCCACCCCATCGATCTCAACCGTGACAACTTCCTTTTTTCTGCGAACCGATGGCGCTCATGTCTCAAACGGTTCTGAGTGGCAGGGTTTTCCTGTCGAGTGAAGAGAAAAAAGAAAGTAGACGTGCCCAAAAGGTACCAATCAACGCTCGCATTAATTGACCGACGTGGGGTGGGGGGACAGGGCATCACGGTCTGAATCCAAGCTCCTTTTGTTTTTTTTTTGTTTTTTTTGCATCGGAACCCTTTGCATGACGAAACGCAGATGGCATCTGGCCAAGCGGGCCAGAACAGGGTGAGGGAGTGAAAGCCGTCTAGATGAGCGGCGATGTGAACTCGTCCTGGTGGCGGGTTTGGCGTTGTGCTGTGAGTCGGAGTGGAGCAAGCCAGGCATCCGCAATTGTCTTGTCTCCGTGGTCCCCGTGGCCCCGTGCTCCGATATTGAGACAGCGGGGCGGGCGGACATGATGGCTAGGGGATGTCATCGTCATTTTCGTCATTTTCGTCAATTATGCGCGTGTCTGGCGGAAGCTGCCGGGTAGAGAGAGAGAGAGGGTTGCGACGACGAGGAGATGCAGCAACTGACGAGGCGTCTGCAAGGGGTTGGCCCCAAATGGAACAGTGTTGTCGAGCCCCTGAGGCCTCATTTCTTTACGTCCCAAAGCAAATCAACGGGGCAACCCGATTGAGGATGGAGATCTTCTCCTTGCCACTTTCGACATCTTACTTATATCGCCCCGAACTCCCCGCTGCTTCCACCATTCCCTGGCCGACCACACACCGCACACCCCGCGCCATCACATCACACCGCCATCCCAAGGGTACTTGTCGTCACCAGCACCCCCTCGTCATCCCTCTCGCCATGTCTAATAGAACCATCCTCGTGCTCGGCGCAGGCCCCGGCATTGGCCGGAATGTGACCAGTCTGTTTGCTTCCAAGCGGTACAACAATGTCGTCTTGATTGCTCGGCGCGCCGACAGCCTCGAGGTGGAGAAGAAGGCCGTTGAAGAGGCCGTTGGCAGCCGGGTGACGGTCAAGACGTATGCGGTCGACACCACCAACACCGAGGACCTGCTCGGCGCCTTGGACGACGCCGATGCAGCCTTTGGCAAGCCCGAGGTAGTCTTTTATAATGCCGCCCGTGTTCTTCCGTCAGAGCTCTTTGCCCACCCTGTCGAAGACATCGAGTATGACTTGAGGGTGAGTCGGTCGGCCTCGTTCGTCCTCATCCCGTGAGCCGATTGCTGATTGTTCCCGACCAGATCAATGTCAGCGCATTGTATACCATCTCACAGCGCTACATCCCGCACCTAGTTGAGCTTGCCAAGGTGGATGTGTGGTCTCGGCCGGCACTCATCGTCACCAGCTCGGGTCTCCCGCAAAACCCCGTCCCGCAGCTCTTTGCGCTGTCGCTAGCCAAGGCAGCGCAGAGGAATCTGGTGCAAAGCCTGAGCCTGACCTACACCCCCGAGGGCGTGCATGTCGGCGTCATCAACGTTACCGGGCCTGTCACTCCCGAGGATAAGATTCGGAACCCATCCAACATTGCGAGGAAGACGTGGGAGTGGTTTGAGGGGGCGAGGTGGAAGCCAAGCTTCGAGGTTGAGATCTGACGAGAATGCATATGCGTGGAATCGAGTACTGTGTGGAACGAGGCCGTGGCTGGGAATAGGAAGATGGTTTGGGCAGTGTAGAGATATCTGTAAGAACAATAAAAATGTAATCCAAGAATGAGCTTTGTTCGTTGTGGTGCGGCTGCCTTTGGTTTATCAAAGTTCCCTGACCTGAGTCAATCTCGGGCAATTGACCATTGGTAGTGTTTGTTGGCATGTGATGACCTATTGTCCTGTCACAACACACAGCGGCTCAGGCGTCGTCCCCCGTCCAATAGGTGCTCCGAGAAGGCGAGTCTTGGTGAAGGTGAAGTCACATGGCTGTGGTTGTGTGCCGGGTCGACCCAATGAAAGGAGTACATACCCATACGGGCACAGATTAGATATTATATATTAAGACGCATCGCGGTATCTAGATACGATGCATGGTATAAGAAGGGGGACATGAAGCAGCAAACAACCTCCCAATAAAGATCGCTCGGAACCTCCGATGTTGGTATCATACAAATTGCACCCATACAGTATCATTTCAAGCTTGTCGTCCGCGCATTCCCCCGTCCTCATTCCCCGTCCCCGTCCCCGTACCCTCCCGTCCCCGTACCCTCCCGTCCCCGCACCCTCCCGTCCGCGTCCGCGTCCTGCGTCCCGCGTTCCCCCGTGCCCCCGCGCCCCCCCTCCCCCGTCCGCAGTTCCCCAACTGATTCACCCAGTGCCGGGCTAGTCACGGTGCACCCGTCGCCGTTCGGGCTCCCCCGGTGCAGGACATCAAGCGCTGCTGCTCCAAGAAAAATCCTTTGTTACCATAATGTCATTGGGGTAGAACTCGAGCTGACCCTCGGGGCTGGCCTTCCGCTTGGAAGAGTCGCGCGAGTTGCCCTGCCTCAAGTCTTGACCCGAATGGATGTCGACTGTCAACTCGATCTCATCGTCGCCCCGCAGCGTCCGAGTTGTGGTGCTGAGTCCGGTTTTGCGACTACCCCGCTTTCCCGTATTGGACTTGTCAGATACGTATATGGTTGTGGGCGAATCGGAATTGGACGCCGTGGTATCGCGGCGCCACAATCGCCGGAGGAGGGGCGCATATGTCGGCAGGCAAGCGCACACAATGCCGATGAAGGGCTCGCAGCACGACCAGATAAAGACTTTGGACATGGCCCAGGTCACGTCGGGCGATTTGACGAGCTGGTCCATCATGACAATACGGACGGCCGAGGCAACGCAGACACTGCACATACGCCAGGGGTTAGCATCTTGGAGGGGCAGAGGGAGAGGGAAGATAGGGAGATAGGGAAAAAAAAAGAGGAACGCACAAGCCGCCGAGCAGCAGAATGCCACCGATGAAGATTTTCTTAGTGGTGGGGAGGTTCAGCTTCGAAACTGTGACGCGATTAGCACACAATTCACACACCATACCGTGTACGGTATGCCGGGCAGACTTTTGGTGCTCCGTTGCAGTCTCGTCTGCAGTCTCTTCGCAGTCGCCTGCACGGGAATGCGCCAGAAACCGTCTCCTGCAGACGCACGCGCGGGTTCAAGTCACGTACTGGTCGGAGTCGGCACCAACAGAATGGCCACATCAATGACTAAACCGATGATCCCATTGCAAAAGTAGAAGAGCGGGGCGTCGATGCACTTCCCCGTCGCTGTCGGGTCAGTGTACTGGCGCCAGTAGTAGTCCATAGGCCGGCAGCCTGCGAGCCAGGTGATGGTCACCTCCGTCCAGTGGGCCAAGGTCAGGCCGAAGACGATGTACCATATCACGTTGGTGCCGAATATTCGGCGGTAAAACAGGAGGATAGACATCTTGGTGGCTGAGATGCAGGTGATGTAGACGATGACGAAGGCATAGGTAGTCTGGAAGAGTTTGGTGAATTCCTCGCGCGACACGACCCACAGGTGCTTTCCTCCGCCCCAGGGTACGCTGATGAGGCAGCACACTGCCGTTCCCACCCCCATCGCCTTGCCGGCCTGTCAGCTCTCGTGGTTCGTAGTACGGATGGTAAGAAGTGCATGGAACGCGTGGGCTGGGGCCTGCCGCTGCTAGAGACACTTGGTTGCTGTTTTTCCCTCTTACCGCTGCAAATACAATCACGTAGTCGTCTATAGCCAGTCCGGGACCCGTCTTCATGGACCGTGTAAACAGACGCAAAACGACGGCCGCCAACCCAATGATCATGATGGCAACCACTGTGCCGATGATATCCCCGCTCTGATCCTCTGCCAGGTCCACGCCGGGAGGGGCCGGACCCCAGGCCCCCGAGTTGGACATAGCTTATTTAGCGAGACTAACAAGGCAAGGGGAAAAAAAAGCACCGACAGCGCCCACGGCCAGTGCCAACGCTCAGCACGGGCTGTGTGTGAAAAGGTGAAGATGTGAAATTGACGCCAAGCGCAGACAGCACAAGGCAACCAGCGGCTTAGACAGGTAATTCGCTGGCAAAGGAAGGCTTCGAAAATAAGTGTGCCCGGAGGAGATGGTGAACTTGCACGGTACTGGATGCACGAGTGCGCGTGATAGACTCGCTCGTAAATGGCCGCGTGAAAGGGTAGGAATGGCAGCGTTTTCAATGACGGCGGAGGAAAAAGCAAGGCCAGCAAGACTTGTGTTGTGGCTGTCGCTGCCACTCCTTTCCAGCCCATCCCGACATGATACGGAGTATTCCAGGCATGGCCTCGCGATGTTCCGGGCGAGACAATTTGGCGCAAGGGGTTGTGCCGTTCGTCCAGCACTCTGCTCTGTCGGGCACAAGGGGAGGAACTTGGCGAGAGAGTCCAATAGTGCGGTGATCTCTGAGTGACTGCGAAGTAGTCGTCAGGTGGTGACCGTTTCTACTGGATGGCACATGCATGTGCCGACTTGGTTACAGCCCCTGAACCCTAACCGCCAAGCTCCCACTGGCTGTCACTGTCTCCCAGCCTCGCTAGCGGCCCGCTAGAAAGCTGTCAGATCCCCCCAGCACGTAACCTGTCATGTCTTCTGAGACACCATGCGTACAAGCTGCGTTAGCGAGCTGATCTTTTTCTTGTTTCTTTTTTTCCCCGCGGCCAAATTCCAGGGCGTTTCTAGCGACAAAACGCGCCCGAGGGAGCCCATTGTTCTTCATGCTGCCATGATCATCTCTTTTTCATGCAGCCCCGTTCACATGCTCTTGCAAGGCGAGGGATGCGCCTGATTTTGCCGATTCTGCAGCAACCGTTGCCAGGCTGGCTGGCGCTGGCTCGCGCTGGCTGGTGAGGCGTGGATTCAAGATGGCGCAAAAGATTACCCAGATCGTCCGATCCTGATATTCATGTCACCTCGAGCACCAAATGCCGGCCCCGACGCCATGGTCGCTAAATCACCGGTCACCCCAGTCCCCCCAGCCCCCCCCCCAGTCAGTCCCCCAATCCCTCCCCCCAGTCCCTCCCCCCAGGCCCTCCCCCCAGGCCTGATCGCCCACATCCCGCCAAGAGTTAGGGAACCCAGGGAGGGCAGCGCTGTATTCCTGCATCCCTCGTCTAGGAAGAGTCTAATCGCAGTACTTGCGCTACATTGAAGCATGAGCAGCAACTAGAACCGGCGTAGGGCTGGTGCCCAGGTGGCTGATGCGGTCTTACCTTGCCTCTTACTAGCTGCTCTGCACGTAGTACATACATACGACTGGGTTTATAGCGCTATCCCCCTAGCTAGACCGGCGTCAGTATACCTGGCGTTATTTGCGTGCACATGCCTTGTGTGGTATTGTCGTTACATCATGCAATTGTAAAAGCTATGTGGTGGCCATCCATCTCTCGATCTACTCTTGTAGCATATACACTGGGCCGAGTAGAGTTGCCGTCGTCTTACCTCCCATACTCTGCGCTTATTCTCCGAATATCTTCGGAACCCGAAGAGTCGTGTCGTGTCCTGGCTTCCAGATTTTCCCCTTCTTTTCGGACCCTCCTGCCCGTAATCGTGGGGCTCATAAGCGGGTGATCGATTGGGCTGAAATCCGAACTTAGCATCCAATAATGCTTGAGGGACACCCCCCCCTTGTGTCACTGCATCCCATTCCAGACACATGAGAGATAAAGCACACACGTGCAATCGTGCCTGTTGGGACTTTAATCTAGCGTTGTTTGGCCACCGATTTGACGGCCGCAGCTAGGAGAATCTGCTAACACCAAAGAAGCCAGTAGAAGCCTGTGCCTGAAAGCTGTCAACTAACATCGGGGCGGGAAGCCGGCTCGCGGACAAATGGGATGCTTAGGCACCAAACTTTTCCTCCCCCTCCACCCCACCCCTCTTCGTGATGGTTCTCTTCTTCGGCCAGGATTTGACCCCGAAAATCAACGGAGTTTTCGCGGCAGGCACCTCAGCCCGATATTCAGACGAGAGTTTATACCATCACGGAAGTTAGCACACGAGCCTCACGGGAGGTGAAGTCGTTTTAAGGCACCCAACTGGTCCCGAGACCAACGGGGCGAGCCTCCCGTTTGCCATTGGCTCGGGACGGCTCGAGCCTGGGTGTCACAAGACTAGTAGTAGAGTCTTGTGTACTTGCTAGGCCGGTAACTTTTGGCCGTCTAGCTTCAGCTTCATGGCCAAAAAATGTCCCAAATGTGAAGGACCCATGTGTAACCGGTATCGGTTAGCCGTACCATTCACTGGAGAACACAGTACTTGGAGTGACCCGATCAAGGTGAACCAAGATCCACTCCAACATATCCAAGGAAACTTTTCCCAAGCGCTAGACAGACTGGTTGATTGGCAATTGACCTACCCTGAAGCATGAGTTTTGTAAACGGCCCCCGAGTCCTTCGCAGCCCTGACTGCAAAAGAACCGTCCCAAGTGAAAGATGCGCTCGGTGACTCAAGCTCAAGCAACAACCATTTGGTCTCTATATAACCGCGCATCCGATTCCAAAAGATGCGACTTGAATTTCGTTTCTGCCAACAACCAGAGCCGCACTTGGTTTTACCTGGACTTTGATTTCTCCCCACTCATACTTTGATTGACCAGCCCACCAATCACTTGGCATTGCTGTCCCCCACCCAGCCATTTTACCGGGCGATATCCTTCCCTACTATTCACCATGTTTTTCAACCCTGAATACATCATCCTATCAGTGATAGGCAGCATCATCGTTGCCTTCATGTCACTGTCTTCGCGGCAACCCTTGACCCTGAAGCAACTCAAGGGCTCGCGCTTCCTGCCATTCAAGATCCGGCGCCATGAGGGCACATATGACGAGACGACCGAAAGCAGAGTCCGGTCCATCACGGAGCTGGCTGAGTACCATGAGACGGCGGCCCGCCTGGCAAACATGATCCACAAGGACGGGGCCGGAACATGGCCACCGCGAGCGGAGCATGCGCCCTCGTACTGGCCACCCGCCCTGAGGCCCTTTAGAGACATTTACGACGAGATGGCGCCCCTCCTGCCGTCAGCTACCCCGTCCCTCGACGACGACGTCAACAGGGAGCGTATTGCCTATTTCCGCTCCCGCCTCTGGAACCTCCTGAACGACAAAGTCAACCTCCAGGAAGTCACTGCCCTGCTCGCAGCCGCCGAAGCAGGACGCTGGGATGTGTTTCCGCGAGACGTGTACAACGCATTCTACGTGTGCGTTGCTTGGTGCAGACACGCATATCGGTACGAGGATGAATCATGACCTTCAAGACATTGCACTTGTATATCAGCAGCACAGTGCTAATTCTCGTACCTAGATGGGGGACTATTCCTGCGGTCCGCGTTGCCCAGGTTGAAAAGACCATAGTCCTGCCACCCGAGCTCATTTCGACATGGGCCTCTCTTCAGCGGCACTTTGGTCTCGACTCCGACTCGGGCAACATGATGTCGTGCTTGATCCTCAACTTCTCGCCCTCGGGTGAATACGCCCTCAAGATCAACACCGGCCTGTCCCCCATCATCACCTCGTCGGAGGAAGAGTTTGCCCGCATCTGCAATGAAATGGAGGCCCTCGCCGTGCCCATCTACCATGACATTGTCAGGGCAACCATCTCTTTTGCCCATGGCGACAAGTCTGCCTGTCTCGAGCATGTGCAGGGGATTACGTCACAGCTCCGGCCATTGCTCAGTAGCTACTACGACCGTGTGCACGATTCCAAGATTGCACGGTCTGCATGGCTGAGCCACGTCCAGGGCTTCTTCGCCTGGGGAGCGGGGTATGAGAATGAGTCCAGCGGAGACTGGGAGAAGTTTGACGGCTTGAGTGGTAACCAGGTGCTCCTGTTTCAGGCGCTGGATGCCTTTCTGGGCCTAGAAGTATACTTGCCCAAGCAGGTGCTTCTACGAAATGTGCCACAGCTGCAGCGAGAGTTTAGTGAGGCGGTGGGGAGGCACTCGTTCCGGCACCGGCTTGGGAACGAAGGTGTCGAGGGACGGATTAAAGCCGAGTTTGGAGAGATTGTCAAGAGACTGAGGGTAAGATGTCACCATCTGCAATTTACGGTCTTTGAATGGATTTCTAACGTCAAGCAGGTGTTCCGCTCGGCCCACCGCACCCGGGCCAAGATCTATTTGACAGTGCCTGCACCAGAAAGACTTCCCATGACGGCAGGGAAGTCGCTGCTCAAGGACAATATGGACGACAGTCTAGAATTTTTGGATGAATTCATGGTATTGCGGCTTCAGCAAACGGTTTAATTGGATTGGCGGTTCGGATAGACTGGGAGGCAGTAGTGTCATTCAAGATTTCAAATTTAATACCTTGTCAAAGGCTGCAACTCGTGGGTTTCGTTGCACTTGTTAGAGATGATCTTTTGTTATCTTAGATACTTCGGTTTAATGATGATGACAATAATACAGCCTTTGGTTTTTTCTGTTCACATGCTGTTATTGTGCTGCGTCTCGCTGATTTGATGTTGTAGCAAGATGCCCAAGTGTTTGTAAGCCCATACGGATGGCCCGATTGCTTCAACTTGACCGATTAGCGCATGCTGAGCTAGTAGCCAACAGCAAGCTACCAAGGGTCCTGTTGGGGCCGGGTGAGGATTCCGAGAGCGCCACCAAGCTTCTAACTTATCTGTTGTGCCCATTTTGGGTCGATTGCAAGTCAGCGCACTTCGGCTGCATGGCCACTCGGAAGAGGATTGAATATTGGGGTTGAGGAAAAAAAAAAGGCAAAACCCGCGAAGCACCCAAGCTATCTTTGATGGTGTGAGTTCGTGTTACGAAACGTCAATAACCTTACAGAACCGCCCCCCCGCCGCCCCCGTTGGTAACACCTGGGCGGCTAAACTGGCGCGCTGAGTGAGCACCCCAAGATGTTAAAGTCTAAAAGGTCAGACAGGTCCCACAGGACCGCTAAACGCACCGTATATGTATGTCCACACTGCGTGCATATATGCACTGCACTAATAATAAGCGCTTGGAGCGTCTGCTAATGGAAATGCCGCCTTAGAGACTTGGGTGTTCGGCCCGTTGCTTCGAATCACTACTACGTAGTGACTAAGTTGACGGGTATTGCAGCCCCCATGTCGGTTCATCACGCGACTCAAAGAAAAAAAACAGGTATTCGGCTCTACGAGCTGGTGTTCCATGCTGCGCGGATGTATTTTGCACATGTCGTCACACCGCCGCGGGCTCGAACCGCAGTGCATTTGTACCTCACAGACGCTGCAGGTAGGTGTTAGGTTGCGTTTAGGGCAAGTCGATTTGGGGGCTATCTGATGAATGCCCCTACATTAGCTGCCAAGCTAGTTAAGCCGTGCATCCAACATGGCGCTACTCAGTCGCCTGGTGCATAACTTACACAGTGTAGGATGTTCGGGAGTCACGCAGCGAGCATATGCCCGTCTTCGGCTGCAAAGCACCAACCGAGACATTGTTCCCCATATAACCTGAATCGATTGTGGAACCGGTTGGATAAGACTTCAATCCGGAACTGTTAACCCGAGTTTTCAGTGCACTTGCACAGGTTGAGGCCGATTTGAGGCGAAGCCGAGCTACACCTTAGGGCGTGATCGGCTCAGCAACCCTGTGTGCCACTCCACTAGAAAAGGGAACAAAATTAGGCGCACGCTTGCGAAGATGTATTGCAATAGTGTCGAGTAGCTCCCGCGCCCACACCGCCTTCGGCCTGTCTTCGAATAAGCCCATGGATTGACTTCGTAGCCTACTGTAAGTGTTGCTTCTGTTCAACATCTTTCACAAAGAGCCTTTTCACAGGGCAAAACGTAGTAAAATGGATACGCAGGGGGACAGCATTATGGTCCAGCCAACCATTGATGTGTCCTCCGTCAGCCGGCATTGCCGTTGGAGAGAGCCCCGCTGGCCCATCGACTTCCTCTAGTAGTAATTTACAGGACGTATCGCCCTACCAGGGTGTACGCAGTATGGTATCACGAGCCCCCTGTTGCCTGCGCCTTCGGCAACGCCGCCCGCCCCTTGAAAAGGATGCGAATAGACGATATCGCGGCCGCAGAAAAAGCCATAGTGTTAACTTGACTCTGGCCTGCCATGGCTAGCTGGTTTGTGAATAGGATTTGTAGGGAATTGCTAGCAATTGACAGAGATATCTTGATGACACTGGAAAGTTCGGCCAAGATCTTGGTGGTTACTAAATATCCCGATATCAGGATATTTTAGTAACCGCCAGCGGAGTGGCATAATTCAATAAGATCTGCAGGCGTTCATTCCCTTTTGGGAAAGGCTTGATGGCTTCCTTTAATAGAGTTCCTTAGCCTGTAAATGGAAAAGTCTTGCGTTTTGATGCATGCCTCATTTGGAAGAAGTTGGCCCGTTTTTAGTGCCAAATTTGCTGCCAGAAAGGGGGAAAGCGTCCATTGACACTAATTTCATTCAACTATTGCGGCCGGAGTCGTCCACAGAGTTGCTGAGCCGATCACGCCCTTAGGGTAAGAAAAGAGAATATCCAAACGGACTCGGCATCTTAACGGATACGAGATCACATTAATTTGCATGCGAATAAGACAGTTTGCGCAGCCACCAGGAAACCAAATGAAGCTGAACTCGTCTTCATTGAAGGAAAACCCCTCCCCTATGTCACGTTCTCCAATGCTGGCTGGCCCATGGTTTGCTACCTCGATATATGCATTGTGGACGGCGAGCTCAATCCTTGCACTTCTGAATTGCTGCCAAACTCACATTTTGGTCTCTATCCCACAGGGCCTAGAGAGCAGCTCTCCCTGGTCCAACAATCAGACTTCGCACACCCCACTTCGCCGTTGTTTCAAGCGCTGCGAAGGGGCCCGAGGATGCAAACGATAAGTAATAAATCCAAATGAGTATCGCACCACAGGCGCAGTAGATGTCGTACTGCAGCAAACTCAAGACACCTCTAGCCAGCGACGCTATGGTTTGGGGCGCGGAAACAGAGACGGGAATAAAGGCTTCCCGTAAGGTACAGTTAGCAGAGCCTGACAACAGGAGGGGGGTAACCCCAACACCAGCTATCGCGAGATTTAGTACCCCAGTAATACCCAAGATATAAGGGAGGATGCGTTTGGAGTACTGTATCCGGGCCCTGGGAGTCGCACTTGCTGAGCCGTGGACGAGCCCTATATTCTCAACAACGGCTACGAGGATGATCTGCCACGCGACTACCTGTGCAGGAAAAGTCTGCCATGCGGCTAGCAAGAGCTGTTGCGTATGCAACGAAACTATGTCCGGTGCTGGGAGAGCCGCAAGGACGGTTGGCAAGATGTAGCCAAGAATTAGGGCACCCGTCACAGCACGGACCTGAAGAGGTGCCATTGAGACCATCTCAGCCCGGTTTGCCGCCGTCAACGTCGATGAGAAGTTAGCTAACGGTGATATCCATATGTGGGTGGCGCAGTAGATCGGCACTATTATCCCAAATGGTACGCACTGGTAGATAATTCCCCAGACGGCGGGACTGTGTCGAATGAGTAGCTATTAGCTCGACATGTAGGGTCATGGTTTAATTGCGTGGTGCACGTACAAAGCGAAAATTGTCGATGCATTAGCAGAGCGGAGCCCCTCGAGAACGAAGATGGTGTGTATCGGCAGCACTTGGACGGCGGCGAAGGCGGCAAAGAGTGAGAGAGACGGCAGTTCGCGTGCCACACAGGGCGTAAAGAAACGGAAAAGAATTTTTAGAAAAGCGTCGAGCGGGTCAAGGCCGGTGATTTGCAATGTCGAGTCGTTGTCAAGGTCGACTGCTTCTAGAATTGCAGAGAGGCCGTTTTGTTGAGAAAGACGAACAATGGAGAGGTAGCCAAAGACTGCAGTGGCGGCCAGGGCTGCACTAGCGGCGGCGCGACTGGCCATTGTGATTATTGACTTAAATGTATTTGCACCAAAACTTCGCAAGATGGGATTGGCAACTTTTTCGAATAACTTATACATGTGGCCTTGCTGACGGAGGATTCATGTGGGGTGGTCTTGGTGCGGAAAGAAATTATCGTGGAGCAAACTGACCAATGAGCTGGAAGCTTCAACCGAACCCGAAATGACAACCAAGCCTCAGTTTCAATACTAGTATTGTCAATTTGGCCGCACAAGCGAGGACAAAAGCCCAGTAGTAGAGGGCGGGGGGGGTTCTAGGTGCAGCGAAAAATGCAGTATGAGTCCTTCCACCCGTCCTAAACCGACGTGATTGAAAAGAGTGCAATAGCTTGAAGAACAGAGACAGAGGTTGTAGGGTTACGCTTGCTAGGCAATGATATACAGAACTTGTGATTCCGTGGTGAGTTCCTGTCTCTTTCGCCCCTGTCTGTCCGAGCCGCTCATCCGATCTCGAACGAGTGTTTCGGTTTCGGTTTAACACCACGTATTTCAAATACCACGTTAAATTCATTCCCCGAGTATCCTGTGTTAGTTACAACAATGTCTAATAATCGAGAAGACGGGTGGCAAGTTGCAACAGGTTCTGCGAAAGGGTGGGGTGTTGCAATTACTACCGTCTAGCAAGAGTGGGGCCAAGAGAAGGAATAGGGCAGCTAGCAAGCATGAGGCGGGGGAGGGGGGGTCCGCTAGCGTCACGATAAGCTCCAATTTGGATCCTAGCTCACGGTGTATTTTGGTTCAGCGGACTGGGCTAGAGGTGGATTGTATAAGATATTTAGAGTCTGTCCACACCCATCAATCTTTCGCATTCTACGCGCTTTCATTGAATTCTGCTATGGCCGATACTACTAGGAAGTGTAAAATCCTCCAAGCTGGAGTTGGAAAGAAACGGAAGAAATACACTCCCTACTAATATACGTACAAAGATTACAACTCTCGATCGCCACCGAGGGTGGATGATGAGTACCCCGTACGAGCCAACCTGTATGAGGCACTCTCGCAACACCCGTTACCTATCATTCCCCAGGTACCACTGACCCAACTTCAATGCATGGTAACGGGGCAGCACGGCAGGTTGAAGAGGTACTGAGTGCTCTCAATGTCGCTTTGTCTGCTAATGATGCTCTTGCGCTGGAGGGCTGATTCTTTCCTAGACAGGCCTACTAGAAGGACACTGCTGGCTCTAACTTACCATTTGCGAACCTTCATCGGCACAAGGGTGTAAAGATCTGAGAGGCATGGCCCAAATCGAAGCCGAGGGCGACGCATGGTTCTTCCCTTCACTCCAACCATGGTATGTTGACATCGCAATTTGCTGTTCTAATTTCAAGCCGACGCGTCGAACAAAACCGTAATTGATTGATTGTGAAATCACTTTCAAAACCGTTTCACCAACCGCCAAAGTAGGCGGGAAACTGAGGCTCTTGCCTGCTCGGAGGGAATCCTGTAAAGACCTGCGCTAATCTGGCGAATACTGACTAGCTAAGAATATAGTAATTGCTCTCGCCGCAAGGCTCAAAACTCTAGAAGTTTTGTCCCCACAACCGAACGACCCAACAACTTAACATGATCTGCGAATGCACCCCCTTCCATTCAAATGTCCAAAACATCCACAACGCCAGTAATTTCTATTGTACAAAATGCTTACTGCATATCCTCGACCTCACGAACACTCTGTAGGCCACATACGATCATTTCCTGTGCCTGATCAACGACAGGTTGTAGATTTTCCGGGGTGGCCGCCCTCCTCCGCTTTGGAGGCCTACGTGCAGCTTCCTAGGCCTTGACAATCTCTCCTATTCTTACAAACTTATCATTTCGATCCTCGCGAACCCTCTTACGAGTGTGAGGCTTCACAGCGCGAAAATCCTCTTCTAAGCGCTCCATTTTGGCCTGTAAAATAGCTCTCTCGGCGTTAGATTGGTCCAGTACCTTCCCAGCCTTTGCAAGAAGGCCCCTAACGGTACGATGACTAGGGCTCACGTGGCCTCTAGCCTTTCCCAGAGCCCTGAGAATATCTAGAGACTTCTTTAGTATTATGAAGATCCCCTCTTCTTAAGTAGGTATAGCCTCAGGGGTTAGGGGCCGCTCTAGCGGAGGGGGGGAGTCTCTCATTAACGCTTAAGGGTCATCTAAAACCTTCTGGAGGTTGAACGGCCATATCCTAGCTTTGTTGAAGCCGCTGCGTATATTATAGTCTATACAGCCACATTAGGAGGCCTTCCTGTAGTGAGAAGGAAGTGCTATTTATTAGCCGGTACCGAGGCTAAATAGCCAGCCAGACAGAGAGTTAACTTGTGAAAGTAGGTCTTTATAGGGCTAAAAACGCTATGATCTATGGGCTGTGTTTTGTGAGAGGTATAAGGTGGTAGAAATAAGAGAAAAACCTTATTGCTAAAGGCCGTAAATATGAAATCGTCGGTATTGTAGCTAGAGTACTCGTCGAGTATAAGAAGGCGCCATTGGTTAGGGTCTAAGGGCTTCGTTTCTGGTATATATACCTCCTTGAGCCACTTCAAAGCTATCGCGGCATTAGAGAAGCCTGTAAGGGAGTAGTCGTATTTCCAATCACGAAGTTACTTCTGGTTTTCTATAAAAGGGAGGAATCATTGTACCTAGAGCGAGGCCCCTGTCAAGACTACCACCGGCGTGAGCCTTATACCCACTGCTGTCCCCGCTTCTAGAACAGAGACCTACGTAGTTGATTTACCGGACTGAACGAGGGCTTTATTAGTGAGAGAATCACCTCTAACAGACCTAGCGGCTGTCTCGGTCTCTTACATGCCGTGTTCGTCCATATTGGCCATGTGACAGGGAGGATGTTTTTGGATTCGATTTGGTACTTTAACCGGGCGTAGAAATCCTCGTATTTGGCCCTGGTAGAACCTTTCTTTCTCTCCGTATCCAATAAGGAACTTCTCTTCACTTTGACACGTAAATACCTTCGTAGAAAGCGGTCTACCCAACGTTGGCCGAGTAGCTAGAAAACACCAGCTTTGCTAAGGATTAACTCGGCCATTCTTTTGACTTTGGCCTTGGAGGGAGCTCGGCCAGTGGCTTCCTCATTGGGGCACCATTCAACAAGGAAGGTTTCCTCTTGCGGAGAGAGCTTCATGGAGGTTAATTTAGCCTCCTTCTTGCTCACGGCGCCGTAGGTCCGGCCATGGAGCGTTACCAGTACAACTCCCCAGTTCTTTGCCGCCTGGCGTAACGATGTGCCGGAATCGATTTCGTCGAGCGCTGACTGAATCTTCTGCTTATGTATTAAAGCTATCTTGAATTTGGTGAGGATTGGGGTGGAATTGGGAGAGTTGTGGCGTATGGAAATAGGGGGGGTGGTCGGCGATGCATGGTGGAGATTGTGATCGGCAGGGGGTCGTTCGGTTCTAGGTGTTGATAGCGTCATGGCAGAGCGAAACGCACAACCTGGTGATAAGTGAGCTTTGCGATATGATTACATGCGGTTCCACATTCCTCACTCGGTTTTCGAATTGCCTTATATGTGTGAGTATCAGTTGAGAGTCAGTCGATTTGTTTGTTTATCTACTCACCGAGAAGTTGTAGGGTGGGAGATGCTAACATTACCTACCCTTGGTACTCCAATCTCGCCGATATGATGGTGCTCGCACGGTCTGTAGTCCTGCTCGCTGCACTTGTAGCAGCAGCTGAAGGTGTAGCGATTCCAGCAAACACATAAACTCAAAACAAAACATGCACCGTCAAACTGCAGAGATTGAGCATAGTAAGTTCCCACTTGTTGCTACCTATATCTAAGAGATCGAATATTGTAACTTGGTTAGGCACACATTTACCTCGGAGGAAAAGCGAGCGTACATCAATGCCGACCTGTGCCTGATGAAGCGTAGGAACTGGTAAGAAGCGAGGGGTTGGAGTCTGACCATCAAAGCGCCCGCTGAGCGAACCCGTCCGTTGGGTCGGAGACGGTCGTCAGTAGCGGCACATTGACCTAAGCACCTGCCAGCCCGCATCATGTGTGTGTTTATCACGACGGCCGGGAGGTCCAAGTCTGCATCTATTCCTTTTCGGGGTCGATAAAGAGTTTAGTTTGCCACCCCCTTTTTAGTACGGACGGGCACTAGTAATATCCCAACCACTCCCTTCCATGTTCCAGCCACCACTCCAACCTCGACGCTCGCTTTCGGTTTGTTTCATGTGTACCAGAACACCAAGCCACTCCTCTAAACCAACCTGACTAGGTAGGCAAGGTGCCTACTCATCCCAGTTGGCCAATCCAAACTGCACAAGTCCAACAGTGCCAGGGTTCACCCATAGGCAAGGCGGAGACATAGACCATGAGAATGATAGGTAAGGTATTCTGGGATTACCTATGGCCCAGCTCGATTGGCGTTCGGCGCCGCTTCAGCCCAAACTTCGCCGCCTGGGGCGACATATTTGATCAAACCTTGCTGGACTTTCCAAAGAGGTGTCAATATCTACGACTCAGGTTAGCCAAGACGCCGACACTTGCCGCAGAATATGCGTGTCCACTCACCCCCTGACCGTCGTCCGGGCTATATGCCCCAGGAAAGGCAACCCCCTCTGGAAGTTGTGCAGTCCCCCCCTGTGTGACTCGTATTTGTGTGCAGCTGGGATAGAATTGTGCTCCCATTCGCTTGTCTGCAACGTGCAACCCAAGGATTTCGTGTCGTAGGAGATACTCGCCAGGGGCGAGCTTCGGTGGAATTGTCACTGACCACTTAGCTCCTTGAACACGAAGCAAGTCCGATGCCCATGCCGGGGATGCGGACGGATTATACGCCAGCTGGTCTATTTTGACCCAGATCTAACTCTTTGTTAGCTGATCGACCACCGTTCGAGAATATGCAGTTTGGTGACCTTTCCGTTATCCCCTTTGAAAGACTTGCAGTCGTCATTTGCGCAATGTGCCAGGTAGCTATGATGGAGTGTCATGTCAATACCACCCAAATTTGGGTCAAAAGGTTCGTTCACTCTATACTTACGTCATGACTGGGCCGCTGTGGCTGCTGCCCCATTGATCCCAAATCATCTGCCTGGGTGATAGATGTTTGTAAGTACCACCCCATAAAGTGCTGGGACTGCACATCGCTGACCATACACTTTGTCCCCAGCTTTGAGCTCAATGATCCCTTCAGCGGGGGTATTCCCACCAACGCCGCACCTATGAATAGCCTGTTATTTTCAAGTGCGTGTTGTGGCATCCATGGACTGAATGCGTACGTGATATCTTTTGAGGTAAAGTCTGGAACGGCGCCGTTATCCTTGAGCTTTCGTACGTAGCGCAGCGGAGGAGGTTTGACAAAGTCATCTTGCCCAACCTGCCACGCAGGGTATGTCTTGCCATTGACCTGGACGTTCTTCAAGAAGCCGTGAGCATCAGCGAGACTCGAAATCCCGAGAAGCAAGATGGCCAGAGTGGACGCCATGTTTGAGACTATTGGACTCCACTGCTGAAAAAACAATACTGGTCAGAGATTTGCTGGGCGGGTCATCCCAACTTTTGAGCTGTTCGTCTTCGAGATGGGGCAGCGACCGTGTAATTATACCCCATATAAACCCATCCTCGGCATTCTGATGGGGGCCAGCACAAGGGAATGCCGGCTTTAGCCAACGCGCAATATTCGTCCAATCAAGAAAGCAGAATATGGAGGTGATGGCCAGGTTTAGAAATGATTGGCTGGTCAGTCGCACACGGAATTGCACGATCCGCCATCGCTTGTAACCACAGAAGTGCGAGTTAATATCGACAAAGCTAACCAAATTCGAGAATCATGTGCGCAAGAAGAAGAGACCTTTGATCTGCTAGCTATGGCATGCTTACTTCAAAGTCATATTTGCTTCACGGACTTTCATCATACTGAGAGAAACATGGTCGGCTTACTCTGCAGGTCATCGGGGTTCAAACGTCAGTTGGGAATGATGAATGACCTAACTCTGTTCGTGGCGGTTGACATTTGCCCTCTCCTCTCGACATCTATAATTGGGCGTTTTCTGCTGCAATTTTTCACTGTTCGCAGATAGCATGTCAGCGCTGTATTCAGAACAGGTCCGAGTCATTTCAGCCAGGGTTGCACGTACAATGTCAATCCACCTCGCCATCCACTTATTGACAGCATCTTTTGCCTCATCTACCAAGCCAAGTTCTGCCGCCAAGAATTAGTTTTGAGATTGCGAGTTGAGGTCTAGTAGGTATCTCCAGTTGCTTACCAAGAAGCAGCTGTACGGCACCCCGAATGCCCGAATCCAAGGCTGAGGCAATCCAGGCATGGGTGTAACTTGTGTGCTCGCCTATGAAGATCAACTAAAAAGCAATCATAAAATTAGCAGAAATTCGGATACGTATTTTGTTGCGGAATAACTAACCCCGTCGTAGGTTTTGAAGTACTCGGGAATGTAAAGCTGATGTTGGCCAGCGGTTGGACTCGCCCAGCTCGCCGATTCCAATGGATCAAGCTCCCAGCACCGGCGATTGTGGTTTCCGGTGTACAGGGCCCGAATTTCCTCTCCATGAATCTCAACCATAGCGTCGAGCACATAGCGCACATGCTCCTTCTCCGGTGTTGACACCCATCGGGAGCCCCAGTCTCCTGAGATGTAACTCCCAAGAATGGTAGCAGGTCCCGTTCCGTTGATGTTGTAGCTGGGGTAGCAGATGGATCCGATGCCGGGAATATCGCTGGTCGTAGAGCACCCGCCGACGATGGGATTCTCGTAATGCTCCCAAAAGCGTTCGCTAAATTCAAGTGCAACCTTGCACGCAGAAGTATAGGGCACATTCTTGATAGCGTTGGATATGGTCGTGGGAAGGGAGGGTAGGCGCCATTTCCGGACCATCGAGAAGGGCGCCGAAATCAGGGCATAGTCATAAGCATCCGTGTGGAACTCGGAGCTCGTGTAATTGTCGCGATGCTGCAGGAGCACTTTGTTGCCAGACTCAGACTCAAGAAATTGGACGCGCTCGATTTTGCGGTTCATGGTGGTAACACCATTGACCAAGGGGTGGAACGAGAGTGGCAGTCGGTTCAAGCCCCCGTCAATGGTCTTCCATGATGCTGCCTGGAAGTACATGCCCTCATACAGCTGTGATGTATTGTTTGGTAAGGAACCTGTGGCATAGAGCTGCAGAGATATTTGGGGGGGGGGGAGGGGGTGAGATATTGCTTACACTGTCCCAAAAGGAGCCAGCGCCGCCTCCGTTGACATCTGTGTCATTGAGACTGCCATGGAGATAGTTCACCATGAATGCCGACTCAGACCAGACATCGCCGCCGAGTCCCTGTAGCCCATTCTCTTTATCACAAAGCATGTTAGCAAATTGCCAAACAATGACCGGGGTTCCCGCCACGAGGACCTACCAAGCCACTCCTTGTGTGCCTTGAACATATTTTTCGCCATTTCGACATTGAAGTCTGATCCTGGCATAAACTCGCTCACGGCAGCCGCAAGTTCTTTTGTGGAGTTGTCTG
The DNA here is from genome assembly GCA_030549175.1 of Lasiosphaeris hirsuta. NCBI lineage: Eukaryota > Fungi > Ascomycota > Sordariomycetes > Sordariales > Lasiosphaeriaceae > Lasiosphaeris > Lasiosphaeris hirsuta. The sequence goes on from JAUKUA010000009.1 coordinate 130,688, forward strand.
ACGTTTTGACAGGGCTCCCCAGCGATACGTTGGCAGCAATCTGAGCACCTGTCGGGGGAAGGCCAATAGGTAGCTTAAACCCGTTGCGATATACCAGACCATTCTGATTGCTCTGGATCCACGGGATGAAGTCCACACTCAGATTTTTGCTGTAACCGTTAAGCTTGTTCATCTCATCGGCAAGCTGGAAGACCATTTGGTGATCCGCGATGTTCATCGTCTCGTTGGTAGCGGAATCTCGGTATGTTGAGGGAAAGCGCATCGGCCCCATCTCTTGATACGAGTAGTCGAAGGGACCGCCGCTCAAATACTCGGTATGAACTCTTCCTCCTAAGCGCTGCCCGGCCTCAATGATGGTGATGTTCGTCATGCCAGCCTGGTGCAGAACAAGGTAGCTCATCAGACCGGACATGCCAGCACCCACAATGGCAACCTGCTTTGCCTTGGACTTTTCCACGTCAACGAGTCCGGGCTGCTTGTTCTTCAGCAACTCTACACCCTCAAACCAGGCCCCCAAAGTATCAATACCCGTGGCATTGGTCATCTGAACACTCACTATGAGTCATCGTGTTAATATCTCGTCGGGGAAGGGGAAGGCTTCGGCATACAAGCTCGCTTTTCAGCCCTGCGTTTATGGCGTTGCTCGAGAAATTGGGATTGGCTGCGACCGGCCAGAGCTCCTTGGTTGTCCCAAGCTGAGATGCAGTAGCCCGACTGCGCATCCTCGGGGAGAATCCAGACCAGCCTTGTAGCGTGGCCACTCGTGCCATCAGCCCTACCGAGAACATGATGAGCTCCCTCTGTGGATGTCGCTTCACATGGTCCGTAGGTAAATGTAATGTTTCCTTCAATAACATGATCGAAGGAGAGGTGGACGTTTGCGACTCGGGATGTCACAGCGGTGCGTGTTTCAATATGTATGGGCAACTCGGCCAAGGCAGCAGCAGCGCTGCCAATCATGAGAGATACCGTCAGACGGGCCATGGTAGCAGTGTGTGAGAGATGAGACTTGCCCGGGCTAGATGATAATTCAGTTTTGAAGCATCAGGGTTCGATGGCTATTATACCCATAGAAAAAACCCTCACCACTTCCGATCCCATAGTTTGATGGTTATTCTCTCCGCAATACGATACGCTCACTATCTCCCGAGACGTGGTTGTCTGACAATGATGGCCACATCTCTTCCAACCGGCGAATGATAGGGCCTATGCGCAGCATGCTGATACCCTGCATTCCACGGCTAGCGTATTTTTGGCCTGGGTCGCTGAGTTCCCGACAATAAACTCGGCCGCAATTCAGACCGACCATGACCACATACTGTTACATTATCGATGTAGATGGCGGGACACAAGGGCGCCAGGTGTTACCACTACATCCTATCTCCCGACGTTATCATACCAGTTTGGCTTTTCCAGCGACGCTTAGCAGTGTGGGGGATCTTGCTTGTTCTGGCAGGTCATCCGCTAAAATCTGCAGCTAGACCAAATTCGCATCAATAATTGCGTGGGGTGGGCCGGATGAGCCTCCACAACTCGGAAGTTTGGGAGCCAACGACAAAGCCCCATGGAAGATATTCTCCGCAAGTCCGGAAAGTTCGGAACCCACTTATCGGTGAGACTGCGATGCCGGAAAAGTCGGGTAGGGCGGGGCGCCTCATTCTGGGTTCGAATGCCAAATCGAGACACGGTCAGATATTTGCGGGGTACACAGCGGCAGGGTAAGGTCACAAGGTGGGGGACTGTGAAAATCCCTAACAAAAGCCCATCCAGATTATGATTTTCTTGGACTGGGTTTTCCTCCATTGGTCATCAACTTCAAGATAGTGACACCTTTAGCCAACCCTAAACTTATGGGACGTATTCTATCTCTTTTGGATCTTCACCTCCAATTCTTCAAGCGCAGTTAGTACACCGGACTTTGATTATGGTCTTCATTGTCATGTCGGTGGCATTGCAGTAGAAACCACGCTTGAATGACGAGATTTGCGGATTGCATGGGGTCTCGAGATGAAACTATGATAATTTAGATGGATGCTTATGCAGGTGGGTGAATTTCTGTTTTATTTTTGAACTGAGCGAGTCAGTTTCGTAAGATCTCGAGCGCTGTCCGCTCCAATATCCGCAGCCAGAACCATGACAGCTCCGGGGAGCTGAGCACCTGATTTGTGCGACAGAAACAAATACAATATCAAGCCACATTACTATTTCTTCGACATTTCGAATACCTTACTTTTGTCATGCTCATGTGAGGAAGCTGCTAGTGAAGTAGATAACAACTGGGGCTATGTGTGGAACTTATTTCATGATAGTCTCACTGGTATATACTACCAATCGTAAGTATTCTTCAACACGATCCATTATTGACGAGAGGTCGTACATAATAATTGTTTCGGGTGAAGTGGGCAGAGCCAATGCGGATCTAGTACGGTCGGACGTCTGGGGGTATTGTCATGTGACACACAAGTGCACAAGCATACCACTTATATATATCGTGATACCTGTGGCTTGCCTATTGTCGTTGGGCTTGTAATGCTTGAGAGTTCATCACTCTGTAGTGCAGTTTTTCACAGTTGAAAGCAACCAATCCAAAGTGATGGGATCTATAGAGTAGAGTGTAAAGATCTAGCTTCAGTGAAGCGCGAGTGCATCAATGCTTCTTTCAAACAAAGGAAAAAGAAAAGTCGGAATTTGGTGAGCTTTCCTACCACTAAAGGGTAGTGCAAGACCCCACTCGGCGGTAACTGTCAAAACTTGATAGGCCAGATCAGACCGCATTTCGCCCTGCAGAGCGCCACATAGGTAAGTGGCACCTGCGCTTAGGGTAAAAGGCATCCCCTCCTTCGGGGGTGGCCCTTGACAGTCACACTCAATACAGTCAATTATGCCTACATGCGGAAGTGCTGTAGCATTCAATAATAACCTTGTGAGACTGTCACACTTTTTGCAAAAGGAAATTCCTCTTGCCTACAGAGCTAGACCACTTATATAATACCCCATATGCCATATGCGACAGAGACTTTGTTAGATTGATGTGGCCGCTTCTGGTAGGTAGGTTTTTGTAGCGGGGTAGCAGTATTCCGGGATGTACTAAAGTGACCATTGATGTAGTTGATATCCCCTTGCACGGTGTGATTACTTCAGCATCTGACCGGAATTCGACAATGAGTAAATCGTGGGAATACGGCGTGTAACCTAACTGCACGGTCTCTAAGTAGCGTAGGACAAGCACACACAACCATAGTGGTGTTTATGAGCGGAAGCCATGACCCGGAGAATTACCTGAGCGCCATGGCATTATTCCACACTGCTGAAGCTTGTCTAATCCGCAACATAGATAAGTGCCTGTTCAGGGGGAAGAGACTCGGAATGCCCCTTCGATCTCATCCGTGCTAGTTCAGCCTTCACCATATTTAACTTTTACGTCTCCACATCCGGCCAAGGGAGCCTTATTTACCCTGTCCAATAGTTAAACAGTCCAAGCCTTCCTGGAAGGCTGGAAAGAGTGATGGGGGTAAAGCACAAAGTCCTTTCCTGGTCATTAGTCAGACGGTTCACTAAACCATGGTAATCTACCAAGCTCATAATGACGCAGCATTGCAAAAGCATTGGGGTGAAATATGTGTGGTGGAGATGCAATATGTGGACTCTTGTGTATTCTTCAGGTTGGTTATGGAGGCGTCTTGGTTGCTGGGACATTTGCGATTACTACCCGAGGTATTTCTAATCCCTATGTCACTTCATGTAAGGTAGTGTACATGCTAGACCTGTGCTTCGCGAAACCCAAACATATTTTCAAGAACAGAACAGTACCTTTTCCCACCACCTTGGATTCTCGTTGATGCCCCACCAGAAGCACTTTGGGAAATGGTTGATAGTACTAAATCTTGAGCCCTTAGGAATATAAGCTATTTTAATCATGCACATAATCATGATCTCTACGCTATCCCACCCATGGTCTGGAGTCCAAGATTCTTGTACTTCCGTCCAGCCATTCTAATATCAACGAATATTGATTTCTGTCTGAACGGCATCGAATCTTGGCCGGGGAAGCGCCGAAACAAGATAGCGCGCAGCTCCCGCATCCCGGTCCCAAGTCGCTTCCGGCTGAATACCTATCCGGGTCAAACGTAACCGACATCTCGGCGCTCTTACGGCCAAGACACTGCAATATCACCTCCGCACGCCGAGTAATTCGATCTCGACCATGGAGCCAATTGGGCGCGCGGACTTTTGAACGCTGAAGCCTTGATCAGTAGTCTGGACCACAAACTAACAGGACATGAGCGAAATAAAATTCCATGGAAACTATCACTTCATTGGTCGTAGGAGCTGCTATAGGGCGGGGCCATCAATGTTACTCGTAATTACCACTATTTTGATAGGCAATAATACGAAACGATACCGTAGTCAAGGTATCGGCGCAACTTGTACACACCCAGTTAAAGCACACACCTGGATCAGCATACTTAATCAGCGGGCAATATGTCATTGTTTAACCCGAATACCCAATGCCTTCGGACATCCGAAAAAATAAGACCGTTGTATATTGTACGACGCTTGGTGTTTCTGATCGCGTCCGCGTTCGTGTTTGGCGTTTGGCCTTTGGTATATTTAGGACTTGGAAATGTCCAATGTCCTCAACTCACCGTGCACAAACATCTTTTGCTGCCCAAGACTGTCAGTTTACTAAACAACTTGCCACCATGCGCTTCACTAATGTGGTCTTGGCCGCTACGGCGTGCCACGTTTCTTCAGCACTCGCATTGCCATCGCTCTTTCGCCGCCAAACCACACCGAAATGCATGACAGCTGCGGAAACAACGGAAATGGTTGAGATCTACCGCAAGATCATTGCCGAATACACGGAACCTCTTGGCGAGAAGTACGTCGCCAAGGACTTTGTTGACCTCAGCGACTCGATCAACACCTTCATTCACCTCCCCCTTGGAGGGCCTACATTCCCTGACAGAGCCAACTTCTTGGATGTTCAAAGCTGGAATATGCACTTCCCCATCGAAATATTGAGCGTCGACGCGGTTCAGTGCAACACGGTAGCACTCCAGTGGGTTTCCAGCTTTGGTGAAGCCAACCTCCCAAGCAAGGGTCTCACCATCATGAAAACCATTTTCGAAGACGGCATTTGGAAGATTCTGGAGATTGTTGTTGAGTTCAATGCCCTGACATGGTTGCTGAACATGGGAGGGAGCTATGAGTGGGAGGGGGAGACATACACAGCTTCAAAGCCGGACCCAGCCATATTGCAGCCTAAGCTGTGATCTAGACATGGAGAGACATAGCCATTTACTTGGGGTGGTCACATTCAATGCAAGAGGGTGTGGAAATATAAGGAGAAACCGATTGTGCACCAAATGTTACATGCTCATCAAATTGGACTTGGGTGCTTGCGTGCTAGCACTAGGTATTTGACACAGTAAATCAACGCATGCGTTGTATCGGAAGAACAGTGGACAACCGTCACATTGTCTCTTGCCTCATGGCAAAAGCCTCGAATTTCAAGTTTACGTGCCATAATCTCTACTCCTCTCGGGCGAAAACATGAAGCGCATCAGCGTCAGAAACCCGACACCCCTTAGCCGAACCCCGTCGCCCCTGTCCCAGCTGTCTGGTTGCTAGTTGTCCAGCCCGTATTCAGTGCGCAATATGAGGGGAAAAGGCAGTCTGGTGTGGTATAAAATATCTGAAATATTGGCGTTTTTCTATCTGCACAATACTAGTGGACGTCAAACTTCTCCACGCCGGCGGCTGCCCTATCTGGCGGCAGACTTGGCACATCAGCATCCCAAATTATCCATCGCAGTGCTTACGCGGAAGGTGTCCGAAGAAGCAGCTTTCGTTCGAGTTATTTTTCCGCAATGCGCGGTATTTATGACGGAGCAGTCTAGCGGTTATTATCTCGCTGCCCGTCGTCGGTGGGTTTGGCGATGGCTGCATTCCTTGGCCATATCCAAGCCGCTTCGCGTTGAAGGAGATATCTTAGCTATTATGAGTTACAAATTGCACACTCTCAGCGTTTCGATTGCACCGCCTTGCCCAACCAGGGATCTGCTGCCGGGGCAGAACTGGGCACAGCATCTGGAGCCTGTGAAGGCCTCTATGACCTTGTTTAATTGTCTTGGTACGGAGGCTCCTTCCTGGAAGATCGGCTCTGCAAAGCAGGCTAACTTCCAGGTCAAGAGTCTTGGTGTTGACTGCGCCGTTGCTGTCAACCTATAAAATGATAGAGGGCTAATATCACAAAGTCATCTGCAGTCGCAGCAATTACCATCAACCTGTCGCGAGCTGTGTTTGAGACACTTGGCGGCTTGGCCCTTCGGTTCCGCCTTGGCGGGACTCTGTTACCAGGTATCTCTCCGTCAACCAAACAACTTATGTCGGTATTGCAATCACGAGGCCAGAGATAAGGCCGAGTTGACGCGAGAGCGATGCCAATGACAATCTTGGAGCTGCTCGTTCACCAGCAATGCCCGGCGACCCCCATTACTGAGCTCGGCATGCTACAGCTCTTGCCGCGGCTTATTATGCCTCACTCTCGCAGAGAAAAGCTGTCCCCAATGTGCATGATCCTAGTTTTTCTCAACGCCATCGCTAAACCACCTCCTTGTTACCATCATGTGGAGCATCGTTGACTTCTTTCTTGGCCTAGTATCTTCTCCAAAGTTTCAAGAACCACTCAGCCTCATCTCCCGTGTCGAAGTACTTGCCAAAGATGTCGAGGCTCTGGGACCGAGTAGCGAGGACCTGGTGGTGAAGAAGACGCTGATTCACAAGATGAAACAGTTGGTCTCTCGGTTGGGTGGGACAGAGATGATCATCCCTGCCTATGCTGTTGTCGTAAGTGGATTGGCATGTATTGGTTGAGAGGCGCTGACGTTGCCGTTGTGATAGATGGGCGAGATGGGCGCGACGTACATGTTCATGGAATGGAAGCTCTTTGATAGAATTCCCAATAGCGGCAGTATATCCTACAAAGAGCTAGCTGCCTCGGTGGGTGCTGAAGAGGCTGTGATATGTGAGTTTAATCGTCGCACATTGAAAGTGGCTGAGGCGCTGACGATATCGTGTAGCTCGGATCGGCGGCATGCTTGTTGCAACAGGTCGTCTCGTCCAGACCTCACCTGGCCATGTCGCTCACTCAGCTTCTTCCCGTATCTTTACAACCGAACATCCCGCTGGCAACCTCTTTCGAGTCATGTTTGAGCATGGGCTCCGCGGCTACGTCCACTGGCCCGAGTACTTCGCCGCATACGGCATCAAGGAACCGGCAGGGCCCGCAAACAATCCCTTTACGTTTTCTTGGGGCCACCCAGAGATGAACATGTGGGAGATAGTGGCCCTCGATGAGGAAAAACAGAGGATATTCGCAAGTAGCATGCGTAGCATGGATTCCATCTCAGGCAAGTACGGCGGGCCGGCAAACATTTATGACTTTGCTTGGCTGGGTGAGCTTGCCAGCGTTGAAAAGGTGGCTAAGACTGATGGGAGTCTCGCACTGGGCGGCAAGGGCGACAAAGACCAGGAGACGCCACTAATTGTCGACGTCGGCGGTAGCCACGGAGCCACCCTGAAGCATATCCTGGCCGCAGTCCCAAGCATCCCGCCTGAGCGCTGTGTGCTGCAGGATCGGCCCGAGGTAATTGAAGAAGCTATTAGAACGGACGACCCAGCCCTGAGACACATTCGGAGGATCCCACATGATTTCAACAACGAACAGCCGGTGAAAGGCGAGTTATCTTCACTTCATATCCCAGCTGACAAGCGTTCTTCACTCTCATGGACTGACAAGTGCCAATCTAGGCGCCTTGATTTACCTATTCCGACGTGTTCTTCACGACTATTCCGACGCCATTTCCATCCGGCTTCTCTCTCGTCTCGCTGACGCCCTTCCGCGGGGTGACAGCCGGGCTCGTGTCTTGATCATGGACCAGATTCTTTCTGACCCCCCATCTCCGGGTAACGCAGCGGCCGACTTGGTCATGTTCAACATTGGCGGCAAGGAAAGAAATCCAGCCATGTTTGATAACATTGTTCGAGGGGCAGGAATGAAAGTGGTCAAAATCCACCGTCGAGCCGGAACTGAGGTTGGGGTTGTTGAGTGTGCGCTGGCATGACCCTATGGAGACCAAATAGGGATCAGCCAAGCTGCCAAGGAATGGTAATTGACAGACGACTTTGGGAATAATCAGAGATATGGTCGGTGGTGAGGTCTTTGATTCAATTTCAGCACATATTTTCATTGTAGACTTGGTCCGCAATAGTTCATCCCATCGCAGAGTCCCCGAATTATTGATCTAGCTACCAGTAGATGTGAGATAATGGAGCAAAATTAATTCTTACACTCACACACTATGTATAAGTTCAACTACGAACGTATATATTCAAATTTTGACACCCATCTCTACAATCTCCTTGAAATCTTCGACTTCCATACAATCTAGACAACCAACAACACGGTCTTATCTGTCTTAAACCCTTCCCCAGATGCCCTCTTCTGCATTGTGTTTGGCTAAGAATGCCAAAACCACACCAGATGCACACATCGTCCCGCTAAAAACAGAAACCTCTTTATACCCATCGTATCTATGAAGCAGAGCCCCATTTATAGGTGGTCCGACTAGAACAGCAAATGCCGCAAGCGAGATTCCCATGCCCATGTATGTGCCAATGTCCTTGGGATCTGACGCACAATGGGTGAAAACTACAGACCCAGCAGAGATGATGGCCCCCGATGTAATGCCAAATCCCAGTGAATAGACAATAATACCAGACGTTGTTGTCGCCGTCGGCCAGCAGAAGATTATGATAGCCGTCAACAGTCCCGCAGTAATTAGTGAGTTAATGGACCCAAATTTGTCCCCCAGAACCCCTGGCAGAATTCGCCCCGGAATCGACGAAGCATTGATGAGGGCAATCAAGTAGAATGCCACGGTAGCGTCCATGCCCTGGGAAATGCCGTAAGATGGAAGATAGAATAGAGGGACGAACATGCCCATGAACATACAGAAAACAGCGCCAGTTAAAAAGGCGTAGCGGGAGCTTTTAAACGCGGTCCAAATGAATAGGCGGCTTTTCCGTGGGGGCAGGCGAGCTTTGACTGTCATGGCCGAAAACGCCAAAATGGGGATCATAATGAAGCCGCAAGTTCGAACAGCCCATGCAAACCCGACCCTTTCGAGTAGCTGAGAGAGAACGATTGGGAAGACGATGGCGCCCAAGGATGAGCCGGCGATAGCCAGACCCATGGCTGCCCCGCGTCGCTTATGGAAGTATTGGGGGGTTGCAGCCATGGACGGGAACATGAGAAGGCTGTTGGAGACGCCAGAAAGTATGCCTTGGACGAGGATGAATTGCCAGTAAGTAGTGCACGACGCGGTGAGCATGACGGAAACTAGATAGATTACGGCCGCTGGCTTGATTACCTATTAGATACAATGTTAGCCCGGGAAGACTGGCTATGGTGCGTGCTTGGGGGTGCTGCTTGACAGAATACTCACCCATGCTCCATAGCGATCGAAGACAGGCCCACCAATGATGCCCAGCGCGAATACAAGGAATACTTGTATTGCACCAATCCAAGAGATGTCATCAGCAGCATAGTCTCGTAGCTGATTCTGAGTGTAGTATGCCTGAAAGACCCCAAAGGAATTGGAGTATCCCAGTGTGCAGAACAAGATACCGGCTGTTCCACCCGCAACGAGCCACGAACGCAGTCCCCCTTCTGGATAGGCAGTAGGATCAACTGGATGGAAGTCTTCCGACTCGATGTCCAGAGGGGCACTGGGATTTTGTGATAACTTCGAACTGACTTGTGCTTCCGTTTCATGCTGAGGTGCGTCGATGTTGGTGATGAGAATGGATTCTTTCATCTTGGAGTCCCTCATGCTGGTATCTTGTGTATTAGTGTTTAGAATTTTCCAGCAATCGGTAGCTTTTTTTGAGGTTGGTTGTATTGTGAATGTTTGGCCACTTCGGGAGTAGCTATCAAGGTACTATTGTGAGGGCACCGGCTGCATCATGTCTTAAAAGCTGAGGATGCGGCTCACGATCCGTGTCTATCTGCACACGCAAACCGCGTAGGAATTTAAAAATCCTGCTACTATGAGCGATATATGCACGTAGCACATCATATTAAGCGAGGCGTATCTCATATCTCCCATTATCTGCCAAGCAACTTCCAAGACTCCTATAGCCGGAAAGGATGAGGGACTTTGGCTTGGCCAACAGCTAGCTTTTTTTCTTCTAGGAAAGAAGAAGATAAGAACGCTAGGGTATAGAGCCCATATTATGATAGTCTAACTACCTAGCCTGTGTGCACATATAAGCGTCCAAGTGCACATGCTTATCCAGAGCGGTAAGCGCGAACTTGCGTGCCACTTACATGGCCACTTTCGTTCCACTTGTGTTCCACAATGCGTTCTACTCTCGTGCTCCTTGCGCTCCCCTTGAGTTCTGCCCACTTACGTGCTATATTATCTAACGGTTATGGCATGGGTGGTTTCACAGAATAGTGTTGAGAAAAAGCCGGGCTTTAGCAATCAATTCCCTCCCGTGTAGGTGAGGCCGACTTTGCATCCTCGGTGTCGGACCCTGTCATAACGGGTGGCAATCCGGAAATGTTTAGGAGATCTCATATTTAGAACAGGAGACCGTGATCTCACTAATGCCTGTAAGCCATGGCACGCGGGGCTTGCATCAAGGAACGATCTAGCACCGATGCGTATATAGTTTTTCGACGTTGCTGTGAGTGCATGCATATTCCATGATTCCTTGGCATCTGGTTATCTACGTTGAATCAATATACCTTAGAAAGAGCTCCCGTGTAGTCATTGAGCCAATGCTCAAGCTCCTAACCGCTTATTAGCACTTATTTGCGTAGTAAGTAATGTTCTGCTATGACTACAACTCTGTAACAAGCTCCTCCTCGGAGGGTGTGCCTTTGAATGGAGCCTTGAATTGGTTGATCTTCTCGTCAGCCCATTGCGGCCGCTTGTCGAAGCTGAATTGTAGGATTTCTGGGCGTTGATAGTGACCAGCGGCGTCAAGCCAAACCTTCACAGCGCCCAGCTGGGAAAAGTCGATCTCGCCTTGCACCAGCTTCTCTTCGCCCCCAATATGGGGACCCGCTAGGAAGGCACAGAAAGGATGCAAGACCGCAGACCACCCTCCCCCGGCCTTGACAAAGGTCTGCTCTCCAAGGTTATCCCTCATCCAATCCAGGCAAACGTCGTCAACATAGTTGGACGCCGTGATAACAAAGACCTGCGCTGTCAGTGCATGAGCTTTCATGAGGGCCTCTATCTGGGCATCGGCCACAGGCTCAAAGCCAGCCATTGTCGAAAGCGCTGGCCACGCACCCGCGTGAATGTGTTCACCCTGTGCAATCAATGCTTGTCGGGCGCCGTTCATTGTATGTTCCCAGCACACAAGCCCCCCGAGGTTGTAGCCCAGGGTGAGTGTCCAGTTGCGCAACGTACTGCCGTTACCCTGAGCCCAAACCATACGCTCAACGTATGTTGGCTGGAGTTTGCGATGGACGCCAAGAATCGTTCCATCGCTATCGACTGTGATTTGCGAGTTGAAGAGGGTGTAGCCACCTGCCATGCGCTCGGAAACACCCAAGTTGATGGCAACTCCCGTGCGACGGCATGCTCTCTGGATAGAGGCCATGTCCTCACCATTGCCCTCAACGACCACACTCTCCTCAGCGTACTTGGCGAGCACACCCACCTGCTTCAGCGGGGGAAAGCATTCGATCCAGTACTATAGAGCGTTGCGTACACGTTAATACGTGTTCTCCTATACTTAGTTCGATCAGTAGTTGAGGGAGGCTCACCGGGTATCCGGGCACAAACGTCTCGGGAAATACAAGAAGTTTGATCTCATCAGCTCCGGCCTGCTCAATGAGTCGGACAACCTTCTGTATTGTGGCTACCTTGTTCATGAAGATAGGCGCCGCGTGCGCCGCGGCAACTCGGAGCTTGGTAGGTTTGGATTCCATGGCTGTCGAGATCGATGAGAATTGGGCTCTGAAATGGCAAAATATGGTGGGTGCAGTAATAAAACTAAGAAAAAGATATATGCTCAAGATACCACGAGGAATAGCGGAGTTTCCAAGTTAAAACTTGGAATTTGAGTCAAGCAACACCACTCAAGTGCCACCAACCTTGGCACTTACCTCGGCAAAAAGTACATTCGCTATCTCAGGTAGTGGACAGAATTTAGTAGACCGCCTTTCTCGGTGGGCAACTGGTGAATACCGTCTCGATATTTACGTTCATTTGGTCATATAATGGCTGTGGCTCAAACAAGCGAAATGAGAAATGAGAAATATCGACGTCAACATGTGTTGGAATATGTCGGTCGGTACCTACCTACCCAACGCCTATTGCCTGTGCCCCGCTACAATGATGCTCGGCTCAATTGACCCATCTAAGTAATATGATGGTATCTACTCCACATAATCGACTGTCTGACGATTTCAAATATCCTTGGTGCGAAATCGACGCTCAATAGGGGGGTAAATATGACTGCTTCGGGGTCAGGCACCAATGAAGCGAGGGCACATAATATACAATAACCACGGCTCATTACTCGGGGTCCGTTTATCCTAGCAGCAAGGTATTATCCCGCCCGGTTTACCACCATGTTTGTGATTGCCAAATTGCCTGCCTGAGAAGATGGAAGATTAGCATCCGGTGAGAGAAAATGATATACAAACGCAGCTGATGTGGTTCTTCGGTCCTTTGCGATCAATTAGCTTTACAATTGCTTGTGTGTGTCTCGATTTTAACTCACCCCCCTTCAATTGAAGACCACTATGCGGTCTTCGGCCCCAGTGTCTCTGCTCGTCACGGCGGCGGCGGGACTCGGTGCACTGGTAGCCTTTTTTCCATATGCTACACTAGCCGCCGCAGCGCCCCCTGCTCAGTTCACACCCAATCCACGCGTCGGGCCAGGCGGAACACGATATAAAGATTCGTCGCACTTTCGAATTTATGCTGCGACGAATGATGCTGTGGCCGACGGCGCTATTGCTATGCTGGAAGCAGCCTACTCGTGCTTTGTGGACGACCTTGGCTGGAGAAGCCCCGGGTTGAGCTTCAAGCAAGAAACCGACGACGGGCCGTGGAACAAACTAAATGTCTATCAAGTCGATAGCCTGCCCGGAGCGGCGGCAAACACGCCCACAGATCAGACATTGGGTCTCGCGTGGCTCAACGTTGTCAAGACTTACATGACGGAGCCGAGTGTGGTGGTGCACGAGTTCGGTCATGCGCTGACGTATTGCGAGCACTGGTGGATTGACCAAGTCCGGACAGGCGCCTGGTGGGAGACCGTTGCCAACTTTGTCGCCGATACTTATCTCACCTCCAATCTGTGCGCCAAGGCAAGAGCCAAATTCAACCAGGGGGAGGGCTCCACGCTCATCGACCTGAAAAAGGTCATTGGGGATTCGTACCAGGTCATTGTCGATGGCACACGCGACACGGGCAACTACTACCAAGCGTGGCCATTCCTGACTTACATGCACAACAACCCCGACAACATTACTGGTCTGGGCACCTCAATGTTTCCCGCAGTGTGGACCAAGTACAAGCGGGATAGCAACGAGACGCCGTTGCATGTGCTCGAGCGCATTGTCGCGCCGACAAAGATGCAGACGGTGGTGGGCAGATACTGGGCACGCATGGCATTCGTTGACATTGGAAGTCCAAAGGCACAGGCGCAGTTCACGAGCCAGCGCAAGACGCTAAACTACTCCAATCTCGACTCTCAGGGTGGTGGGCGCTATCGAGTCAAGTCGGCGAGACGGCCTCGGTACATGGGCGCGAGCATCATACCCCTTAAGGTGAATTCGGCAGGTAGCGTCGTGGTCAACGTCACCGCAAATGCGCCTTTCACTGCAACACTTGTTGTAAGAGGAGCCGATGGGTTTACTCGATACATCAGCCTACCCAATGGAAACGGGCAGTCGAGTGTCAAGAGCGGCGATGAGGCTGCACTTGCGGTCGCCAACACGCCCAACTCACTGGTATTATTTGATCCCTTCCAACTCACAGCAGAAACCAACACGGGGCTGGACTACCAAATACTGCTGAGTGGGGCAACAGCGTAATGTATCTTAACTAGGTACCTAGCTGCCTCTGAATACTCTTTCTGGTGCCCGGCCTACAGCTGCCTGTATTCCCAAAAGAGCACAACCGCAGCTCGCTGCTTGTAGCCCCGGTATAACCCCTCGTGGGCGGCCTCGTAGGTTGAGCAGGTGACCCAGAAAGCCAGCCTGCAGAGCGCCGCTCTCAGATTCATCCCCGGACCCCGGGTGAATCTCTGGAGAATTCACCCACATTTTGAGTAGTCACGTTGATTGGATATTCGCTATGGCTTACATCAATGCTCGGTTTGGCTTGCTCCTCCCTAAAGTCGAACGCTCTGCCAAGGTCCCGGACTTGGCGATATTGCGTGCATGGATTGATTCCCTATTCTCCATGCTCACCTATATGAACTCCACTACCCAAAACCCTATAACCCCATTTTACCCTCCTGCTCCACCCTTTTTCAGCTTCCGCATCGTGCAACATTCATATCCGGCTAACATACCAAGAACCTGGGGATTGCGGGGAAGGGGAAGTCGGGTAAAAGGGACAGGGGTGAAGTTGTCAATATTAGTAGCAACTCTGGAACTGCTGTTTTATTCAGATACAAACATCAAGCTGCGATACTTTTTGTTGAAAATCCTGGGTGGGCCAATTCTGCTGGTTTCCCCCCCGTTTTGACTCTCGCCCATTATTGTCGGGATGCACTCACTCCAGCTTTGGGCTGTTGCGGGCGCGGTCGCGGCCTGTAAGTACCATCGCGCAGGAGCCCAGCGCCCGCACTCGCTAAATGGCGTCAGGCTAATCGAATGCAGGGTTGCAAATATGCGCCGCCGTGCCGTACGAGCCCAGATCAGTTGCCGCTTCTTGCAGCCTGTCCTCCAAGGAAACATATGACTACATTGTTGTCGGCTCCGGCCCGGGCGGATTGCCGCTTGCCGATCGCCTCTCCGAGGCTGGCCACAAAGTCTTGTTGCTTGAAAAGGGACCTCCGTCCTCGGGCCGATGGGGCGGGACGATGAGGCCGTCATGGCTGTCTGGAACCAATCTAACTCGCTTCGACGTTCCGGGTCTCTGCAACCAGATTTGGGCTGATCGAAATGGCATCGCTTGTACCGACTACGATCAGTTGGCTGGCTGCATCCTGGGCGGCGGCGCCGCCATCAACTCGGGCTTGTACTGGAAGCCTCACCCAGACGACTGGAACCAGAGCTTTCCTCTTGGGTGGAAGGCTCCGGACATGCAAGCAGCCGTCGACAAGGTCTTTGCCAGACTGCCGGGCACCACGACCCCATCCATGGACGGAAAACTGTACTTGCCGCAGGGCTACAACACCATCAGCGCGGGGCTGAGTGCAGCTGGCTGGACATCGATTGTGGCCAACGACCAGCCCGATAAGAGAAACAAGACGTTCAGCCATACCACGTATTATTTCAGTGGTGGAGAGAGAGGGGGCCCCATGGCGACATATCTGCTCACCGCCAGCCAGCGCAAGAACTTTGCATTCTGGACCAACGCAGGTGTCAAGAGAGTTGTCCGCACGGGTGGACACGTCACTGGCGTGGAGGTCGAGTGCGGTGGCAGTTCGGGCGTCATCTCCCTGACCCCCACCACTGGCCGAGTCATCATATCGGCAGGGACATTTGGGTCGGCAAAGATCCTATGGAGAAGTACTACAGCTCCAAGCCTCACCGACTCCAGCACGGCTAATGGTGCTCCTCAGGCGGAATTGGCCCGAAGGACCAGCTCGATGTTGTGAAGCAGTCCGGCGACGGCTCAACCATGGTCGCGTCTGACCAATGGATCAATGTTCCTGTTGGAAACAATCTTTACGACCACGTCGGGGTGGGTTTCTTCTGGCCTCCTCCCCAAAATGCAAAGGTGAGTTAGAGAAACTGACACAACTGCTCAGACTGATCTCGAAATCGCTCATCCGAATGTGGTCAATTATGACTTTTACGCTGCTTACAACCGACCCGTCCAGAGCGACTCACAGGCATATCTGAGTATGTAATAAAATCATCAAATGAACTGCAGGTTACCAATATCATGCTAACGCTCCCAAAGACGGTCGGACAGGGATCTTGGCTCAATCCGCCCCAAATTTTGGACCCATGGTTTGTCTTGCTCTCCCATCATAGGTCTGTCCATGAAGTGTCCTAACCAGTGCGGTCAATGCCTAGTTTTGGGACATAATTACCGGTGCTGATGGAGTAAACCGCCACCTTCATTGGCAAGCCAGAGTGGAAGGCTCACGCGGGAGTAAGAACAAACACTCTGTCTGCGAATAGGCCTTTTCGTCAATACTGCGCTAATCATGGTTTAGCATCCATGACCTTGACCCAGTACCTCGGCACTGGCTCGGTCTCACGGGGACGTTTAACCATCAACAGTCAGCTCAAGACAATCGTGTCCAAGTCTCCATATCTCAATGACAACAACGATAAAGCCGCGGTGGTTCAAGGAGTTCAGAACCTGCGGGATGCTCTCGACAAGGTTTCTGGCCTGACATGGGTCCGACCATCCAAGAGCCAGTCATCCTCAGCTTTCGTCGATTCGGTAGGTACCTAAAAGCGGAAATGGCAGCAGCGAAGGCAAAGCCGTTCTTGATGCAATTGCGCTAATAATCATAGATTCCCACTACCCCCGGATCAAGAAACTCCAATCACTGGATTGGTAGGTCCCACAATGGAATTGTAATGTACTGTTTACGCGACTAACACTGTCTTGTAGGCACCAACAAAATGGGTTCAGATGACGGCCGCAGCGGAGGCACGGCTGTTGTTGATACAAATACCAAGGTATATGGGACAGATAACCTCTTCGTGGTTGACGCATCCATCTTCCCGGGACATGTGACGAGCAATCCTACCGCCGCCATTATGATTGTGGCAGAACATGCGGCAGCGAAGATATTGGCCCTGCCATTCCCAGCGGCGGCGTGAAATCACTAAGTAGCACTACAAAGACAATTTCATTGTGATGCTTAGGCCCCTGGAAATAGGATAGTGGATGACGAGAATACAGCTGAATTTACTGTCACGAGAGAAAATCCTTTTTGCTGTTCCGATATTTTCCTTGACGAGTGAGATTGCCAGTGCTGATTTGTCGGAAATTCAGTACATCTTACATTCCTAGGCCCAGTTCGAGCGGTGAGTAGCGTTGGATAACGCAGCACTGGCGGTATCGGTATCCTATTATTTGGCTGGTGTTTTCTTTGAGGACCGTGTATCGGAGTAACAGGAGAAAACGATAACGACTGGCTCGGCGAGTACGCTGAAAAGTGAATAATCGATTGTGACTTACTTCTAGTCCACCAGTTCCAAAGTACCTACCTACTTAGGCACCTTCAGCTGTTATTAACTACATAAAATCACCCGGAATCTTTTCCAACCCTGGCACGCTGTTGTTAGCAAAGTAACTTCGTTGGCCGCTTTCAAAGAACGTTACTTACATCCGTCAACTTGTTCGGGAATGTTTTGGGGGAGGGTGCATTTCATAGCCTCCTCTGAGCTTTGCGTCTTTAGTTCTCTGCAAACCGCATTGCCGCATCGGGCGTCGAGTGCGCGCTGAAGCGAATCGCCCTTCCAGCCTGGAATTGGTGGTAAGTCAGTGGCGAACTAACATGAATAGAAAAAACATGACATATGCTGGACACATGGTTGGAAGAAAATGGAGGAAAGTACCAAAAACATAATCGCCATGTTGTGAATACCCATCCCTAGAGCAAGGAAAATGGTTAGTGATCATTGAATGCACAGTGTAGCGCTATTCTCGGTGGACCCGGAAAATCCCTACCCATCGCCAGTACTCCAGACAAATGGCTGCGAACCGTCCTCGGGCCATAGATCCTTGTCATTGAACGCACCAGTCTACAGCATGCACTTGTTAAAATCTAGAGAACAAAAGTTCGATTGCTCGGTCTGGGTGAACTTACATCCCACATAACCTCGTACATGAGCTGGGGCAGTCTCACAGGATGACTCTTGGGGCAAGTGCCCACAGTTTCGAAGGACCCCGTGATTGGATAAGCCACATGGCTTTTATGATCTGGGCTGTCAGTGTTTTTGCCGTCCCAGCAAGTAGGGAATGTAATAGTTGTGCGAATGCTGCGACAGAAACGAGTGGGTAGGCTCTGGGTGTCCTGGCCGGTGCATGGAGCGCCACCGCGATCATACTCGTCAGAGTTGCAACGGTGGCACAGTTGCTTTTGTTGGCCTTGGGCCGTGCGGAGGCCGGCGTCTCCCACGAGCATCCGGAATCCGGGCTTGAAGGCCGTGACAGTCGTCTTCCCGTCATAGGGCGGGATGTAGTACACCGTCACACCACCATCGGTACGTAGCCCAACGTTGGGGAACTGGCGGACACGCTTATACGTTCCGTTTCGGGCTCGGAAGTACAAGACAGCCGTCCAATAGTTTGAAAAGTCGTCGGCATAGGTGCAGCTCGTGCAGGTTGAATCCTTGACGAGGTCGTGTGAGGCTGGGTCCATACTGGCGTTGAACGAGTTGCCACCAACGATTTGGTGAACATGCGGAGACGCGGACACGCCTGGATTCACCAGGGGATCCAGCCGTGTGACCACGAGCTGCGAGCAGCCGAAGCGGATCATCTGTTGTGCTGCTGCCCCTTGCGCAAGAAGCGCTAAGGCTAGCTGCTTGTACTGCATCGTGGCCAGAAAGAAGGGCGCTCGCTGGTTTGCTTCAAATGGCTGACGATAGGGAGCGATGGGAAGTTGGCCCGGAATGAACAGAGGAGTAACCTGGTGTTGGCCGCTGGAATAACAGGCTGCGTTCCATTCATCGATTCCTAAATACGTTCGTATGACCTCCGGGTCGGGATAAATCACGTTAGTGCCGCTGCACACCATTTCAAAGTAGAATCCTGAGCTAAATTGGCATGGCTTGGGGCCGGCAGATGAGACATCATGACTGAAGATTTTGAAGATGCGACTGATATTAAGTCTCGCGGGCAATATACCGCCCCTCTTTGCAGGGCATACAAAATGCTGCTGTCGGCTTCGCCTCCAATATGGCAGAAGTCGGGCTAAACATGAAGATAAGGTACCACTTCATTCCTCCCGCCCTCGCTTCAGCCCACGCGTTTTGACTGGACAGCTCGTTATCCGGTGTAGGCTTGTGAAATGTTCTGGAAGACTTGTCAGTCATTGTGCCGACACCATCCAGCCCCACTCATCTAGCAGTAAACACCAAATGCTGGCCGTCCATGTCAATTCAGGTACCAGGCGGTAAAATCGGGATAATGCCGGATCCAAACTACTGGACAATGACAGGAGCAAATTCAGTGAGTTAATAAATGGAGGTCCTCCCCGGACCCGGGCAGACAGGAACCGGTCGAGCCGTGGTTCGACAGGGTGACCTACAAAAGGCAAGGGAGGTATGGGAGCGGCAAGACCTCAGATATTTAACCAGTGTCCGTGATCCGCACCTTTTGGTTGCGTTTGGCTATTCCCCGCAGCTTTTCACCATGCGAAACAGTTTGGTAGCTCTCGCTACCACGGCAAGCTTGCTCCCTCTGGGGGCAGCAGCAGCTCGAGTATGCGGAAACGGAACAACGACATCTTTCCAATACCGTGTAGTCGACGCAAGATACGACAGTGCTGACCCAAGCAGAAAAGGCAGCCTTGCAACAATCGCAGCGTCATTGGGGAATAGCGCAAGCCCCCTTTATGAATGCGTCGCTCAATGGCCTGAGTCGTGGGCCGGATGGTACGAAGGTGGCCACGATATCATTTGGAGTGACTGCATCTGGAACGGCGCGGGTTCTGGTCAGGATAAAACAGTGTCGTTTGCTGTTGACTGGAAGAAAAAGGTCATGTATCTGTCGCATACATTCGCTTGTTCTGACAAGAAGGGGTATGTATCTTTGGCTTCTCCTTGTTCCCCCCTTGTCAGGTTAGATGCTGTTTGTAGCTTGCGGGTTATTCAGGCCGTGTAAAGATGAAAATAGTAGGCTAAGAGTAGTTTACCGTAGATCTGACGGCCTAGCGACGGGGCTCATAACCCTCGACTTCAACTGTTCGGCCGTGGCCGAAGACGGCACAAGCTACTGCGTTCCCAAGAGCACGGCCACCGGTGCCCGCCCCGTCTTGAGCATCAGCACAAAGATAGCACCAGCCCCCCTTGACGCAACGTCAACCTGTGTCGATAATTCAAAGAGCTATCAATCGTGGCAACTCGAGAAGTGGCTGCGCCAATATGAAATGCCCCCCGGCGCCGCAACTTTGAAATCGGACACTGGGCCGTCATTCAAATTGAAGAGCATGGCCAACAACGACGTTTTCAGCTGCGTAACTTCCGGAACGCAGAATAATAGCATCTTCGAGGGCGTTTGCAAGTTGAACAGTGGGCAAGTCTCAACAACGACTGCAAAATTTCGGTTTGACCCGAAACTGAATCTTCTCACAATCACACAGCACTGGGAGTGTGGGAATTCGTAAGTATTTGGCTCAAGCAAGGAAACCCGATATTGTGAGTAAAGCATATACTGACCGCGCCTTAGTTCTACATTTAGTGCCGTCGGAGTTAGCTTCGTGCAAGCAACGTGTGATCGGGGATTTAACAGCGATGTGTTTACATGTACCTCTGATCCTGTCTGGATAGGCACCGAGGTGGTGTAGGAATCGTAATCGCGGGAAATATATTTCGGGTTGATGTCTCATTGCCGTACCAAACATCAGCAAGCGAGGCGATAAAGCATGAAATATGAAGAACGTCAACACTGATACTTACAGAACAGCGCTGTCTTCAATCCAAGAACTTTCCCAGTATCACTACCGTCCTGTGCGTGAGGGCATTTACAAAGAGGAGAGCAACTAATTCAAGGAGATTACAATAGACGGGGCCTAGAGGTTGTATTTTATCAAGTCCGAGGACGTGGTTATGATGCAGTGCGGGAGCAGTGCTTCTTATAGATAGACGAAAAGGCCGAGCTTGGATAGCTTTCCGGCTTCAAGAGACCGTTGTAAGTAAGGCCCTATTCTAGGGTAGCCGCAGAAAACAGACATATTGTATCGCGAGAATAACATGATTTATGAATAACGTATTTTATAAGCGAGCCGGACATATAAGCGAGCCGGACACTTTCCGACGTGACACGACCCCTCAGCTTCTTTTACCAACCATACTACCAATTAACCATGGATTCGCTTCCAACCGAATCCAGGATTATTCTAGCCCTCGAAGCTCTTAAAAAAACGCCAAAGCTTAGTCTTCGAGATGCAGCTCAGATCTACAATATACCGCCTTCAACCCTCTCTGACCAACGCGCCGGCCGGGCTGCACGACGTGATATTCCAGCCAATTCACGAAAACTTACAAATCTAGAGGAGCATACGATTGTTTAGTATATAACTGAGCTAATTACACGTGTATTTCCTCCTCGGCTTCGTTTTGTGGAAGATATGGCCAACCGACTACTATGCGAACGCGACGTGCCTCCTGTCGGTAAGTTCTGGGCTCATAACTTCGTCAAACGCCAACTAGAACTTCGAATGCGTTTTTCGCGTAAATACGACTACTAGAGGGCTAAATACGAAGATCCAGAGGTTATTCGGAAGTAGTTTACGCTTGTTCATAATACTAAGGCTAAATACGGCATCCTTGACGACGATATGTATAACTTCGACGAAATTGGCTTTATAATAGGTATGATTACTACTGGAATAGTTGTTACTACCTCTGATGGCTATGGAAAGGTTAAAAAAGTCTAACCTGGTAATCGTGAGTAGGTGATAGTTATCTAGGTAGTAAATACTTAAGGTTAGGCTATCTTTCCATTTATCCTTTTAAAAGGGAAATATTACTAGGAGGGTTAGTATCAATGTGGCCTTTCGGAAACCTAGTACATTGGAGTAACTAATAACGGCTAGATTACGAATAAGAAAGACTTAGATTTTATTTAACACTTCGATCTTCATATAGTATCTCGTACAAAGGGGAAATACCGGCTCCTAGTCCTTGACGGCCACGAAAGCCACCACTTTGACGATTTTGAGACCTATTACCAAGAGTACTTTATTATTACACTCTATATGCCTCCGCATTCCTTACATCTAGTCCAGCCACTAGATGTTAGCTGTTTTGGGCTATTAAAAAAGACTTATGGCGATCAAATCGAAGAGTTGATGTAGATATATATCACACATATCACCAAGGTAGATTTCCTCTGTACATTTAAAAAGGCCTTTTTTACAGCCTTTACCGACAAAAACATCAAAGGAGCATTTGCCGGAGCCGGCCTTATACCGTATGATCCAGACAGGGTATTATCGAAAATGACCATTCGGCTTCGAACTCCAACTCCACCAGCCTCACAACCAGCATCACCTTGGTTACCTCAGACGCCATATAACGCCTGAGAAGCTATCTCACAGAAAGACCTTATTAAAGGCCGGATATCTAACCACCAAGGCAGCTCTCTAACACCTATGCTGGCTACTGTGGACCAATTGGCTAAAGGTACGATGGCTGTAATGTATGAGGTGGCCCTGTTACGTACAGAGGTCTCGGCATTACGAAAGGCCAATGAAGAGCTTAGTAAGCGGCGGAGGGCTAAAAAAACACGTCTACGGCTTGGAGGGTCTCTTACTGTACAAGAGGCAAATGATCTAATGGATCAGAAGGCAGTGGGTGAGCAGTTAGCCCAGGAAACAAGACAAAATGGTGGTGGTGCGGGGGGCTCTCGCACGAAGATTCGGTGCTGTGGCCTGTGCGGCAAGCCTGGCCATAATGCACGCACGTGTCAGGAGGCTGGAGAATCGTCTGATTCATCTATTTCTGGTTCGGTTATTGTTATTTCCTAGTGTTGTGGTGGAATAATTGTAGATAGTTGTAATAGGGTGTGGAAAAGTGTCCGGCTCGCTTATATGTCCGGCTCGCTTATAAAATACGTTAGGTAAGTTTTTTTGGGCTTGGTATGAGAGTGACATTGAGTTGGTGACAGTGGCAAGCAACCTATCGCCGCGGCGCTTCGCTCCTTGGGGTGCAACGTATCTATCCACCTGAACAGTGCCATGGAAGTATTTTCTTGAACTTAGACTATTGTGTGAATATCCACCATAGACTAGGACCACGCACGGCTGTGGCTCAGAGAGCGCACACCATAAAATCGGAAGAAGACTAGCTTAGGACTGTCTTTACCACGCCTACCTTAGACGCAATGCTCACCCTAGCTATTCCTTTGCAACTACACTGTCGAGCATAACGGAGAGATAAATATCTATTTAAGAAGGCTCGCGACACTAGCTAACTATAGTAAACATATAACGCCTCTCAGACCATATCGTCTGCCCCTCGCTCTGTATGAAGCGCGTGACCTCTTGCAATTGCTATTTCCGGGTGTCTCGGTGATTCCCCATTTGAGGTGCCACTGACTGTTGTCGCATTCTTGGTGTGGAGGGAGGGATCATCGAAGTCGCCTATCCTGTCGAGACCCCTTCTCTTGCCCAAACGCACAGCTCTCTTTTTCCCCCAGCCGAGCTTTTTGATGAACACGGCGCGCTCCATGTATTCCAATCTGGGACCAACAGTATAATCAAAGATTTGGTGTCGAGTCAACGGAATGTGGTTATATCGCCAGTCCCATACGGCAGCATAGCAGATTCGATACGAGGCAAAGGCCATGATGGTTCCAATGGCACTTCCCGCCAGAATATCGTACCAGTTATGGGCCTGGTCAATGGTGAGGGCGCACGCCATTAGCGTCGCGCCCAGCAGGGGAGCCATGACCAACGCCAGCCAGTAAAACGAAGTCTGGTGGCCAGACCATACTTTGAGCTTGGCATTCATCCACAAGAATAGGAAAACATAGCCAGCAAAGGCAGCTGTCGAGTGTCCTGACGGGAAGCTCGTCATTGCGTTCTTGAGAGCTTGTTTATCTGGATTTGTGCACACATCGACAGTGTACATGATTTCGTGGAATCCAACACCGTTAAGACCAGTATGGTTGCTGCTTTGAGTAAGACGCGAGGTATCGGGCCGACAGACGTCCAAGAAGTAGGGGCGGAAGCCACCGATAAGCTGCTTGATGATGACCTGGAAAAGAGTTCCAAGAATCAGCGCGTACAGCACTCCAAGGATGGCGTTGTTCGCATCCCAAAAGCTTCGGATGCGCGTCTGAGCAAGGAGAATGACAGCAATAGGAATTAGAGCCGAAAGAATTCCAGATAGCATGGGGGAAATGATCCAGCCACGCTCCGGATACGCGAACTGAGGGTATACAATGTCGCCTGATCCACTGAAGGTGATGGGAAAATTACGAACTGCGGCCAGCGGCGCCTTGTATACCTACAGCACGTCAGTCTTGAGGTGACATTTCACCAGCGGATGACACAAACACATACTGCCTGGGACGCGGCGCCGAGAATTGCCATCGCCAGAATGTCTTTCCAGGAAACCTTCGCCCACTGAAGAAGAAACCGCGTCTTGCCTTGTGGGCCATTTAAATCCGGGGTTGCCGTCGCTGCCCATTTTTCGTTCGTCATAGCATCCCGGGATCCATCCCGCCGGTGGTGTGGAAACATTCTGACGCCTGATAGCTTCAGACATGCAATGTATAACGGTCGGTGAAGTAGTGTGTTGAGCTGACTTTGGTAGAGTGATGACAGTGTCTGCACAATATGAGGAAGCACATGAACGGGTAAGTCTGGTGATATCATGACCTAATAAAACCCGAATGATGCTAGCGAGAGAGAGAAGTGGGAGGAGGGCATCCGTTGTGGCAAACACGGAAAACCCTCCCAGCGGCTTCGCATTCGTGGCATTTCAACCTCCTCGACGAATTGACTGCCAAGCGATGCGTATCGTCATTTCTTCTCTTGAGCTACAATAATGACGATCACTAGAGCGATGTGCACCAATGAACAGAAGTTTGACAAAGAAGAAATCCTGAATGAGGACCCCAAAGTGTGGCGGTCATGACGTCATGACGTCATTTTCGGTGTTGACCCCAACCACAACCCAGGCTTTTCCTATTGCAGCGCCGGAATTATACAAGCACTGACTACCTGGAGGCCCCAAGGAATCAACCAGTAGAAATGCATCGAGAAATACCTGACTGAATTACATGGTTCGGTAGCTCGCTCAGACAAAGCAAGGCATTCTCTATGTGATGTATCTAGCAATGTCAAAATTTGAAGAGCACCTCGAGCTGAAAATCGCAGCTTCGTTCACCTCTTCATCAAGCATGAGGTAAAACACCTGTCCTGCAAAGTCGCCAAGCCACTTTTTGACAACCTCCAACATGTCTCAATAATCCGATGTATTCAGTTGTTTATTCCTTGATATCTACTTCGTATGTGCACCTGGTGTGGTATTTTTGCCACCCGCCCTATTCACAGTGAGCTCACGGATAAATTGGAGCTCACAAATTGTGAAGGGGTTAAACCCGGCTACTGAGTGTTATTTAATTTCATTTGTTTTCCTGGTAAATTCTAGGACCAACCCTGTTTTCATGTTGACCATTTCCAGGACGGCCGCTAGATCGTCATTTACTGTGAGAACCTCACCAAACTTTTTGACAAGACGTATCCATCTTCGTTGACCAACATCTTCAAAACATGAATGACACCTATTGCTATTTTTATGTTGGGAGAACCGTTCTAGCGCCACCGCTACGATACTCCAAAGTGAATGCTAGAGTGGGTGACACTACTATTGACATCATGCATTGTGTGAAATAATGCACTTGTTTAAAACGGTATCACCCACAGCTTACTATAAATCTGCCATAACCCTAACCATTCCCTAACCATTACTAAAAAGTCGTCCCAAAGTTCAATCTTCTCTCTCGTTATCACAATCGCAAATCTCCACTACCAGTACTCATCCGGCCATTGGCTCAGAATGAAGTCAATTATTACAACAGTCCTGCTGATTTCAGCCTCAATGGGGCTCACAGCTGCCTTCCCCCTCAATGGCAGAACTAACCCACCTCAAGCTCTGATTAGTCGGCAACTGGATGAAACGGCCGTCGCTGTAGACAAAGTAATGATCAGAGTGGGGTCTCTTACTGCATCCATCAGTAAGCCATCCCAAGTTGTCTTTCCACGAAATCTCTCTCGGCAGCTGACCGCATCGTCTAGATAAGACGCTGTCTTCTGCGCCGAAGTCTCCTTCGTCGAGCGAGGCCGCAGCGGTAGCCAAGGCTATCGAGCCCCAAATGCAGGAATTGCAGCTTGTCCTTGCGGACGCGACGAAAACGGTCAAGGCTAAAAACATGGTTAACACCATGACGGTTGAAGGCTGCGGAGGCTCATGCATCACCGGCAAAGCCGGTGCTCTAGTCTCCGAAATCAGCTATACAGTCAAAGGTGTCATCAATACTCTGGGCCTCGGTTAGTATTGCAATGCCTCGAACATCACACACGTTGAAGTTAAACTCACTCATAATAGACTGTGTTTCGTACCTCGTAAATCCTGTCCTCAGCGAATTGACTGGGCTTCTTGGGGGACTGGACAAGATTGTATCTGGCCTCCTCGGAACAGCAGGGTGTCTTCTGAACAGTCTCCTTGGTGGGCTTGGTTTAGATGGGCTGCTGAGCAATCTCCTGGGGAGTTTGCTTGGCGGACTCCTGGGCGGGCTCTTGGGTGGCGGTTGCGGAGGAGGAGGCATTCTGGGGGGTCTCGGCATCGGCCTCCTTGACACGGTCGAGTAATACAGCCTCGGTCTCCATGGCTGCGATTTTTATTTCCTATGGAGGGGTAGGAGCGGTGTTACTGTGAACGGAAATTGGTAGTCGGACATGAGCGTTTCACCACCTGTACTCTACGTGACGACATACCAAAGGTGGTTACTCTCTACACATCTTTTACGTATATATCTAATATCTATTGTGGGTTCCTACTTTGAAATCCTTGGCACTTATAACGAAGCCCAGGAAGAAGACATTGGCATGCGAAGAAGTGAAAGAAATCTCACTCTCCTTGAACCGTTCTTCGAATTCTGGAAGCATTTAATTTCAGTCACGTCGGAGACAAAACGGGTGTAACAGTCGCTCACCATGCAGAAAGCCGAGAGGCGGGGACTGTGTCAACAAGGTAACCGGGTTCTGTTGGCCAACAATAGAATCCTGTACCCCTGATTCATTGATCAATGGAAGATAATCGGGGATCGCCCCTGCTTGGCCAGTTAAACAGTGTCGCACACAGCTACATCCGTCATGTGCCCCTTGTTGGCAAACATGCCGATCCCTCAAGTGAGCAACATACACGTGGGTGGTCGTTTGAAATCGCCGGGATTTTATCCATCTACCTCGCAGTGTGCAAAAGGCAAAGACGTATTCCTCTCAAGTTGTTATTTTTCCGCCTGGAAACTTTGGTTCCGCGGCTTGCTGCACCTCACTCAACTTAGGCCCTCCGCAAGACGGGAGCCTGGCCAAATATGGCTTCACCCAACGCTTTCATCAGCAATGGAACCTGCTATGTTGGCCCTGGTGACAAAGCTGCTGATGTCTTCTTCCCCTGCGGCAATGACGCCCTGGGCCACAAGACTTGCTGTGGCGCAGGGGATATGTGCCTCTCCTCCAAGGCTTGTTACAACGCAGAATTCGGCGTTACTTACCTGACCGGGTGTAGTGATCCGGAGTTTACAGACTCAAACTGTCCCGTCAAGGGGGCATTCGCGGGTAAGTTTCCCATTAGAGTTAGCGGTATCGACTGGAATCATTGATAGTCAGCTGCTCAGATAATCCATAGGTTGGGTTGGTGTATTGTAACGGCTCATCGGAGCATTGGGTTGCTTGCTCACAACACGCCAGAGAAACAACTCTCTCGAAGCCCGACTTTTGTTATTGCCCGGAAACATCGCGAACCATTGCATTTACCGATATGTCCCGGCTGGCGAACGTTGTCTTGTTGCCAAGTGTCCCTGGCCAAAGCGTAGTATGGCAGGTGGGATACGTCCCGAGCTTCGTAACACACGACACGTCGCCAACAATAACATCGTCGTTATTCTCGGCTACAAGCGCTCCGACGAAACCCCCTCCCACAATCCCGTCTTCCACATTGACGGCATCCCCTGAACCGTCAGCGTCGCCGTCAGCCGGCTCTGGGCTTCCAACTGGCACTAAGGCTGGCATCGGTGTGGGAGCTGGACTTGGAAGTATCCTTATTCTCGCTGCTCTGACTGCTCTCTATGTTCGTTGTCCTCACCGACATACTCTGTCTACTCAGCAACCAACACACAATGGAAAAGACTCTAGCTCTCCATGTCCACAGGAGCTGGGTGGACCTGATACCCCAAGGGCCCCAGCAACCTCGGTACCATCGGAACTCGATTCGAATGGCGCCCGTCCGTGGTCGTTGAGGAGCGAGCTACCACAGTTTGGTACTGTTGCAGTACGACCTGAAATTTTGCAAGGGAGAGGGGCACGAAACGAACGAATGGCACATTCCATATTGCACCAGGGTCAAGCACATGGAAGGCAAGCAATTGCAGAAATGTCATTAAACTCCAATACAATAGCGGAACTGCCGGCTTAGTTACAGGACGTATACTACTATTTATATAGGGATTTGCTAGGGGGGCACTTGGTTTTCTACCGGTTCTATGTTTTCAGCATTTCGCCTCCCCGCATCGAAAATCACAAAAACACCATGCAAAAAGTCGGTGATACAATGCATCAATCGACTGTACAGAACTCCATGACAACAGGGTCATCAGGAACCATCAACGCAGTGCCCTAGCCAGGCACAACGCAGGCCTAGGCCTAGAAAACGCCGAATCTGCACTCTTTGAAGTGCCATCAATCCTGCCATCAATCCATGCCCAGTGCCCTGGCCGTCGGCTATACCACGCGACCGCTACGAATAGTCTTTTTGACAACGGGAGGCTCCAAGGGGTCAGTTTTCTGCCGGTTTTTAGTGGCAACTGGCTCTTAGGCACCTCCATTGATCAACAGCCGGCCCCTGGGCTTTCTGCCTCCCTGCATGACTTGGCCTTCTGGCATGCCCTCAGCTTCCTATGTGCCACCTACTTATATGCCCTCCTCTTATATACCACCCATTAGCATGCCCTCTTCTTCATCTTCATCCTCTGATATATAGATTGGAGCTTCCATAGCACAAGATGTAGTATTAGGAATAGCTTCATCGCTTAGGTTACGCTCCCAGCTAGAAAGCAGGCGCCGCGCGCTTAGCTATATAGGCCTGAGAGCGTTCTCCTTGGCCTTAGCGCGCCTGGGCGTTAAGCGTGGTATGCGTAGTATAGATTGGGGGGCATCGGGCACGCAGAGGGCCTTAGGCAGGGCGATAGGTATATTCTTTAGCCTGCCACGCTTACTTGCTGCGACCTTCGGGTTCCGAATTTGTACACAGGAATCTGTTTAGTCCTTCCAATAGTTAGTAATAAAGCTATTTACATGTTTAAAAATAGCATTTACAAGTCAGATCTTCAGATAACGTACTTTATAAGCGAGTGCGCCATATAAGCGAGTGCGCCACTTTTCCCAACCCAACCACAACTATCCTCAATTACACAACCACAACGTTAGGAAATAACAATAACTGAATCAGAAACAGATGAATCAGACGATTCTGCAGCCTCCTTGCAAGTGCGCGCATTATGGCCAGGCTTACCGCACACCCCACAACACCGAATCTTCGTATGAGACCCCCCTGCTCCACCACCACTTTGTCGTATTTCTTGGGCTAACTGCTCACCCACAGCCTTCTGATCCAGTAGATCCTATGCCTCCTATACAGTAAGTGACCCTCCAAGCCGTACACGTGTTTTTTTAGCCCTCCGTCGCTTACTAAGCCCCTCATTAGCCTTGCGTAGTGCCGAGACCTCAGTACGTAAAAGAGCCACCTCGTATATTACAGCCATTGTACCTTTGGCTAGTCGATCTACAGTAGTGAACATTGGGGTTAGAGAGCTGCCCTGATGGTTAGAAATTCGAGTTTTAATAAGTGCTAATTGTGAGGTAGCCTCTCGAGGGTTATGTGGCGTTTGGGAGACCTAAGGTAGTGTGGTGGTTAGGTCTGGTACTAGGGGTGTTAGGGTTCGAATACGTACATCCAGCTTAGATATTACCCTTTCTGGGTCGTACGGTATAAGGCCAGCTCCGGCAAAGCCTCCCTAGATATTCTTTTCTGTGATTGAAGTAGAAAACGCTTCTTTAAACCTATAAAGAAACTCCAGCTTGCTAATGTGTATAATACTTATCCGTATATACTACTTAACCTCATGACTATACACCTTCTTTAGCGGCCCAAAGTAGCTAACATTTAGTAGCTGAAGTAGGTACGAGGCGTGTGGAGGTATATAGAGCGTAATGATATTTTATTCTTAGTAGTAGGTCTCGAATTCTTCGGAGTGGTAACTCTCGTGGCTATCAAGGATTAAAAGCTGATATTTACCCTTTGTACGAGACGTAGTATATAGATCGAAATACCGAATCTAATCTATACCTTTTTTATTCGTAATCTAGCCATTATTAGTTATTATAATATACTAGGTAGCCGGAAGGTCATATTCTTTATACTAGTTAGCAAGGTAATATTACGTAACTAAGATAATAAATAGTAAGATAGCCTAGCCTTAAGCATTTACTCCCTAGATAACTATAGCCTACTCTCGATTACTAGGCTAGGCCTATTTAGCCTGTCACACTGGTAGGCTCACCTAGGTCAACAGGGTCACTGACCTCCTTGACCGAGCCCTACACCAGCGGCACGAACCACACACAAGAAGCACATACCCATTGACCCACGAACATCCGTCATGGATCACGTGGATAAGGGAACCATCACAGAGAGATAGCCACAGTGTGGTTCAACCTCAGCAACGTGTGGCTTGTGGCCTATTTAGCCAACACGTAGGTCAGCAGATTCTCCTGAAGTACCCACGGGTTACGACGGAATGCCCAAAACCACTCACAAGCCAAAGTAGCCGTATAACGGACCTCGCCCGCGCTAGGTAACGTCATCAGACTTCAGATTTGTCATGGACGAGCTATTCAACCTTAGTATCGTGGTCAGGGCCTGTATAGTCAGCCCAGACCCTACAGCTGGTCTTTCGAATCATGGACCTTCCCGTTATTGCTGGCATTCCTTTGGAAGACTTGGAACCCGACGTTCTCCGGAGTCTAGCTTTAGTGGTGATAGGTGGTCGCGACCCCCGTGTGTGAGTCACGAAGGGAACCGTTGCTGTGACAAACGTTAGCCTTGGGACTTAGCGGCTTATGGCTAACGTAAGTACTAAGGATGTGAAGGAACACCTATAGTAATGGATACCATGCCGTTAGAGTTGTATAGATAAGTACTAATACCGGCCATGGACCGACGTATGATAGGCCGGCTTTACTTGGCTTGTAGCCACGGATTTGTAGGGCGTGAGAGACAGGTGGCTAGAAAGGGGATTTAGGACCGACGGGTAGCTAAGAGAATCCTTCAGGTATTTTAGTATCCTTGTATCTTATACATAGCCTTCCATAAGTAGGACAGGTATGTTACGATGGATCCTCGAGAGGAAGAAGCTTCCTAGTTCTCTTTAGACAAACCTAGAAAGATTATCAGCTAAACTTCAGTAAAGCTAAGAGGTAATATAACCTTGTAAACCCTTCTGTTTCTCTTAACTTATAACTACGAAGTATTATATCTTATCTTCTGTTAGATCATTCTATCTTCCTGAACCTCCTTCTCCCTGGCTCTTTACTACTTTATATTATGATAGTTAACTCCCTTACCGTTCTGTTTTAAATCTCTGAATCGGACCTTATACTTATTAGCCTTGTGAAGATTAAGTCCCTAAGTTTATCGTGTAAAAGCTTTGAACTAGACTAACAGTAATTGTCGGGATAGTTTGTTAAACGGTTAAGTCGAAAGTTAGGAAAAGGTTAAAGTTCTATAGTCTAACTCTTTATTTGATATCTTACCTTATAGTTATTATATCCCAGACCTTCGTAGGCTAGCTTGTGTTATAAATAATCTTTCTTTTTCCAAAAATACCTTCTTACCTACCATACTATTCACGATGGCTGGTAACCCTATATCATACTTAACCGTACTCCGGGGACGGGAAACCGAACCTAACTCCGGAACCGATCTTATGATCTAGGAACCTTCCGTAATAGAAATATAAACTATTAAGAAGTTTCTTATATTACTATTAAGCTCTGAAATCCTCGTTAAACTACCTTAATAGTTTATTTACTTCTATAATCAGGTTACTAAAGCCTATAAGAAACTTTACTTCTTTGTTAACAATACATACGAAGATAAGGAAAGGCTCGATTTACTTACCTCGATATTTATTACCTTAGTTACTAACTATCAGTCAATGGTATAACATGTTAAGACAAACTAATACGTCCTTAAAAATACTTGGTAAGAATTAGAAGTATCTTATACTACCTTCGGTATCGAGGTTAACTAAAAATTGGCTCAGTTTACTACCTAAATAGCCTAACATAAAAAATCCCTCAACCTTATTGTTACACGTATAGAAGCCCTCCATAAGAAAATTACTAAACAAAAGTTACGGTAAGTATAATAAGTACGAGACTAGGAAGTAAGGGTTAGGGAATAAAACGCCGAGCTTATCTAAGTTAAGAAACTCCTTCGAATTTAAGAAGAAAAGTAAGCTTGATAAGACTACTATAACACGGAATTTAGCCATTAGTCTACCACGGCCTAAAGTTAGCTTAATTCTCTCATGGTACTCTAACAACCTAGAGTATCACGAATCCCAAAGGACTAAGAATTGTTCGATTAGCTTAAGGCCTATTCTAATAACCTTATCGAAGAAGCCCTTATATCAAGATTGACACGGGTAGGGCCTTATAATAAAGAACAAATCATCTAGAGGGCTATGACACGTTTATAGAAAACCCTATCTGTTAAACCCTCACGATAGCCGTTATAACCGTCTAAAAAATCTATATCTACACGGTACTTCGACTAGAACGAAGACCCTCTCTCAGATCATAACCTCTAAAGAAGGGCTACCCGAGAAATCTCGGCACGAGCCCAGAGGTAAGTTAATAACATATAAAATTCCGATACTAGAATGAGAAGTGGGAATATAGGAAGAAACTTACCTCCTTACCACGTTAAGATAGGTATCTTATCTCCTCTAGACGATAGTAATAATAATAACGACTTAGATGACGACTTCTATCATACGAGTCTATCTCCCGGACTACCAAGAGGCCTACTTAGGCCCCCGGGACCCCCAGGACCTTAGGGTCTGGGATCCCAGAGTCCTTCACTCCCACGTGACCCTATGGCAATCTTCCTCGACCTTATCTAAACTAATCAAGACCTAATTCGTAACAATACTAACGCGATTCGGAAATCCCGTAGTCAAGGTACCACCATAACTATAACGAAACCCGAAAAGTACAATAGAAAGGATAAAAGTGAGTTTAAGACATGGTAACACTCCATCAAGGAGTACTTCAATGTCTATGAACGAAGTTTCCTCAGTGACAAGGCTAAGATTGGCTTTGTCGGTACTTTTATTAAAGGTACTACCTTCGAATGGCATTAGAAAAGAGGAACCTAGATTAAAAAGCTTAGCCTAGTAGATTAATAAAATAACTATACTACTACTATAGTCAAACGTTTCCGTGACCTAGTACGAAGAGCTAAGGACTATGAAGCTATAAAGGCCCTAACCTATAACAAAGATATAAACGAATATGTGACTAAGTTTTAAGAACTTAATTATACCGTCGATCTCAGTAGCTAGGCCTTACAATCGCTAGTCACTAACACTATCTTTGACGTCATAATAGACTTGATCTATTCGTATACGAAATATCTCCCTACCGATAACGCCGACTTCCTCGAAGCTATCGTCACTACTAGCTTAATTTATAAAGATAAAATGAAAAACCGTGAAATCAATCGTAAAGCCAAGTAGGGAAAAGGAAAGTCTACTTCAAGTAACAAGGAACGCTCGAAAAAGGACAGTCATCAAGAGGAAACTAATACCTCTAGCTCCTGTCTATATCCGGTACCTATGAAAGGAAAACCTAAGAAAGGTTTAAAGCGGAAGTAATAGGATAAAAAGGACAACCCCTCGGTACCTACCCGAACAAAGTACTAGTAGACTTACAAAGAGGCTGTCGTCGGGATAGAACAAGCCGAAATTAACAAACATAAGGTAAGTAAGAGATATTACTATTATAGATATTAAGGCTATAACACTTTTAAATGTTATAACGGGAAAACTAAGGATAGTAAAGATATCCTTAAGTTACTTAGGAAGATCTCTGGAGTTAAGACTAAATATAGAAGAGATAAGAATGAGAATAAAGATACTTCGCCCTAATTATCAAAGAAGGCTAAAGTCTTTGCCGTAATAGAGAAAGACTATCCCGAGCTTTTCCCTCGTATTATTAAACTATCTGATAGTAAAGATACATCGGATTTTTAACAGATACCTTAAAACTCATAGTATCGGAAATTGTACCTTGACCCGCCGTAACCTTTGCCAAAAAGCATACCAACCATAATACGGAGGAACCCTCTCGTAAGAAGGTTAAACGAGACTATGAATCATATTACGGTACTCGTAAGATCGTCCCTATGACTATCGTCTATTATGGAGCTAAGGAAATTCCCGTCTAAGTACTCTTAGATCCTAGTACCTCTAACCCGGTCATAAGTAAAAACCTTGTCAGAAAATGAAATATCTCTCACGTGTATAAAACAATTCTAAAACCCTTAGAAGCCTTTAATGGAATTATCAACCTTAAATCAGGTAAGGAGTATACTAAGGAAATCATTCTATGGTACTAGGTAGAATACTTCTCTTATATTACGTTCGAAATCTCTCCCCTTGACGTAAAATACGATATCCTTCTTCCATACTAGTGGCTATAATAGTACTAGCCGGACTACCTATGGGATCTTAATATATCGAAAGTAGCTTTTAGTTCCGACTACTGTCGACGAAACTGTACTTTCTTTACGATCTTAGGAAATAAAAGCTCTATCGTAAATGTCACGACTTCCTATAAAATCTCCGAAAGATTTAAGACCTTTACCCCCTTGGTATCTCCTAAAACGGCCTAACGGTTACTAGATCACCAGCCTTGGGACCATATAATTAATATCATCGAAGATGAAAAACTCCCATAGGAACCTCTTTACCCTATGTTACCTTTAGAAAAGAAGATCTTCTACAAATGGTTAGACTAAATGTTAAAGGAAGGTAAAATATAGAAATTAAAATCACTGTGTTTATTACCTATCTTCTTTATAGATAAGGAAGTATCGTTAGAAAAGGTAGCTACGAGGGACTTGGAGAACCTCCATCCCGTAGTCGACTATCAAAAGATCAACGAACGAACCGTTAAGAACCGTTACCCGTTGCCGCTAATTACCGAACTATAAGATACCTTCGTTAAGTCTGTTATTTTTATAAAGATAGACTTAAAATCGGGTTTTAACTTAATTCGGATGAAAAAAGGGTACGAGTAGAAAATAACGTTTCGAACTTATTATGGTTTCTTCGAGTTTAACGTAATGTTCTTCGGCCTTATTAACGCTCCTACTACCTTCCAAGATATAATAAATTATATCTTTCGAGACTTTATCGATTAAGGCCTCCTGTCCTACATTAACGACTTCCTCATTTATATAAGTTTTAAAATAGAATATGATAAAATTGTCGTTAAAGTCCTTAAGCGACTTTAGAAGTATAACCTAGTTATTAACCCTACTAAATATATATAGGATATTAAGAAATTAGAATATCTAGGTTATATTATTAGTACTAAAGGTATCGTAATATCAAAGGATAAGGTAGAATGTATCCTTTCGTAAGAACAGCTAAAATCGGTAAAAGGAGTCTAGTAATTTAATAGATTTACGAACTTCTATAGGTGTTACATCAAGGGCTATTTACGTATTACTAAGTTACTCACTGATTCTATAAACCTTACTTAGAAAACCTAGACTTGGAATAACTAGATAAACGTGACATTTAAAGTGTTAAAGAAAGCTTTTACTAAAGCCCCTGTTCTAGTCTATTTCGACCTTAATAAACTACCTATTATCAAACCTAATATATTAGATTATGTATTAAAAGAAATAATATTATAGAAGTAAGATAACGGTAAGATATATCTTATAACTTTCTACTTAAGAAAGTTAATTTCCATGGAAATTAACTACGAGATCTATGATAAGGAACTCTTAGTAATAGTTAATTGTTTCTAGCGTTAGAGACACTATCTTGAGGGTACTAAATATCGTATCGAAGTCTTCTCGGACTATCGTAATTTAAAATACTTCTAGATTACTAAGGTCCTTAACCGCTACTAGACCCGATAGGCCTAGTAGCTTACTACCTTCGACTTCGTTATTAATTTCTATCCTGGCATATAGAATACTAAGGTAGATACTTTCTTACGGTACGAAAAGTATCTTCCTAAAGGGGGAGATAAAAACCAACTAATAACCTTTGTTTTGAATAAAGGACATTTTTCCTATTCGGAGGTCCTAACATTTATACTTTTAAAGGTACGTCTCTATAGTATTTTAATACCAAAATAAAACGAAGAATTCTTTGAGTAGATCAAAGCTACTATTCCCACAGACGAAACTTATCAAAAGGTTTTAGTTTCCCTTGGAAAAGACGTAACTAACGAAGACGGAATCTTATTTATGAAGAATCGTATCTAGATCCTTAATAACAAGGAACTTAAGATCTAGATCATCTACTCCGAACACGATACCAAAGTAATAGGCCACATAGATATAGATAAGACCGTTGAACTTATCAGACGGTATATATTCTAGCAAAACCTCGAGAAAGACGTCGCTGACTTTGTACGCTCTTATCATAAGTATCAAAGTAACAAGCTAAGACATTATCTTTCTTTTAGACTACTTTATCTTATTAAGTTAGAATACTTTCCCTAGAGGCTCATTTCAATAGACTTCATAACGGACCTTCCTCTCTCTAACAGATATAGTTCTATCTGGGTCATTGTCGACATCTTTATTAAAATAGTATACTTTATTCCTTTAAAGGACGATGTTAAGAAGACAGAAGACTTGATCTTAATCTTTACCTATAAATGTTAGAAATATTACGACATATCCTCTGGTATCATCTCTGATCGGAACTTACGATTTAACATAAGCCTTTAATACGACTTTCTTAAACATATCGAAGTTAAGCTAAAGATGTTAACCTCGTTCTACCCTAAAACAGATAGTTAGACCGAACGTCTTAATTAATATATCGAGGCCTACCTTAGAGCCTTCATTAACTACGAGATAAATAACTAAGATACCCTGTTACCTATAGCCGAATTCGCGTAGAATAACACCAGATCGACTTCCACTGGCAACTCTCCTTTCTACGCTAACTATAGATACTATCTAGCCACTAATAATCTATCTAACGAATCTACGTATAACCCGTATAACGAAATCATAGTATATTAAATGACAACGGTCTATAAGAACCTCTACGAAACTCTTAAAGAATCTCGGAAACGGATGAAGAAGTACGTAGATAGGAAGCGAACGGAAGTACCCTCTTTTAAAGAAAGACAACTGGTGATACTTGACGTATAGAATATTAGGACTAAGAGACCTTCTAAGAAATTAGACAGAAAGTTACTTAGCCTATTTAAGATCTTTAAGGTAATATCTCCTATAGCCGTGAAACTCGAACTCCCGGAGCGTTAGAAAATTTATCTTACCTTCCACGTCTTCCTCATTAAACCTTTCTAAACCGGCTCCTAGCCGATCCCTGACCTTATTTAGATCTTAAAATAAGTAAGAGACGTTTACCTTGAGAAATTCGTAGTAGAGGAAATCATAAACTCCCGTACTAAGAAAAGGGTAGTAGAATATCTCGTCAAATGGGATAGATACCCCGAGGAAAAAGATTAGACTTAGGAACCTTATAAGTACTTCTCTGACATCTAGGAACTTTAGGACTTCTACGTCAAATACCTATGTAAGCCTAAGGATCCTAGGGTTATTAACCTTAGGACTCGAGGCGAGTCTTCCTAAGAGGGGAGATAGTGTTATATTAGTAGGCTTACCTAGGTTAACAGGGTTACTGACTTTCTTAACCAAGCCCTATATCAGCGGTACGAACTATACATAAGAAGTATATACCCATTAACCTACGAACATCCGTTATAGATCACATAGATAAGGGAACTATCACAGAGAGATAGCTACAATATGGTTCAACCTTAGTAACACGTAGCTTGTAGCCTATTTAGCTAACACATAGGTTAGTAGATTCTTCTAAAGTACCTACGGGTTACGACAAAATACCTAGAACTACTCATAAGCCAAAGTAGCCGTATAACAGACCTTACCTATGCTAAGTAACGTTATTAGACTTTAGATTTGTCATAGACGAGCCATTTAACCTTAGTATTGTAGTCAGGGCTTACATAGTCAGCCTAGACCCTGTAGCTAGTCTTTCGAATCATAGACTTTCCCGCTATCGCTAGTATTCCTTTGGAAGACTTAGAACCCGACGTTCTCCGGAGTTTAACTTCAGTAGTGATAGGTGGTCGTGACCCCCGTGTATAAGTCACGAAGGAAACCGTTATTATAACAAACGCTAACCTTAGGACTTAGCGGCTTATAGCTAACGTAAGTACTAAGGACGTGAAGAAATACCTACAGTAATAGATACTATACCGCTAGAGCTATATGGATAAGTACTAATATCGGCCATGGACCAACGTATGATAGGCCGGCTTTACTTAGCTTATAGCCACGGATTTGTAGGGCGTAAGAGACGGGCGGCTAGAAAGGAGATTCGGGACCGACGGGCGGCTAAGAGGATCCTTCAGATATTTTGGTATCCTTATATCTTGTACATAACCTTCCATAAGTAGGACAGGTACGTTACGATGGATCCTCGAGAGGAAGAAGCTTCCCAGTTCTCTTTGGACAAACCTAAAAAGATTATCAGCTAAACTTTAGTAAAGCTGAGGGGTAATATAACCTTATGAACCCTTCTGTTTCTCCTGACTTGTAACTACGAAGTATTGTATCTTATCTTCTATTGGATCATTCTATCTCTCTGAACCTCTTTCTCCCTGGCTTTCTACCACTTTACATTGCGACAGTTAACTCCCTCACCGTTCTGTTCTAAACCTCTGAATCGGACCTTGTACTTATTAGCCTTGCGAAGATCAAGTCCCTAAGTTCATCGTGTGAAAGCTCTGAACTAGACCAACAGCAATTGTCGGGGTGGTTCGCTGAACGGTTGAGTCGAGAGTTAGGAAAAGGTTAAAGCTCTGCAGTCTGACTCTTCATTCGATATCTCACCTTGTGGTTGTCACACCCCAGACCTTCGTGGGCTGGCCTGTGTTACATAGCCCTACCACGGTTATTTAAGATAGTAACTACTATAATAGAGGTAATAATACCTATCATAAAGTTAGTCTCGTCGAAATTATAAGTATCTTCATCAAGGATACCGTACTTAACCTTCATGTTATGTACAAGGGTAAACCACTCGCTAATAATCTTCGGATCTTCGCATTTGGCCCTTTAGTAGTCGTATTTACGCGATAAACGTGTCCGGAGCTCTGGTTGACGTTTGACGAAGTTGTAAGCCCAGAGCTTACCGACAGAGGTCACGTCACGTTCGCGTAACAGTCGGTTAGCCATATCTTCCACGTAACAAAGCCGAGGGCGGAATGCGCGTGTACATAGCTCGATTATGTACTAAACAATCGTATTCTCTTCTAAATCGGTCAGTTTACGTGAGTTGGCTGGAATATCGCGTCGTACAGGCCGGCCGGCGCGTCGGCGTCGAAGGGTATCTTTATCGACGTCGTAGATCCGAGCTATAGCTCGGACTTTAAGTTTTGGGTCTTTTTGAAGAGCTCTGAGGGCTAGGTTTATCCTAGCCTCGTACGAGGGTATTGCCATCGTTCGTTGTGGTAGAATTTGGTGTTTTGTGTGAAGGTGGGGTGTCACGTTGAAAAGTGGCGCACTCGCTTATATGGCGCACTCGCTTATAAAGTACGTTAGGAGTAATATATATCCCATGTACGCAGGGGATTTCCATCTAAAATTGCCTCATAGA
The DNA here is from genome assembly GCA_030549175.1 of Lasiosphaeris hirsuta. Classification (NCBI taxonomy): domain Eukaryota; kingdom Fungi; phylum Ascomycota; class Sordariomycetes; order Sordariales; family Lasiosphaeriaceae; genus Lasiosphaeris; species Lasiosphaeris hirsuta. The sequence continues at coordinate 170,854 of JAUKUA010000009.1, forward strand.
TCCTATAGTGGCAAGGTACGCCGTATTATAAGGAGGCGGTATAACTATCGTCACAGGGGCCAAGTAGCTAGTATCTAGCGATTAGGCATGTAGTTGTTAGAATAACTACCTTCGTATATCTATATTCGTTATTAATCTATTCTAGGGGGGCACTACCCTTTTGATACGGGGGCACTATCGGGGGGCACTTGGTTGATATTGTCGGTCATGTTTCGTTAGACTACCCCTAGTATTAGAACCACTAAAATTGCCATATGAAAAGTGTTAGTTAAACCGGTGTATCAATTAACCTTACGTAAACTATGAAAAATAACGTAAACACCATTAATATCGCCAAATCCTAGTTCATCTCCCAGCAACTTTCTAGAGTAACAAGCACCTTGTCTTGGTCTATTATTTCATAGATCTCTTCAAGCATAGTACAAAGGGCGGAATCTCTTGTACGTGCTCTTTCCGTTGACCTCTAGGAATCTCCCAAGTTGTCTACCACATACACTCCTATTCTCTTTTCTCCGGATACCCCAACCATCCCCCCAAACCCATACCTCCTTTTCTGAAGCCTTTCATTACACGCCTTGGTGTCCAGCAATGATATCCCCTGAAAGTCATCCAGAACTTCCGAGTCGCACAAATAGTAAATCTGCCCGGCCAGACTGCCGACATCAATGGGCATGTCAGGATACTTCACAAACAATAGCCCGTAAACAAGTAAGAGATTCATGCCCACCAGCCCGCCAATCGAAGTCCAAGCACAAATCATATGCAGTTCCCACGTTTGGATAGGAGAGAAGGGGACAGCGGAGAGCAAGATTGGGAGGAACTTGGACATGACGTTGGTCAATGCGACGACCGATATGAACCATTGACGCTGTAAAAGTGAGCTAATGACGCTGCTGAATACAGTTACTGGAGGTGGCACAGTAACGACGTATGATTGTGGACGTTGCCAGAGTTGGCGATAGGGTTCTAGCATGGCAACTCCTAGTGGCTCAAATTAGCGACATGAATTAAAGATTATCAACTATTACTGCCGAGACTCACTTTCATGATAGGAATCCCAAAAGAATGTCAGCAAGACACCGAAACCGGTGAACAAGACTCGCACACCCGAGTCCTGGTTATTCATAAACTTCTCAAATGCCGTCTCTGGGAACTGAGTCGCGTTATAGTATGTGATCAGGATAATGAGACCACATAAGCATGAGATCCCACAGCAATCCAGTATACGGTCTTTCGTGGCTCGGCTATAGCGAGGCCAGACGGGCACAAAGGGGACCCTTTTCCTGACCTGGCCCCTCATAGAACAGGCAAATATCGCTGCCGTTCTGAAGGCCTTCCGAGGCCACGGCTCTTGTCCACCTGTGGCTTTTTTCGGGCTGGGTCTGCACCCAACGCGCTGGGCAGTGATTCCGTAGTACTGCGAGCCTTGAGACGCATCTGAGGAGTGAGAGAGAAAGAAGCGGTAGTTGTTCAACTCGCGCAGGACCTCCTGGTTCGAGATTATTCGGGTCAACACCACGTTCCTTGATGTTCTGATGTTGCCAAAAAGTCTTCTCAAGTTCTGGTCCTGTATCAGGTCCCCCACGGCCATAATACTCCTTGGGTCCGTCATAACGCCTGATTGCCACCTCGGTAACAAAATAACCAACCAAGCAACAAGCAATAGGCTCACTGAAAGTAATGCCTGGACAGCTCGCGCTGGGGTTAGGAAGACTGCGACGCCAAGATAGCATCCGGTGAAGTTGTCGGGTCGACAGTTGCCGCCCAGCTTGATTCCTACTGCTTCACTTGCGAGAGTGGTGATGATAGCGCTTAGCGCCACCAAAAGGTCACACAATAGTGGGCCGGGGTCTTTAAATCGCCGCAGGAATCGGAGATCCGTTGTAATCCCGGTGATGATACCTCTTCTGCTGACTAGACTGTGTGCTGATGCGCCTCCTGCCCTTGTCAGTTCAGCGAAGGGAAGTAACGCATGCAGATTAGAGGAAACCATCTCGGCAAGTATGGAGCAAGTGACGGCGAGTATAACGGGCAGGAATGAGACCATCCAATATTCCGCGCGGGATAAAATATGAAAGCTGTCACCGTCCGGTGAGTTATGAAAGGACGAGGATCCCGCAGGGTTGTGTGGAGTGGTGGCTGTTGCTGCGGGGGGCGATTTTGGTAGGCCAACCGTGATGGTAGCTGTAGCTGAACCATGGGAATCAAGTATGGCTATGGTTGTTTCCGACGGTGTCATGTAATTCGAGCTTCCGGCTCCGGAAAGCGCACTTGATTCCATAGAAATGGCAGAGGCAAAACTCGAGGTCAGGAGGTCTGTTGGCAGAGCTCGGAGTCTCGTCGTTGTTCCCGTAACCACGCCCGAGGGCCCCACAAGGTAGTAAACCTGGAGCGTAGCTCTGACGGTTGTTACTTCAAGTCCTTGAGTGTTTAACATATCCACAACAACTGTGGCGTCGGCCTCCTCGTCCTGGGTGTTTCCGCTGTGATAGATGCATAGGTCGCTGTCAGCCGCATCATAGTCCCCGTTACACCCAAGCAAAGGTCCTGGACAGCGTTGGGCGACATCTCCGTCCCACTGGGCTTCCCCTTCCCAAGAGACCTGGTCATAGTCGAGTTGCTGTCTTGTCATCTCCATCCGAAGCAGTTCGGTCTGTTTCGCAACAACTTTAGTCCAGCCCTGCCAACAGCTATTATCATGGAAAACAAAGGCTTGTCCAGTGCAGGTGACCAGGCCCCAGGCGTAGGCGTTGGCCCGCCTTTCATTGACGTAGTCATCATCATCGGGACAAGTCGACCACCAGTCGGGAGTGCCGAATCGGGTTCCGTAGCCCGGGGAGAACAAAGACGGCCTGTACCATTGGAATACAGCCTGCCAGTTGCTCTTAGTCTTATCCCACGACAAGGACAACTCCAAGCCAACCGTCATCCTAGCCAGGCTCCCAAAATTTCCCTGCGGCGGATGTCGTCTGTCAATGGATGAGGACCGGTTTAGGGCTTGTGAGCTGTTGGTGCTGACGTTTTGGGTCTGAGACCCATTAAGGGGCGCGAGGATATCCATCCATTCGGGCGGATAGGCAATATGATCGCCTATTGCCAGGGGAGGTCGTGGAGCTGTGCCATTGGAAGCCCATGTTGTGTTTTGCCTCTTCACAAAGTGGAGCGACGCCTTTGGTATCGGCGTCCCGGTACCCTCCGGCTTCGTCGGGGAAGATTTTGATGTGAAAGCGGCTCTCGGATTGACAAGGGGAGCGGAAAAAAGTATTGTGTGTCCATCGGGAGGTGTATCACTCGGTATTGACGCGTAGCCCTGTGATGATGGGAACTTCCGGCATCCCCATTCCAACACGGATATCAGGGCGCATAGATAAAGGGCGAACAAAACCAAGTATTTGGTTTGCAAAAATATCGGTTTGTAGTTTGGTATAGGCTGTTCGACTTGTATAGGCTCGGACTTTTTAGAGTTTCTGATTGACCAGCATGGTAGTCGGTATGGCCAGGAGTGGGCTAGCGGCATTCTGGTACTAGATTTGTGGATGTGGTTGCTTTGCAAAACCCAAACGACCGTGATCTCGCTACGGTCAACAATGTTGCCCAAGGGCACTTGACACCTGGGGATGGTTCCCTTCTTAGCATCGGCTCACTTGGAATCCCATTTTAAAATACTTTAGGCTTCTGATGCCGGGTTGTGGCACAGCTCGCTCTGTTTAATTGTGCCTGAACTTGTGTTCGGCAGAGGACTGACAACTGGCTTCCACACCCATCTGCACGCACATTACGACAGGGCTGCTTGATTCCCGTCCGCTAGCTTATTAAATGCGTTATGTAAGATGTCCGCAGGAGTGCATTGACTTAGCTGCAATGCGATAATCATCTAACCAACATGGAATATATTGGACGGCTTCTCATCCGCAACTCCCCACAACATTAAGTTCGCGATTTCGCGTGGACCAAATGTACAATTTTATCTATGCTTCAAGAGAGTCAAAGTATACCACAGTGGGGCATTGCTTAAGTTGTATGGTCTTCATAAAATAAAGGCTTGGGGAAACAACATTGCGAGCTACTGGGATTTGAACTTACTTCATTTCTAGCTTCACGGCAATATTGGCTGACCTAACCTGTGAAGGGATACCTCGATATTAAGCGGTATTCTGACGCTTAATAGCACTATCCAGTCTCTAAGCAAGCATCAGACTTTTTTATTTCTCTAATTGTGTCTGTATCGCATTAGTGTCATGTTCTGACACAAGCAAATGGTGACTTTCGCACTTGAAGGATCTTCGCCTTCCAAGACAAAGTTAATTACTGGGCTGACTTGATCGCGACTACACCGCTGGGCACTTTCAGCGTCAAAGTCTGGACAATATTGCTCGCCTTCCTGCAGCCCTAATATGAATGAACAACTATGTTACTGGCTAATGTGTTACTTTGCGCAAGAGCCGAGAGGCTAGAGTCCAACGTCACACTCCTCTGATACTGATACATACAGCTTTTGATGCGCACATGGCTTTAGTTGTTCGGCTTTCTCGAGTCTGGCTCATCGGGATATGGAACACCGGCCACTCCAACCTCGCTGACCGTAATGCTTGACGAACCACTGCTCTGATATCCCTCGGTCGCGAGAATCATATAATCGTGCGTTCCTAGCTTCAAACCGCTCTTTGTCCAAGCATCGAAGTGGTTGCCAGTGGTGATCTGACCTCCGACACGCTTGGCTGTGCGGACTGACCAAAACTGCATAAACGTAGCTTTTCCAACAATCGAGGGCTGGTTGACACGCTGGGTCTGGTAGATGTCGTAAGTGCCGCCGTCACTTTGAATGCTACCCCTTTTCGATGCCCCGCTGCTAGGGTTATACGAGCCGTAGCTTTCAACAATGTAGTACTCGATCAGAGGGTTCTTGGTCCACCCGTAGAGTGCGAGGTATGAATTGGCATTGGCGGCGTTCCATGTGCCGTTGTACTGCACCGTCTTCGCTCCACCGGGGTTCCAACCCTTGCCGCCAACCCAGTTGCCCACGTTGTTCCACCGACTGTCGTAGGACCCGGCTGCTAGGTTGTTGTAGGTAATGCTGCCACGGCCATCTGACCAGAAGGAGTAAAAGTAGCCGCTGTGGAAGCCGTTGCCTTCAGGAGAGCCTGCCGACACTGCCTGGTCCGAGCGGGCTGTAACATTTACTTTGCTGCCCAGGTCCAGCGACTGTCCGAACAGCTCTTGGTCCAACGGAATAGCGGTCACAAGCGCCGCAGCGAAGATGAGAAACTTGATCATGGTAAAGGCGACGGCGAGTAGTGATAGCGGCTGGTTGATGGAAAGACTCTGCGTCCAAGCTACACCGAAAAGAACAGCGAGTGAATGGGCGGGAGGCCCTGCTTTTATCCTTTGCTTTTTTGCCGCCCGGACGAGAGGCTCTGTCTATGAGTTGTATCGGAGATTTTCGCCAAGTGCTTTCCAGGTCACTCGACTCCACATAATCTGGGCGAGTGGGCTGAGATGAAAAGCTTGGACAAGCTCGGCTGCTGGTTCACCAGCCCATGAGCTTGAGAGGACGCCGGTCAGAGTGGCTAATCCGTTAACCCGGGTGCTACCCGCTGTGGGAATGGCCCATATAGATTTACCTACAGCCTTTCGTGAAGGCATTCCCCTCCATATGGCCAATCGCGGAAACGGAGCTACAGATATCTTGGCTCATAAATTCATCGTTCTTCACAGGTAGCTATGTTGTGGGGTCGGAGAATGCGAATTTCGGTAATTGAATAGGCAATAGCCAAAGACCCCACCCTCTTGGCGGTGGCTGTCTGTTTGATTGGGCAGAATTCACGGTTGGCAGTTCCGGCGCAAATTCACAATTTGGAAAACCTCCCGGGTAAAGCACTTGGAGCCGTGCGCGTGGAGTGGGAGGGATTGGGGGGAGCTGAGGAACATTTGAAGTGTGGGGAAGATCTCTGATCGATGCATAGTACCTTTGATAGTTGTCTGCATTATACGCCAAAAAGGTACCTCACCTAAGTAGTCATCGCGATGAAAAGGGGACCTCGTCCCCGGGCTGTCTGTCCTATGTCAACGTCGCGAATCTTGACGTCCGGTTGGTCATTTGTCCGTAGTAAAAGAAAAAAAGGCATTTCCCCTACACTGCCTGTAACTGAGTTATGATGACGGTGTTGACCAGAATCCGTGTTTCCTAACTTTTGAGCTTACTCTGTAGCATATTCCCAACCTAAGGATTTCCACCGAAGCAAGAGGGTTGGAGCTGTGCGTTTGATCCTGGCTGCATTGAGGTTTTGGCAAAGAAACAGGTCGTGACAAGTGTGCACGTACAGAAAGCAACTACAGTGCCGAGAACGGCTCAAGGCTGTTAATAAAGACTGTCAACGATTAAAAGTCCATCGCGACCATGGTCGCAGTCAATCGCAGTCGATTGAACAAGCTGGCTACAAATGCGAACTTAAATTTGATCGCGCGAAAACGAAATGAAGGCTCGCAGTTAAAGAATCAACATACTTCACAAGTTTCTGCGCCGAGGTCCATGTTATCAAGGCAAGGTTTGAAACGACTGTGCAAATTTCCAGGAGAAAGGTGAATCTGCAAGTTGTGGTCTGATGTGGGTGATGGTTTTACAAGGTCATTGTTAGTATTCTGCACGGCAGCCGCAGTTACAATGGAAAGCATCTCGAGTGTCCTCAAATGAATGCGCAGGAAAACAATATCGTGATGTGGTATGTTCCCGCTTGCGGCAGCGTGAGTCGTCACATGTCGAGCCACTCAGAATGGCGGGGGATGAATCATAATGAAATGGCATTCCTACCCCCAATCGGGAACTGGGATGGCGGCGCGCAGGATGGGGTATTTGAACGAAGAACCGTCTCCCAACAAGCATCCCAGACGGTTTCCGATCAGCACAACTCAAAAACATCGCTCATCGCTGCCATTATGGAGTCTTTATCTACGTTCAAGCTTTCATCGAAACAGTGCGGTGCTTGCAATGTTGCCCTCGAGAGCGATAGCACCCGGCGGGCTCACTCCAAGACCGAGTGGCAGTGAGTTTAAACTGCGACGATGGTTCCTTCTCATCACAATCAATTGCCCCACTAACCACTAAGCAGTGTCGAAAACCTACGGCGCCGGGTTGGAGGCCTCCCTCCGCTCGACGCATCCACCTTCAGCGCCTCAACGACATCCAAGTTAGACACCCGCGATATCGATCCGGAACAAGATTCTTCGTCTTCGCCGGATGAGTCCATCGACACGCCCAGTTCAGAAGGAGCGCCCGAATTCTTTGCAAAACAGTGTCTTTTCTGCAACCAAATCTGCGATTCTTTTGAGGATAATATCCTCCACATGCAAAAGGCTCACGGGCTTTTCATCAACAACCTTGACCGCCTCATCGTCGACTTAGAAACACTTGTTCGCTATCTTCACCTGGTTATCTTCGGATACCACGAATGCCTGTATTGCCATTCCCGGCGGAGGACGGCGGAAGCGTCCCAGCAGCATATGCTTGGGAAAGGCCATTGCAGCATCGACATCCAGGATCCGGAGTCCGAATACCGAGATTTCTTTAACTTTGTCACCGAGGACACCGAGGACACCGGTGATGGTGAGAGTGACGCTCACGGAGACAATGCGGCGCCAAGCGCCAGGGGTGCATCTCTATCCCCAGGCCCATTGCGGGGAAGCGTCTCCCCTCGGACCGCGGGGCAAGCCGCTCACTGGAGCTCACAGCCACACCGCCCACGAAACCCAGTATGCATCCCCCCCCAAAATCGGCAAACGACTCAGAGTGACAATGCGGAGCCCACACCAACACGCACGTCGCCGTCGTCACAGACCCTCACAAGGGGTGAAAGGCGTGGCATCTCCCCGATAGATCCACTCGCGAACCTCAGCGTCAGCGACCAAATGTGTCTCGCGCATATCCCTCCATCCCAGCAGCGAGCGGTGCTCGCTGTTCAGAAGAAGCAGCTGGGAAAAGCGCAACGAGCTGAGATGCGGAATTCCGTTCGTGTGGAAATGATAGGGAACAAAATACTGACGAAGCACCTTATCAGCGACATACCCGCCCGGAGGCTCAAGTACGCTTGGTGTTGAAAGGAAGACAGTGTCGCTGCAATGTGGCAATGTATGTATCATAGCAAATGTTACTCAATGGCATCGCTGCTGCTTGGTGAACTGCGCCGAAACGGTGGTCTCCAAAGGCGAGATGCAGATACCATGTGGCCATCTGTGCTCAAACCCTAGCGTGTGCTCGCTAATCGATGGGAGCTCATCTTGAGACGGGCTCGATCTATTCCGTAAAGCCACCCCGGATCAGCCGTCATTTGCCCTCGGGTGTGCTAGCTAGCCCGTGCGCTGACCCCTTCGTCTGAAACCCCGGCCCCGGAGGGTGGAACGGTCCGTTTAACCTTTCTCGCGGCTCGCCGCGTAACATTAGGATTGTTTTCGAGCTGTCCAACCAACCTGAAGCTGATTGTCCCGGCATGAATGATGGGGCCGACATTGCCGATTTCGACGAGACGAGACGTGTGCACAGGCGAGTGCGAGTACTGTGTATACAAAAGGCTATGGGTCCCCTACTGGGATCGCTTCGCAATGGTAAATCTCGTGCTCACTAAATTGTTGATCAATAGTCCCTGTCGTCTTTCTTTCCCTTCTATTCACTCATTTCGGAACAGGTTCCCGCCAAGATGGTGTCGTCACGCTTTTGTCTTCTCTATTCTCTAATACCTTCGTTGGTGGCCGCGCAGGCATGTAACCTCCAGTTCGACGGTCGCATCGATGCTGCTCTTGCCGCTGCCGACTTCGACGTGCCCAACGATATTTTCAGCGAGACCTTTGTCATTGGGCAAGGGCTCGTCTTCAGCCAGGCTCTCCGGCTACTACCTGCTGCCGCTGGATCATCAGTGCGGTGCATCCCTGCCCCCGTGCCGAGGACTGGGAGAGTTTGGCTAACGGGAAGGGTAGTTCGATGTCGACATCGGCGCGGAGCCGGCTGAAGTGTTGATCAGCGATGATTCCATCTTCAACAATCAGGTGGCGTTCCGTCGCGCCGAGCTCCTCCCCGCGAGCAATGACGGCGCAGATGCTAGCACCCAGGGCGTCAAGACGCTACACTTTAGCGTCTTGAAGGACGCGGTGCGCCCACTGAATCTGTCCCACGAATACCAACTGGTCTTTCTGGAAAGCCAAGATTTCAGCACCAACCAGTTTGTTTTGAAGACGGGCACCATCCTTGGGCAGAACACGGCCGATCCAGATACCCTGCAGCTATTTGGCAACCTCAATGACGGCCAACTGTTGTTCAGCACTGCGTTTACTGCTGGAGTGTTCCACAACTTTGCGCTTACTCTTGACTTTGATAAACTGTACGTACTTGCACCGTGGCCATCATCTTGGCATCCCCCGTTCCGTATTGACCGTGGTACAGGACAACCCAGGTGTTCTTTTCCCGTGGAGGGGACGCGCTTGCTTCGGTAACCGATGTCCTTGAGAACGACGTCAGCGGTCGGGGCCAATTTCACTTTGGAGTCCTCAAGAAGCCGGTCGGCGGTGTCGGCGATATCACAAAGAATGGGTTCCAGCCAGACGCAATCAATGAAGGCATAATCTTTGGGGGCATCTTCCAAGAGGACAGCGCCGACGGTTGCATCAGCCTGGAGCCATAGAGGGTGGGACGTTGACCCTCGTCTCTTTTCTTGTTTTCAACAATACCCTCAATGTTCCTTTGACCAATGTATATTTACGGAAAAGCCTGCGCCTGCCATGTTTACGTAACTTGTAATGACTAGTAGCACTTGTAGCAGTGCAACCTCTTGTTTTTTTTTTTTTTTTGCTTCATGTGATTAGGTGTCTCACTTTTCAGCTCCGATGCAAAAAGGGAGTGGCTGAGATCTTCACCACGGTGCGCCATCAACAAATGTTGACTTGGCATTTGGCCAAGGCCTGGATTCGGATGCAACTGCGGGGTATTGTGCGGTGGCGCTGGCCACCTGCACTCGTTCACTTTTGTCGAGAGTGATTTTTAAATCGTTGTTTTTTTTTTTTTTTTTTTTTTCGACAATGCTTTTTTGTCGAACCAAGATCTGGGATCTGTTACACTTTCCCCCCCGCAACCACCAGCCCCTGAACAATGGCGAGCGCGCAGCGGCCGGGAAATTCCCACGAATCGACAGCTCTTCTCCCGACGGCATTGAACCACGGCCAAAGCACCAATCAGCATGGAGCAGACCACGCGCAAGCACACGCAAACCACGAAGGCGAAAGCGGCAGGACAGGGTTTCACCCGCGTTGGTTCCTAACCGTGCTCTGGCGGAGCTCGTGCACAGCTTCGATGCTGGTCAATGTGCTCTGGCCCTTCGTTCCTGTTGCTATTATTCTCCATTTTGTTCCAGGCCTCCACCTGTGGAAGTTCGCGGCGGCATACATTGCTGTCATCCCCTCGGCGAATCTCCTAGGTTTCGCCGGCCAGGAGCTTGCGCGCAAGCTGCCCAAGGTAGCCGGAATTCTGATTGAGACAACGCTCGGATCCATCGTCGAGATTATCCTGTTCGTCGTCTTGGTCGTAAAACACGATGCAAATGCGTCGGCGGGCAGCGGCGACGAGGGGAACCTCATCCCCATCATACAAGCCGCCATTCTCGGAAGCATTCTGACCAACTTGCTGCTCTGCCTGGGCCTTTGCTTCTTCTTTGGTGGCCTTCGCCGCACCAGCCAAAAGTTCCACGCCATTGTGTCCGAAGTAGGCACCGGGCTGCTGTTGGTCGCCGCGTTTGGCCTCCTCATCCCAAGCGCCTTTTACTCTGCTCTGAAGTCGGAGACGGTTCCCGATATCCCGGGCTTGGGCTTGCAGCATGGCTCGAGACACGACAGGTTCACCGTGGGCAAGCTCCAAGACGACGTTCTTCGTATAAGTCACGCCACATCCATCGCCTTGATCATAGCCTTTGCGCTGTACGTCTGGTACCAGGCCAGTAGCCAGCATAGCATCTTTGACGAAGTCATCGAGATGGATGAACATCGTGACGCCGACCGCAACACCGACATTGAGAAACCCAAGTTTACCATGACCGAGACCACGGTTGCCCTGGTCATTTCGTTGACCTCGGTGACGTTGCTGCTCGTGCTGCTGGTTGAAAAGATCGAACACGTCGTCGAGGCAGGGGTCCCCGATCAGTTTTTGGGACTGATTCTGCTGCCGCTGGTGGAAAAGGCGGCAGAACACTTGACCGCTATTGATGAGGCATGGGGTAGGTCATTCCGGCCACTTCCCGCTGCACGGGTGCCGTTCTTCCTCGCCAATGTACTGACACTCTCCAGACGGCGTCATCAACGTTGCCCTATACCATTGCCTAGCGCCGTCCATTCAAACCGCCTTGCTCAATGGACCGCTGGTTGTCATTGTTGGATGGCTTCTGGGCAAGCCCATTGACTTGAACTTTGAGATATTGATGATTGGCTTGCTGGTCCTGTCTATTCTCGTCGTTGGCAATTTTCTCCGTGATGGGGAGTCCAATTGGCTGGAAGGGGCGCTACTTGTGGTATGTATCCAATCCCGCCGCCACCATTCCTTGATGACGCTGACTAAAGTACTCTAGATCATCTATGTTATCATCGCAATCATGTGTTGGTACTATCCCAACCCAGATGTCGCCACTTCCAACGGTTTGGAGGGTCCTGCCGCGGCACATTTCCCCATCAGCATGGACATGATTCAACAACTGCAAAAGATGATGAACGAGAATGCGGGGCGCTAGGTGGGAGGGCTTGGGGAGGGAATAATATGCAGCAAGGTGAACATGAAGTAGTGTTCTGCTCGGTGTTGCCTCCTATCGTCTCGAACATGCTTCCAGGCACGACAAGGCACCCCCCTGCGATTAGTAACCATGCAACTTCCCAAGGACTGCTGACAGTCATTCGGTTTCATTACGTGGCGTTGACATGATGTGATATCTTGCACCAAAAGCCACGACGATTGTCCAGGTATGCCGCCTATGTTGACTGGAAGGCACAGCGACTGTAGAAGTATGCAGCTTTGCCACCAGGGCAGCATCGTCCGTCTCCTCATCAACAGGTACCGAGATCCGCACTCTAAAAAGGATAAAAATGGTGACCATCGCTCGGGGTGGCTGATGACGGTTGCGAAACAGTTGACCGAGGCATCCTGGCAGCCGTTACAATGACCGTCAGCGCTAATCTGATGCGAGGCCGGTTTGGGCTGAGCTGACAGGGGCAAGCCAATCAAATCCGCAGCCAAGTCGAAGGACAGTGAGCCAGCAAGGTTCCCGCCCCTTGGCATCATTGGCTGGGACAGAAAAGCTGTGATCTCCCGATGGCACTGTGATCCCTCGGAAGGAGTGCCAGGCTTTAAATACTCGTGGAGCTTCTGCTGCCAAGCGCACTTTGTTTCCCAATCCGCATCTCTGTTCTCGAGAATTGGCTGCCGAACCGTCGTCATGATTTCCATCCCAGCCAAGATTCCCTGGCTCGCCGCATGCGGCTTGACCGCTGCTCTTGTGTACTTCGCTATGCGCCTCGTTTCACACCGTCGATTCTACCGCCATCTGGTAATTATGAAAGAACTCTCAGCTACAACTCAGCGGCCCGGTTGTTCCCAGTGGCCGTGGTTTTGCGTTGGGATCCATGGCTGACTTGGTTTGTAGCCGGGCCCGCCACACTCCCTATTCTGGGGACACTTGAAAATTCTGGGGGAATACCTGAAGAAGATGCCGCCTGACAGCTATATGCAGGCGGCATTGACACAAATGAAGCAAGACTATGACCTTCCCGACCTATTCTATCTCGACCTCTGGCCGCTCGGTCCGCGCTTCATCATCTGCAGTAGTCCCGATGCAGCCGCTATCCCGACTACCGTGACCCCCTTTGCGCAGTCCCATCTCGTCACTCAGTTTTTCGCGGGCAACATCGGGACCAGCTTCATCGAGGCGACGAACGGTCCGCTGTGGAAGGAGCTGCATCAAATGCTGGCCCCTGGGCTGACACCCAGTGCTGTCAAGACATACCGCGACATATACGTGGAAGAGGCTCTGCTTCTTCATGATCGTCTTCAGCATATGGCCAAGGTAGGCAGCACAGTTGATATGAACACGGAATTGGGCAAGTATCCGTTTGAGGTAGTGTCAAGGATCTTCTTTGGCGAAAGGCTCAACGCGCAAACGACTGGTTCGCAGATATACGAAGCCGTGAAGGAGGCGGCTGACATCACGGGCGTCCTCGTTGCTTCCAACAACCCAATCACTAAATGGCTTGCGACGAGGAAAGTGAAAGGCATTCTCGCACGTGTTGACAGGGACATTGAGATTCTTGTTCGGGCTCGTTACTCTGTCCTGCAAAAGCAAAAGGTTCTTCCAACCAGAACAAATGCTACCAGTCTTTTGGACAGAATGCTACTGGCCCAGGCGCAGAGTGGCCAGCCCATAAGCCGCCGCCTGATGACGCTCATTTTGGAAAAGTGAGTAAAAAGCCTCAGAACACCCTGCCTTGGCACAACACGCAGGCACGAGTGCCGAGGCACATATCCAACTGACAAACATCGCAGTGCAAAGGGCTTCCTCGCCGCCGGCTACGGCACCACTGCCGATACCTCCAGTGTAGGCATTCATCTTGTACTTGCACGTACCGTAATCCAGCGCTTATACACGTCGTCTAGTACATGTTTATGCTCCTTGCTGCGTTCCCCCATGTTCTCCAAAAGCTGCGAGAGGAACACGACCGGGTATATGACAAGGACTTCAACAAAACACATCAGATGCTCCATCGAAACCCAGCGCTGATCAAGGATCTCGAATACACCACTGCGGTTATCCATGAAACATTGCGTATGTTCAGCATCGGCATGCTAGTCCGCCAGCCACCTGCAGACTTGTAAGTCACGGATCGAACAAATCCCACCCTCACACTCATTGCCTGCAGCCATCCCGTTAACTGTGGCAAGGACATCGATTGAGTATAAAGGCAAGAATTATCCAGTCAAGGATCACGTCTTTGGAGTCGCCGCGCATGCTATCCACTACGATCCCGCAGTATTTGATGATGTCAAGAACTTCAAGCCCGAGCGTTTCCTACCTGACGAGCCCACCTTCCCCCGCAATGGATTTCGCCCCTTTGAGCGAGGCCTGCGCTCCTGCATTGGCCAGAATATTGCCATGGACGAGATGAAAATCATTCTTGTCACGATTGCCCGATGGTTCGACTTTGAGCTACGAGATCACCAGCCGGTCAAAGCCCCACGGCTGTCGCACACAGACCTAGACACAAAGATAGGCATCCATGCCTATCAATATTCGAGGTTTTCTGCTGGACCCCATGGTCCTGTAAACATGAAGGTTCGCCTAGCACCTAGGGAGGAATGAGAATCCAGTTGCAGGGCTAAGATCCAGCGCGGATGCCCAATTGCATGGCGCTAAGCATACAGAGCAGTGCTGGGAGTGCTGGGAGGGTCATTGCTAGTGGCTTTTCAACTGAGTTAGCCTGGGATGTGGGATTTCACCCGCCCTGAGAATCATACCCGCATTTCTATGTGTAGCGCAGTACTATCATCATCTGCAACTGTTATCTTGCTATCTCTTTGAGCTTGAACTCGAACGAATGTAAAATTTGTGTGTCATCCAAAGTCAAGAATAAAACCTGCGAGATGTATTGCCGAGCCTTACTTCCCCTCTTGGTTGCGATCAAGCAAAATACACAATGCTAGTACCCCCCCCCACCCCCCCCCCCCCCCCAATGTCTAGCTAGCATAAGACGCCTATTGTTCAGATAGGCAGTTGTCTAGCTGTGTAGAAGCATTCCACGGGGGCAGTATGTGACTGGATGATCGGTCCTGCACCCCTCAATCCAATCATCGTCCGCTGCATCGGTCATCAGCTGGGTACCTGGCCAGATCCAGGGCGGCAATCTGAAAGCGCAGGGGGGAAGTTGAGCGGGATGAGTGCCACAACTTCCGACGCTAGGCCGTTTATAGCAGTCCAACCACAAGGTGTGGTCACACTGAAACCCAGGTTATTTCGGCCGAGCAGACCGTGCAAGATAAGCGACCGGAGTACATCGAGGACCTCCCTTTTCGGTCCTTGTGCTTGGCTCGTTGGCTTGCTAATACACTTTTGTGGCTTGCTTTGGCTTCTTGATCAAGGAGTTGAGATTGCTTACATGGCGGCGTTGACTTGGCAGGACGAAGCGCCGACCCATGACTGTACCTAGGAAATCAGTTATTAAGACGGTTCAATGATGCTCGGTTTTTTCCATCGCTCAAAATATATTATCTCAAAGCTGTTTAGTGGCGTAGTCTTTTCATTTTGGCTCTATAGAGACTTCGACCATGCAGCTGCAGAAGTTGGTTGTTTTCCTAGCCGGCTGCAGTGGCTTGGTTGCTGCAGCACCGACAGAGGGCTTGCGTCTCATCAAAACAGCCCCATCCGACCCTGGACGATGGGTCACGGAGGAGGATAAGATTACTGAGTACAAGGCAAAGGGGCTTCATTTCGTCGATATCACAGAAATCAAGGATCCGGATGTGCTCGCCATTCTATCAACGCCCGAGCTAGAGGAACCTGTTCTCTCGCGCAGAGCCGTCATTTATCCAACAGGCGTTACCCATCAAACACAGGCCAATCCACTAATCGCTCAGGTCTCGAATACAAGCCCGCAAAGCTGGCTAAAGACTTTGACCGAGTATGCCCCGGGATCCCGGAGTCCGGGTGAGCAAGATGGAAGGCTAACATGGAGCACATCAGTTTCTACAACCGCTACTACAAGAGCTCATACGGAACACAGGCGGCAACGTGGCTATTCAATACCGTCCAAATCGTGGCTGCCGCGAACCCAGCAATCACAGTCACCCAGTTCACGCATTCTGCATTTAACCAGCCGTCGATAATTGCCAAAATACCCGGGACCAATTCCAGTCTAGGTTTGCCACTTCCCAAACCCATTTGTTCGTCTGAACGCTCTCGAATTCTGACCACCTTGACCACAGTCATTGTATCGGCTCACTTTGACTCCACTGGCGGCTCATCAACAGCGCGTGGGCCTGGCGCCGATGACAATGGATCCGGGGTCGTTGTGATCCTTGAGGCGCTGAGGGTTCTAGCTAACGCCCATTTCCAGCCAAAAAACACGCTAGAATTTCACTTCTACGCTGGCGAGGAAGGAGGGCTACTGGGCTCGCAAGCGGTATTTTCTACCTACAAGGCAGCTAAGAAGAACGTTTTGGCGGTGGTCAACCAGGATATGGCAGGATATTCGCCCAGTGGCAAGATCTCGATCTACACGGATTATGTCGACTCGGCCTTGACGACATATACGAGGGCTGTTGCAACGGCATACACTGGAGCCACTACGAGTGACGCATGTGGCTATGGATGCTCGGACCACGCCTCGGCAAGGTCTAATGGATTTCGTAAGATTGAACCATCTGCTAGGACACACAAGCCTCGATGCCCTGCAAAGCTAACAAGTTGGTCTACAAGCGGCCGCTTACGTGTGTGATGAGAAGATGGCTACCTCCACTCCTTATATACACACGTCTAATGATGTAAGTTGTGTCTCGTTTGGAACAAGTTTCCAGGTACCGACCAGTTGACGATATTTTAGGCGTATTCGACAATCATGTGGGACGCTGTACTTCGACACGCCAAGTTCACCGTGGCGTTTTTAGTCGAGGCCTCGTTCATTTGATATTTCCACTGTACTGTTCTGAGACATCTGATCGCATGTTCTTTCAGACATCAATGAACGCTTAATACCGCTGATTGCTTCCGTGAACGTTCTTTTTACATATTCCAATCCACGCGTCCAAGACTGATCACGTTGACCAAGCTGGTTTCTTCTTACTCAAGAAAGACGAGATGCCTTCCTTCGCGTCGGCGCCTTGGGCGTGTAGGCTCATGGCTGCAGCTGCCCAGCGCGCTGCGTCTTCATCCACACTATCGCCGCCGCCGCTCTCACTGTCGTGATATTTTCCGATACCTATCTGGGCCCAATATGCCCACTTCCCGAGTGCCTGCGGCTGCCCAGGCATTCCTGCTAGCCGAGACACAAGCTGTTCGACTCGCTCCTCGAAAGCAGTGATCGACTCACTCTCCACGACATCAACTGCTCCGCCGAGTTGGCTGGCCTGAACCGGCTCAGCAGTGGCGAACATTCTGTAGGCGAGACCAACCGGTAGGCGACGCGAAACTGCCGTAGATGGGCTGGTGCACGGTAGTCCTATGCTCATTCCCGGGAGCTGAAACAACGTTTTGGCGCGCGCAACCGCTATGTCACAGTTCATTGCGAGCTGGAACCCTGCCGCAGTAGCAAGCCCCTGGATGGCGCAGACGACAATCGCCGGGCTTCGCCGGATGAGAGCCATTACCTCTGCGCAAGTATTGAAAAGCACCAGGCGTTCATCGTGACTCATACCCGCCAGCTCTTTCAAATCATGACCAGACGAAAATACTGGTCCTTGACTTCGCAGAACCAGTACGTTTGGGAGGCCCCCTCTCTGTCGTTGCCACTCGGAGGCGTCAACTAGCCAGTGGTAGCGCGTGTTTGCCGCGCTTTCTTGACTTGATAGCTTTTCCAGGAGGCTGGGTTGGAAAGTTGGAAGAGTGAGAAGCCGTCCAGTTGTCGGCGAAGTAAGGTGTTGCTTCAGCTGTGCCTGAAGGTTGAGCAGGACACCAAGGGAGAGGGCGTTTCGCTTGGATGCATTGTCGAGATGGATGTAAGCCGCTTTCGCCGGAAGTCTTGGTAGATTGAGCATATTGAAGTGAACAATGGGAAAAAGTGATACTATTGTACTGTAGCTAGGTACCTAGGTAGGTAGGTAAATGTTTACCAGCTACACCCAATTCATTATCGAGGTGGTGATCCCTAAAACGCGGTCAAGATGCACCCCAACCCCGCACATATGCTCGTTCCCCTTGCCCATTAGTTACCGAAACGGTAGAAACCCTAATTGGCACTGGTGGGGAAACAGATCTGCGGGGCACACGAATTGGAGCAATTCCAGTGTGCACTCTCGAACAACCTGAGTGCTGAACAAAACGGAGGTATTCCCCTAAATGAACGAACCCCTTATTAAAATCACCAATTTCTCTGCGAAACAAACCCAAAGTCGAAAACAATGGAACCATGCAAAGATAGCCACACTTCTTCCCTGTATACTTGCACGGTAAGATATGTGGTTGTAGAATAGACAGTGGGCCGTGAGAAGGGAGGTCTGTTGTGGGGAGCGGCACTGGGATTGGGCGCGAGCTTCTGAGGCTACCCGTAACACCTTGTAGTGTCACTATAAAATAGCCACTAGATGGTGCGACTCGTACCTGCCGTGCGATGCTCACCGGAGTGAGCGTTAAACCAGCGTAGCATTCTTTGCAACCTTCTAAATCGAGAGATGCAATGAGATCTTTGGCATGTGCTCTAGCCGTTTGTGCTTGCCTAATCTCCAGCTGCCCATGCTACATTGTGTGGTACACCCCGAATTTATGTATATTAGCTTGGCTGTGTGATATATGGATTCGTATGCCACGGTTGTGGCACAGCATCCTTCAACCGGACCAAGAACGGTGTGGGACATTTTCCAATGCAACTTAAAATTGATAAGCCCGAACTCAGCTCTGCGGGGCAAAATGATGCCATAGCTAATCGGGTCTCATGGTGTACTGTCCGGGCTGCGTGACAAGGAGCGAAATAACTGAAGACGGAAATTATAAGAATCAGAGCATCAACTAGATACCCCAATGGATCTTCTAACAGCCAATCGCGGCGTGAAACAATCGCTTCCGATGAAAAATACGATTCTCATCCTTTCTTTTGTTCTAGACGGCGCGAGTCAATTCTTGGGAGTGCGGGACTCGATCGCGCTGGACCATAAACTGATACTCCAGCCCAAGCCTAACCCTTCTCATCCCTCCCCTCTGCTCAGGGATAAAGAACCGTGGAACTTGGCGGACATTGCATCTCGAATCGAACAAGTTAGGACCAGCACAGTGCGGCATCATGACTCTAGCGCAGGTGCCGACATTGCGGACGATACGTCATGGTCCTCCCTCACCCCGACTGGTTGCACGATACCATCACGAACAAAAGACTGCGCACTTGCCTGCACCGAACCCAAACTCCTCTTCGGATCCCTCAGCACACTTGCAAGCTGCATTACCATCGCGGTAGCGGCTATACTGAAACAAGATGGGACGCTTTCCCTCAGCGAAACCGATACACATAATTTGGAACAACATGGTATTTTGCAGCTTGCCAGCTTTGACGGCGGCGCGGTATTTCGGGACGTTTTTCAGTGTGCATTAACTTCTTGCAACATGACAAGCGAGGGACCCTGCCCACGGGACATCCAAGAGCTAGAAACTAGTCCTATAAATGCTGGCCTGTTGGTCACTATCCAGGACCGCTTTCAAAATTACTGCGAAGAGATTTTGCACCAGCACATTGGTATTGATGCGGACGTTGCTGGCCCCGGGGTATGTTGAGTTCCTACGTGTTTAGGAGGATATTTAGAGAAATGGACTGACGGGCTCGCCTCCAGGTTCTGCTTTCTTATGTGATTCAAACAATCTTTGTCCTCTTTGCTTTTGTTGCAATGTCAACCCTGAACTCCTGGTCGAAGCAATTCGTCGCCATTCTCTACTACATCAATAGGGATAGGTGGCAACAGTTGGCGAAATGGCAGAGGAGGCTAGCCTTTTCAACACCCACCAGCGCCCTTTCTTCCACCGCGGTCGAGTTTCAAGAGGCCCAAGGCTTTTTTACCTTGGCTGTTCAAATTGCTACCTTGATGACCTTCAAGTTCAGCTACATGTACGGAACAGATTACGCGGCCCTCAAATCGGTATCAGTTATAAACAAAGCCAGCTTGAACTCGCAGTTGGTCCAGGTATTGTCCATCAATAGCCTATTTCCGGTGTTGCTGATGCAGTCTGTATTGCAGCGAGCTGGTATGAGATGGTGAGAGACTTTCTACTTCTACTGATGAACGACGGCGCAGAATATACCGCGCCCTGTGGAGTTTGGTTTCGGTGCCGTGAAGAAGTCCTGCTATTCACTACACTTCGTTTGATCTGCGGAAGAACCTGACGACCCTCTACAGGACATACACGCTTGTTATCACCGTCACGGTAGTTATCTTTGCAATTATTATCCACCATGCAACGATGCTCCCAAGTTTCCCGATTCTTTGGGACCACTTGAAAACGGCAGAGTCAATACCTCAATGTGGCGGTAATCCGCCCTTGACTGCTCACTGTCTCAAACAACCTCTCAACCTCAGCTTGGGGTCAATTCCAACAATTGGCGCAGCCTTTGCCATGGTGGGGATCCTACTTGTTGATGAATTTGTCTATATCGTCCGTGTTGACAGCCGACCGAAATTCATGCCGAACTCTGCGAAATGGGTCATGTTGAAACCTTGGCTGTATGGAGCCGGTGTGCCGATATTTCACCTTATTTGGGCATGCACCGACCTTGCATTGCTCACAATAGTTGGTTTACACCTTTGTAATCTTCTCACCCTCGCTACTGGCGGTACGATGACGTCGGACAATTGGACGTATGGACAGGTGGTAACAGCGATGGTATGGACACCAATATTTGGAAAATATGTCTACTACAACATTTGTGAGTTCATTTATTATTGTATGCGGGGTGCTGTTGATGCATTCAGCTTGATTTGCGTTATGCTAACCTCAACTGTGTACCTTAGTTGGTATCCAGCATGGATTTGAAGGAAGACTATCGAACCATTATCGAGTTGTCAGTAACACTGAGGGTGCGAAACTTGAAGAGTAATTAGACAACGGAAACGTCCAAATCAAACCTGAAATACCAAGAGCACACATTATCATTATTCTTGTACCGTCGTAGCCGGAAGCCTTGCCTCTCAGCATGGCAAGACCTTCCTATTTATATCTCTAGACGCGCAACCGTACTGAAGTGCTGCGTTCTCAATGCGAAAGGATTACACTGACTACCTAGCTATGAGCTGATAATTGCTACTGAGCGCTTTGCGGTCAATGTACTGGTGGATTTTATGTGTCACTGTGATAAGTGACCATCGGGAACACTTGCATTCATGTCAAGAGTCGGAGAAAAAGGCTGTTGCCAAGCCCTCCAATGTTCTCAACAGCGCGGATGATATGTTTCCAGGAAAACTCAAGCCACTTGTCTCGTTACCCTTTTGACTGTGATGGTGGCTATCTGTTGATCTCTAGGCTAGTACCCGCAAAGTACTATCTTGAACCTGAACGCACTAATGCAGTAAGGGCACGCACCTGCCGAGTTACTTATCGCTGAGAAGTTTCTTCAAATACTCTGGATCCCGCATCAAATGCTCATATCCCTTCTCACGAACGGCATGGATAGCAAACTAGGACTCCCCCCACCCCATTGACTACCCCTTAGTCTTTCTCAACTTGAGGTCCAGCAGAGGCGGCTTTATACCCGGGTATCCGTCGTCTTCTTCGGTGGGACTATCTTGTTCGTCGTCTTGGCTCTTAACTACTTCCTTGACAAGGTATTGACAGCGCCAACAAGTCTCTCCGCAACCACAATCATCTGGCCACGGTCACTAGCAAAGGCGAGCGCGAGCAACGAGGGTAGCCTGGCTGGCTGATTAGGCTCCTGACCTATCTCCCATTGCAGCTTCTCGCGCAAACTAAGATCTTGGTCAAACTGGGAATACAGCCTCTTCAACAGCTCGGCACTCTGCTCAAACAGTGTAAAGTAATCTACCTCCAAGACACGCTCCAGATCGTTGGACAAGCTCTCATCCAGTAATTTGAGTAGCTGAATGGGAGACATTTGTGCCAGAATTGCCTTCCGCTTGAGTTCTCTTTCGGCGGCTTCACTGAGCATACCACAGTGCCGTTGCTACAGAACAGATCGGGCTCGTCACCTCCACGAATTCATAATTCCGAAATCTTGCCATCCTGGCTGCCAATCTTGCGGGAGACTGTGCATGGAGCGTCGGGCAAAGCCCTGGCTGCTGGTGGGGCCACGCCCGGAGCCAGAATGCCCGTGGTGGAAACGTTGCTCACGAGGCCATTCCGAATCGCGCCGGCCCGGAACTCGCGGACATGGTAAATCCTGAGACGGTGGATGGTGAGCTCCTCGAGGTACTGAAGGAAGTAGTAACAGTCCCTCTGGCTGTCAGCATAGCGGTTGTACAAGGCCTCGCGGATGCCGATGCCGCCGGCGTAATCCTTCCGCTTGCACATATTGTCAATATCGCTTTAGCTGACAGGCTCTGGGGAGCTGGGTGACAAGGCGGGGGCCGCCTCCTTGAAGCTGGGGGGGATGCGAACCATGGCATCGGTAGAGCTCAGCGGCGCGTCCTGCGTCAGCCCTCGTCGGTATAAGTGGTCGACATCCGCTGTTCTATGACGGGCCAGTTGGGGGTTCCCTCAGGGCTTGGGGCCTGGGCAGAAGCGTACAGGTAGCATGCTGCATCCACGACATACGAGTTCTGGGTCAGCACCTGGCTGAGGTGGCTCGCCACAATACGAGCACGGAAGGTGAGAAGTCTGGCTTAGACGGGCTCGCGCTTGAGGAACTAAAAAGGAACGATGCTGTTCGCCTCATCGGCTCTCCCAAGGTGGTTCCAGCGTAGCTGTTTGTCGTGGTACGTGATGTCCTTGAGCATGAATCGGGTGATCTCACGGACGCATCGGCCCATGTTTCTCCCGCAGGACTTTCGCGGCCCGGTAGCTGCGGGCATGTGCCGCTCTAAAGCTCGCTTCATATGCCTTGCCGTTGCCTGCATTTGTGAGATGGCATCTTCAACCTTGGTCTCGAGGGTGACACGGATGCCGATCCACAGCTGCAGCGAAAAGATGGTTGTGATAGACTCGTCGCTCCCATCGATCCTGCGGAAGGCGTCTTCATAGCTCAGCATGAATTCAGGCTCGGCCGGTAGCAAAAAGCCCTCACTGTCGCCCTCTTTGAGATGTTTGATGACATTGATGTCTTGTATGATGTGGAACTGCAGGGCGACTTTTTTTGGGGGGGATTTTTTTGGCGGTGACGGCGCCGTATTGATGGGCGTAGTCATAGTGGCTCTGAACATGGCTGTGGACGTCGACTCCGTCCTCGTCGGCAGCGTCCGTGTCACGGTCCCGGCCGTGGACCGTCAGCTACTTGAACGTGGTGTCCAGATGGTCAATCGAGACTTGGGCGTCGGCGCGCTCCGGGGTGGGCTACTTGCGGGCCTTGGAGGTTAGACTCTCGAGCTTGCCGAGTAGGCGATCCAGAATGGTGATTGCGTGGGCGGGGGCGGTGTTGCTGTTTCTGAGGCTCTCGTTGTTGACCTTGAAAGCAGCTCGCTCAAAGAATCTGGCGCTTCTCTTGCGCAAGGCAGTGACGTCGCGCAGGATGTCGATGAGTGCGGCAGGAACATCGCTCGGGTCAGCGTGTTAGACGATGGTCTGTGCCATGTCTTCGGGCTCCCTGAGGCGAATGAGGTTTGGGGTTTCGGGTTGGCCATCGGCTGTCCCGCCCGTCTTCTTCGTCCTCGCCCACCTCGACTGACGAGGCTCCTAGGCCAGATTTTTGCTGCTCCAACATCATTCCGGACCTTGGAGACCACCTGGGAGGCGGTGTGTTCCAACCAGGCGGTGAATTGGGCCTGACCAAGCTTGTAACGTGTTCAGGTGCCAAAGTCTCCCTAGAGGCTGCCAGTGTCTTTTGTTTATGTTCGCGTTGGGGCAAGAAATCGACTTGGGCCGGCCTACGTGCAGGTACGGACGGATACTGAATTAGGTACAGCTCGACACAGTGAAATCCCTACCAAACATTGCGCAATTAAGCATTGACGCCTTTATGATTGCTAGCGATTTAGTTGTCCACACGTTCCGATCAGACTTTGATCACTCTAGGTGCGTCGCTGTGGCAAATACAGAGCAAACGAGAGGCACAACGGTGGGTGCCATGTCGTACATTTGGACGCTACTCGGCAACCACCACTACCATACAAGCACAGCGTGATGCCACAGGTAAAATCTCCAGACGCCTCAACCGGATCCTGCATGAAATGTGTTAGCCGATACACTCGGGGCTCAGGAATGGGAACCAAATCGGTGGCACTCACAAGCGAGCCTGGCAATCGAAGAGCCAATCAGTCTTGCCGCGACAAGGCTGTGGTCTGGTGTCCTTATCATGAGGCCGTCGCGATCCCAGCGCGACACGGACCATATAGACTTCCATGAGCAGTCTTCGCTGGGTTATTCTCTTTTTCGGGAGCTTTTCGGTTGGCGAGCTAGTCGTGTTGGCGATCCACGGCAGCCATATCCTCGGGTCGCTGAAGGGCTAGACATGGCCTGTTCTCGGTTGTGGGACCTAAGCGTGCCGGGGACCGGGTCCCAAGTTATCGGCCACGAAGTGGTGGTGCAGAGTTTGAAGATGTATCTATCGTCTCTCGGCGAGTCTCAGCCGCCAGTACCCCGTCCGGATTGTCCGACCAAGGGGCCGCTCGTCCCGGGGGACGAGGCCATCAACCGCGGATGGCCGCGGTCATCAAGCTCGAAAAAGCGGAGGGGTGTGCGTGTGAGGCGGGCTCGGCTCCGCAGACACAACGCCCGCGGCTTGGAGATTCTGTTGTTGGTCGTTTGTGCCTGGGGTTGGAGAGTGTTTGTGGGGCGGCTCGGTGCGGGTGCGGTGGACTGGGACAGCGGAGAGAAGGGATGAGATGTCGCAGAAGTGGGAGAAATCGCGGGGAGCTCGGATGGCGGGAACGATGGAGCAACGGCGAGGGCGGGCGTGAATGGCTGTGGTAAGGGTGGTGGGCTGGGTTGGTGCGAATGGCGGCTTGTGGCGGACTGGGGGGGATGGCCGTGGCCGTGGCCGGTGACGCTATTGTTGTCGCTGTTGTTATCGTTGTCGCTACTGGAGTTGCTGTTGTGATCGCTGTTGTGGCCGCTGTTGTGGTCGCTGTTGGAGTCGCTATTGGAGTCGCTGCTCGACTCTGGGGTGGGAAGGCGTGCAGCTCGGATTGCCCGCCGCTCGCCGCTCTTTTGCAGATTGCGGCGGTCGCGCCGACTCTGCCAGGCCTTGAACCTGTCAAGGTACTGCACAAATGGCTCGCCAGGGCGCCGTGGTGCGCAGTGCTCTGCAAGTGGCGCCATCGCGGTGTGGGCGGCGTTGGTCGCGGTCGCAGCAGTCAATCGTGTCGGGTGTTTGTCGATTTGTAGATCTGATGGCCCTTGGGGTTTGAACTTTTGCTGTTAGCGCTTGGTCACTGCGTCACCTGGTCACCTGCCGGTCACTGGACCGCTGCACACTCTGTTTGTAATCCTCCGAAAATTAGCCGACACCCCACACCTTGTCAAGTCACTCCTACTACCGGGCCCACCTTCCCCTCCGCAAGTGGGAGATAGTATGGGGGTGGGGTGGGGGCTGAGGGACTTCTCAGAGTGGGGGTCACAGTGAGTTTTTCTTTTTGGCATTTCCCCGCTCCCGCTCCCGCTCCCGCTCCCGCTCCCCGCCTGGTGCCTAGTGCCTGTGCCTACCACCAGTTCGCGTCGCGCGCTCAGTGTAGAGAGACTCACTCGAATCTTATCTTGTGGGTGCCACTTGGCTGACCTTAGGTAAGGGATCCGCTGAGAGCCCGAGCATCATCACGATGGCCACCTTTACTAGCGCGAGCACGGCCGAATCTCTATTCAGTGGGGATTTCGCCACCATCGTCCCTGAGAATGCAGCCGCAACGGCCGCCTTCAGCAGCGTTGTCGCATTCCTCGAGTCGTCCCACGCCCGCTCAAACTCAAATTCAAACTCTGTATCTTTAGCACAACCACAGCCACAACCCACATCACCCACGTCACCCACGTCACCCACACCCGGCCCCACAACATCTCCTACCCTAGCCGAGCCATACCATCTGCGATTTCTCTCGCGCGGCTCAGAAAAAGTCACAACTCCCGACCCGCCATCACCTAAGCCCCATTCCCCCTCTCCCGCCCTCTCGCCCACCCCTGAGCCCCCTCTCATAGTCGACAGCTTGAACCCTGACCCTGGCCTGCACGGCCACTACCGCCTGTCCCTCGATGCCCTCCCCGAGGGCCCGGGCAGCTCCTGGAGGCTGGGCCGGGGCAGCTCCCGCGCCAGCAACGACAGTCGGGGCGTCGACCTCCTCCTCGTCGCCCCCGGGCAGCACAAGGGCTCCAGCATCGCCAATGTGCACGCCCTCATCTCCATCCACCACCTCTCGGGCGCCTTCATGCTCCGGTCCACCAGCAGTCGTCCGATCCTCTACCTCTCCGCGGCCGAGGACGGCGGCGACATCTCCCTCTCCCACGGCGACCAGACCGTGATCCACAAAGCCATCAGCAGGCTACGCATCGGCCCGCTTGACTACGTGCTGACCATCAGCGTCGAGCGCGAGGGCCATTTCCAGCTTCTCCGGAACCAGTTCATCAGCGCCATTCTCGAGCAGCCCTCGGTGCCCCACCACCAGCTCGATGTCACGCCCCAAACCTACCACCACAGGATAGGTGGCTACATCATGCACAAGTCCATCTCCGCCGGCGCCTTCGGCATGGTGCGGTCTGCAATAGATAGCACCACGGGCGACCCCGTCGCCGTCAAGCGTCTCTCCTGCAGAGGGAGGCGGGATTCCAGCGCCGTCGAGACCGAGGTGCGCATTGCACGCATGTGTGCCTCCCACAGCGCCCGGCCTGGCGTCATTCCGCTTCTGTCCGTCTGGTGCGAGCATGGCGCGCGGCCCCCGTGCGGCAGCGCCCCCGAGGATATCTTCTTGGCCATGCCTCTTGCCCGTGCAGACTTTGGCCACGCCGATTGGGCCTCGATTCCCATAGCTGCCCGCCTCACCCTCTTCCACGACGTCCTTGCCGGTCTTGGTACCATCCACGCTGCCGGAGTCATGCACCGCGACATCTCGCTAAAGAATCTGTTGATCCTGTCTCTGGAACCGCCCCTCGCGGCCATTTGTGACTTTGGGAAGGCCACCGACAAGCCGTACAGCGCCGACACGGCCATCGGACCTGTCGAAACCGTGGCCCCCGAAGTCTGGACATCCGGGCCGCACGGCCAGTACGGGCGTGGCGTAGACCTGTGGAGTCTTGGGTACGCCTGGCTCTCGACCTTTGGCCACCTGAGGGACGTCACTTCGGCGAGAGGTGATCTTAAGACAGACAGTGCTAGGAGAGACGGTATTCTCGATGCATTGCATGCCCGAGTCCACAGAGGAATAATACCCGACGATCTGGGCCACCTGATGGAGACCATGCTGGCCTTTGATGCATCTAAAAGAGGCACTGTTGGCCTAGTTTTGCAAGATCCCGTGTGGAGACGCCGTCTCATACCCGTGTCTGCAAAGAACCGTGACACAGGTGAAGGGATGCTGTCAAAGCGGGCGCGCCTATTGACGCCAGAACCCGGAGATGACCCACAGCCGTTGTCGGAAAGATCAACAATGCCAGACACTGAGTGCTAGTCAAGAAGGCAAACGCCGTATTCAGAGCACCCAAGAGATAACCGCACCGTGAATGCTGAGTTTTGAAGGCCGTAACTGAAAAGACAAATCCATCTCCCCGGTACCCGTAACTAAGGGATTTACTTGCCTGATTGTCGCATCAGGCATATGGGTATAAGCATTCAGGACAACGTGAAGTTTGAAAGGCCAGGTCTTACATGGATAGTTGTTACTGGATTTGGGGTAGGGGATCAAGAGCCTAAACGTTAAGATGGGATCAATCAAATATCCGAGCGTACATCTTAAAGGATATGCAGGACCAAATCAAAGCCTCGGAGGCACTCCTTCGCAGCCTCGGGCTCGAGCACCATGCGAACATGTCGACCAGGTACCGTAACAGAAGGTCCGAGTCTAGCTCCTTTGCAGGCTGGTTGGGGTTAACGCACCAAATCCTAGACTGTCGAAGCTTCATGTCCTCCCAGCTTCGCCGATTCTTCAGTATATCTAGCTCGAGAGTCTCTGTCTTCACCGCGCCCGGCTAGTCGGCTTGGAGAAGGCCCTGAAGAAAAAATAAAAGAAAGTTGACGTTTGCGTCGAGCAAAATGACTTTGTCATAACCATCATGCCCCCAGAAACAGGCAGTAGAACCCTAAGCGCTTGTTCCTACTCTGAAGGGGGTAGAACTTTTCTCAACATAGGGGGAAAACGTGAAGCCGCACTCGGCAGTCCATTCCGTAGCCGTGCCCTAAGACCCTGTTGGCGATCTCGCAAGCCTGCAGTGTTTGTTTTGGGGCTCTCCATGTCGGGTACGAAACGGGCACGGATCTCAATCCCATCGGCAACGACATGATTCAGCTCACCACAGCGGGTGTCAGGGGTGCTGAATGCCATGGTTCTGGTAGGAGCAGAGGCCAAGCTAATGTGAGGGCTGTAGGTCCATGAGATGAAGTCACACTCAAACGACCGAGAGACGGCGCCCTGCTCCCGAAGCCACTGCACAAGGAGCACCTTGCAGTTTGATAGCGACTTGGTGGAATCCGATTTGAAATCTGAGGACTCGCCAGGGCTTGTTGATGATGCTGATGATGATGGCATAGATGTCTTAAGCAGGCGAGAGGCGACAAAGTGGTAGTAGCCACCTCGTGCAGACAACGCGAGGAAGTCGACTTTGCGTCCATTGAGATGCTGCTTCTTTTTCGCCAGAGTCGTTTCCCAGAGCCACTCGCAAGACGATAGCGTCTTGGACGTAAGAATACGATCTGACATGGACGTACCAATACCCATCATTATATGACGAAACCGAAACATGTCCCATGCCAGGCTATCGACCTTGGCAGAAGGAGGACCGAGGGCACTGGTAGGAGCAAGAGTAGTAGTGGTGGTAGTGCTACACAGGGTTAATTGGACAAGCGCAGATCGGTACAGCCGGGCCAGACGATCATCCTGTCTGCTGGGGTGCTTTTCCAGGATATCCCGGCCGCTCTCTGTATCGGTAAGGAAGTCGGATGTCATCCTGTGGATGAACGCAACGCTGGTATTGGTCCACGGCACAAGCGCGTCCCACCTACCGCCCGCGTCGTATTCTTGCCCAAGGGGATTCTTTATTTCTCCTTGTGCGCCGACCTCGAGGAAGCCACCACAGGAGGACTCAATGTTCTTCACCACAAGGGCGCACATAGCCTCAAGATCTTTGCAATGCAAAGTGTTTGGCGCTCCTTTCAGGCCAGCTGGCAGCTGCCGGATGCGCTGGAGGATTTCGTCCCCGGAATCCGAGTTGGACCGGCCCCTCTGAACACTCTTTAGAGCGAGGTGGACCCAGAGGAAAACCCCCTCGGCCTTCGCAGCTAGCTCGTCAACTAGCAGTTTGCGAGTCTCAGCACTGCTGGCTTCTGAGGTCATAGATGAACCTGAGTCGTCTCCGGCGAAGAGCGGGACCAGCGTTGCGCTGCAGACATCCCGGATATCTTGGTTGGTGAGGTCTTGGAGGCGCAGCATGGGACAGGATCCGAGCCACTTCTTGAAAGCCGGCTCCGGCCTGCTGGATATGCAGATTTTCAAGTTGACTTTAGGAGCTCTCAGCAGCTCTTGGACGAGTTCCATGAGCTCAGCCGGGCCCTCCTTAGGGGAGATCTCGTCTGCTCCGTCCAAGAAGATGCAACCCGGGCGTGGGTATAAACCGAGTATCCGTACGATCCAGTGCCGCAGTTCTGGAGTCGACCAGCCGTTGTCATTATCCTTTCTCCCAATGCCAACACCATTGACCGAGCTATCAACAAGTTAATCCGCAATTTCTGGCTCCTCGGACGATAGTTGATGAAGGGCTGTCAAAGAAGCACCCTTGATGGATCTCTGCATCTCCTCGCCGGCGTTCCAGAAATAGTGTGAAATTATGACCGTGTTTTGCCTTGAGGAATCTCGGGGTGTGCGCGTCTGCCACAATGAACTTGGTCAAAGTGCTCTTGCCTGACCCCGGTTTGCCGCTGATCCAGTACAGCTTCTCGTCAGATGCCAACCAGGTCACGAAGGCGGCCCATGCAGGTAGATTCGACGAGAAGATCCACTGGAATGCACCAAGGTGGGCATTCTTGATGGAGGTAACTCGCAGGTTCATGCTGCTGAACTTGAGACTCCGGATGAGCCCTTCCCTCCTCCTCGATTTGTCATTTAATTCGTTGATGCTTTCATCGATATGAGACCGAATGTGCTCAGCGTCATCGATGCTCCTTTGGGCTAGCTGCGAAACGAAGTCTTGAAGCTTGGCATCGAGCTTGTCGAATCGGCTGCGAGACTGGAGACTCTGGGCTTCGGCGATTGAGCTTGGAAGTCGAATGTCAGTACCGAGAAAGGGATACGTTGATGGTAATAAAGCAATCTATCCTTACCAGATTCGAAGCAG
The DNA here is from genome assembly GCA_030549175.1 of Lasiosphaeris hirsuta. NCBI lineage: Eukaryota > Fungi > Ascomycota > Sordariomycetes > Sordariales > Lasiosphaeriaceae > Lasiosphaeris > Lasiosphaeris hirsuta. The sequence goes on from JAUKUA010000009.1 coordinate 201,180, forward strand.
CAGGCCGGAATCCATCTCACGTCGACACCGTTCAAGAGTCTTTCCGGTTTATATACTCGATCCGTCTTGCCCACCGCTTTGATTGCAGATTTGATGGCCCTCTAGCCAGATCGCCCCTCGAGGATGGCTAAGAGAGGGATTTGACCTCGGCGTGTAGGTTAAGAGCGGCTGTGCAGCATTGCCTAGCAATTTCCATCAGGTAATTCTGGACTTCTGTGCGTTGGATGCTGACCGGTCTCCTACCTTAGCTGAGTGAAAGGGTTATTTGGCGACCCTGACTCAATTCACGTAGATACTGGCAATCAGGCTGTATTTCGTGAAGTAGAGTAGAGTTGGGTGGTGTAGAGGGGGAGGTCAGGAATGGCTCCCGGCCGGGCGTAAGTAGGCCTAGATAAGCGCTAGGGCCATGAGGAAGCCATTCACTGCTCATTCATCCTCTTATCTATCTACTTATCTATTCGTCTAATCCATTGATACTGTACCCGTGTCACTGAGGCCACTTACCCGCGTGCACCGCCATCAAGGTTATGGCGACGCAAACAGACTCCGATATTCTCCGACGGTCCCCGAAAGTGTCGGGTTTCTTATACGAGTCCCTGAAGTCACACCGGATCTTGACAGCCCTAGTGGTGTTGAGCTCGGTGTGGAAACTGTGCTTGTGTGGGGGACACATCACAGTCAACGAGCGCTCACTACTGCCATCGGGCGCCCAGCACTCTCGGGTGCCTGGAGCTAGGAGGTTCTTCGGGCATCGCCAATAACCCCAGCCCCGTGTCTTTGTGTCCCTCCAGGCGCCTTGTTTGACCCGAAGCGTTTCAACTTCACCAAGGTAGCCAGTTTAACTGGGAAGGCATTAAAGTACACGAGGCGGGAGCTTCAACTTATTGGTTCAAAATAACATTTTCTTGCTCTCCGGATGGCTGGATCAACTTGTGGTGCCCGATTTGAGGGTGTGCGCCCTGATGACCTCAAACGTCACAGCAGTTGGGGGAAGGAGGCCGTGGAGAGGACTGTCATGGTAAACAAGAGCGAGAAAGCTGCTGGCTACTACTATATAGCCACGTGAGAGTCTCTGTCATACCGCACGACACTTTGCATCAAGGCGTCAGCCCCAATGGAACTACCCTCGGAGTCTCTTGGGGTTGTGGCTAACGCTCTTCCGACTCGGAAAAGATCATGCGCCCAGACATCTTCGAGAGGTATACACCGAGTCTCGGCTCACCCCGCTCATTATTTCATCCGCGTGACCCTCGTCACTTAGGCCAGCCATGGCCGAGTCCCGTGCAGCTTCGATGCATTTCTGGTAGAAATGGATGAGTAATTGCTTCCCATTCATGGACACGCCGGAGATAACTGGTACTCTCAAACCAGCGTAATGGCTGTTTCCACCCCTCTGTCGTACCACTCACTTCCAAGATTCGTAATAACCCCTATCCTCTCCATCCACCCATCTAGCGCCTTCCCTTCCATGGGTGCTAGCACTAGACCTACATGGCCAAACCCCAGCCTCCCGGTCCGGCCCAGACAAAAGAAAAACGCACCGACGCTGTCAAAGTCGGCACACTGATGGTCCAAGAGCGTGGTCATGCCGGCAACAGCGCGGCGGCAGATTGGACCAGCCACCGATTCCGTCTTCACGGGCACAATCTGTCCGTCCCCCAGGAACCACTGCTCTGCGCTGCGGGTGCCGTCTGGCCTGACGAGGTAGGCGTGATGTTGACCCTTTTGGTACGTGTGCTTCACAAGACAGGGCGTGACGCGGCCCCTAACTTTGATGCTACCGTAGTTGACGGCGCCAAACCGGTTCAGGCCGCTGAGCCCGCAGCTTGCCTCGAGGACGGCCGCAAGTGGCTCAAAGCCCTTGAAGTCGTTCCATATGACGCCGTGGTTGATAGATGCCCACGACCAGGAGGGCGCAGCCTGGTTATCCTTGGAGGAATAGGTCATGACCGTCGTGGATCGGTTGCTTGTCGGCATTACGTGCCAGAGCAGGTCTGCCAGCAGCGACTCTCGCCACAAGCCCGCGAGGTAATCGCACCGCGTGGCCTGCGGTGCCAGCGCCGCAATGCCGGACACGGCATGCAGTTTATCGTTGGCCTTTGTGAGCTCGCGAGAGGAGTACGACTCGACAACCAGACGCCACTTTCTCTCGTCGGGCACCTCCCCTAGTGATCCGGGGTAGACAAGGGGATAGGGGGGCGGCGTGTCATCGCTCCGACGATGTGTTTTGCACTCGAAGATGAGGGACCCCGGTGCGAAATGCAGAGCTCGCGAAGCAAGATACGACTCTTGGAAGCACCATCCTCGGGTGTACAGCGGGCCGACCCGGCGCAGTGTTGCCCACGCGTCTGTGAATGCGGGCTCGTAGAGCCCTTGATCAAGCGGGGCTGCCAGGAGATGGCGTTTCCTCGCTCGGATGGGGAGTCGAGCTCCGGAAGGCGTCTGAAGGTCAAACGTCTTGGCTCCCCACTCTTCCTCCCGCGGACCCAGAAAGGGGATCTCTGGCTTTGCCGACGACGCGGCCAAGACGACAAGGAAAGCGTAGCTGTACACTCTGCCCATTTGGCCAGCTTCCCTTGCCCAATCGTCCGGGTCGTCCTGGATTATACACAACGAATCTATCCAGAGGAAGCTGACCGAAAGGTTGCGGCAGACTTGGATGGCGTCCTTGAAAGTCTGCGGGAGAGTCTGCACGCCGATGCCGTCTTTGAACATGCCGATGTTACCTCTGGCCAGCTTCAGGGGCTCGCTGCCTCCCCAGCGATGACTGAGCGCGGCCCAGTGGGTCGTTGTCGGCAGAGACTCGCAAAGTCGAATGTTGACGCCGTCCGGGTCCAGGTACAGCAGACGAGTGGGCACAAAGTCCCACACAGCCCTCACGCAGAGCGGGTGCTCAGCCAGGCACTGGCGGAGACAATCCCCCACAAACTGCATACAGCGCGGGTCAAGCGTGTCCATAATCCTGGGAAGGGTGCAGCCCATGGCTGGCGCGCCAGGGACAGCAAGCGCCGCGGGGCTTTCGTAGAATAGTTCCACGTCGGCTCGCGGGTACATTTGGGTCGGGTCGTGAAGGAAGCACCCGATGCAGTTGATGATGAGCGGCGCGCCCTCCCGGATCATCAGCCCGACTTCAAGATGCATCCCGTTCCTGGTGTCGGTGATCCAGCTCATGTACTCGTCGATGAAGAAGGCGTCGAGCACATCGCAGAGCAGCCGACAGTACCGGCAGTCCCGGAACGGCCGGCCAGTCTTCGGGTCGGTGTCGCGGCATCTCAAGAGATCCTTCGTCTTGATCCCCGCGAGCACCAGAGCAGGTGTGCTGACAAGATCGGTCCGTGGCTGGCTACCCAGCCTGACCTGCCGGCCGAGAGAGTTTGGTGTGCGGCCGAGCGTATCCTCATGGCCGCGGGCCTGGAGATTGTTGCAGACTGTGCAGATGCCCATCAGCGGCCCCGCTATGATGGCTCTTGCCGCCCACTGACCGACCCAGAGACCCGTGTCGCCGATGATGCGGCTTGCCTTTAGTAGGCTTTGCTTTTTGCCACCCGACGATTGCATAGTGCGTCCGAGTTGCTAATTGGGATTTTGCTAGAACAAGGTACCCGGCAGCCTGCTGGAGAAGAGGCTATTCAGCTGTGTTGTGGGATTGGTGCTTGGTAATGGGCGTTGATGGGTGAAAGCCAAAATGGGCCACGATAACGGGTAGGGTAGGCTACAAATAAGCTCCAAACGTTAATAAAGTTAGGCGGAGGGGAGCGAGAGGGGCTGATTCAGGGGTAGTAGGAGACCTGGCGATGGCATGAAACAGCCTGGTTGTCTGAGACGAATATAGGCTCCCGAAATTTCCTTTTTCGTTCGTAGTCCTGAGCTGGGGTGAGCTGTGGCTGATTGGTCCTGAGCTTTCCCTGATTCTTCCCTGAGCTAGGGTGATCCCATACATCGCCGCTGTACAGCCTCAGAGGCCTGTTTTCAGCCCCTCCCCGGCTAAAGTTTCCTTCCGATGTCCCCTGCGGCGTCAACGTTTCTGGCATATACTAGTATATCCAACCCCATCAATTCCACCGAATCCAGGGTGCAGTGCTTCCAGCAAGTATTTTGAGACATTCTCCAAAACAAAACAATTTGCAACACTTGTAGCGTGGTCTGGCGATAGCTCGTATCAACGACGGCTGCTGCCTCTGCCCCCCCTGCTCTTGGTCAATTTCTTTGACGTTTGGCTCGGGCCGGCAGAGGACTCTCCTGGAGGGGCCCACTCGCAAGATCCATCCTTATTCATGTGATACCAGCCATTGTAATCGTCGCTCCACGTCTAATTCTCGTCAGCAGGCGCCACCGCGGCGGGCAAGCCCAGCTTCTACCTCCACCAGTCCTCCAGCATCGATCTGTACATCACCACATCTGCGATGCCGGTTTCCGCAATGCTTCGCTGATTGGTGGTGAGGGACAGAGGGTAGTTCATCGACGACAGCAGGGCCTCGGCGTCATTGGCGTCGATGGCTCTCTTGGCTGCTTGAGCCCGCAATCCGCAGGAGTTGATTTTGAAAATGAGAAGGTCAGTGGGCGAGGATGTATGACAGTTGTGTGAGCTGCAAGTTTGCATGCTGGGCTGTGGAGCTCGGTACCTGTGTGGATCTGCCTCCTTGAATGTATTTCCACAGGGCCAGTCCGCCGATGACCGTGGAAGAAGTGATCGGCAAACCGATTGACCCCCTGCCGATAGGCGAACCCCACCATCGCGTCGCGACGCGCTCCCAAGCCCTCCCCCAAAACAACCGTAAATAACTCTACCAAAACGCTCCTAATTGCTGCGAAATTTACCATGTCTGGCCCGCGCGAGTAGAATATTCAGTCCGTAATCGATGCGAGTAAATCCGGCAAGCCGTTGGTTCAGGCGTGCCGCGATAACGAAGTGCCTTACGCCACGACCTAGGGCCGTCTCTACGGTGCCACCTCCTCGGAAGAACGCCGATTACGGACCCGCAAGCTCTCCCCCCAAGAAGAGAGCTTTCTAGTAGATTAGGCGCGTAATGAAGAAGCCGCTGGAAGACCTCCTACGAAGCAAAAGCTTCGCCGTATGGCACAGTCTATTCTCAAAGAGGGTGGTGTTGATACGCCTCTCGGTAAGCGATAGGGGGACCGTTTCGTCACGCGGCATAAGAGCGTCCGCGTCAAGATATCCCGTCCTCTCGATCAACAGCGACGTAAAGGCAGTACCAAGGAGGCTTACGAGGACTTTTTTACCCGGTTAAAGTATCAAATAACTATTAAGAACATCCTACCAAGGTATATCACTAACATGGACGAGTACGGCATGTAGGAGATAAAGACCTACGATAACGTTAAAGTCATTGGTGACTCTATGACTTCGGAAGTGTATCGTGAGACCACGGCAAGTACTACCTAGATCTCTGTAATCGAATATGTTACTACGGAGGGCCGTGGTCTCACGCCGTACGCGATTATTACTGGTGAGACTCTCCAAGGCTAGTAGTACCCCGAAGACTTTCTTAATCAGTCTCAACTTTACGATTGGAAGTTTGATTACTTACCTACTGGCTTTTCTAACATTAGAATTGTACTTAAGTGGCTAAGGGATATATTTATTCCGAAGACTCGGCTAGAAAATCTACGGCAATAGTACCTCTTAATACTCGACGGTACCTCTAGCTATACTACCGAAGATTTCGAAAAGACTACCTTTACTAACCGTATCTAGTTAGAATTTCTACCGCCTCATACCTCTCAGAAGACCTAGCTACTAGACCGGAACGTATTTAGGCCATTAAAGTAATATTTTTACGACGAGACCACTCTTCTCTATGGCTAGCTTACCTCATTACTAGTTAATAAACAACGGTAGATACTAACTTATCGAGAAGTTCATAAAAAGGATTTTACGGCTAAAAATATTCGTTCCGGCTTTAGAAAGTGTAAAATCTGGCCTTTTAACCCCAAATAAATACTAAAAGACCACCAAGCAATAGTAGAAGACTCACCACCTCCCCCCTCCCGCTTCCCGACGCCAACTAACCTCCCTATTACGTTAACAACGGTATTTAAGACTCCCTAGAAGTCAGGTGACATCTAAAACGCTCTCCGTGATACATTAGGTTACAATTTTCCTACTAAGCATAACGTAAGAAAGCTCCTGATCAGGATAGGAAAGGCTCTTGATACTGGTAACGGCCAGAGAGCTCTATTAACAGCCGAAAACGAGCAGTTACGGGCCGAATTAGAAGCTTTAAAGCCCCGGACCAAAAAGAAAGTCAAGGAGCCTGCCAACGGTAGCTTTCCCAGAGCGGAAGACATCGCGGAAGCGGAGAAGGCTTTAAGAAAGCCCCCGAAGTCTCGGAAGCGGAAGCGGGCGGCGGAACCGGCAGTGGAAGAAGAGGATCGCGTGAAGGAAGTCATTCATGCAATTACGAGGTTCAACGAGGTTCTAGAAGGCGAATAAATGCCTTTTTGTATTACATTTGGCTGTGTTGTGCATGTAAAGTTGCCCAGAGTCCTTGGGGTGCCCCCCCGTCGCATCTATCGGCAGGGGGTCAATCGGTTTGCCGATCACTTCTTCTACGTCCAGTCCGAAACTCTCTGGTTTCTCCCGCCGCTGGACCACTCACTGCTATCCCCGAGCAGCGATCGGGACCTTCCGCCGTATTTCGCCCTTATATCGGACTGTGCCGTCTTCCCTCCCTGGCGGCCCGGTCGAGGCTCGGGCGTTTTCAAGTCGGCCGTGGATGCCGTCATGGCTCCCAAGGCTCACGTTCTCTTGGAGGCTTATATGCGACTCTTTGCGCGGGACCAGGGGAAGCGCGTCGGCTCCTTTGGCATAGCCATGATTGCCTACATGTACCTACATGTCGACGCCGACGGCTTCTTAGACGCTAATTTCCTTCCGGAGCCGCTCAGGATGTCGTACCGAGAGTTGCAGGAGGGCAAGAAGCCGATACGCCAGTGGACTTGGGAGTTGAAGGACGCCCTCAGGGTGGTCGAGGACGGGTCCCTGGAGTACAAGTAATGGCAAGACAAAGTCGGAAGCGCGTTAGAGTGATTCGTCAGGGGCTTTTAAGTGTACCTTGTTCATGTCTTTATGGATTCTCTCTCTGTGTCGTATTCTCATCTCCCTGCCCCGATGTCTCGCGATGTCTCGGGAGTAACGCCCAGGAGCGAGTTAGCCCGCTATCAGCTGCATTTGAAATTCCACCACCGTTGTTCTTTAACTTCGGCTTCAAGCTCAGCCCGAGAGCCTGTCATTTCACCGTCACACCTCGACCGTCTTCCCAACCTCGAAACCCTTGCTCTGAGCAAAGTAATATCCCCTCTGGTTCGCCATAATCCTCAACGGGCCGGCGCCATCCTCCCGGTCAGCAACAAAGTCGCAGTTGTAGTGCGTATGCCCAAAAGCCCAAAGTTTGACATTGCCACTCTTGAAGCACTTTTCCTTGGACAGGTCGGTCGAAAAGGCAGCCGAGATGCTGCTGCCAACGTGCCTTGGCTCGATGGCACGAGCATCCCGACTTGGGCTCCAGTGTGAGAAGATGGCTATCCTGGCGTCGGAGCCTTCGAGACTGGCGACCTGCGCATTCACCCAGGCAAGATCGCGCTTGTGCATCTCGTTGTGCGCATTCACGTCCCACTTGCTGATCTGGTAAAAGTCGTTGAGGCCCATGCTGACTGCCATGTGGCTCTCGGGCAGAATGTGAGAAAAGAGGCTGCATCCCAGGACCACGGTGTTGGAGTCTGTGAGGCGCAAGACGGCGCGGTCGAGCAGGATAAACTCGCCGAGTGATGGATCCTTGTTGGGCGCGCTCGACTCCCGTTGGAAAGAACGCAGGATATCGAGTGTTTCGGGCCAGCTGGAATGGTATGCTTCATGGTTCCCGGGGACGAGGATGACAGTCCGGAAGTGGCGTAGCTGTCGAGTCAGAAAGCCGAGGAAGTCATCTTTGTGTGCGGCGGCGTTGCTAATGTCGCTGAGCAGGGCCAGGTGCGGCGCCTTTGGCTTAATCTCGAATATGTCGTATGCTTTGCCAACCTCTAGGTGCAGATCGGAGAGAATCTGGATCGCCATTTCAGGCGTTGGCTGGGATCGAATCTCTGAACACAGGCTTGACAAAGTTGAGAGGACTTGGAGGGATGGTGTTTGTTGTAGCATGCGACGGAAAACGCTAGGCGACATGTACAATTGGCCGTCAAAAATTAAGGGTCAGCCCCGCATTATGGCATCTCGCACTATCCCACCATTTGGAAGGCAAATATAGTAAGTAGTATTGACCCGGCTCTGTGGGCCAGAGACAGGGCTTTCTGGGCAAAATAATCAATATTTGGTGTACCTGTTAGAAGCACTGCACACTGGATCCGGTAGAATTGATGGGGTTGCAGCTGCGTGATTGTATTGCTTATGTCCCCCCTTTGTCCTTTGTTGTCGTTCTGACTTGCAGCTAGTACCTCCTTATTTATAGACTTTCTGTATGATCCAGATTCTGTTCTCGTAAAACCTGGGCTCCCAGATCAGAGAATGACCCGCGGCTGCTTACTGCCATACTTCAACCCAGGCTCATTGAATTGGGGCACTTGAACCAGCCCCTTGATTTCCATAGTCTGCCATTGAACCGCCTTTAGCAATCCATAAATAACCTTGAGGGTCGGCGTCGAGACGCCAAGCCGTTCGGCCTCCCTCAACGGCTCGCCAACGATGTTCTCGAACTCGATAAAGTTGCCCTGTGAGTGCCGTGGGAATTAGCTATCAACGAATCACCTAGCCACAGTGGAAAATGCGGGGAAGCCGGACCTTTTCAATGTCTTGCAGCATGCTGGGTTTGAAAAAGGTTTGGAATGTGTCAATGGTTATCATGCGCTCAATGTCCTCCTCGAGCAGCTCGACGCCAGCGGCCGCCTTTGCCACAGCCCGGATCTCATACATGATGGGTCTAATCAAATTGTCAACGACGTGCTCAGAAACGCGCATGCGTGACGTATCCATGCGGAGGATGGTGGCAACGGTGTTGAAGGATGCGTTGTACAGCAGCTTTTTCCAGCGCCAGAAGGCCACGTCCGGCTTGTAGGCGCAGCTCACATTTTGGCAGGCGATGTATGCGTCAAAGAAGCGCCTGGCGGCCGACTCGGAAACTCTCGAGGGGATGTTTGGATTATCGAAGGCGCCGATGGCTATCTCATCGTGGTCGTCGTGTTTGATGGTACCCAGCGGACCCTCTGTTGCGCCAATGTACGAGATGCCTGAAATGACGGGATTGTTTGGAAACGCGGCAATAATGGGCTTCTCGATGTTGAATCCGTTCTGTATCAGAGCAACGGCGGTGTAGCCTGGTGTGATGGCTGGAGCAATAATGTCGGCCACTCGTGGAGAAATGTCTGCAATGTTTTTGGTGGTGACGACTACGAAATCGTACGGCTGGATTACAGCGTTTCCTTCAAGGCTCACGTTTGGGACGGTATTGCGGACTAGAAGAGTGTTAACCAGTGGCTACTCAAAACTAGCCGTAAGGATGCGGTTGGGGTTTTACTCTGAGTAGGCCTCCAGCCCCGAATGTCGCCGTGATCCAACGAGTTGATGGTGAATCCGCCTTTTTCCACAGCTGAGTAGTTGGACCGGAGAACGGCGGTAACATTTGCCCTTCCGCCCTTTTCGAGCGCGTATGCCACCATGGTTCCCACACCGCCAGACCCAACGACGAGGACATTCGCTTTTGCCGTCTCTCTCGGGGCTACAGAGCCCATATAACGGAAACATTTGGGTAAAGAGGGTAGGTTCCCAGGACCCGTTGGACAAAGTTGATAGGCCTGCTTGGGAGCGAGGAGGGATCGTCGAGTAGGGAACAACAGACGCTGATAAAGCACCATTTTGACGTCCGAGGTAGCCAGGGGAAAGGGTTTTGGTTGACAGTATCCTCGAGTTCGCTCAGCAGTGAACGTGTTAATATACCTGCGGCGATTATTTCGCGTCAACGGCCTCTTTAGCGTCTCACCTGGCCAGTACCTTGACTGATGGGCTGGTGCAGGTTCAGCTGATAGCTTAGCGAATTTTGTTTGACTGCCACAACGCCATGTGAGGGGAGCCTTGACAGCTGGTCTCAGTTGCGGCCAAGGCCTACTGCCCAGTAACAATCATGGGTGTCTTGGCAAAACCAGACGAAGCCATTGTGCATTGTTCTTGGAAATCCAGTTGGTGAATTGCTTTTATGCATGTCTTGTACCTTACAAGTAATCGCAAATCCAATGCACTCCCGTGCACACGGTGCCCTCTCTTATCCTACATGTATTCAGATTCGCTGGAGAGCCTAGAGGCAGATCATGGATCCTCACCTCTATAGTCATCCCCCCACCACTTTTTCTGACCAAGTCTGGATTAGTCACAAAGCCTGAGCAGGGGGTGAGGCATAGCGAGTTCAGGTTTTGGCCCGGCTATAGTTACCGGGATTTAAAATCGGGTATATATGAGTTGCAAGGATCCGCTCCTGGACCCAGTTTTGGGACACCAGTTCACCACCAAGTACTACCGTTTTCCTTTGGGACTTGCTAGGGCGGCACTCATCCTTTTGCTAGAGCGGCACTTAAACAGTGCAGGGTTAGGGTTATGTATGGAGAAAATCTGGGACCCCCAACCTTTGATCTTCACCGCCTTCAAAAGTCCACACCGCCTTTGCCAAGTGCCCTGCCAGCCTTGCCAGCCCTGCCAGCCAGCCCACCAAGTGCCACGCCAGCCTTTGACCCCTCCATTCCAGCCAACTGCCCACCTTACAAGGCCGGCCACAGCCAATTGAGCGATCCAGCCATCAAATCTTCCAAGTCCTTCAACCCCACTACCACCTTCAATTACAAGATAGACGAGGACCCAGGGCCAGAGCCGTCGCAAGATGGGCCGAAACCCAGGGAGCGCTACCCCTCATCACTGAGCCTACGCACAACCGGGGAGGTGTGCTAGACCTGGTATTCAGCAACGTCGACAGGGTAAAGGCAGAGGTCGCCCCAGACCTCTGGACCGGGTCGGATCACTCTACGATACGCATCTGGCGGGAGGGGGTCACCGGCACCCGGAGGCAGCCGAAGTGGGTAGTTAAGCCACTGGACCGTAGGGCGTTCGGCAAAACGTTAGCGGAACTCGCCCTGTCGGTACGCCCACTCTCCACAAAGCCAGAAGGCCCGGAAATAGAGGAGGTAGCCCGCGCCCTTACCGAGATCACGAACGCGGCCATGAGACGCCACGGAACGAAGGTATAGGAAGGACCAAAGAGAGCCAAGTGGTAGAACGCCAGCTATGAGACTAGCAAACGGTTCTACGCCACTGGCGGCACCGACCTGGGGGCCAGGATACACCGACACACGTTACACAAGGCAAGGACGGAATACTACGAGAAGGTAGTAAGCGGAGCGTCGGATAAAACCCTCTGGAAGGTAATGAAGTGGGGGAAGGAACCGTAGGGGTAGGCGGTCCCGCCGCTCCGGCCAAGGAACGGAGGGCCCGAAGCCGTCACGACTAAGGCAAAGGCGTAGCTGGTATTTAAGGAACTGGTGGCTTTCGACCCCGGAGAGGACGTGGCCTTCGAAGGCAGACCGGCAGGGGCCCCGTACCTAAACCTGGACCTATGACCAGAGCTGGAGGCCATAGACGAGACGTTTATAGGGAGCAGCGTTAAGACCATAGCGCCAGGGCCAGACGGGGTCATGACCACGATACTCAGAGCCGCCTGGTAGGACGAGAAGGTCGAGAACTGCACCGAAATAAGGACCCGCTCGGCACTGGCGAGACTAGTCTACGCCATATATGCCCACTCGGTAGCCCTGGGCTATTACCCGGACGTGTGGAAAGAATCCGAGGTAATCCTCCTACCTAAGCCCAACAAACCCCGGGGTACGACGAAGTAGCTCCGACCGATCGCCCTCATCTCGACCTACGGGAGAGGCCTAGAGCGGCTCGTGGTAAGGAAGCTGAGTTAAGCGGTACTCTAAGAACAAGTCCTTAGCCCTAACTAGGTATGGGGAGTCCCAAAACGGTCGGCCACAGACCTCCTAACCGGGGTAGTCTACCACATTTAGGACGCTATAAGGAACGGGGAGGCGGTAGGAGTCCTGACGGGTGACATCGACGGGGGCTTTAACAACGTCTAGAGGGAGTGCCTAGCTAACAGGCTGGCAGCCTAGGGCTGGCCCCCGGCCCTCATAAGTTTTATTAGGAGCTTCCTAAGAGGTAGAAGGGTGACCCTTAGGATAGACGGGGTAACCCGTACGACTAAGGTAGGCCTACCTTAAGGCTTACTACTGTCACTAATCCTCTTTAGCCTTTACCTCGAGCTATTAGCTAAGGGAGAGGGCCGGAGCCTCTACGCCGACAACTTCCTTATGGTAGCCAAGGGGGGTACCGAAGCCGTGGTAAGAACTAACCTCACGAGGTAGCTGGCAGCAATCGATACCTGGGGTAGGGTAAATAATGTCCTACTCGACTTAGCTAAGTACGAGTACGCCTTCTTTAAGCTACCTAGGGCGGCCCCGAAGCCAGACCCCGAAAACAGCCCCGATACCGACTTTAACACTGAGGACGAACCTAAACTAACCCCTATCCCACGGAAGTAGCCGGCCCTTAGGGTAGGCCCGGTACAGGCCCCCTATAACCTACTCCTAAAGTGGCTAGGTGTGTGATTTAACCTAGGACTGACATTCTAGGAGTACATTAAACATATGGTCACAAAGGGAACTAGGCTAACGGCCCTACTCCGCCGGATAAGAGGCCTAGGTAAGGGCCTTCCCCCATACCTCATAGTATAAGGCTTAGTAACAGTAGCGCTCCTAGCTATGACCTATGTGGCCGAAGTATGGTAGAACGGTAAGGAAGCCTTGGTATAGAGCCTCTAAAGGATACTTAACTCCGGCCTTAGAGCCGCCCTCCCGGCTTTTAAGACTACGCCTAAGGCTGTCTTCTATGCCGAGGCGGGCTAACCCCTAATCTACCTCGTCCTCGAGGAAAGGATACATAGGTTCGTAACTAAGGTCCTTAACCTGAAGGCGTAGAACGTCAGCTATCTGGTGGTCAGCTGCTTAACGTACGCCTAAGGCAGAGGTCGGAGGACGGATAGGACCTAGATAACTTACCTTAAGGCTACTACTAAGAAGGAAGGATAGCTCTTACCAGCCCCCCTAGCCACGGTCAGGTAGAAGGACGGCTGGCTAACCCCAGGTATATACTATGACCAATGTTTCCGCTCATACCCTCTCGTAACGTACGACGTAGCCCTAGGAAGGACGTGTAGGTAGTGTGTTAAGTGAGGAATCAAATGTACTAATATTTGAACCTCCCGTAGAATACTACGTGGTACGAAGGACGAGCCCCCGGCCTAGCTAGAGATGTTTAACCAGACTAACGCTTTCTAGTCTTAGTAGGAAGTTAAGAAGCCAAAGTACTATAAGGTTAAGGTTAGGAAGAAACGCCCCCTGGAGTTCAAGCTCCCAAGGTGATAGCTCGCGGCCCTTTCCTCACCGAAAGAACTGGGTACGGCAACTTTAAGGTATACCATGAGTGGATAGGTTATGACCTTAGAGGGTAGGAAGGTACCTACGGGAAGTGTGGGCTAACTAAGGCTCCTAGATACCTACTGAAGTGTAGATATAGCGTGGCCGTCCTGGCGAAGGTGTTACTAGAAGGAGTGTGGGTACCTAGGATCCTTACCTCGAGCTCGAAGAAGATGCTGTCTGCATTTGGAAGGTTCATGGCGGCAAAGGAGGGATTGGAAAAGGGGGAAGAAAATACCCTAGACGAGGAAGAAGAAGCGGAGTAGGCGACGGCCCATAACCGCGAGACAATTTGAAACGTGTTTTTCCTAGTATCTGTTAAAAAGGGGGCTTTTCTCTACGGAGTTTTTATGTACCTTAGCCGGCGGGAGAGTTGTGGGGGTAGGTGAGGCCCCCAAACGGTAAATAAGTGGCATGTATTAGGCCTGGATTCCGGTAGGGGGATCTCCTTGTGTTAAGTTAAGCCGTTGCCGGGGCCCTAGGCCCCGACACGTCCGAGTCGCCTTGTGCGAAAACCGTGGACGTAAAACAAATTCAATTCAATTCAATTACAAGATAATACGAAAAATAAAATAAAACGAATTCATCCAATTACAAGATAAGATCGTGACCCCCTCCAGAGCCGCCCTGACGGCCAGACGCTCCAACTCCCTACCAGGAACCACGCGCCCCGCCTCCCCCTCGCCACTAGGCCCGCTAAGGCCGAGCAGGGTGAGGAAGCCCACAGAGAAGGCACAGCATGCCCAGAATGCCTAGACAGCTCCGGGTACACCAGGCTAACGTGGCCGCAACAATGGCATATCACGACTCACTCTTCGCCACGGCGATCGACGAGAAGGCAGACGTGATCCTGGTCCAAGAACCATGGTGGGGCCACGGTAGAACAAGAACGGCCTGGGGATATGACATACACTGTCTCGGAGAAGGCGCGAGCTCGGTAGCATACACCCGGGCCGGAGACTGGGTACAGCTCACTGGGACCGTGGATGGGGAGTAACCAACGGCGACGTGGAGGTCCACGGGGTCTACAACAGGGCAGGAACCGAAGCCGTGGCCGCGGTCACGGCCATAAAAGGAAGGAGGCTCATAGTGGGAGGTGATTTCAACCTTAACCACCCGCTGTGGGCCAAAACAAAGACAGGAGGCCGAGGAGGCCCTAGGGCGCGAGCGATAGCCGACTGGGCAACGGGCAGAGGAGCGCGCCCCCTAATCACAACACCAACCCACAATAAGGGGGGAGTGCTAGACCTAGTGTTCAGTAACGTCGCCAGCGCCAGGGCAGAGGTAGCCCCAGAGCTGTGGACCGGCTCGGACCACTCCATAATATGAATAGAGGTCCTCCTGTAGCCACCGACCCGGAGGAAGCCGAAATGGGTGGTAAAGCCTCTGGACCGCTGGATGTTCGGAAACACCCTCAAGCAGCTGGCCCTAACGATCCGCCCCCTCCCGGCAGAACCCGACGGCACGGCCATCGAAGCCGCCTCCCAGGCCCTTAACGAGATCACGGCCCTAGCAATCCAACGCCACGGGACCCGGATCTATGACAACCCAAAAAGGGCCAGGTGGTAGAACAACAGCTACGAGGCGAGCAAGCGCTTCTACGCCTAGGACGGATCGGAACTAGGGTCCCGGGTCCACAGACACACCCTCCATGAAGCAAGGGTAGGCTATTACGAAGACCTAGTAAAGAGGGCGGGCTAGGAAACACTCTGGAAGGTCATGAAGTGGGGAAAGGAACCACAGGCGTAGGCAGTCCCGCCGCTTAGGCCGAGGGACGGGGGAACTGAGGCGGTTACGATCGAGGCAAAGGCACGGCTAGTCTTCAGAGAGCTAGTGGCCTTCGACCCTGGCGGAGACGTGGCCTTCGAGGCCCACGCCCCTAAAGGTACCCCAGAACTACGGATTAACCTACGACCGGAGTTAGAAGAGGTCGACGAGGCCTACGTGGGTAACAGGGTTAAGGTCACGGCGCCAAGCCCGGACGGTACCACCACGGCAATGCTGAGAGCGGCCTGGTGAGATACCAAGGTGGAAGGGGGGACCGAGGTCCGAAGCCGCTCGGCGCTAGTAAGGCTAGTCTACTCCATCTGTACCCACGCCATCGTAATAGGCTACTACCCAGATGCGTGGGAGGAGTCGGAAGTAGTTCTGCTCCCTAAGCCCAATAAACCGCGAGGGACAACAAGGTAGCTCCGCCCCATAGCCCTGATCCCGGTCTACGGCCGGGATCAGAGCGACTGGTGGTAAGAAGAGTTAGCGAAACGGCCCTCCGGGAACAGGCTTGTTACCTAAGGCTAGCCACCCACCCTCATAAGGTTCATCCGAAGCTTCTTAACGAACGGGAGGGTAGCATTAAGGCTAGACGGGGTAACCCACCTGACGAAAGTAAGCCTACCCTAAGACTCGCTACTGTCGCCGATCCTCTTCAGCCTCTACCTAGAGCCTCTGGCCCGGAGGGAGGGCCGAAGCCTCTACGCCGACGACCTTCTCATCTTAGCTAAGGGAAAGACCGAGGCCGTAGTTAAGGCGAACCTTACGAGACAACTTACGGCCACTAACAAGTAGGGGAGGGACAGCAATGTCCCCCTAGACCCGGCTAAGTACGAGTACACCCTCTTTAAGCCACCTAGGGCAGCCCCAAACCCAAGCCCCAACAGCAGCTCCGAAGTAAGCTCTAGTTCTGAGACCGACTCTGACCCTAGGCCAAGCCCTACCATACGTAAACACCCGGCCCTCAAGGTAGGCCTAGTACAAGCCCCCTATAACCCACTCCTTAAATGGCTAGGCGTATAGTTTGACCCGGGACTCACGTTCCAGGAACATATCAGGCACACGGCTACAAAAGGAGCTATGATTACGACACTTCTCCGTCGGATAGGGGGCCTAGACAGAGGCCTTCTCCCGTACCTCACGGTACAGGGCCTAGCAGTAGTAGCGCTCCCGAGGATAACCTACGTTACCGAGGCATGGTGGAACGGTAAGGAAGCCCTAGTCTAGGGGCTTTAACGGGTACTTAACTCCGGCCTCAGGGTAACCCTCCCGGCCTTCAAGACCACGCCTAAGATAGTTCTCTACGTCGAAGTAAGTTAGCTCCTAATCTACCTCGCCCTCGAGAAGCAGGCCTACGACTTCGCTACTAAAGTCCTCAACCTGAAAGTATAAGACGCTAGCCACCTAGTAATCAGCCGGCTAACGTATACATAAGGCAGAGGCCGAAGGGTAGATAGGACTTAGGTAACCTATCTCGAGGCCATGGCTAAGAAGGAAGGCTAGCTTCTACCAGTCTCTCTAGCCACGATTAGGCAAAAGGACAGATAATTAGTCCCGGGTATACGCTATGACTATGTTTCTACTTACATCCTCCCGTGGCGTACGATGTAGCCCCAGAAAGGACATATAATTAGTACGTCAAACAAGGAATCGAATGTACTAACGTTTAAGTCTCACTTAGGATACTACGTGGCACAAAGGACGAGCCCCCGGCCTAACCCGGGACGTTTAACCTAACTAATACCTTTTAGTCTTAGTAGGAAGCTAAGAAACCAAAATACCGTAAGGTCAAGGTCAGGAAGAAGTACCCCCCGGAGCTTAAGCTTCCGAGATAGTAGCTCGCGGCCCTCCTCGCCGAAAGAGCTGGGTACGGTGACTTCAAGGCGTACTATAAGCGGATAGGTTATGATCCGAGAAGGTAAGAAGGCTCCTGTGGGAAATATAGACTAACTAAAGCCCCTAGGTACTTGTTAAAGTGTAAGCATAGTACGGCCGCCCTAGTAGAGGCGTTACTAGTAGGAGTGTAGGTACCTAAGATCCTTACCTCGAGCTTGAAGAAGATGTTGTCCGTGTTTAGAACGTTTATGGCGGTAAAAGAAGAAATGGAAAAGGGGGAAGAAAATACCCCGGACGAGGAAGAAGAAGCGGAATGGGCGACGGCCTATGGCCGCGAGGTAATTTGAAATACGTTTTCTTAGCATCTGTCAAAGGGGGCTTTTCTCTACGGAGTTTTTATGTATCTTAGCCTGTAGGAGAGTTGTGGGGGTTGGTGAGGCCCTCAAACGGTAAATAGGGGTAAGAATCGGGCTTGGATTCCGGTAGGGGGATTTCCTTACGTTAGTTAAGCCGTTGCCGGGGCCTCGGCCCCAGCACGTCCGAGTCGCCTTAGGTGAAAACCCTGGACGTAGAACAATTCATTCAATTCAGACTTCTCCCGAACATCATTTTTCAAAGACGCTCTGACCAATCATGTTGCAGTATTGGCCACCACCTTAGGGAACGTTCAGTTCTTGAAACTCTCCTTCTCTTGGGTTGAGGATCCTAGAGTTGCCCATCTGATATCCTTATCATTAATACCACAGTCGGCGATACCGTGGTACACCGTGCTAGTACCCTTCGCCGCTGGTGCCGTGGGATCCGGCACTAGGGAAGGTAGTCCTTGATGGCTGTACGCCCAGTACCTCTCGCGAGGTCAGGATTCTAGGGGCTTGAGATGCCTAGCTTCCCTCTCTTTCTCACCTTCCAGGAGCGCGCGGGGCCGCTTATCGACAGGCTATTTCGACAGCCCTCGGAGCCCCGACTGTAACTACGACCACGAGCCGGCGACTCTCTTCGCCTACCTACCGGACCGCCGCCTCGACCTTTCAGGACTCTATCTCGATATGGCACCGGTGAGGCCCCTCGGGGTCAAGCTTTCGGGGGGGGGGGGGGGGGCCGCCCCCTCCCCTAACACGTTGGGTATCTTCGGATACTAACAACCTTTCCATGGCCTTCCATGGACCTAGCTACTGAGAGTTAGAAACGACAATCTCGGGCTCCTATTCGTAGGGCCAGCCCTACCCGCCGCCTTCGGGCACTGACCCTTCACCGGTCTAACACACGTTACCTTCGGGCATAAGCCCCTCACCGGGCCACGCCAATATCCCGGGCCTCCGTTCACAGAGCCGGCCCAGGTACCCCAAAACATAGGTAGTAACGGTCAGCCATGAAGCCGATACGACCGCCGAGCTAACCCAGGCTGGTACTTATTACTAGCTAAGACCTCCTAGCCCTTTACCGGGTTAATATACGCCGCCTTCGGACATAGGTCCCTCACCGGGCCACGCTAATACCCCGGGCCTCCGTTCGCGGAGCCGGCCCAGGTACTCTAAAAAAAGCCGACCTCCCTTTGCCGAGGCCGGCCACATGGACGGAAACAGTCAGTTACGTGCCGAGGTTGATACGACCGCCGAGCCAACCTAGGCTGGTACTTACCGCTAGTCAAGACCACAAAAGTCGCTTCCTCTACCTACCTTTTCCCCACTAGGATTTTTAACAAGGGAGAGGAACGACAGCCCTAAAGAAAGCTGAGAGAGTGGGTCTCTAGCTAACCCTACCTTTTCTTGTGTTGTCGGAAGGAGGATCTTCTTTTACCCGGAGTGATTAACCGGGGACCAAAACGCCGGGTGAAAAGCGAGCTTGCCGGGAGTAGCGTCTGACTGAACGGACGACCAGACGGCCATGACTAAGGCGGGGGACTCCGAAGCTAACATCTCTCCACGTTATGTAGGTAGGCCTGAAAAACCTATCCTCGATCCCGGGAGTTGTCTATACTAGTTACAATGGCCTCGAGTGGGAGGCTAGTGTCCGAGGAGGAGGAGGAAACCCGGTTTGGTGTGCGATTCCGTGGAAGTCTAGCCGTGGGGGATTCTATGAACGGCACGGTATAGCTTAGCCAAGTAGCCTTGGCGGGGCTAAGGGCCCCGCCACGTCCGAGTCGCCAAGAGCGAAAACCCGGGACGTTAAACACTTCAAATCAAATTCATTCAATTACAAGATAAGTTTCCTACACAACAACACCGCAACGAAGGTTCGTGATGCCACACCGACGCACAATTGCGTTCAATGCTAATATTGTCGTCATAGATCAATTCTACGCCATCGGAAGCACCGAATTCGAGCTTTTCCGGCCTCAATACCGTTGCGCGCGCCCGCAGGAACCCGATGCAAGATGCCGACGCAGGAATCCGACCCCGCGCGTGCGACCGCACTTAAAGACCAAGACTTTCCCGATCAGTGGAGGTGCAAAGGAGCTGTCTACCACCAAGAAAAGGCGTGAACCTAGCCCATCGGAACCTCCAGTGCCAAGAAAGATCACTCGAAGTGGTCGCATAGTGCGGCCGACGGTCAGGACACTAGGCTTGGATTGATCTGGCACTTCAAAGACTGCGGATTTGGCGTTTTCCGGGCTCAGGGCGTTATTGAAGCAATTGCGCGCGCGGCACTTGGAGGACCGCGGATTCGGCACTTTGACCACCCATAGGCTTGTCATAGTTGTAGTGGCTCAATTGAGCATCATTGTGCATCGCAAGCATGATGTTTGGTATCACTTTGTATTGTTTTGTATGGTAAAATTGGTGTGTAGTGATATTTTACATGGCAGTTGCCATGTATAACGATGCTGGTGGCAACCGGGGGGGCTGGCAATGGCAGAATCCTTGGTGGTGCGGCAGAATTCATAGTCGATGGGGGTCAAGGAATTTTTTCCCATACATAACCCTAACCCTGCACTGGATAAGCTCTAGCAAAAGGATGAGTGCCGCCCTAGCAAGTCCATTTCCTTCAGCTCTCTCCCTTCTTTTAATTTTTTCGAAAGAATCGGACCAATCATAACCACGGGATTCGCTACCCCAAAAACACCACATCCTAATCACGACCTTTCTTCGCCTCCGGGCATCTCTACCCACCCTGACAACTCACGCGCGGCCCGCGCACGCTCCCAACATGGCGCCTGAGCAACGCCCACCACACGCCAACCTGGCCGACTACGCCAGGAAGCTACAAGCCGAACACGACGCCGAGTACCTAGCGAAGTGGGAGGTGATTAAGACCCTCTCCGAGGCCCTCGATCAAGGCTTCGCGAAGATCCCTAAGGGCGAATACCACGTCCGGTGGGATAGGAAGACCCTCCTAGGGATTAAGGAGGTAATCTACCGGACGGTAGGAAACGCGAAGACCCCGACAGCGTCGGGCACTAAGGCCTCGCCCACCCCCACACCCTACGTAGGCATCGACAACGGATCAATACAGACGCCGCCCCCGGGAGCCTACGTGGCACCCACGCCAAGGAACAACAGGGCCACCTATTCAACCAACCTACCTATCCCGACAGGGACAGTACTACTACTAGCCTAGTCGACTAAGGAGACGACCTAACCGAGGGCCGCCATAGTACAGACCTAATTAGGGGCCGCCACGACAAAGGCTGCTAACCCGGCTAACGAATAGAAAACGGCCCCAACAGAGAAGAACCTAAGCTAGGCCTCCAAAGCAGCGGCCCCCGGGGGGCCTACCAACGTCAACCTTAGGCTAAGATCTAAGCTAACTATGAAGCTAGAAACTGGGCGAGACAGGTCTAACTCACCAGCACTAGGAAGGTTAATACTCACGGTCCCGGTCGACTATCCGTAGGCCAAAGTAACGGCTAAGGAAGTCAACTTAGGCCTACCTAACGTGATAGGAATGAAGCTAGCAGCTATGAAGGCTACAATCAAAGGTAACGGATAGTTAGTCTTCCTAAGAAAAGAAAACTAGGACAAGAGGACCGATACCATGGCAAAGGCTAAGATAGTAAGGATATTTCTTTAAAAGAACATAGAGTAAATTACCTACGCCCTAAAGAAAATACCTAGGTTAACTATAACCCTAAAGAGACCCCGTAAGATCACGGAGGTCATAATAAAGTAAGAGACATAGGCCTCGACAGAGGTCCTACCTATAAAAGCGACCCGGACTAGGAACGGGACATAACTAGTATCGTTCGACGATACCTATATCCTTACGAAAACCTTTAAGCTGTTTAGGTCCGTAATCATGAGGAGACTTCCGCCGAAAAGAAAGATTGTACTGTACGAGACGTACTATAGGTTCTACTAGGTAAGAGACTACATAGTAAAGGTAGTATACGGTAGGTATGGCCATAAAGAATATATAGACAAGTACTTAGAATCTCCGTAATGTCTTAACTACTTAGGACTACATAGACTAGATAACATAGGTATATATATACTAAGACCTAGAGTAACAAGCGAAGGACAGCCCTTGTTCTTAGGAAGGAAGGATATCAAGAAAGGAAGGGAGACAGAGGCTAAGGCCCGTCGGACTAAAGTAACTGTCTTAGCTATGAAAGAGGCGAAGGTAGCGAGGGCCGAAGTTACTAAAAATAAGATAGTTATAGATAAGAAGGTCTCTAAGGGAAGGAGAGAAAAGACCTTCATTAAGGCCAAAGCTAAGGCTGAGATAAGAGCTAAGAAGGCGGCGGTAGTATAAGCGGCCTTACCTACGCTAGATAAAAGAACCTTAGGACAGACCGATTTCATAGATATCTATAAAATAATCTCCGTCCTAAGTAAACAACCAGAAGACGTCCCCCTACTAACCGTCGAAGACAGAGAGATGACAAAGGCCCTAGAGCCCATAGGAAATGTTAAGACCCTAGTAAGTAATACGATATTTAATATCTTCGAAGTCTTAATTACCTAAGAAATCGATATGATTATAGCGGAGAAATAACCTAAGGAAGCCTTAGAATAGGTAACCTAAGAGATCATAAGGGTAATAGGTAAGAGAGCTAGGACCTATGATAAGGAAGAGCTTAAGGTACTAAAGGCTTATGGAAAGAAGCTTTAAATAACGGCTAAGAAACACGGCCTTAGGGTTAACTAGGTATAGATAGCTAGGGCTATGGTAACGGCGGTATAAGACTAAGTAAACTAGAAGCTAACCCTAGAGACTAACCTCGAAACTTACTTCTAGATAATATATAAGGCTATAGAAATCAATGAGGACATGGACTAAGAGAACATTTAAGGAACCTACTAGGTAGTACGATAATAGAGAGAGGAACTATTCCGGAGTATGTAGACGTACCTTAAGGAATAGGTAGTAAAGAAAGATACCTAGGTAGAACTAATATGTAAGGTAATTAGACTAGGGAGACCCTTAGTAAAGTTACCTAGTAACGACATTCCGTCTAGGAAGTTCTTACTAATGCCGAACCTTCATAAGGGGACGGTAGCTTTAATTATACGAGGTATCTTTTCTAAGAACGTGTCATCTAACCCTTAGAGAAGAGGATATATCTAGATCTTATAAAGAAACTTACTATTAATCGTATGTAGATACCAGGGAGTTAGCTTCTTACTTAGATCTATAAGACTACTATCTCCCTCCTTACTAGGTACTTAATAGGAAGGGATAGAACTAGGTACTTTTATATATAAATAATTAAAGTTCTTATAGGAAATGTTACTAAGACCTTCGTATGTTATAACTTCCTATTTGACTAAGGAACCTAAGGTAAGTACGACCTAGTCCTCGTCTAGGAACTATAGTACTTGACAGAGAGTGATAAGACGAGAGTGTACCTAGCTTATGTAGCCATAGTAAGAAATAGAACATATAGTAGACCGGGGGTAACCGTTTATTATGTTAAGAACTAGGACTAGGAACTAATAGGTAACTTCCGATTAGGGAACATAGTAGAGGTCGAAAACGGGAGGCTACGAGTCTTCTTAGTTTATAAGAACGTGAGGACTTAGCCCTCCTACATTTAAGAAGTTCTAAGGTTAAGTAGGGGAGATAAGGAGTTCCTAGTCACGGGAGACTTTAATGTGAGATATCTACTTTAGTAAGCTGGGAGATATATAGGGCCGGTAATAGAAGTTATAGTTACGTAGACAAATAGAGAGGGACTATATCTTCTAATCTAAGATATATCGACCCGGGGAAGGAATGTCTTAGACCTTATATTTTATATAGACCTATAGGCCTACGGTAGTGTTGAGAAGGATAAGGCTATAGGATCGGACTATCTCTTCCTAGAGATGATAATGTTAGGAAGAACTAGCTGGAAGAATCCTGCCTAGAAGCTTAGCCTATCTAAGATAGAAGACTAGGTTACCGGAGTGAAGGAGATGGCCTAAGAGCTTCTTATGGAGGTAAGTAGAAGATAGGAAATAGAAGAGGCTACCTAAAAACTTTAGGAGACCTTAGAGTAACTATTACGGAGACACGGGAAAAGGGGGTAGTCTAATAGGAAAAGGTAGCCGTAGTAAAATGAGGAACTCGAGGTAGTAAGGATATATCTCTAGGTAACCGAAGATTAGAAAGACGAAAGGATATAGGCCCTAGTATATACGGCGTATAGAAGAAAGGTTAGAATAACCTATATAAGATATTAACACGAAAAGGTTTAAAAGATAACTAAACTAAGAAACTTATAGAAAGTAATAAGGTAACGGGAACACTAGGTACTGGTAGACGCCCTACTAAGCTTTATCCTAAGGGGAGGGGGTCTAGCTAGCTGTACGGTAACATATACGGCGGCTATTATATATAATGAACTAGTAGTACTACGGTACAGTTCCGATCTTACGGACACTAAGTACTTTAGTATCTTATAACTTAAACTACTACGGTACATACTGTAAAGTACTAAGGTTATAGAGGAGGAGGCTTACTAGGTATACTATGAGGTACAGACGATGGTATTAGGTCTAGACGAAGTGACGATAGCTATACTAAAGGCCGTTTAGTATAATGAGATAATAGGCCTAAGTAAAAAAGTAGCTAAGACTTCCTTAGCCCTCGTAGTTATACTTACTACTCTATATAAGACGTATCTACAGGTAAGATAGTACCTTAAAGTATAGAAAGTCGTAAAAGTAGTACCTATCCCTAAGATAAGATACTTTAGAACGAACATAAAGGGCCTAAGACCGATCTTACTCCTACCTTACGTCGAGAAAGACTTAGAGAGATTAGTAATAAAGAGAATAAAAGTCTTAGCTATATAAAAAGGCCTTATCTACCTATAATACATAAGTAAGATATTATAACGATCGGTAACGGACTTACTAATAATAATAATCTATAATATAAAAGATATATAGGTAAGAGGCCTAGTAATAAGGGCGGTCACGGTAGATATAGAAGGTACTTTTAATATAATATAAAAGTAAAGACTAAAATAAAAGCTTATAGAGACGGGGTAAGACCATACCATAGCTTACTTCTATACTACCTTCTTAATAGACCGAGTTACTATGATTAGAGAAGACCTAACGAAAACTTAGTAACTAATATCGGAAAGACTACTATAAGGCTCTTTCCTCTTACCTATCCTTTTTATACTATATCTCATAGTAATAGTAAAAGACGACTAAACCTACTACTACGCGGACGATATCATAGTTATTATGATAGGTAAGACAGAGAAATCGGTTTAGGCTAAACTTACGGTAAGGCTCGGGAAGTTCTTAACCTAGAGAAAGAGTAACGAAGTCCCTTTTAACAGTACGAAAAGTAAATATATTCTTTTTATACCAAAGAAAGGCTTAAGACTAGACATCCTCGTATAAAAAGTCGTCGTATCGTATAAAGAGATACTTCGGTAGCTAAGAATATGATTTAATCCGTTATTATACTTTAAGACGTATATAAAGGCGGTAATAATGAGAGGTAAGTTAACGACTATATTCCTAGACTACATATTAAGTAAGGTTAAGGAACTAACCTTAAGGCTCACGGTCTAGGCGGTTAAGACAATTCTCCTACTAACGTTACTATATGTAGCGGAGACGTGGTACGGCTAACACGGCAAGTATTTCGTCAACGACACGCTAGACGTGGTAGTTAACAACGGCCTCTAAGTGGCGTTACTAGCATAGAAAACTATAAGAACTATGGTATTATACCTAGAGTCCAAAGTTCCTATGGTCTAATACCTAGTCGAGGCTCGGAAGGATACCTTTACGAGAAGGCTTATCCGACTAGGCCGGACATACCTAGTAATCCGAAAGTTACATAAGCTATATATCCCTAGTAAAAAGGACGATACGTTCTTAGAAAAGATCACCTAACGTATTAGGGAGGCGTCCTTCTTATACGACGACTTCTTCTAGACTAAAGAAGTAGGGAAAGAGACTCCGATAGAAACCTTAACGGTAGCTACCGCCCTAAATAAAGAATAGAAGGACCGCTACGTGGAAGAAAGGAGACGCCGGCTATAGTAGTAATGGTAGGACGGAGCCCCCGAGAACTACCGATACTAAGAGATCTGTTAGAAGGACAGGCTACCGGAACTGGCCCTATCCCGTAAAGTATACGTGGCCTTACTGGTAGAAAGGACCGGTCACAGGGACTTCAAGAAGTACTACGAACGGTTTAGCTATGACCCGGGAACTTAGGGGCCTTACGAATGTAATACCTATAAGAACCGGGGATACATGTTCATATACTCGCTTAACGTAAAGACACTACCTATTTACAATAGCAACTTACTACAGATGGTATAAAAGAGGTCTAAGAAGTGGCTCGACCTGTTTGGGAGCTTCGTGGATAAGCTACCAGGAAGAAAATACTAGTAATAACGAAAGCGGAAAGAAAATACTATACAGATTGACACCGAAGAGGAGCCTACGGAAAGGGCCCTAATAGATTAAGAACAAAGAGGGTGGCTTTTCTCCACGGGGGTTTTTATATACCTTAGACTGATGGGAGAGTGAGCCGGGTAAGTAAGGCC
This sequence comes from Lasiosphaeris hirsuta, assembly GCA_030549175.1. Lineage (NCBI taxonomy): Eukaryota > Fungi > Ascomycota > Sordariomycetes > Sordariales > Lasiosphaeriaceae > Lasiosphaeris > Lasiosphaeris hirsuta. Next base: position 227,254 of record JAUKUA010000009.1, read on the forward strand.
CGGAAGCGGCATTTAAAAGGGGTTCGGAACTCGGGGAGGAGCATGGTATTGTCGGCCCGGGGACCCCGGGCCAGGTTTCTCTTAGCGACGGACTCGGGCGGTAGATCTCCTTTCTGTAATAGGCCCTGGGCCTCAGGAGTTTACGGGGACTTTGAGAGCCTCGCTGTGCGATTGCCCCTACGGGGCATAACCCTACATAATAAATAAATCAATCAATCAATTAATCAAGTCCATTTCCTTTACCCATATAAGTAATTACCGTTAACACAGCTCTCTCCCTTCTTTTAATTTTTTCGAAAGAATTAAACTAATCATAACCCCGGGACTAGCTACCCCGAAATACCACGACCTGATCACGACCTTTTTTCACCTCCGGGCATCTCTTCCTACCCTGACAACTTACGCGTAGCCCGCGTACACTCTTAATATGGTACCTAAGTAACGTCTACCACACGCTAACCTGGCCGACTACGTTAGGAAGCTATAAGCCGAATACGACGCTGAGTACCTAGCGAAGTAAGAGGTTATTAAGATCCTTTCCGAGGCCCTAGACTAGGACTTCGTAAAAATCCCTAGCGGGGAATACCACGTCCGTTAGGGAAGGGAGACCTTCCTTAGGATCAAGGAGGTAATCTACCGGACCGTAGGAAGAGCGAAGACCCTGACAACGTCGGGTACCGTACCTTCTTCCACTCCCTCGCCCTACGTGGGCATCGACAACGGCTCGATCCAGACGCCGCCTCCGGAAGCTTACGTAGTACCTATACTAAGGAACGATAGGGCTACCTACTTGACTAACCTAAACCCCCTGGTAAGAACAGTACTATTACTAGCCCCGTTAACCGATAAGACGACTCAACCGAAGGACGCTATCTCCTAGGCTTAATTAGAGGCTACTACGATAAAGGCTACTAACCTAGCTAACGAATGGAAGACGGCTCCGAGGAAGACCTCGAGTTAAGCCTCTAAGGTAGCTACCTTAGGAGGACTAATTAACATCGACCTAGGTACGAAACCTAGGGCAAATACAAAGCCCGGCGCCGGATAGAAAAATAGGTCTAGCTCACTAGTACTGGGTAAGTTAATACTCACAGTACTAACTAAGTACCTATAAGTCTAGGTAACAGCCGGTAAGATTAGCCTAGGATTATCTAACGTGATAGGAATAAAGTCGGTGATAGTAAAAGTTACTATCAAAGGGAATAGATAGTCAGTCTTCCTACGTAAGAGAGACTAGGATAAGAAAACCGATACTATGGCAAAGGTTAAGGTAATAAAGATACTTCTCTAAGAAAACGTAAAATAGATTACCTACGTCCTAGAGAAAGTACCTAAGATAACCATGACCTTAAAAAGACCTCGTGAGGTCATAGAGGTCATGATAAAACAGGAGGTATAGGCCTCGATGAAGATCTTATTTATAAGAGCGGCTTAGACTAGAAGTAAGGTATAGTTAGTATCGTTCGATAATACCTACATCCTTACAAAGACCTTTAGGCTATTTAGATTTATAATCACGAGGAGACTTTTACCGAAAAGAAAGATCTTACTATACGAGACATACTACGGGTTCTACTAGACAAGGGACTATATAGCGAAGGTAGTATATAGTAAGTATGGCCATAAGGAATATACGGACAAGTATCTTAACTTACTACAATGTCTTAACTACTTAGGACCATATAGGCCTAATAACATAGATATATGTACCCTTAGACCGAAGGTTACGAATGAGGGACGGCTCCTATTCTCCGGTAAGACAGATATTAAAGAAGAAAGAAAGGTAGAAGCTAAGGCTTATAAAGATAAGACAGCCGCCTAGGAAAAGAAGGAGGCTAAGGTAACGAAGAAAACGGAGGTTATAATCAAGGTAGTTATAGAAAAGGAGGTCTCTAGGGATAAAAGAAGAAAAACCTTTTTAAAGACCGAGGCTAAGGCTAAAGTTAAGACTAAGGAGGTTATAACAACGTAGATTATCTTACCTATATAAGATAAAGAGACTTTAGTAAGAATAGAGTCGACAGATATTTACAAAACGACCTCTCTTATCTTAATCCTTATTATATAGTTAGAAGACGTCCTCTTACCGACTATCGAAGATAAGAAAATGATAGAAGCTTCCGAACCTATAGGTAACATCGGAACCCCGGTAAGTAACGTAATATTTAGTACCCTAGAGGTCCTAATCGTATATAGTATCGATATAATTACGGCGGAGAAATAACCTAAAGAGGCCTTGAAACAAATAACCTAAGAGACCATAAGGGTAATAGGTAAGAAGGCTGAGACCTACGATAAAAAAGAGTTAAGGGTATTAAAGGCTTATGGGAAAAAGTTTTAAGTAACAGCCAAAAGATATAACCTTAGAATCGACTAGATGTTAATAGTTAAGGTTATAGTAACAGCGGCCTAAGGCCGAGAAAACTAAAAACCGGTAATAAAGACTAACCTCAAATTATATTTTTAAATAATATATGAGGTTATAGAAATCGACAAAGACATAAACTAAGAAGATATCTAAAGTACCTATTAGACAGCTTAATAATAAAAGAAGGAACTATTCCGAAGTACATAGACATACCTTAAGAAATAAGTAGTAAAGAAGGATACTTAGACAAGATTAGTAAAAGAGATAATCAAACTAAAAGAACCCTCGGCAAAATTACCTAGTAATGATACCCCATCTAAGAAACTATTACCGATACCGGTCTTATAAAAGATAATATTAACTCCGATCATAAGAAATATCTTCTCTAAGAATATATTACCTAACCTCTAGAAAAGAAGATACGTCTAGATCTTATAAAGGAACTTACTACTAATTACATAGAGACATCAAAGAGTTAGTTTCTTACTAGAGTCTATACAATTACTATCTCCTTCTTTATTAGAAATCTAATAAAAAGAAATAAAACTAGATATCCCAATATATAAATAATCAAAGTTCTTATAGGAAATATTATAAAGACTCTTATATACTACGACTCTCTACTTAACTAAGAAGCCTAAGATAAATATGACTTAGTCCTTATCTAAAAATTATAATATGTAACAAAGAATAAAAAGACGAGAATATACCCGGCCTATGTAGCCTTAATAAGAAATAAAACATATAATAGGCTAAAGATGACTATTTACTACGTTAAGAACTAAGACTAGGAACTAATAAGTAACTTCTAATTAAGGGACATAATAAAAGTCAAAAACAAGAGACTTTAAGTCTTCTTAGTTTATAAGAACATAAAAACCTAGCCCTCTTACATTTAAGAAACCTTAAGGATAAAAAGAAGGAATAAGAAACTTTTAATCACGGAAGACTTTAACACGAGATATTTACTTTAATAAGCTAAGAGATATATAAAGTTAGTAGTAAAAGCTATAACTATATAAGTAAATAGAAAAAGACTATAACTCTTAATCTAAGACATACTAACCCGGGGAAAGAACATCTTAGACTTAACATTCTACTTAGATCCGTAAGCTTATGGTAACGTTAAGAAAGATAAGGCTACGGGATCGGACTACTTACTTATCGGAGTAACGATATTAAAGAGGACAAAACGGAAGAACCTCTCATAGAGACTCAGTCTATATATATTAAAAGACTAAGTAACTAAGATAAAGAAGTAAGCCTAAAACTTTCTTATAAAGATAAACGGGAGATAGGAAATAAAAGAGGTTACTTAAAGAGCCTAAGAGACTATGAAATTACTATTATATAAGTATAAAAAAAGGAAATAGTCTAATAAGAAAAGGTAGCTATAATAAAATAAAAAGCTTAAGGAGGTAAGAACATACCTCTAGGTAGTTAAGAACTAAGGAGACAAAGAGATATAAGCCCTAGTATAAATAGTATATAAAGAAAAGTTAAGATAACCTATATAAGATATTAATATAAGAAGGTTTAAAAGGTAACTAAACTAAAAGACTTATAAAAGGTAATAAGGTAACGAGAATACTAAGTACTAATAGACGTCCTTCTGAGCCTTACTCTAAGGGTAAGGAGACTAACAAACTATACGGTAATATATATGGTAGCTATCATATATAAAAAGCTAATAGTACTATAATATAGTACTAACCTTATGAACGTAAAATACCTCGGTATCTTATAGCTAAGGTTACTATGACATATCTTATAAAGTATTAAAGTCATAAAGAAAGAAGCTTATAAGACGTACTATGGAATATAGACAATAATATTAAGATCGGACGGAGTAATAATAGTTATATTAAAGGCTACCTAATACGATAAGATAATAAGCCTAAGTAAAGAAATAACTAAGACCTTCTTAGCTTTCGTAGTTATATTTACTACCTTATATAGGACGTACTTATAAATAAGATAATATCTTAAGATATAAAAAGTTACGAAAATAGTACTTATGTCACACTGGTAGGCTCACCTAGGTCAACAGGGTCACTGATCTCCTTGACCGAGCCCTACACCAGCGGCACGAACCACACATAAGAAGCACATACCCATTGACCCACGAACATCCATCATAGATCACGTAGATAAGGGAACTATCACAGAGGATGGCCACAACGTGGCTCAACCTCGGGACATGATCCTACGCGTGGCTTATGGCCTATTCAGCCGGCACATAGGTCAGCGGATTCTCCTAAAGCACCTACGGGTCATAACGGAATGCCTAGAACTACTTACAAGCCAGAGTAGCCGTACAACGGACCTTACCTACGCTAGGTAACGTCATCAGACTTTAGATTTGTCATAGATAAGCCATTTAACCTTAGTATCGTGGTTAGGGCCTGTACAGTCAGCCCAGACCCTGTAACTGGTCTTTCGAATCATGGACCTTCCCGCTATCGCTGGTATTCCTTTGGAAGACCTGGAACCCGACGTTCTCCGGAGTCTAGCTTTAGTGGTGACAAGTGGCCGCGATCTCCGCGTGTAAGTTATGAAGGGAACCGTTACTATGACAGCCGACCTGGGGATTAACTTAACAGTGTTGTGGCTAACGTAAGTACTAAGGACGTGAAGGAACACCTGTAGCAATGGATACTATGCCGCTAGAGTTGTATGGATAAGTACTGATACCGGCCGTGGACCGACGTGTGATGGGCCGGCTTTACTTGGCTTGTAGCCACGGATTTGTAGGGCGTGAGAGACGGGCGGCTAAAAAGGAGATTTAGGACTGACGGGTGGCTAGGAGGATCTTTCAGATATTTTAGTATCCTTGTATCTTATACATAGCCTTCTATAAGAAGGACAGGTACGCTGTGATGGATCCTCGAGAGGAAGAAGCTCTCTAGTTCTTTTTGGACAAACTTAGAAAGATTATTAGCTGAACTTTAATGAAGTTGAGGGGTAATATAACCTTGTGAACCCTTCTGTTTCTCTTAACTTGTAACTACGAAGTATTATATCTTATCTTCTGTTAGATCATTCCATCTCCTTAAACCTCCTTCTCCCTGGCTCTCTACCACTTTGTATTATGATAGTTAACTCCCTTACCGTTTTGTTCTAAACCTTTAAATCGGACTTTAAGTTTTATTAAGCCTTGTAAAGATCAAGTCTCTAAGTTTATCGTGTGAAAGCTTTGAACTAGACCAATAGTAATTATCGGGATGGTTCGTTAAACGGTTAAGTCGAGAGTTAGGAAAAGGTTAAAGCTTTGTAGTCTAACTTTTTATTTAATATCTTACCTTGTGGTTGTTATATCTCAGACCTTTATAGGCTGGCCTATGTTACAGATAATCTTTCTTCTCTACGAATAACCTTTTCGCTTGCTACTTCATCTATAATAGCCGGCTATCCTATGTTATACTTAGCTATACTTCGGGGTCGGGAAACCGAGCTTAATCTTAGAACCGACCTTATGATCTAGGAACCTCCCGAGATAGAAGTATAAACTATTAAGAAGTTTCCTATATTCCTATTAAGCTTAGAGACTCTTGTTAAACTATCTTAATAGTTTATTTATCTCTATAACTAAGTTACTAAAGCTTATAAAGAACTTTACTTCTTTATTAATAATACGTGTGAGAATAAGGAGAGGCTCGACTTACTTATTTTAACATTTACTACCTTAGTTACTGACTACTAGTTAATAGTATAATACGTTAAGATAAACTAATATGTTTTTAAAAGTACTTAGTAGAAATTAGAAGCTTCTTATACTACTTTTGGTATCGAGGTTAATTAAAAATTAGCCTAGTTTACTACTTAAATAGCCTAACGTAAAAAATCTCTTAATCTTATTATCGTATATACAGAAGCCTTCCGTAAGAAGATTACTAAATAAAAGTTATGATAGGTATAATAAGTACGGGATTAAGAAGTACGGGTCAGGGAATAAAACGCTAAGCTTGTCAGAGTCAAAGAACTTCTTTATATCTAAGAGAAGAAATAAACTCGATAAGATTATTACAATATAGAATTTAGTTATTAGTTTACTACGGCCTAAAGCTAGCTTAATTCCCTCATGGTACTTTAGTAACTTAGAGTATCACGAACTCCGAAGGACTAAGAACTATTTGATTAGCTTAAGGCCTATTTTAATAACCTCGTCGAAGAAGCTTTCGTATTAAGATTAACATAAGTAAGACCTTATAATAAGGAATAAATTATCTAAAGGGCTATAATACGTTTATAAAAAATCCTATCTGTTAAACCTTTACGATAGCCGTTATAACCGTTTAAAAAATCAACCTTTATATGATACTTCGACTAAGACGAAGACTCCCTCTTAGACCGTAACCTCTAAAGAAGGGCTACCTAAGAAATCTCGGCATAAGCCCGGAAATAGGTAGATAGTATGTAAAATTCTGATACTAAAATGAGAAGTGGAAACATAGGAGGAAACTTACTTCCCTATTATACTAAGATAGGAATATTACTTCCCTTAGATAACGGTAATAATAATAACGACTCCGATAACGATCTTTATCGTACGAGTCTACCTCCCGGCTCTTCCGGACTACTAAGAGGCTTATTAGGGCTTCCGGGACCCCTAGGACCTTAGGGTCTGGGCTTCCGGAGCCCTTTATCTCTACGTGACCTTATAGTAATTTTTCTCGACCTCGTCCGTACTAACTAGGACCTGATTTATAATAATACTAATATGATTTGGAAATCCCGTGGTTAAGGTACCGCCGTAACTATGACGAAACCCGAAAAGTATAATAAAAAGGATAAAAGTAAGTTTGAGACATGGTAACGTTTTGTCAAAGAGTACTTTAGTATCTATGAATAAAGCTTCCTCGACGACAAGGTTAAGATTAACTTTATTAGTACTTTTACTAAAGGTATTACCTTCGAATGGCATTAGAAAAGAGAGACTTAGATTAAAAAGCTTAGCCTAGTAAATCAGTGGAATAACTATATTACTACTATAGTTAAACGTTTCCGTAACCTAGTATAAAGAGTTAAGAACTACGAGGTTATGAAGACCCTAACCTATGATAGAGATATAAACAAATACGTGACTAAGCTTTAAGAGCTTAATTACACCGTCGATCTTAGTAGTTAGGCCTTATAATTGCTAGTTATTTATACTATCTCCGACGTTATAATAGACTTAATCTATTTATGTATGAAATATCTCTTTACCGATGATGTTAACTTTCTTGAGGCTGTTGTAATTACTAGCTTAATTTATGAGGATAAAATAAAAAATTGCGAAATTAATCATAAGGCCAAGTAGGGAAAAGGAGAGTTTACTTCGAATAGTAAGGAATGTTCGAAGAAGGATAATTATTAAGAGGAAACTAATACCTCTAGCTTCCGTTCCAGTTTAGTACCCATAAAAGAAAAACCTAAGAAAGGCTTAAAACGGAAGTAACAAGACAAGGAGGATAACTCTTCGGTATCTATCCGAACAAAGTACTGGTAAACTTATAAGGAAGCTGTCGCCGGGATAGAATAAGCCGAAATTAACAAACATAAGGTAAGTAAGGAATGTCATTACTGTAGACGTCAAGGCTATAACACTTTTAAATGTTATAATAGAAAAACCGAGGATAGTAAGAATATCTCTAAGTTACCTAGAAAGATCTCTAAAGTTAAGACTAAATGTAGAAGAGATAAAAAGGAAGATACTTCTTCCTAACTATCGAAAAAGGTTAAGGTATCTATAATAATAGAAAAAGATTATCCTAAGCTCTTTTCTTATATTGTTAAATTATCTGATAATGAAGATATATCGGATTTTTAATAGGTACCTCGAAACTCGTAGCATCAGAAATCATACCTCGATTTGTCGTAACCTCTGCTAGAAAATGTACTAACCTTAACACTAAGAAACCTTATCATAAGAAGGTTAAGCGAAGTTATGAACTATATCATAGTACTTATAAGATTGTTTCTATGACTATCGTCTATTACGGAACTAAGAAAATCTCTCTTTGAGTACTCTTAGACCTTGGTACCTTTAGCCCGGTTATGAGCTAAGACCTTGTCAAAAAATGGAATATCTCTTATATATATAAAACGATCTCGAAACCCTTAGAAGCTTTTAATAGAACTATCAACCTTAAATTAGGTAAGAAATATACTAAGGAAATCGTTCTATAGTACTAAGTAAAATACCTCTCTCACCTCGTGTTTAAAATCTCTTCCCTTAACGTAAAATGTAACATTCTTCTTTTATACTAGTAACTATAACAGTACTAGCTAGACTATCTGTAGGATCTTAATATATCGAAAGTAACTTTTAGTTCTGACTACTATCGACGAAATTATACTTCTCTTATAATCTTAGGAAGTAAAAGCTCTATTGTAAATATTACGGCTTCTTATATCTAAAACATTTCTAAAAGATTTAGGAACTTTATCCCTTTAGTATCTTTTAAAGCGGCTTAACAGCTATTAGATTATTAGCCTTAGGACTATGTAATTGATATCATTAGAGACGAGAAACTCCTATAGGAACCTCTTTATCTTATATTACCTTTAGAAAAGAAAATCCTTCGTAAATGGTTAGACCAAATGCTTAAGGAAGGTAAGATATGGGAATCAAAATTATCATACTCTTCGCTCATTTTTTTTATAAACAAGGAAATATTATTAGAAAAGGTAGTTATAAGGAATCTAGAAAATCTCTGTCTTATGGTCGACTATTAAAAGATTAACGAACAAATAGTAAAAAACCGTTACCTACTATCTCTAATTACTAAACTTTAAGACGTCCTCGCCAGATCTGTTATCTTTACGAAGATAGATTTAAAGTCGGGCTTTAACTTAATTCGGATAAAAAAGGATTACGAATAGAAAATAACGTTCCGAACTTATTATGGTCTTTTCGAGTTTAACGTGATATCCTTTGGCCTTACTAATATTCCCGTTACCTTTTAAGGTATAATAAATCATATCTTTTAAGACCTTATTAACTAAGACTTCCTATCTTACATTAACGACCTTCTCATTTATATAAGTTTTAAAGAAGAATATAACAAAATTGTCGTTAAAGTCCTTAAGTAACTTTAGAAGTATAACCTTACTATTAACCCTACTAAGTATATATAAGATATTAAGGAATTAGAATATCTAGGCTATATTATTAGTATTAAAGGTATCGTAATGTCAAAGGATAAGATAGAATGTATCCTTTTATAAGAACAGTCGAAATCGGTAAAAAGAGTCTAGTAATTTAATAGATTTACGAACTTTTATAGACGTTATATCAAAGGCTACTTATGTATTACTAAATTACTTACTGATTCTATAAACCTTACCTAGAAAACCTAGACGTAGAATAATTAGATAAACGTAGTATTTAAAGCGTTAAAGAAAGCCTTTATTAAAGCTCTTATTTTAGTCTATTTCGATCTTAATAGACTACCTATTATCGAACCTAACGTATTAGACTATATATTAGGTAGAATAATGTCACAGAAGTAAGATGACGGTAAGATATATTTTGTGGCGTTTTACTTAAGGAAACTAATCTCTGTAAAAATTAACTATGAAATCTATGACAAGGAACTTCTAATAATAGTTAATTACTTCTAGCGTTAGAGATATTATCTTGAAGGCGTTAAGTACTGTATCGAAGTCTTCTCGGACTACCGTAATCTAGAATACTTCTAGACTGCTAAGGTCCTTAACTGCCGCCAAGCCCGATAGACTTAGTAACTCGTTACCTTCGATTTCGTTATTAATTTCCGTCCCGGTATATAAAATGCTAAGGTAGATACTTTCTCGCGGTATGAAGAGTACCTTCTAGAAGGAGAGGATGAAAACTAGCTAATAACCTCTGTTTTAAATGAAGGGTATTTCTCTTATTCGGAGGTTCCGATATTTATACTTTTAAAAATATACCTTTGTAACATTTTAATATTAAAATGGAACGAAGAATTCTTCGAGTAAATTAAAGTTACTACTCCTATAGACGAAACTTATTAAAAGGTCTTAGTTTCCCTTGGAAAAGACGTAACTAATGAAGATAGAATTTTGTTCGTAAAGAATCATATCTAGATTTCCGATAACAAGGAACTTAAGATCTAGATCATCTACTCCGAATACGATACCAAGGTAGTAGGCTATATAGGTATAGATAAGACCGTTGAACTTATTAGATAGTACATGTTCTAGTAAAATCTCGAGAAGGACGTTGTTAAATTTGTATGCTCTTGTCATAAGTATCAAAGTAACAAGCTAAGACGTTATCTTCCTTTTAGACTATTTTATCTTATCGAGTTGGAATATTCTCCTTAGAAGCTCATTTTAATAGACTTTATAATAGACCTTTCTTTTTCTAACGGATGTAATTTTATCTAAGTCATTATTAATACCTTTACTAAAATGGTATATTTTATCTCTTTGAAAGATAACGTTAAGAAGATAGAAGACTTGATCCTTCTTTTTATCTATGAATGTTAGAAATATCACGGCATATCCTCTGGTATTATTTTTGATTAGGACTTATAGTTTAACGTAGGCCTTTGGTATAACTTTCTTAAATACGTTGAAGTTAAGCTAAGGATATTAACCTCGTTCTATCCTAAGATAGATAGCTAGATCGAACGTCTTAATTAGTATATCGAGGCTTACCTCAAAGCCTTCGTTAACTACGAGATAAATAACTAGGATATCTTATTATCCATAGCCGAATTTACGTGAAATAACGCTAAATCAACTTCTACTAATAGCTCTCCTTTCTACGTAAACTATAGATATCATCTAGCTGTTAATAATCTACCTGATGAATCTACACGTAACCTACATAGTAAAATCATGGTATATTAGATGACTATGGTCTATGAGAACCTTTATGAAACTCTTAAGGAATCTTAGGAACGGATAAAGAAGTACGTAGATAGGAAGTGAACGGAAGTACCTTCTTTTAAAGAAAAATAACTGGTAATACTTGACGTACGGAATATTAGGACTAAGAGACCTTCTAAGAAACTGGACAAGAAGTTACTCGGCCCGTTTAAAATCTTTAAGGTAGTATCCTTTATAGTTATGAAACTTAAACTCCCGGAACGTTAGAAAATTTATCTTACCTTTCACGTCTCCCTTATTAAACCCTTCCGAACCGGCTCTTAACTAATCCCTGACCTTATTTAAGTCTTAGAACAAGTAGGGGATGTTTACCCTAAGAAATTTGTAATAAAGGAAATTATGAACTTCCGTATTAAGAAAAGGATAGTAAAATATCTCGTCAAATAGGATAGATACCCCGAAGAAAAGGATTAGACTTAGGAACCATACGAGTACTTTTTTAATATCTAAGAACTTTAGGACTTCCACGTTAAGTACCTACATAAGCCTAAGGACCCTAGGGTTATTAACCCTAGGACTCGAGGTAAGTCTTCTTAAAAGGAGGGATAGTGTCATATTAGTAGGCTTACTTAGGTTAATAGGGTTACTAATCTCCTTAACCGAGCCTTACACTAACGATACGAACCATACATAAGAAGTATATACTTATTAACCTATAAACATCTATCATAGATTACGTAGATAAGGGAACTATCACAGAGGATAGCTATAACGTAGCTTAACCTCGGGACATGATCCTATATATAGCTTATAGCCTATTCAGCCGGTACATAGGTCAGCGGATTTTCCTAAAGTACCTATGGGTCGTAACGGAATGTCCAGAACCACTCACAAGCTAGAGTAGCCATATAACGGACCTTACTTACGCTAGGTAACGTTATTAGACTTTAGATTTGTCATAGACAAGCTATTTAATCTTAACATCGTAGTTAGGGCCTATATAGTCAGCCTAGACCCTACAGCTAGTCTTTCGAATTATGGACCTTCCCGTTATCGTTGGTATTCCTTTAGAAGACTTAGAACCCGACGTTCTCCGGAGTCTAGCTTCAGTAGTGACAAGTGGCCGCGACTCCCACGTATGAGTTATAAAGGGAACCGTTATTATGACAGCCGACCTAGGGATTAACCTAATAGTACTGTGGCTAACGTAAGTACTAAGGACGTGAAGGAACACTTACAGCAATGGATACCATGCCGCTAGAGCTATATAGATAAGTACTGATACCGGCCGTGGACCGACATATGATAGGCCGGCTTCACTTGGCTTATAGCCACGGATTTGTAGGACGTGAGAGACGGGCGGCTAGAAAGGAGATTCGGGACCGACAGGTAGCTAGGAAGATCCTTTAGATATTTTAGTATCCTTATATCTTATACATAGCCTTCTATAAGAAGGATAGGTACGTTACGATGGATCCTCGAGAGGAAGAAGCTCTCCAGTTCTCTTTAGACAAACCTAGAAAGATTATCAGTTGAACTTCAGTGAAGCTAAGGGGTAATACAACCTTATGAACCCTTCTGTTTCTCCTGACTTATAACTACGAAGTATTGTGTCTTATCTTCTGTTAGATTATTCTATCTCCCTGAACCTCCTTCTCCCTGGCTCTTTACTACTTTGTATTACGATAGTTAACTCCCTTACCGTTCTATTCTAAACCTCTGAATCGGACCTTGAGCTTTATTAAGCCTTGCGAAGATTAAGTCTTTGAGTTCGTCGTGTGAAAGCTCTAAACTAGACTAACAGTAATTGTCGGGGTAGTTCGCTAAACGGTTGAGTCGAGAGTTAGGAAAAGGTTAAAGCTTTGTAGTCTGACTCTTCATTTGATATCTCACCTTGTGGTTGTCACACCCCAGACCTTCGCGGGCTGGCCTGTGTCACAACTTATTTTTAAAATAAGATATTTTAAAAAAATTATAAAAGGCTTAAGACTAATCTTACTTTTATCTTATATCAGAAAAGACTTAAAGAAGTTAATAATAAAAAGAATAAACATCTTAACTATATAAAAGAATCTTATCTACTTATAATATATAAATAAGATATTATAACAATTAATAATAAACTTATTAATAATAATAATTTATAATATAAAAGATACGTAAGTAAGAAACCTAATTATAAAAGTAGTTATAGTTGACGTAAAAGATATCTTTAATATAATATAAAAGTAAAGGTTAAAATAAAAGCTTATAAAGACGAGATAAGACTATACTATAATCTACTTCTATATTACCTTTTTAATAGACTAAGTTACTATGATCAGAAGAGACTTAATAAAAACTTAACAACTAATATCGGATAGACTATTATAAGACTTTTCTTTCTTACCTATCTTCTTTACCTTATATCTCATGGTAATAATAAAAGACGATCAGACTTATTATTACATAGACGATATCACGGTTATTATAATAGGTAAGATAAAGAAATTAGTTTAAGCTAAACTTATAATAAGGCTTAAGGAGTTCTTAACTTAAGGAAAGACTAATGAAGTCTTTTTCGATAGTATAAAGAACGAGTATATCCTTTTTACGTTAAAAAAGGGCTTAAGACTAGACATCCTTGTAAAAGGAGTTATTATATCATATAAAAAGATACTTCGGTAACTAGAAATGTAATTTAACCTATTACTATACTTTAAGACGTATATAAAGGTAATAGTAACGAGAGGTAAGCTAACGACCGTACTTCTAGACTACATATTAAATAAGGTTAAGAGGTTAGCCCTAAAACTTACGGTCTAAGTAGTTAAGACTGTTACGTGGAAAAATGTAGATAGCCTAAATAGGTTAGTCCGTTATACGCAGTCCCTACGCTCAATTGAGCACAGGGGGTACGCTGCCATATAATGGCAACGTGCCCTCCAGACTGATTGCCAACGGGCCATCCTTTACAAATTATTTATACCACCATACAATATGTCATGTCAGTGTTCATGTGAAGGACCACCAAAGTAACGCTTACACAAGCGGTCCTTTTGACCGTAGTAAGTGGTGTCCCTACCATCGAATCGGATAGACCTTACCAGTCAATTTGACGCCTCCGGAACCAACACTAGCTTATACCACGTTGTAATAAAGACAACGATAACGTCAACATCAACAGTACGAAGGCTCTTAACTGAGTCGACGGCCTACTGTTGAGACAACAACGACAACGTGTACGTTAACGGCACGAAGGCTCTTAACTGAGTCGGCGACCTACTGTTAAAACAACAAGACAAGCGGATGTACATTATTAAGCTCCACGAAGTCCAACAGATGTTCGATTACATCTCTAAGAATCCGAGAGTCAAGTGGTAGACCAGCATAAAGCCGGAGTATAAGTAAGTACTCGTGGCGTTAGTAAGCCTAATTTTTCTTACCAACGGAACATTTACCTACTTAAGAAGCCCCATTCAGAATAGCTATCCAAACGCCTGGAACGTTAATAACTACATTCCGAAAGAGCACTTTAAACCTTTAGTCGACAACTATCTTCAAGGAGTACAGGAAGGCCTTTACCTAGTATTAGAGTACTCGAGAACGGCGGAAACGTTAGAACCAAGGGGTACCTAACAGACTCTGACAACGTTACCGCCTACGGACCTAACACTTAGGGACACGTTAACCATCCTATTACTAAGTAACATGACGTTAGTAGCTAGACGGGATATTATACCAGGGAAGTCCGATACTATATCGTAAGACGAAGGATTCTCGCCTACAACGTTAAGCGAAATAGCAAAAGACTATATGCTAAGGTAGGACCCGGATCCGCTTAAGGATTACGCTAACGAGTAACCTCCTGGTCCACCTTTATTTCTACCTCCGAGGTAATTAACAATCGAGAAGTAGCTTACGTAGATGATACAGGTCATATAGACACATCTTACGATTATCCTTGTAAGGACTAGTACGCCGGCGACCGGCCCCGTGGCTTAAGCGAGTACTCCGTTAGTAATGAGAGGCTTTAACTAGTAGATCTATTATGTCGGTCTCTTCTAGTTAGACGTACTACCGGAAAAAGACGGTAAGGCCTAACTGTTTTATAATAATAAGTAACTTTGTTACTATAACATTTATCTTTAGACTATACGTATTAAGGAAGTAGCCCTAGATTTAAATAAATATAATACTCTTTATAAAGAACTATTTTTATTATTTAAGAAATTAGCCTTTTAATAGTATAAGCTTTAATTGTTAACTAAGGATAAAGAGTACGTAAGACTAAGTGTCTTTAACTAGGTTATAATTATCCTTTAACAGTTTGGACTAAAGCTAGTAGACATAGAATGATAGTTTAGTTAACCTACGAGTAAGTTTAAGGCCGAAGATAACATTACTAGTAAGTTAGTCTATGTATATGTGATAGATTGTTTTAAGTACGTAAGAGTATAAGGAGATAAGGAGGATTTCTAATTACTTACTAAGCTATATAACAACTTATATAAGAAATTACGCCAGCTCTATACTCGACTAACTACTAAAGACATACTTTGTAATTACTTCGATAAGATCGAAAAAAAGACATTAGTATCTCGTGATATATTAGTTATTAAAAGAACGGTTATAAGAGTAACTAAGACGGTATTATATAATGACGACATTATAACTTATAGTAACGATAATATTAACTAGGTTAATAAAGATAGAAGATAAGGTTAAGCTAACGATTAAAGAAGACAAGCTACCTAATAAGATAATAACGGTAATTAAGGATACTTTAATAATAGAGGGTTATCCTCCGGTAACTAAAGAAGTAAATAGTAAGGACGTTTATACTTTAATAACGTAAACGAATATAGTTATAACACGTATCTACGTTAGAGATTTATTAATTAAATACCTAAAGGTTTCTAGCTAGACCGAGTATTCTAGAGGTAGTAATATTATAACTAACGTTAACCTCATAATAACGGCACTTTTACCTATATTAACGATAAGTTTATCTACGGAAAAAGTATTAACGCCTAGTAGTAGTATAAGTAACTTGAGGCCGAGAGATATTACTTTATTAACGAAGAAAAATCGAAAAAGGATACTATTACTTTTCTTAATATTACGATATCTCCTTTTTATTTAACTTTCCTTCGTTCCCCCGTAGTATTAAGTAACCTTACCCGGTATAAGGTACTTAATAAGAAAAAGTATAAATGTTCGAGCTATACAGAAACATTTAACTATAGAAATAAGCTATAGTAGCATATCCGGACGGAGTGTATCAAATAACCGTAGAAGCTAAAGGAAGGTTTAATCATATGTTAGGAACCTAGGTTCCTAAAAGAACCTATGTCTCTTATACCTCTTATAAAACCTATAATCTTTAGGAAGTAAAGGTCCCTTACAGAACCTATAACTCCGAGGTAGCCTACCCGTTTAAGAGAAGAGCTAGAGAACTCTAAGGAGTTAGAGGATAATAAGAACGTAAGAATAAGTAAGAACGACATAAGGAAGGTTCATTTTAAATAGATATCTATAAAAGATATGGAAGAAGAAGATAAAGGATTTATTACAACCTAGAAAAGTTACTCGATAAAGGACTAAAGTAGTAATAACTTAAGCGATAAAGGAGCTTACGTTATCCTCGAGGAAGGGTAAGTTATTAAAGTAAACTTACTACTTCGCCCCATAGGCTCTTAACATCCGAAGAAGTCTTATCTTCGAATTAACGTCAAAGTAGACTTAAACGATAAACCTATATATGTCTACTTTAATACTAGTAGCTTAACTAACCTCGTCGATAAAAAGTAGATTTAAAAATGGATACGCTATTTATGCTAGGTACCACAGAAACCCCGTTTCGTTAAGGGAGTTAACTTAAGAACTCACATCGATAAATAAGCTAAGTTTAATTTTTATATTCCTGGTATAACGTAACAAACTAATGTTAACACTTACTTTCACATAAAGGCCGATGTTATCAACGAACTAGGACTATACATGTTAATCGGTATTACCTTCATAGATGACAATGACGTAACTATCGACTTCTTAAGAAATAATATTACTTTTCGATCTATTAAAAACATAAAGATAAGGACGGACCTAGTTACCAAACCTCGCCGAGAAATCACACGTAAGGTTACTACTTTTTAAAACGTTATTTTTATACCTAGAGAGAAAGGTTTCATTAAAACTAAAATATACGATTTACTAAAGTTATTACTTAAGGAGACATATATTTATAACAGGCCATAGACTTTTTATCTTATGTTAACATAAGAAGGTATCTAAGATAGTAACATCGACTACCTAATACCTCATATAGTATATTTCTATAACTAAATATCTAAGCCGATAATCATTAAAAGAGGTTAAAAGATTAGAAAAGTTTAAGAATAGCCCGGAATAAAATAGGTATTTGTATTTAATTTAATAAGTTATAATACGAACATAAAAGTAAGGATTACATAAGTCTCTTCTATAAGACATTATATAAAGCTTAATAATGTTAATATAAAAGAATGTTATTTAGCTATCTTTAATAAAATCTACTAACTTAAGAATAAAATAGAGGATGTTTTCGTTCATATTTTAAGTAGTTAAGTAAGTAACGAGATAGAGATCGTCAATACCTCATAGCCACTTTCTCTAAAGATAAGATATCACATATTATCATATAAAGTCGAGAAGCTAACCGATTTTCTTATTATTAAGAGTAAGGCTAGAATAAGTATCTATAAGATAAACGGAGTTTTTATAGAAAGGATTAAGGACCTTTTAAATAAGTATAATATATTTTGTAACAGAGGTATTATACCTATGCCCGATAAGAGTAAAATAAGGATTAACCTTATTAAGAGATAGTAAAACTAAATTAAGCTAACAAAGCTATATTTCCAAGGAGTAAAAGATTACGTTTTTGCTACGTAGAGACTCGATACTATACATACGGCCGGAAAGCTAACCTTTCTTAACGAACTAACCTCTATCACATATCTTACCTTCGTGGTATAAAGAACGGTTAACGAAGTAGAGAAGGGTTATCTTATCATCAACTTACATACCCTAAATAAGGTTATAGTATTAGACGTCTACCTACTTATGGACTAAGACGATATGATCCTCGTAATATAAAGAAAAAAGGTTTTCTTTATAATAGATACCTCCGGTTTCTTCCATTAGTTACTAGTCTATAATAAATACTGTAATTACATAGTTATTATTACGAAAAGAAGGCTTAAGCGATTAAACGTAATACTCATGGGATTTAAGAACTTACCCGCTTTCACCTAGCATTTCATAGACTACCTATTCCGTGACAGTTAAGATTTCGTATAAGTATACATCGATAACATCGTCGTCTTTAGTACTACAGAAGACGAGTACTATAAGTACATAAGCAAGGTACTTAAGCTCTTAGAGAACACAAGGATATATATTAATACTAATAAGTTATTTACGGCCTATCTAACGATCTAACTCTTAAGATATATTATCAATGGAGAAGGAGTCGCGAAAACAGATAATCAAATTACGACTTTCCAAAAGATAAAATTCCTAAATATGCTAAATATACTTAAGATCTATTTAAAGATAGCTAGATAGTTACGACGTGAGATTACCTAGTATAACGTCAAAGCCGGACTATTATAGAAGAAAAAGATAGTATTACTAACATTAAGCCGTAAAAAAGGAAAGATTATAAACGGAAACATAAAGAATATGAGGAAGGCCTATACATTGAAAATATGTTTTTAACTTTCAAAAGATAAATAGAAATCTTTCTACCTACTATAAGAACACTTATGTACACAATTTACGACTTACTATTACGTTAAAATAAAGTTATTGTTTTTTAAAGTCGATACTTATAAAGGAGCTTTTAGCCTCTTCGTTTTCTAACTTAAAGATAACTAAGATAAGAAAGTAATTCTAGGACGTGACCTTGTAATAGAGAAGGTTCTACCGATTATATTCTTATTAAGAGTAACTACTACGACTAAGTAAAAATATAGATCTACGGAGGTAGAGGTTACAGTAGTTATGTAAGTAGTTAGAAAGCTTAGGAAGATAGTTTAGTCAAACTAACATTATCTAAACGTCCTAACGGATCACACTCTTACTAAAGGCATCGTTAAGTATATATCTTTAGTAACGATAGACTTAAACAAGGCTAACCTTAAGCTTACGAATGTAATAAACTAACTTTCTTAGTTCGAGATCGACATTTTTTACATCTTAGATATTCTTAACGTTGTTTTTAATATATTCTCACGGCTTCTAACGTTTAAATAAGACTCTAAAAAGCTTAAGGTAAATAAATTTAACGAGCTTAATAATATCTAAGCTATGGTATAGAACATAGGAGACGAGATATCTGTTACGGTTACTTAGGTAAGTACCGAGCCCGTTATCAGTGACTCGTTCAAAACCACCTTATATAAGGGTTATAAGAACGATACGAAATATAGTAAGTTAATAGCCGGTATTAACGCTAGGATAGAAAAACCTATTATACCACAACGGGTAGAATACACTAGAGTACCTAAGAGGTACCTACGACTTCTAATAGGACCATTTAAGATTAAGGATAAGTTACTATATCACGTCGATCACGATAGAAATCGTCATCTCTATATCTTAAGAGCATACGTTAAGACAGTACTTAAGATAGTTTACGATAAATCATATTATTTCAGCTTCTATAAGATAATAGACAGCTTTTAAAATGTATACTTTATTAATAAGGTATAGAAAGCAAAATATTTCATCTAGTTTTATAAGGCCTATCGCCAGAACCAAACCGATAGGTAGCTTATAAACAAGGAAATGATACCTATCTACATAACCCTATAGCCGTTCTATACCATCATAATAGATTTTATTATCGGCCTACCTACAGTCCTATTAGCCAGAACGATATAACACTTCAAAGGCTATAATATACTTAACACACTTTGTATAGTTACGTATAAGTTTTCTAAAAAAACACTCTTATTGGCGGAACACTATATCTACATAACTAAGGATTAAGTAAAGGTATTAACGAGATTATTATTTATATATAACTAAGAACTACCGATAATAATTATTAGCGACAGAGACTTAAAGTTTACTTTAGTATTATAGAAAGAGATTTTCGATATTTATGATATTAAACTACTCTTTTCTACCGCTTACTACTTACAAACTGATAGTTAGTCAGAGAGGACGAATTAGATGGTCGAGATTACTATTTGTTTTTACATCTTTATAATAGATAGAGAGGTTCCGTAGGTTAATATGTTACTATTACTCCAGTTTAATATTAATAACACGTTAGCCGTTATAATTAATAAATTACCTAATAAACTAGTCTTCGGATTCCGGCTAAGGTCCCTAGTAGACATTCTAACTATGAAAGAAGGTATAAGAATAGGTACCGAGGTAACGGAGGTTCTTAAGAGATATTACCAAAAGGAAGCAATTTAACTTCTTAATATCGTTGGCGTAATAATAAAACTCTATTATAACGACAAGTACATATCCGAGACCTTTAAGATTAAAGATACTATTTACCTATACCTTTACAAAGGTTATTATCTACCTAGTAAGTTAAAAAGAAAATAGTCACCTTAAAAGACGGGCTCGTTTAAGATCATTAGTAAGATAAAGACAAGTAATCTAACTTATAAACTTAACTTTCCGGTATCATAAAGAGTATACCTAATCGTCTCAGTTATATAACTATACCGCCTTTAACAAGGCGAGGATCCTTTTAGCTAAAAGCGACAGGTATTATTAGCTATTAGGGTTAACGAATAAGAAGAATGAAAGCTTAACTATATCGTTAGTAGTAAAGTAAGCTGAAAGAAGAAGAACCTAAGTATTAAGTACCTTGTCTACTAAAAGAACTACGAAGTTAAAGACGATACATAGGAGCTAAGAGTAAACCTATTGTTAAACGTGAAAGATACTGTCATAAGTTACGAAGTAAGAAACCTTATCAACTAGGATAAGAAGTATAAGAAGAAAGGTATCAAGGCCGTTAAGTACGTTAAAGTCGATATTATCCCTACTATAAAAATAGTAGTTAAGCTTCCACAGTACTAAACTACCAGATAAAAGATGTTTTCGAGGACAAATAACTTTCTTAACAAAGTAAGGAAGTATTTTAGCTATAATACCAGATCTTTTCTTTCTTTTACTTTCTTTTATTAATCTTACTTAGCTATACGAGTACCTTCTTACTACGAGCTAAAAAGACTAAATAATTAGATAAAAGCCTTATCATAACGTCGTTTTTCCTCTGTCAATTTTCCTTATTATAAGGCCCTAGCCTACTAGGCCAGGCTACTAACTAAAAAACCCCTCCTACAAAATTTTTACGTTTTTCTTTTTTACAACCATTACTACCCTTATCACCGCTATTAAGTTACACCTTCATACTTTCTCTGTATCTTACTATCACGTTTATTCGTACTCTAAGATAGCTAAATTTAGTTATTTACAAGAGTATATTTGTAAAATAGAACGTCAATTCGAGGTAGCTCGAGCTAAGCCAAATAATCTAGACGTACCTAAGGACAGCCTAATAGCTAAAAGTCCGGATCCTATGTACCTCCAAATTCTAGCCGAAGAAACCTTAAGACACGCTAAATAAGCCTAAGAGAATATCACCGTTATTACCAAACATAGTAAAGACGACTATGATAAGCCTAAGCCTAACGATCTACCTAACTACGATTTTAACTACGATAACAACAAGAGTAAGTACGTAAAGAACGATAACTTTAACCTTACCATAGAAGGCGAGCCTAATAACGAGGATAAAGAGATAACCTCGGATCCCTCGGATAACTTATCTAGCTTTTCTACCGGCTTACCTATTAAATATCACACCCCTAAGAAGTACCATCGTTAAGACGTAAAGACATTTTAGAAACAAGCTAAATAGAAAGCTAAGTAACTTACTACTGGCGGTAAGGGGCCTAAGGTCTCATTAGACTATAGAGCCTACTTCGAGTTTAAGTACCATAACAAGTCAGTAAGTAAACAAGAAGCTTATAAGTATACCGCTTTTATGATCGATAATCCGAAGCTTCTCTTTATAATAAATGAAGAGATTAAAGATATCTTTACTAAAAAATCAAAGTTAGCTACTAAGAACTAGAGTCTAGCTAACAACCTACGTATATACCAGTTAAAAAAGTTATTAAACAAGGCTAAGGTAACATATGATAAGTAAGGTGTCAATAATAATTACTTACTTTTAAAGGTATCTATCTTTATGATTATCTATTATTACCTTATAGCCACTTTAAACGAAAAGCTATCTTTAGTCTTTATCTACCTTAATTACCTCGACCTTACGTAAATTCATACCTAGGCCGACTAAGCGAACGTTCTTATTACCGGTACGAACTAACACTGACGTACGTAGTTCCAACGCCTTAAGTACCAACTCGCTAACAAGACTATAAAGCTTAAGGAAGCTAAAGTAGTCTATACGTCTTCTATAGCCAATATACTTACTGACATATACAATCTCTAAAAGTACCTTAAGGGTAAGATTAATATCCTTGAGAATAAGATTAAGGAGCTTCCGAGCCACGATAAGGTCCACGAAGCTTTCTAAGCTATGAAAAGAATAACGATAAATAGCCTCGATGAGTATGTTACTAAGGAGTAAGTTAACGCTCTAACAGGCCGTATAAACAAGGTCAGCCCGAAGACTAAAGTACTTGATAACTAGGTCTAAGATCTTTAGAAGGACCTAACAAAGCTTGATAAGGCCATTAAGTAACTATTAGCTATATAACCTACGGCCACCTCGACTACTCGTTCAAGTACCTCTATACCTATTATGACCCTCGGCACCTTACGTAAGTGCCCTGTTAAGGATACCCAGAGCGAAATCATAGCTATGGATACTCTACCTAAGAAGCAAAACAAGCGTAGTACCCTTGCTGACCTGTTCGGTACTAACACTCCCAAGGTTAGTACACGTAGTAAGTCGGCAGCCTTTTCTCCTACTTAAGAGACCCCTACTAAAGATATCGGTCATAAGAAGCCTACCGCTAAGAAGTCGCCTCCTAAGACGACTAAGCGGAAGACGCTCTTCGACATTGTAGACTAGAGGGGTATGAGCATAAGAAATGGGATGATCTAAGCATGGTAACGGTATACGAAAGGGCTGGGGGTAATTGGTACTTTTCTTATAGTTCAAAAGAGTAGAGGACGATGGCGAGGACGCCCTTTTCTTTATTCTT
Organism: Lasiosphaeris hirsuta; assembly: GCA_030549175.1. NCBI lineage: Eukaryota > Fungi > Ascomycota > Sordariomycetes > Sordariales > Lasiosphaeriaceae > Lasiosphaeris > Lasiosphaeris hirsuta. Next base: position 250,681 of record JAUKUA010000009.1, read on the forward strand.
TACCCCGGGCACATGTTACGTAGAAAAATGTAAATAGCCTAGATAGGTTAGTCCGTTGTACGTAGTCCCTACGCTCAATTAAGCATAGGGGGTGCGCTACCATATAATGGCAGCATGTCCTCCAGACTGATTACCAACGGGCCATCCTTTACAAATTATTTACACCACCATACAATATGTCATGTCAGTGTTCATGTGAAGGACCACCAAAGTAACGCTTACACAAGCGGTCCTTTTGACCGTAGCAAAGACGATCTTTCTACTAACGTTACTATATACGGTAAAGGTATAGTACGGCTAGTATAGTAAGTATTTTGTTAACGACACGCTAGACATAATAGTTAATGATAGCTTCCGAGCGGTACTACCGGCGTAGAAGACTATAAGGACTATGATATTATACTTAAAATCTAGAGTTCCTATAACCTAATATCTCGTCGAGGCCCGGAAGGACGCCTTCGTAAAAAGGCTTATCTAACTAGGCCGGACATACCTAGTAGTCTAAAAACTACACAAGTTACATGTCCCTAGTAGGAAGAATGATACGTTCCTTGAGAAGATTACCTACCACGTCGGTAGGACATTCCCCTTATATAATAACTTCCTCTAGACTAAAGGCGTCGAAAGGGAGATTCCGATGGAAGCTATGGCTACGGCCGCCGTACTAGATAGAAAGTAGAAAGTACGCCACGTAGAAGAAAGGAAGTGCCGGTTACAGTAGTACTAATAAGATAGAACCCCCGAGGACTACCGGTACTAAGAGATTTATTAGAAGGACAGGCTACCGGAACTAGCCCTATCCTATAAGGCCTATGTAACCCTGTTGGCGGAAAGGACCGGCTATGGGGACTTTAAGAAGTACCATAAACGATTTAACCACGACCCAGAGACCTAGGGACCCTACGAATATAAAGCTTATAAGAACAGAGGACATATATTCACGAACTTACTGAACGTAAGAGCGCTTCCTAGCTATAACGGTAGCCCGTTATAGATAGTATGAAAGAGGTCTAAGAAATGACTCGACCTGTTCGGAGGCTTCGTAGATAAGTTACTAGGAAGAAAATACTAGTAACAACGAAAGCGAGAAGAAAATACTATACAAACTGACGCTAAAAAGGAGGCCCTGGCCAGGGCCCTAACAAATTAAGAAAGGATAGCTTTTTCCCACGGAGGTTTTTATATATCTTAGACTGATAGGTAAGCGAGCCGGGTAGGTAAGGCCCAGAAGCAGCATTTAAAGAGGTTCGAAACGCGGGAAAACGTAATACTGTCGGCCCGGAGACCCCGGGCTAGGACTCTCCTATCGATAGACGTAGGGCAGAAGATCTTCTTATCGTAGAAGGCCGGGTGCCTCAGGCGTTTACGGGGACTTTAAGAGCCTCGCTATGTGATTGCCCCTACGGGGTAAAACCCTACATAATAAAATTTTAATCAATCACAGGCTTCCCCCGAATAACTTCTTTTCAAGACGGTTCAACTAATCAAAACTTACTATTTTGAAACTTCCAATACTCCCTCTCCTCTCACCCTTAGGTACCTCTTTTGACGTAACGATAAGTAGTGTATAACTCACGTAACTACTTCCGCCATGGCACCTAAGTAACGTTAACCCCCCCAGAACCTTAAGAGTCTATTTCTATAGCTTAAAGAGAAACGTGAGGCCGAGTACGTCATAATGTACCTAGTCTTCGATACTATGACTATAACCTTTGATAAAGGCCTCGCTAAAATCTCCACTAGAGGTACCTACGAGTACTTCTACTTACTTATCTACTTAGCTATCTAGGACATAATTAAAAGACTAGCGATAAGCCAGAACCCCCAAAACCTAGGCCCCTAGCCTAGGCCACGCTCCGACGCCCTATTAAAGCCAGCCGTGTTACGACCGAGAGGTCGAAGTACTACGTCTAAGAGCTAACGGCAACGCTAAGACGCTATGCCGTAATCTAATAGGTTAGCTTTATAGACCTCTGAGCTAAGTAACTAGTTTCCGCTACTTAGAAAAGTCCCTGTGACACTAGAGACTTAATCAAAGGAGGTCTCCTAGGCCGATAGGACAAAGACGACCGACTAAGCTAAGCTAGGTAATATCGGTACCAGTAGGCCTAAGCCTATAATACCTACTAGGCCACGTAGCCCCCCCCCCTAGTAAGTAGCCTCTAAAGATATACCTAAGGTTACCTACCGGCTACCTATGGGAGTAAGCTGTGGCTAGAAAGATCCTCTAAGGTTTGGAGACGATACTAGGGGTTAAACCTTAAGCCGTTAGGTAGTCAGCCTCGGAACGGAAATAAACAGTTACCCTCCTCCTACTAGAGGCTACCGAGGAAGTTACTAAGAGGGTAGCGAAGGAAGGCCTCAACCTTACAAAGAGAGGCCCATAGGAAAGTTTCGTACTTAGGAAGGTCCCGACAAAAACAACGACCTTACAAGGGGCTACGATAGAAGTAATACTAAGCCTAGTGTAATAAGAGGTAGTAACACTTATAGGGGCGGTACCCGTAAAGGTAATCCGGACCTAAATAAGTAACTAGATAGTATCGTTCGATGAACGGCTAAAGAATATCTTATTCCGGGTTTTCGGGTCGACACTGGCTCAAAGGCTACTACCTAGGAAACGGTATGTATCATATTACCTAAATTACTTCGGCTTCCACTGGCAGAGAGACTATATAGTAAAGCCGGTCTATACCTTCTGTAGTAAGCGGAAAAATAAGTATAAGGACGGGAAGGACTACCTATAGCCGTCTTAATATCCTAACTACCTCGGACCATATAAACCGGAGATCTAGGGTATATACTTAGTGAGGCCGAAGCCTACTAACGAGAGCTTACTTCTTACTTCTACATAGAAAGAGAGAAAGACTATTAAGGCTAAGAAGCTAACGAAGTAAAAGGTAATAACCTACACTATAATAAAGGAGGTAAAAAAGCTTACTAAGACTATGCTAGCCTCGAAGACACCTATGCTAGTACCTACCTCGTAGACCGAAATTAGGAAGGCCTTTAAAGCGGTAAAGAAAAGAGTAGACGAAGCCGCTAAGGAATAGACGGATAAGCTTAAGGTAGCTAGAAACTACCTAAAGTAGCCGTCCTTAATAAAGTTTCTGATGCCGTTCTTACCCCCTAAGCCGATGACAGGGGTAAGTAAAGCGAAGGCTCCCCCTTCTAAACTAATGGTCGAAGATTATAAGTCGGATAAGGAGATACGGGAGCTACCGACAATATTACAGTCCGTAGAAACCGATATCTATAGAGTAACCTCCCCCCCCCCCCCTCCGAGGGAAGTGCCAGGGGAAAAGGCCCGGCGGGCCCGGAACAGCTCCCCTTACCTACGGTTAGGAAGTAAACGTCGGAAGAAGTGAGGGTTGTTATCCGGAAGTACAATATAGACATAGCCCTACTAAGGTACCTACTCGACAAAGCCACGGAGGCCCACAAGCGGTTTAACTACTAAGATGTACCTACAGCCGACTAAGCTACGGATAGCTTTAGGAAAAGAATTAAGAAAGTAAAAACGGTAGTTCTTAGTACCTACGGGAAGATCTTAATAGAGGTAGTCGTAATCGATATAAGAGGAACGGTAGAAGAGAAGTTAGGAAAAGACATAGATAGGTATATAACCTCGCCTCCGATCTATACCATAGCCCCTAGGGACCAGAAGGCGTAGATTTCACTCGACGACACGATAAAAGATACTAGACATAAGGAAAGGTAATACGAGATAATACTAGGCCTTATATTAGATAACGTAGAGGACGCCTAGGCTGAAGAAGACAACAAGAAATACTACTAGGCCGAAGAGAACCTAATAAAGACTCGTAAGTAATACCTAGAAGAAGTACGTCTCCGAGACGAAGTCGAGGCTACGACAGAGAAATATACCTAGGCTATTACGATCTTAAGCGATAGCTTATCCTTATAGGCCTTAGAATCATAGGCCGAGGTAACTCTCCGAAACCTAGAGGAAGTACGAAGGATCATAAACCTTACAGGAGCTACCTCCCCTTCCCCTATGGTACATAAGCGCTCCAGCTTCTTACCAGGGAATATCTAGCCTACCTCTCCCTCTTCTTTAAGGCTAGGAAGAACTTCTCTCTAACCCTTTCCCTCGTCCTTACGGCCTTTGAGGCTAACACGGGTTAGGAAGCCGACAGATAGGATACGTAATACTTAGGCCCCTTAAAATCTTATAGGTAAATGTAGTAAGAGTCATAGCCTACCATAACTCCCTCTTAATATTAACCATAGGTAAGAAGATAAACATCGTACTAGTCTAAGAGCTTTAGTAGGGCCATGGTAATACGAGGGCTACCTTAGGATACGAGATATACTACCTAGGGGGAGAGGTAAGCTTGATAGTCTATATAAAGGCCGAAGGATAGTAATAACTACCAAAGGTTAAGGATAGACTCATAGAGATTATAAACGGATCAGAAGTTATTTATAATATCTATAACCGTAACAATACCGAGGTAGTAAACGACGTTGGAGCACTTAGGGACACGAAGCTAGTAGTCGGAAGTAACTTCAACCTTAACTACCCGTTCTAGGTAAGTATAAAAAAGAGGGAAAAGAGGAGCCCGAAGATAAGGGTAATAACAAAGTAAGTAGAAGAACTTATAACGATACCGTTAATTACGACTTTAACTTATAACAGAGGGGGGGTTCTCGACCTCATGTTTAGTAATATTAAAAGTACATATATAAAAGTAGTCTTAGGACTATAGACTAAGTCTGACTATATCACAATCCGGATCTATATCTCCCGTTAAAGGCTACCCCATAAAGGCTATATAAAACGGGTAGTAAAAACGCTAAACCTAAATGGCTTTAGGAAGATCTTTAAGAAGTAAATAGCCCTAATTCTTATCTTAGGGCTAAAAGCTGAGGATATAGAAATAATAGTAATAGCTCTTAACAAAGTGACAAGAGAGGTACTTGAGACCTATAGAACTAAAACCCGGCGGAACCTAAAACGGGCGAGATAGTAAAATACCGACTATGACGTAAGTAAACGCTTCTACGCTAAGGACAGAAGTAAACTCGGTACCTTAGTCTATAAGTATACCTTACGGCACATGAGGGTTAAGTACTATAAGAAGGTAGTAGACGAGACCTTACTAGGAACATTATAGAAAATCATAAAATAGAAGAAGGAGCCCTAGGTCTAGGAGGTACTACTACTATAGCTATAGGTAAGAGGCTCGAAAAGGGTATAAACGAGAGAAAAGACAAAGCTTATCTTTAAAGAGCTTATAACTTTTAACCTAGGTAGGAACGTTACGTTTGACCTAGGGACAGTACCAGATATCGGACATACCTTATCCCTAGACCTCACTTTAAAACAGGACGATGTCGACGAAGCTTTTATAGGAAGGTATATAGGTATAATAGTCCTAGGACCAGACGACATAATTACTAAGATACTTTAAGTAACTTAGTAAGACGAGAAGCCGGTAAGAGAAAAGATGACATAAGTACCTTCGGTATTAACATATCTAACCTATACTATCTATGTAGCCTCTCTTACGACGGGCTATTACCTAGACACCTAGAAAGAATTAAAAGTAGTCTTACTCCCAAAGCCTAATAAACCTTAGAAGATAACGAAGTAACTTTAACTAATCGCCCTAATCCTAGTCTATAGGAAAGGGCTAAAGAAGCTAGTTATAAGAAAAGTCAACGAGGTTATACTTAGGAAATAGGTCCTTAGTCCGAACTAGGTAGGTAAGGTACCGAAACGTTCTACGATAGACCTTCTGGCGGTAGTAATCTACAACCTCTAAGACGCCATAAGAAATGGAGAGGTAGTCGGAGTCTTAATAAGTAATATCGACAGTAGCTTTAACAACGTATAACAGAAGTATCTTGTTAATAAGCTTCTGGCCTAAGGCTGGCCGGTAGTATTAATAAGCTTTATCCGAAACTTTTTAATAGACCGAAGGATAATATTAAGAATCGATAAGATAACTCGACTAACTAAGTCAAGCCTATCCTAAGGCTTCTTACTTTCGCCGATCCTCTTTAGTCTCTATCTAAAGCCGCTAATAAGAGAAGAAAGGAAGAGCCTCTATATCGATAATCTCTTAACTATTATTAAAGGAAAGACAGAGGCCGTAGTTAAAACTGAGCTAGCCTAGAAACTAGCTACGATAGATAGGTAGAGTAAGGAAAATAACGTCCCTTTCGACCTAGATAAGTACGAGTATATCCTCTTTAAACCTTTCCGGGTAGCCCCAAAGCCGAAAGTTAACGCCGAGACCGACTCTGACTCTAACCCCGATTCCGATATTACTTCTAAGCTTAATATCCCGAGCTTACTAAAGTAATCGAACCTTAAGATAGAAGCTGTCTAAGTGTCTTATAACCTATTACTTAAGTAGCTAGGTATGTAATTTGATTCCGGCCTTACATTCAAGGAGTATATTTAATATGTAGTAACGAAAGGAGTAAAGGTAACGACGTTCCTCCGCCGAGTCGGCGGCCTAGGTAAAGGCCTATCCCCGTACCTAGTAGCCTAAAGACTAGTAGTAATAGTACTCCTAAGGATAACGTATATCTCCGAAGCCTAATAGAACGGTAAGGAAGCCCCGGTCAGAAGCCTATAATATATACTTAATACAAACCTCAAGGTAACCCTTCTAACATATAAGACTATACTAAGGGTAGTCCTACATATAAAAGTCGGCTAACTCCTAATCTACCTAACGTTAGAAAAGAAGGCCTACGACTACGTAACTAGAGTTCTAAACCTTAAAGACTAAGAAGTTAGCTACCTAGTAGTTAGTAGGCTAGCCTACGCCCCCGGTAGGGGCTAAAGAGCCGGTAAGACCTAGGTAACCTCCCTCGAAGCCATAGCTAAGAAGGAAGGTTAGACCTTACCGGCCCTGTTAGCCGCGACCAAGTATAAGGACGGCTCTAAGGCCCCGGGTATGGCGTACGATAATTACTTCCGGCAAAGACGAGCCTACGATAGGAACTGGGAACGTCCCGAGCTATGTAAGTAATATACGAAGCGAGGAGTAGAGTATACGAACGTGAGAGTCTTAAGAAAAACCCCCCGAGGTATAAGAGACGTCCCCCCGGCCTGGCTAGGAACGTACAAGCCCGTCTAAGCCTTCCAGGCCTGGTAGGAAGCCAGTAAGCCGAAGTACCATAAGATTAAGGTTAGGAAGAAACACCCCCCGGAACTTAGGCTCCCAAGGAGGTAGCTCGTAGCCCTCTTAGCCGAAAGAACGGGGCACGGCGACTTCAAGACGTACCACGAGTGCATGGGCCATGACCCGGAGACGTGGGAGGGTACCTGTGGTAAGTGTGGGCTTACTAAGGCCCCTGGGTACTTACTGAAGTGTAAGCATAGCGTGGCAGCCCTAGTAAAGGCGTTACTAACAGGAGTATGGGTACCTAGGATCCTAACCTCGAGCTCAAAGAAGATGCTGGCGGCGTTCGAAGCATTCATGGTAGTAAAGGAAGTACTGGAAAAGGGGGAAGAAAATATCCCGAACAAGGAAGAAGAAGCGGAATGGGCGGCGGCCCACGACCGTAGGACAGAATGAAACACGTGTTTTCTTAGTATGTCAAAGGGGGCTTTTCTCTACGGAGTTTTTATGTACCTTAGCTCGGCGGGAGAGTTGTGAGGACTGGTGAGACCCTCAAACGGCAAATAGGGGCATGTAATGGGCTAGGATTTCGGGGGGAGGATCTCTTTGCGTTAGACGACCTTGTTGGGGCCTTGGCCCTGGCACGTCCGAGTCGCCCTAGGCGAAAACCCTGGACGTTAAACAATTCAATTCAATTCAATTTCAATCAATCAATCAATCAATTACCGTTAACAGACCCACTAAAACTACCACTCGTTCTTTCTCAGAGCGTAGCTCCAACGTACCCGAGTCAAATTTCAATTCTCTAAACTACAGATATAACGTTTGCCGATATATGTAGACTAAATTGTGTTGTAGAAGGGGAGCATCGGAGTAGTAGGTGGATTTGGAAAGTGGAAGCAAAACGGTACGCAAAGGAAGAAGGCCAGGGACAACGCAGCAGATTGACCGTCAGTCACAACAACGTTGCTGACAATGCCTGCCTGGATGCAGGACGGGCAGTCACCATTGTGGAAGTCCGCGGGCTCTTAGTGCAAAAGTCAAAGGCATCCTTCTCGTTCGTCTTACAGGCTAGGCACCACTCCACAGAGTTGAGCTCCCGAGACGTAGCGGAAAGTGCGTCACGTATACTTACCCCGATCGCCTCCCCAGCACGGATATTCTGTGTGCATACGCTGCTGGCATAAGTCAGATGGCGTCAACAACCTCACACCGGAACTTGTAGTCTGCCTTACCTACGAGCCGCGAAGTTATTGGCGATGTCAAGAGTTTCAATATGGTGCTTATTATCACCGGGATTTACGACGGGGCTACGGTGTGGCAAAGGTTGCTGCCTCGGCGGCGTGGGCCACGCGGCGCTGGCGGTAGGTCAAGGAATATCCCTAGTCCCTTCTTCTTTCTACAATGTCTATATCCTAGGCTTAATATGTATACATAGGAAGTAACTATTGATTCTAAAGGAACGGGTAAGATGCGCCTTATAGAGTGGGCTTTTTCCTCACCGAAGACTTCATGGACATGGTGAGCTTGATGTGATCGAATCACTGGCCGAGGTTAGGTAGACGCTCTTGCGGCATCTGTTCCGTCCGCAGCAATTTTGCTAGATTCATGCATGGTGCTGTTAGATCTATGACTGAACCCTGCCATTCACTTCCATCAAGGTAATTCTATGCGGACAATGAAAGCATCGGCGGATCCGCATTGAGACGATAATCTGTCCGCTCGTAAGTCTGCGTAACTCTGATTCCGACTACGTTGCCACTGCCAGGACCGTTGGCTCAAAGCTTTCCGCAGATAGTTCTGCCACGAAGTAGTTAATTAAGCACAACGAAGCCAAGCTTGTTGGGCGTGACAAACACCCCTGGCATCCCCAAGGCGGGGTAAAGAAACATACATATCTAGCTCTGTACTATAGATTGTGTAACCCTTCCACACGACCAAACTTGCTCCGCACTACCCTCATTCAGTGAATAAGCACCTTGCCCGCGATCTGCCCCCGTTCACTCAGACACCTGACACAAATATCCCCCGTCGGAGGCAGCACCAAAACTTGCCTCTCCCCCCGAAACCCATTCCCCTCCTGCAACTGAATCAGCACAGCCGCAACGGCCAACCTCGCCATAGCATTGCCGCGCGCCCTGACGATGGACACATCATTGGGGAGATCCAGGACGGCATCCCAGTTATCCAACGAAATAATATCCTGCAGCGCGTGATCTGCTGATCCTTTCTCTCTAACACAACTGGAATGATGATGCGCAAACGACAGCTGCTCCGCCGGCAGCCGCCTCACCCTTGCCGAAGTAAGCGCGCCGAGGATGTCCACATCGGCCACCCACTTGCCAGCCTCGTGGATCGAAATATACGACTCGAGCAGCTCGACCTGGACGTCTTGCTGGCTGCGGTTGAGGTCGAGGGGACGACAGTACTCGGTGAAGGTCAGGTGGAGCGAGGTGGTCTTGAAGTGGTCCTCGTCGGCGTGGTCGAAGGGGGCGTTTTGGATGACGCGCCAGGAGCTCGGGTCGAGGGTGCGGATCATGGGCGCGAGGGGTGGGATGAGCATTGTGACACCGGGGCGGCCGAGGTTGCCGAGGATACGGCGGAAAGTGTGGAGGGAGGAGACTTCCCAGGGGTCGTTGAGGAGCTGGACGGTAGGTATATTAGGGCAGATTTTTTGTCATTTGGGGGGGGGGGGGGCTTACTTGTTCGGGGATGTATATGGAATCGCCAACGGACATTGCAAAAACATCTTTGAGCTGCTCCGGCGCGACGTCTTGGTTCCCCGTCTCAAAGTATGCCATGCAGGCCAGAGCCGACTCTCGGTGCCAGCCACCGTTTTTGAGGACATGTTTAGCCCATTTCGTCTCAACTATCGGCTGATCCAGCAAGCGTATATCGAGCGTGACATCAGGCATCCTTCCAAACACTTGATAAGCCAAACTCAGGATAGACAGGCAACTTGTCGTAGTGCGGTCTACCTGGGTTAGTAAAGAGACCCGTCCGGGAAGCACCGACATGGTATCTTCCTTGAGAAAGGACACAATGTCCTCCACCTTTACTTCTTTTGGGATGTTGTACGCGGGTGGCTCTTTTCTGATCCGGATGAAAATTGCCGCAAACGAGGCGATGCCGAAGACGAAATCAAAGCGGGAAGATAAACGTAAACTGGGCTCGTGGTGATCGAGAAAAAAGTCGTTTTCGTGCTCGAACCGACCGTCTTTGCTTGGTAGTTCATGGGAGAGCTCGCCGGGAATATCCTGAACACGGCGGCTGGCTTTTGCTGCATCGCCTGACGCAATCCGGCTTGAAACGGTTTCCTGCAACACGTATCTGGAGCGCTGTATTGAGCCGTTCGAGCCCGACGGCTTGAATAAAACCCTTCCGCTTCTCCCTTTCACTTCACGCGATCTTGGTAACCACCGCTCGTGCGGCAAGAACGGATTTGAGCCCGGGAGGGCCGTGGCGAGGGTATACGCGGACTCGCCGCCATCGGACCTCAACCTGACGAAAATATCGGCAGTATCAATATACGGTAAGCCTTGACACATCCTAGAGGCAACCCTGCGCAGATATTGGAGTCGTCCCTCGCTGGTGTGCAGACACCTGAGAAAAACGTCGGGATCCCTCAAGTCGAATAGGGGTAAAGGGGCCTGTTGGAAGGGGTTCTCCTCGGTTTCCGGCTGCGCGAACAAGCTGCTCCGGCGGTGGCCAAGTTTGATCAACTTGAGTCCGTCTTCTCTATCCTGGCCACTGGACTGGCTGAGGTGATGTGCTGCGTCTGAGATGATGCGGAACCAGTGTGGCGACTTTAACAATTTCTTGATATGCTCTCTTTCCCTATTAGGCGATAATCGGACGTAGCCGCGCTGCAGAGCCTCGGATACAGCCAAGATGACATCGATACCTGACTGAATCCCAGAAATTGGGATACCCCATTGCGCAAACAAGGCGCCGAGAGCTGCTTTGGAGAACTGGTCAAAGGTAATGCGACACGAGGAGCTGCTCAGCTCGCGTGTTTGCAGGACAGGTTGGCCGTAGAACCGCAAGTGTGCGAGGGACAGGGACCAGTAGATTCCCCGATTCTTTGTGTCCCCGGTGCGATTGCCCTGTATTCCGACTGTCAGGGTCCCGCCGGGGGCTACTGTGAGATCATTCATGGTCAGGCCTTCGGAACGTCGGGAGCCTAGGACGACCATGTTTGGGTAAATGTGCCACGAGGAGAGACCGAGAATGGCAGCGCCGTCTTCGACCGCCTGCGGAGTGCCGCTGATCAAGCTCTCCATGGCCGTGACGGAGCTCCTCCATGCGGCCAGCACGCTGGAGTAGACTCGAATGTCCTTGTTGACGTAGAGATCGAGGTTATCCAGGATCAGCATCAGCTGTTTCTGTTGCTTCATCTTGGCGGCATCGGCAGTCCGCAGCCAGGCGCGAGCGCTGGCGTCCCATTCTGCGAGCTGCGAGCGGGATATTTCGGCCTGAGCTGCAGCCGTCAAGACAGAAAAGTGCATTTCCTCGTTGTTCTGGAACTTGGACCCTATCTCGGCTCTGCGGTCCTTGACCAGTTCGACCCAGACGGACGTGGCCTCAGATGCATCGAACATGCGGGCCAGCATGCAGGCGAGGAGTTGGACCTGGATTGCCGACGGCGACGAGGTTGCAGCGGCCCAGATGGACGTGCCGTCGACGCCGACATACTGCGAAAAGGCCGATCCCTCGCTCCGTCCCTTGGAGGCGTCTTCCTTTGCCGCTTTGCATATTTCCGACACGCGGATGCCATAGGCTTTCTGGAGGTTGCATGTGGGCGGACACACGCCGTCGAAGAGGGCACCCAGGCGACGCGCAGTGATGTGTGGCTGCCCTGTTTCTGCTTCGTCCTTCCGCTTCTGCGACAAAGACTCCCCAAGCGCATGGTACTCTCGCGGTGCCTCTTGCCTGATTAGAGTGAAGTCGAAGTTGATGTTGGCAGCTGCCACCGTAACTTCATTAGTCACCAGGCCCAATGCCGCCTGCAGTTTGCCCAGCGACAGCATCTCGGCAGCAAAGAGGCCAAAACATGAGGAATTTGTGATACCATGCGATAATCAAACAGCTTGGGGCCTGGGGACATTTGTCTCTTGGGCGATGGCAAAGATGGGGTGCCCGCGGCGAGGCTACGGATTGACAACACATCGTGCATGATACTAAGCCTCGATTTTAAGTTATTCGCTTATCGGATAGCGGCCAGATTCAAGGTCTGACGGATCAGAGCCTTGCTCAGCTCGCTCCAAGAAGTGTGTGTGCAAGGACTGTGTGTGTGCCAAATGAGCAGTTGGCCAGTGGCTTGGAGGCCTCGTCGAATCAACCACGTCTCAGCCACAATGTCTTTGTCTGCACTTACCGCACTTACTGAAATCTAGAAGTCAAGACGCTTTTCTCAATACCCTCGGATATCATGATTGCTAGACTTACAACTTCAACTTGATCATTTGCGGCCATGCAGTCGAAAATTGGGGCTCAGGGGCTCCCCCTGGAGCCCTGCTAGCAGCGCAATTGGGTGACTTAGGTAAGCACGAAAGCGCGCCACCTCCCACATGCCACGTTCCACTTGCTCCAAGAAAGCTATGGGTCGCCAATTGAGAATCGACGCCTTAACAAAATGCGCGGGCAATAGTTGAGCCCACAACCGAACGGTCGAGACATTGAACATGGGATTTTCGCGCGCGCTGCTAGTCGCGACGTTGGTACTGGCGACGCGGGTACTGGCGACGCGGGTGCTGGCCGACGCAGCCGCCCACGAGAACACGCTGCCGTCGTACCACTACGGCGCCCCCATCCGCGTCCAGTGCATGAACCGCAGCTCGTGAGTCCTCCTTCCAATCCTCCCTCCTGTTAAACCAGCAGTAGATATACAGCGCTGATACCCCCCAAGAGAAACAGGCGAACACATCGAGAACTCGGCGTACGAGATCTAATGGATCCCCTTCTCCGTGTGCAACGAGACCACCGAGCTGCTCGAGTTCCAGTACGGCGTTGAGGGCGAGCAAAACTGTACTATCGCCATGGTCAGCGACCCCTTCACCCACCTGCTCGAGTTCTATATCCACAGCGGCGCCCCGCTCTCCTGCTGGCTCCTAGCCCGCCTACTACCGCACGTCGAGGTCGTCGGCGAAGCCCTGCCCGAGCGCGAGCACATCCCGTTCGTCTTCGCGCTGTCCGGTATCCTCTAGCTGAGCCATATGTACATCAGCATGCACATGAACGTGTTGCTGCATAGCACGCCGAGACGCCATATCTACCCGTACGACAGTGGCGTACTCGACAGCGGCACCGCCTATAGCACGAGCCCGCTGACGCACATGGAGGGCGGCGTAACCCGCCGGCTCGTTATCGGCGACCCGCTGCCACTGAGCTTCAGCGTCCGCTGGTTCCCGACCCCCGCCCTCCCTAAGGTCGGGGGTAAGGTCGAGTGTGCCGGCATGGGCGGACATATCTACGCGAGCACCGTCTTCTACAGTATCGTGTCCTTTATGACAGGCGTTGTGTTGTCGGCCGTCTCCTTTTCGGGTCGGTGCTGCCTCGGCGGCTACGTGGACGCGGGCTGGGCGGTGCCATACCGCTGGGGTATGGCATGGGCGGGGTCGGTAATGGTTGGGGATATTAGAAGAGGGCGATTGATTAGGTATGAGATATTGTATGATACTTTTTGTATTGTACATTCTAGGCGGCTTTAGTCGGATACCAGGGTCGGATACTAGGTGGGGTGGAGTTGGCGTCTGCGTTATCTAAGCGTATGCTTTCCTCGACCATGCCCCGTTGCTTCAGCGTGCTTACTGCGAGTAATTGCGTCGTTGGTCCTATCCGTCATCAGTTGCGCTCTTCTTTCCCGGATTTGTTGAGGTTGGTATGGATACTCCGACCCATCAACGACCTGTCTTTTTTCGTTGTTCCATGCTCAAGTTTGTACAGCGACGTCAGGAGCGAGGTGAGGACGAGGATCGTGAGAAAGGTGACCAGCGAGGCGAGATACACGGCCGTGCCTTTCCACCCCGACATGAAGCGCCGTTTTGCTGCTGCGGAAGTCGAAGGCATAGCCGGCATCGCGACCTTCTCGTAGCGCTTGTTGAGGGCCCACACCGCCATTCCCCTCGGGGCGTGGGTGGTGGTTGTCAGGGTGTCCGTCGCCGTCACGGGAGGGCGGCTTTGAGCGATGACCACATTGCGAATGGGGTCGTTTGCGAATACATAGTCAAGTATAGATGGTAGCTTTTTAATGAAGAAAGCAAAGCGAAAACCATGACCGGCGTGGGTGCCGGGTGGGAAGGCATTGAAGCAAGTCAAGGAGTAGCGAAGTATTCCCCAGGATCGACCAGGCTATGCCCACTGATGACCATGGGAGTGGATCGGCTGAGACGCTTTTAGAGAAACCAATGCGATCAAAGTGCGAATCCCGGTAAACCCTTCATTTTGGCGCTCGGCCTTGGCTAAATAAGACAAGCGCCATTTGGGATGGGTTCACAATAGCAAACAACGCTTTATTGCCGTCAAGGTTGTTGCTTGGCAAAACAAAACGTGTAATGAACAGCCAAGTGCCTTGGCCCTTCAAGTTGTGATAATCAAGGATATCGGTTGTCGATAGTGTATTGACCGCCTTACAATCATAGTCCCTGGCTGTGCGTTTCCGCTTCCTCCAAGAAAGAGAGGAAGTATCTGTCCCGAGATATTTGTTGCACCTGGTACATGCATGCACGTGAGGTGAAAAGCTGAAACGAACCCAAAAACAAGGGCGGCACCTGAAACCCACAGTGGCACAATCTTTGCTACCACCCTAGCGCCTGGGTAATGATCATGAGCCCATTTTGTGAGTTTGACTAGAACATGAACACCATGGACAGGTTTGAGGTTAGGATATATATCCGCTGAATGACGCATTTTGCCCCGGAAATGACTGGCCACTTGAGACTTCCAATATCCCAAGTTTTTTTTTTAAGTTTTTTTTTTTTTGGAAAACTTCAAATCACACTGTCGGCTTTTGCCCGTAGACGGTATATCTGCCAGCAATCCGTTAGCCACTTGTTCCGTGACATCGCCGGCAACAAACAAAACGCACACTGGCCAGTAGGCGTGTATCTTTCGGTTCTTGAGATCTTTTCGCACTTGGACCAAGAGAAGTTCTACCTCCTCGGCCGTCCATCCAAGGACGTTGGTAAAGAGCATAAGACTCAGCGCTTGGAGACCTTGGTTGATGTTCTCGTGCGTCCACAAGCCTATACCCAGAACAAAGCGCTCATTAGCGTACGGCATTACAAAAGTCTGTCGCCTCTTCTTACCAACGTTCTTGTGCTTGGGATCCTTCGGCCATGAATTGATTGGCCACTTGTATTCGATTTGCACAACATCTGTGAATCCTGCATTTGCCAGCTGCTGCTTGTAGTGCAAGGGTGAATCGAGGGCACGGCCGAGCTTATGAGACGCGTCAAGAAGCAGGCGATTCCACTTGAGTGCTGCCGAGTTTTCTGGGATGCTGTCATCATCGCTCCTCATGGGGTTGATGGGATCGCAGAGCTCAATGTAGCCGCCAGGTGCGAGGTGACTGAGGGTTTCCAAGTATTAGAGAGGCAACGTTGCTTGCGGGCAATACATCGTGGGCCGGCATCTGCCCACGTTGAATGTAGTCCACTAAATAGCGGATGAAGGAGGAGTTAGAGCCTCAGAGGGTATAATTCACTCACGTGAGGGCTTGTGCAAAAAGCCTCGGCCAGTCCTTGATCGATCCGCACAGCATGCGCATGTAGATGAAGTCGAACGGGTTGACAAAGGTCCAGTCCGCCTCGAGATCATCGACGAAGAATTGTACATTCGGTGCGACGCTGCATTATTAGAACAGGGACTAGATACAATCACAATATTGACCCACAATGATGGCTGGATCGGGCTCAAATCGACACCGACAACCTAATAGGCACACAATGTTTAGTGCCAATTGATGCCAGACTGAAAGCTGATGTGGACATTGTGGAAAAGCCCACCTCCGTTTCTGGATGTTCGTCCGCTGTCAAGTATCGCAATTAGTGAATTTGTTTGCACGCCGCGTCAAGGGTGTCTCGTCACCAAAGTCTTGTGTCCAGATGCCTGTTCCGCATCCTGCATCAAGAACTCGCCTAAGTGGTTTGCTCTTGTCCTTCCCGGCCGGACAGACGTATAGCTGGTTATCCTGGGTGAGAATGAGGAGGTTATGTTGGAGGTCTGACAGATATCTTGGTTATTAGCACACTTCCTCAAGTTGCTCTCACGATGGAGGCAACAGGCCGATTCATACCTAGGCGGTCGTTCTCATTCTGTGCCATGAAGGCAAGTCAGTGACCAGAGCTGGAGAGACAAACTCTGCGTGCGATATTCTCTCTGTCTTGGGTGTGGATGCACGAACCTCGTCATTGGGCAGGAAATAGGCTGTAAAATGAAGCGGTCAGTTGGGTGGCTCTGCAAATAGCATCAACAAAATTTCAAAACCCTTACCACCCGCCTTGTACGCATGGTAAGTACGGCCATGTTCTTCCCGGAACTTGTATATGCTGGATGCCAACGACGCTGTCTCGCTGACTCCGGGACCCTGGTCACATCACTTGGTCAGTCCATTTATAGTGGAATTAGCGATACGCGACTATTAGTACCTCAGTGAAGGCGGAGTCGCCGTCATTTTCGTTCTCGTTATACGGCTCAAGCTGAAGCGTGAATTTAGTTTGTAATCAGAGTCACTTTGCGACTGGTGACGCTCATGACTCACTCACATCGACTTCTAGTGCACCGGTTGTTCCAGCTGGTGGCGTGGCCGTGGGCGAGGGGGATTTTTCCTTCTGAGAATCAGCCATTTTATGTTTGGGATATGCTGTTAACTGCTCGGCCGAGTTTGCGCGTCGAAGACAGGCGGTAGGAATTGGAATGAAGGATGGGGGCGGGGACCACGGCAGAATATTTACCTTAGCGGGGAGCTCGGGTTACAGTCCATGTGGGCTGTGCAGTTTGGCAGATGCCGGATCATTGAACCCGGACACGCGCGAGGCTAGGCTCTACCAATCGAAAGACTTATCAGCCAATATAGTAAGGGGCCATGTGCAGCTTGTCTCTTTAGTCAATAATAACCTGGAATCTCCCAGCGGTGGCGTTATTCTACCCAATCAAGTATCTCACTTAGCTGATGGAGGCTAAACCCGCAGATACTCGGCATAAGACCGCTGGATCCTGTCAAAGCGTGCGGAGGCATCCTTCCCAGAACTTATATTTGTCACACTTTTCTACTTATCGACAAAATCGCCGCTTTTGAGCATAGCAAAGTTCCCCATTCTGTACTAGGTAGGATATTCCCACTGAAGAATTCTTGCCATAAACCCTAGATATAGGGATCGTGCTGCTCTACAATGCTCTTCCATCCACCCATACATAACCCTACTCCCAAAATAAGCCTGAAAATGGTAGAAAGGATACAAGGAATATTTCTTGCATTGTGGAGTCCGTGGGGCAATTGATCTAGATTACTGCGTGTAAGATGTCGTGGTGCTGCGAGGTTTTCCAAAATTCGGTAAGAGCAAGTTTGGCATCTGTACAAAGTGGCATGGTCCCCGACGCCATCATCTCACAAATTTCGACTAAAAAGGCACCACCTATCCACAAGCTGAACTATCCGGTTCACAAAACTTCCTAAACGGGGGTCTCTAAGCGTCAAAGAAGTCGGCAAATATGTTGTCATAGCGTTGATGTCACCGGCCGCTTCAAGGTGCTTCAAACACACCCTTGTACGATGGGGCAAGGACGGATTCTGTACAAACCGAGTTACGAAAGCATTTGGCCATAGGTTGAGCTTCCGGTCACACTAGACATAAATAAACTAGGAGCTTATATGTCTGTATTTCGATGTTGAAGGGAGATGTCAAATATTACGCTTTCTCAAGGTACTTGCTAGCGATCTTTGCGATGGAATGTCTACATGGAGCTTACGGACATACCCGTTGTAACGGTATTGAGAAATCTGACTGCTTAGACCATCTAAAAATAGAGCAACAGTATTCGTGATGTGTTGCCTCTATTAAGCATGGAGTGAGTAACTCCTTCGTCAAAGTCTCTACCGAGGCCATAACCGACTAGGTAGCAAAAGTAAATATTAGTGGAAGGAAATGGAATCAATAGAGGAATAATAACTAGGTAGCTAGGTAATCTCTTTCTCGAAGATCCCACTTTCTCCGCTATGCTTCATCATATCATAAAACGCACCTCTTTTCTCCATCAACTCTCTTAGAGCGGTCTACTATAAGGCCTCTCCTTACCGCCCGGTCAATAACAGCATCGGCTGACTTGAACACCGTTGATTCGGGCTTTATATCTTTGCGTTTTGTCGAGGGCAGTGATGAGTTCAAGGTATTGAACAACAGAAGTAAGAGTGTATGCAGTTGGGTGTAGGTGCGAGATGTCGAGGCAAAGGCTAGGTGAAGGCGGAACCATTCGCTTTCGAAAGACGGGGGACTAATTCGGACATTTTTATGTATGGGACCAATTCTGGGCTCGCTCGGGCTAGAATTCAAGTAATATAATTGTGCATGCTGCGGCGCAGCCTTCCGGAAATGGTTCTTAGGGTGAGCAAGCCTGAGCAAATCCTGAGCCGATCCTGAGTCGGACCTGAGCCTGGGTGAGCAACATCACGTGGGCGAGGTACGAAAAAGGAAATTTTATATGCCCAGATTCGTCGCACAAAACATCTATGCTACCCTCTATTTAGATTCTCGGAATACTGTCTAACAGATCAGTTCTTGGTTAGTTATGTATCCCATTCTTTCTATCGCATCACTCCCAGGCATCATCGATCTCCATCAGCGCCGCGTAACCCTTCTCAGACTTCAAAACGGCAGTGTCAACGACCAGGACAACAATCGCTTTCATTGGGTTGGTCTTGCTGTTGTTATCTGAGACAGTGTGGTGACAGCCGGGGCGTTCGACAAATTTCTGCCCTGCGGTGTACACCTGTGGTGGGTCACCGTTCATGCCGCTGAGGAATTCTCCCTCGACCACATAGGCGACCGCAGTCGCGCCGGCATGACGGTGAGGTGGTGAGGTACCGTCGGGCTTATAGTAGAGCTCCAGACCGACGATGGACTTTCCAGGCGCATTGGTGAGCTCGTAGTCGTAGAGCACTTTGAGCTCCTCCCTAGGTCGGGCACTGCTTGCCGTGCAATGTTGGTCATCATGCCATCTGTGGAACATGTTGCCTGGGGAAACTCACTTGTTGGTACCTGAATCCATTTTTTTTTTTTTTTGGGTTGTTGTAGTGTGAAGTATGTGACAAGTGATCTGAGGGGTTAATGGCTAGAAAGAATGCTCAGCATGAAGCGCCCATGGGACTAACTTATATATACGCCGATTATTTGGAACTTACATGTACTTGGTAGCTTGACAAGGGAGCTGCAGGTTTTGCATTTAGTCTTTTGAGTCATTGAGTGCATTTACAGCCAATGACATCATACCTCCCGGTCAACGTTCCTCGGAACCCTTTCCGATGACTATTGAGGCCGAGGGATTGCGAATCATTTGTGGGGTTTCAGGCTCGGTCTGTCCTTTCAGGTATCCGAGAGATGGATCCGACAGTCTCACCAAGCCTCGCATGCACGATTGCTGGGATGCGAGCACTAATTAAGCCACTACTTCGTCCGACAGACTGTTGGTGAGTAACGTTCTGCAGAAATTGCCCTTTTCCAATTTCGGCATTCCATGAGTAAATCTCGGCCTCGCTTTCTAAAAGAGCTATCCGGGTAAAGTTGAACGGGGAATTACTTCTTACAAGTTTTTGGTCATTATGTCGCACAAATCAGGTGTTGCTGGAACGCTCCATGATGCGCAGCCAAGCCAAGTGTCTGGAGCGCAGATAACCAGACCGGAACGTCTCTGACTTGCGGTGTTGCTACACATAATCCTGAAAGTGGCGGATTGATTGATCCAGGAATTACTGTTGCCCTGACAAAAGCCGCCGTTTCAATCCCCCACTTATAGCCAACTAAGCTGAAGAGCGAGGTAGTCGGAAGTGCCTCCATGCACGCGCGGGTGGCAGGTTGGCCAGGCAGGCAGGTGTAAGTGTTGGATGGACCTCCCGATGTTATCCCGCAATTATTACCCCACGGTCGGCCCGCCACTAAGTGTGCAGTCAGCCCACCATCTGTGCCTCCAGGGATCTGCAAGATCCTCGCCTTCTTTTTCCTCTCTTTAGCAGCAATATAAGCAGTTTGACACACTTTTTGCTTTGATGTGTGTTTGCCATGCCCAGCAGTAAGCCTTTCCATATATTTCTGAACAATTTAAGCTATCCGAGTAGTTACAGTAGTGCTACCTTTGATTGTCTGCATTCCCATACCAGGACGAGCTAGCACCCAGTCCTGGTATCAAGCATCGTCTGTTGTGGACTTGCCAAATCGCGTCAGGTCCTGGTGCATTATCTTTCCGCCGACATTCACTGGCGAGCACCCCTGGATTACGAAGATAACTCTCGCGTATTCAGTTGGGCTTGCATTTCGCCAAGCGTGCAATGTGTTCCGTTGAACAAGAAGGTCGCCAGCCTTAAGCAGTCGTGTCTCGCCTGAATCCATAATGGCTTCCATCTCACCACGCACGACAATACCAAAATCCATTGTCTCGTGGCGGTGCAGAGGCGAAGAGCCGCCCGGCGGCCAGTCACAATAGCGAAGGATGACAGCCCCCGGTTTTGGGAACGAAATATTGGCTTCATTGTCCGCGTTTGACTTGATTGCTTTGATATCCGTTTCATCGTTGATGTTGACTGGGGCCTCAAATGTCGTATACGCCTCATAAAATGACATGCCTGGAATTTCATACACTGGCAGGGTCTCAGCTAAGTCTCGGCTGAAGACGGCTTTGCCCTCAGCGTCGTGGGTGGTGACATAACGCTTGGGGTTTTCGAATGGCTGGCTCATATCTGCGTCGAGAGGTGAGGTTGCAACCTGAGTCTTCTAGGTGGCCTCTTGGAACTTGAGCACGAAGAGATTGGCAAAGCATAAAGGAAGTAGAAGGGGGCTGGGAGGTTTAGAGCTGAGGTGCGGGGTGAGCTGCCTATAGGCCGTGTTCTGACGGGAACGCTTTCTATTCCCGCATTTCGGCACCTCGCCCCGTAATGCCTACCGGGGGTAATTATATCCTGCCAGTTATCTCGAAATTGCTCTCAATTCTTTCTGTCGTCGTCCCGCATTCGGCCGAATGCTGCCATTCTGCTTACGTGAGATTGCACCTTGACGAAACTGCATATCATCTCCTTACTGATCCTCTATATCAAATCAGATCTTTTCCCACAAATGGTGTATCATTGTGGTTTGCCATGGACGTGTTTCCCGTTAAGATTTCGAAACTCACTCGACAAGTGTTTGCTAGATCCTTCAAACTATGACATAGGCTCCTTCCAGTTCTCGATGCCTCCCAGGTACCTAAAAACGACTCTGGAATCCAGGTCCTTGCAGTCGGCGGCTTCACTTGCTGCGGCATAAACGCCCAGCCCACTTGTTCCGAGAGCATTCCTGGTTCCCAACCTCCGCGCCATGTCTAACGCTAGTCCGATGTCCTTCCTCATCAGCTGCACACGAAATCCACCTTGGTATCCGTTAGAAGATGGCGCCTTGGGACATACGCCCGGCACCGGGTTGAAGACGTCACATATGGCGTTCTGGGCGGTGCCGGCCGCAAAGACCGACGCCAAGACATTTGCGTCAATGCCCGCACGCATCCCCATATCCATGGCCTCGGAGCATGCGATTGTGATGATGCCAGAGAGATAGTTGTTGGACAATTTCGCTGCGAGGCCTAGCGAAGGCCCCCCGCACGGAATCACCTTGCCCCCCATCATTCCTAGGAAATACGTTAGGCGAGGGATGTTGGCATCGTCGGGGGAGCATCCTAGGAAGAAGGCGATGGTGCCATTTACCGCACCGAGAACACCGCCACTGACGGGGGCATCATAGAATGAGGTCGTTGGCGAGGAGATGGCAAGTTGCTCTTTGACAATTAAGCTGGTAGCCGTGTCAATTGTCGACGAGTCGATGACTAGTTTCCCTGCCGAATGAGAAGAGGGGCCCGAAAGTGCTGAGAGAATTCCGGTGTGAGGGTCAAGATAGACAGACTTGACATGAGCGCCTTCAGGGAGCATGGTAAAGATTACATCCTGCGCGATACACAAGTTAACCAATTTGTAAATTAAGATGCATGCCAAGTCAGAGCTGATGTTTAAATGCTCACCGATTTCGACGTCACGTCTGCTGCGCTGGCACATCTAACCACGATGCCGGGAAATGAAGCCACGAGCTCATCCACGACAGCAGCCACAATATCGTGAACATGAATGAGAGAGCCCGGAGGAAGTTTCGCGGCAAGATTTACAACCATTGGCTTCCCCATAACTCCCAAACCTATGAACCCCACAGAGCTGGGTACGACATCAACGCCAGTGGAAGGCATTGTGAATGTTTACAGCGCCAACAATGGACAGTTGCTAAATCGCGTCTGCAGCGATGTTCTGAGGGTGGCTCTGTCACACTGACAGGCGAGCGCACTTGTTGTCAGGGTTGTCGAGGCGGCGCGCTGTGTAACGTCTATTGATGAATGCGGGGAAAGGGCGTTGTTTTGACGCCGGAATCGGCATGTGGTTCTTCCCCCGCTCCCACTCGCCTTGGAAATCCGAGTACGGAGACTGATGTCTGCCTATGGGGCGGGGAACAACGTACAGTTCAAACAAAGGTCAAGGCCCGTACACTCGGCGGTTATGCAATGAACCACGTGCTCAAAGCGATAGAAGCAAGGAGAATCCCAACGGTGGTTAATATTCATGCGAGTAACCGTGAAGAATAAACAAGGTGACAACAATCTCGTCCCCTTCTCCCCGGGAAGGGATGGCCAACCCAGCTCCCACGTCCCCATTGAACCCCCTATCAGAGTTACAGTACTTTGCACTAGCCACAGTTTCGCTCCACGCTCTATCGGCTGGACACTTCTCTCTCCCCGAGGAGCAATTCGTTCGTCCGGCGTCGCCGGGGGCGCGCAAAACGGTACCGTCACTGTGTTTTCTACTACAGCACATATGCGCAGCCTCGGGCGACACGACTCGGATCGTTTTTGATCTTGGCCTTCGAAGGGATGTCAACCGCTACTCAGAGCCGATCCAGCGCCATGTCACTACTCGCCAACCCATGAGCACTGACCCGGATGTGGTCAAAAGTCTCAAGGCTGGCGGTCTGACTCCCGATGATATTGACGTGGTTATCTACTCTCATGTGCGTTATCTCACAGTCAATTAGCACTGACATCACATGGCTAATTGCCCTCTTGACACACTTCAGGTTCACTGGGATCACATTGGCGAGCCGCGCGACTTTCTCCGCAGCACCTTTGTTGTTGGCCATGGCTCTACCGACGTGCTTGCCGGAAAGGGTTCTACCTTACGGGGTGGTCATTCGTTTTTCGAACCAGACCTTTTAGACTTGTCACGAACCATCGAGCTTTCGGACCCACGCTGCAGCCCGAATGAAGTCAAGGGCAGCAATAGTACCGCCCCATCAAGCTTGGCCCCCGGCCAAGCCGACTTTTCCAGGGAATGGCAGCCTCTGGATGTCCTCCCTTCCGCACTTGACATCTTTAACGATGGGAGTCTCTACATTGTTGACGCCCCGGGCCACCTTACTGGCCATGTTAACCTACTCGCTCGGATCAAAGGTGAGGGGAGTACAATTCGATGGGTCTATCTTGCTGGAGACGCTTGCCATGACCGTCGTATTATGCGCAATGAGAGAGAAATTGGCGAGTGGCACGATACCTTGGGCCATTTGTGCTGTATTCATGCGGATCGGCCCAAGGCCGAGGCTACCATCGAACGAATAAAGGCGCTTGAAAACAAGGGGGTAGAGGTGATCTTTGCTCACGACGATGAATGGGAGTCGCAAGCTGAAAATCAGAAACGATTCTTTGGCTCTGCGCAATGAACCCGGATGCCGGCAGTCCCGACAATAAATCTTTATGGGGGTTTTTTTTTACTATCAGTCGCCTCTTGTGAATGAGAAATGCTATCGGGAGTTAATTTCGTAGATGGGGATCCAGCTCATCCGATCCCAGTGTTCGTCATATTCCGCCTTTCATTGAGCCGCGCTGATGACAGATCCACTTCTGGATATCGTTGCGTGACATAGAACGGGAGGCTCACAAACCGGTACAATCCCAGAATTCATTAACCGGGGAGGCATTGATATGTAATTATCCCTTCTGCCCCAATCACGCTTTGGCTTAAACTCGGGCGACCTTCCCGCTACACTTCCACCCCTTTTCAACTTTTCACTGCAAGCAAGACTGCGGGGAATCTTCAACACCCACCCTGTTTTTCTTTCCCTCAATCAGCTCTGCAGTCCGTGGCCGTAAAATAATCGAAAGGTGAGCATAAGATTCCCTAACTGGCAGCTAGGGGAACCTGTTTATTTTGCTGCCGATTGTGTTCGAAATAATACTGCCACTAACACATGTTGGGCAGGAACACATGATGGCCTCCGAAGGAGAAAAGGAGAACCTGAAGAATGAATTCATCGCGCAGCTTGGTGCCCGGGCCTTCCATAGTGGCTGGTCCTCTCTCCTCTCCCTAGACCCCGCATTCTTCTCCGCCAGTTTGTCCCTTGCCTCGGTACCTCGTCAGAAGTCGCACCTCTCGCGGAAAAACCAAGCCCTGATTTCCCTTGCCGTTGACAGCGCCGCCACTCATCTTTACACGCCGGGTATCCGTGCCCATGTGGCCGAGGCCTTGCAAGAAGGGGCCAGCCTACATGAGATACTTGAGGTAATCGAGTTGTCGAGCACGCTTGGAATCCATGCGTGCAACATAGGGGTTCCTCTGCTCGTTGAGGTGCTGAGGGAGGAGGGGATTTATAGAGAGGAGATCACCAAACCGTTTGATGAGACGCAACTGAAGCTAAAGGAAGACTTCACCAAGAAACGAGGTTACTGGCATACGTTTTGGGAAGACTTTCTACGACTCGACCCGGAATTCTTTAGCGCCTACCTGGACTTTTCCAGCCTCCCGTGGATCAAAGACATCGATGGTGATGGGAAATCAGCCCAGGGAGCATTGGAGCCAAAGGTACCATCTACCAGCATGTCAGTTCCCTTGGCTCATGATCAGCATGCTAACTTGCGAGAAGATGAAAGAACTTGTGTACTGTGCGTTTGACTGTGCTTCTACCCATCTATACGTCAGTGGACTCAAGCTACACATGAAAAACGCGCTGGGCTATGGGGCTACGCCGCAAGAGATAATTGAGGTTCTCGAGATTGCCACCCTGTTGAGCTTACACACTGCTCATGTTGCCGCGCCCATCATAGCAGAACTGACGGCGACTGGTTCCGGTGCAGCAGCCTAGGAAGGGCTTGGGAACAGATACCTCAAGTTAGGAGAGATGGCATGTAATGCGCAGAACTCTCAGTGACTTTTTTCCTGGGGGGGTATAGAATGTGCTACTCTCCAAAAACGTGTGCTGGCTTGGATGTGTGGGCATGCTGGCGGTTCTGATTCAAGCTCGGGATATGACCGTCCGAACAGATGAGCATGGGAGCATCCTGCAGGCGGGGACGTGCGAAAGCCAAGAATATTAGACCATCGGACATGCAACTGATATGACAGTACACGATTCTTGGATCCGCTGATGTTTGAACAAGTGCCGAATCGCCCCCACGCGAGGGGAAGTAGCGATCCGCCACATCGGCATTTGGCGTCGTTCATATGAGGGGTTATTATCGCCCAGCTCTTGTATGTCCGAATCCGCCGCAACCGCCGATCTCGTCGTCCCACACGTGATTCGGCACCGTCATTGTTCTCCTTGACCGGCCGCGTCTCCCCGCTTCTTTGACCGGGTTGTACACAGACAACCCATAGCAATGACGTGTACTCGACTTGGAATCAGCGTCCCGTCTCCGTACCTTTCTGGTCCTCCATTTATCCTTGGACCCCGTAGCATAGGATACCACTTCAATCTCAGACACAGGCACCATTATCATACCTTCTACCTTGATTACGACTCCAAAAGCCTCAAATTCTTTCTCTGCTTGGCTGTCCTTGATACCGCGAAAGAAGGCAACGAAGACTCCTATAGCTGAGCTCAGCCGCCGCCATGAGTACCGACCCTAAGTTTGACGATTTACACAAGCAGCTCTTCGATGAGGGCATCAAGATGCGTCGCAGCGTCGTCGGCGATGCCTTTGTCGATAGGGCCCTCGCCAATGGCTCCACCGAATTTTCCAAGCCCGGCCAAGAACTAGTCAGTGAGTGGTGTTGGGGCTACGTCTGGACCCGGCCCGGCCTGGAAAAGAAGCAACGCAGTCTTCTCAACATTGGCATGCTAATGGCTCTGAACCGAGGTCCTGAGCTGGGGGCACACATCCGCGGCGCAAGGAACAATGGATTGACAGAGTTGGAGATCAGAGAGGCCATTCTCCATTGTACAATTTACTGTGGTGTCCCGGCGGGGGTTGATGCGATGAAAATAGCAGAGAGAGTCCTCAACGAGATGGCGGAAAATGGCGAATTGCCGAGACAGCTGGGAAACAAGGTAGACTAGAATCTAGTCGGGGCCACTTGGGTGGCAGGAAATGGTTTGATTTTTGTTCCCATGCAATTGCCCTCGTCTGTTTGAGTCTTTACAACCGTAGAATTTGTCAAGCGCGTGGGCTGGCAGCTGGTGTAAGCATGAGCATGTGCCCGGTTAGTGCTTTCTGACACCATTGATTCCCTAGCTACTCCT
Source organism: Lasiosphaeris hirsuta (assembly GCA_030549175.1). NCBI lineage: Eukaryota > Fungi > Ascomycota > Sordariomycetes > Sordariales > Lasiosphaeriaceae > Lasiosphaeris > Lasiosphaeris hirsuta. The sequence continues at coordinate 277,571 of JAUKUA010000009.1, forward strand.
TCAAGAATACCTAACATAAGTATCTACAATGGCGTTTGGTTGTATACACGCAGAATTTCGCTTCGTGCGGTTCTGCGTATCTAGCGCTCAATTAACGCGTCGTTCTTTGTCTTGTACCAAGGCTTCCGGTGGAATGGAAACCCCTAAAAGACTTATAGCCACAGTCAATTTTGTGTGATGGAGATACGCGGCTAAATCTTGTTTGGAACCATTCTTCTCATTTTCGGATGCATTTGTTTTACAAGATCGCTTCATAGCGCTGTTTCGACCTCATCGCGAAGAGTCATATCAATGACGAGCTTTCCGCCCTGAGCTTTGTGGTATTCGTCGACAAGATCATTCAACCTAGACAGTGGGAATGTCTTCACACTTGCCCTCACATTGTGCTTATCAGCAAATTCCAGCATTTCCCTCAAGACTTTGTTGCTGCCCACCAAGCTTCCGATGACGGAGATGTCACGAAATACTACATCTCGCGCAGAGAGCTGAAATCCCCTTTCTGGAAAAGAAACCACCACACACTTGCCGTGGTTTCGAAGGAGTTTGACGCCGTAGTCGAATGCCTTTTGGCTTTCGGGGAGTATGATTACTGCATCGATGCCCATGTCTCCCTTGTCACTTTTTCCGTCCGCCTCACCAAGCTCGGCAACGACGTCGGCCGCTTCCTCAATTCTCGCATCCACTATCCTCGCCTCGGAGGTGGTACTCCTTGCTAGCCTCAACGGAGCGTCGGCATTGTCAATACCAACAACCTTGAGTCCCATGTGGACGGCAAACAAAAGACCGAGATGACCCAACCCACCGCCACATCCTACAATGCCGACGCGCTGTCCTGGTTTCAAGCCGCAGCGCTTCAAGGCGGCGTAGATGGTGACACCAGCACACATGAGAGTGGCTGTATCGACAGCTGACATGGCGTCTGGGATGGGCGCAACCTGCCTACTGTCGACGACGGCATACTGCCTGAAGCCACCGGGCGTACTGATGCCGTTGTTCTGTGAGTATTGACAGTAGACGGAATATCCGGGGGGGTCGGCATCGGGGTCTTGGACACTCGGGCCGGAGCTGCATTCGAAGCATGTCCCGCAAGGATGGAATGAGCGGCCCGGCACACCGACTCGACTTCCAAGACGGTACAAGGACGGACTGTCGGACGGCAAAGCCACGACAGTGCCGGCAAATTCGTGGCAGCCGACGTGCGGGTAGGAAAGTGGGTACGGGGGCATCTGCCCGGCGGCGAGAACAGCGTCGGTGTGACAGTAAGACGCTGCGTCTACTCTGATCAAGATGTCATGAGGCGAGCTGAGAGCGGGAAGTGGAACGGAGCGAAGGATGTAAGGCGTGTTGAAGGCGTCCAGAAACTGCGCCTTCATGACATCTGGAAGCTCAAAGTTGGCCATACCCGATGGATGTTTTGAGTCTTGCCGACTATTTGCTGTTTTGATCTGCGACCTTGGATTCTGTGTTTCGCGGCCTTTGTCTGGACCTCTCCCAATTGTCTATGGGACTATGTAGTTGGAGTGAAAGGCTTGGCGCAACGTGGGCGTAGGTTGGGTCCAGCTTGTCCAGGAAGTGGCTTTTCATCGCCAGGAGGATGAGCAGACGCAGATAATGGCTATATTTTTCCAAGCCCCGCATGGTTCATCCGTCCTCACTTCAGCTTCCAGCGATCTTCCCCGCACGTGGTTGTTTGGCGTCTAGGTACTACCTATTAGCAAGCCGCTCGGGTTGCTTGATCCAGCCAAGGGGAAGGTGGTCACATGAGGGGTGCCCCAAAGCGAAAGAGGGGCGACTGCAGGATAGACACTCGCACCGATTTCATCATGTTGCGTTTGATTTGACGAATAATAGGTAAACCGAAATGTTTGGCTACATGCACACAGCCTGTCTAGGCATGTACCGGATATAGTGTTGGGGTGGACATTCTGTACCAGGAACTGGTAGGCTCGGCATCGTAAAGGAGACCCGGAAGCCGATCAATCGCCGAAGCCAACTATACGCGATGGAACCTGTTTGCTAGAACCAAACGGAACCTTCACACTCACCCTCATCTCGGGGCGGGCCCATCACAAGATCATCGACCACCATGGCGGTAGCCTCTCAAATGTCTCAAGCTGTCTTTGTAACTGTTTCTGCCCTGGATGGCGGCCATCTTACCCTCCCAGAGCGCCTTTTCGTCACTGATGCCGATCCGGAGAAGCGCGCTACTGTGCCGTCATTATCATTCCTGGTCCAACACCCTTCTACCCAAACCTCATCTGGCGGGGACCGAAAGAGCACCACCAACCTTCTCTTTGACCTGGGTGTCAAGCGCGATATCCAAGGCTACACAGGAGCCCAGCAGGCCCACATTGCTCAGCGGCAGCCTGTGACCACGGATCCAGACTGCGCAGCCAGTCTACGTCGTGGTGTAGCTGGTAGCAATACAGAGGAACACGATAGGGGGCCACTCCTTGATCCGGCGAAAGACATCGACCTGGTTATTCTCAGCCACGTGCATTGGGATCACATTGGCACGCCTTCTGATTTCGCCAGCGCCACCTTCGCCGTAGGATCAGGTACGCTCGATTTGTTGAAGAATGGGGCGGGGCCACTGTACCCGGCCGAGTTATTCAACGATGACGAGCTTCCTCGGTCCCGCACAGTTGAGTTCCCGCCTGTTCCAGGAAGCATCTACGGTGCAGCACTGCAGATCCCACAACATACCGCCACACTCTTGAGCACGCAGACAAAACTGCCACCATCGACACAAGAGTGGTCATGGCGTCCTCTTGCTGGTTTCCCAGCGGTTTTGGACTTTTTCGGAGACCAGAGCCTGTTTGTCATCGACAGCCCGGGGCATTTATATGGTCATGTGAACCTCCTTGCTCGGGTGGGGGAACGTAGATACATCTATCTCGGTGGAGACTGTTGCCATGACCCCCGGATCTTGTGGGGGGAGAAAGATATTGCACTATACGACGATGGCAAGGGCGGGGTTAGAAGCGTCCATGTGGACACTGGTGCCGCGAAGAGAACACTGGATCAAATTCGGAGCTTCGTTAACGGAGAGTCGATGGGGAAGGGGGTCGAAGTAGAGGTGGTCATGGCACATGACGGAGTGTGGAGAGAGCAAAACCGCCATCGCTTCTGGCCTGGAAACATGTAGTTTGATTTAGTTTGACATGGACATTGCACGATGCTTAGCTAAAATCCCAAGACCTTTGCATACTATCGCTTGAACAGGTGGTCCGAGGGGTCTCGGCTAGTTTGACTCAAAAGCAAGAAGAGTTGGGGGGAAGGTGGGATGTTTGATGTGCATGCGGTATGTATGTGCTGTACCACACCCCGTCTCTCTCGCCCAATGGTGTGGCTTTTTACCTTCCCCGCACATACATGCCGTCAACGGGGGGCCGAGGGCGGGGGTGGGAGGAAGTACCGAATGAGCGCTATCGGCGAACTGAGATGGGTCTAAACCCGAGTGGTTATTTGCTGGACCTTCTCCTCGGCTCCCGGGCTCGCTTGTTGTTCGCGTCTTTGTGATCGAGCTTGCTAATAAAGATTACTCACAAGCTACTTTGGGCTCTCTCCATCAAGCAACATGGCTATCCCGGAAGATATTGTTGCCTTTATTGGTGAGCCCAGCAAAATCTAATCATCACCCGTCTTGTCCTTGCTAAGAGATACCCGATTCTTCCAGGGCTCGGTGTCATGGGCTATCCTATGGCCAAAAACCTCCGCGCCGGTCTGAGTTCCGACAAGACACTCCTTGTTTGCGATGTGAATACCGAGGCCCTTGAACGGTTCAAAACAGAAACGAAGGGGCAAGGCCCCGTAGAGACGGTGCAGAATGGCTTTGAAGCAGCAAAGGCGGCGGTACGAAGCCCGCAATAGTATCACGGCACCAAATTGGGCTGGAAGAACTAACGAGATCCGCACCAGGGCACCGTAATCACCATGCTTCCCGGATACGCAGCCGTCAGGGCTGTTTACCTCGACCCCCAAACGGGTATCCTTGCGGGTGCTGCTGCTGCGGCTGCCGCGGCACCAAGTGATGGCTTGCCTCTAGTGCAGAAACTAATTATGGAATGCGGTACCATCGAGAACGACACGATACTATCCGTCGCCAAGGCTACCGATGAGCTGAGCACTTCCAAACTCGCAAAGAGCCTCACTTTTGTTGATGCCCCAGTCTCGGGTGGCCCAATGGGCGCCCAAGACGGTACCCTGACCTTCATGGTTGGATGTGCTCCCCAAGCATCTGACCAGGTATTTCCAGTCGTGAAGTCCTATCTCCAACACATGGGAAACCAGGACGGTATTTTCCTGTGTGGCGACGTTGGTGCCGGGACCGCTTTTAAGATTATCAACAACTACCTCAGTGCGATCACCTCCCTTGCCGCGTCCGAGGCACTCAATATTGGCGTCAAGGCTGGCCTGGACCCAAAGCTCTTGACTGACGTCATCAACGCAAGTGGCGGACAGTGCTGGGTTACAAGCAAAAGCAATCCTGTGCCCGGTGTGCAACAAAACGTCCCTAGCAGCCGGGGTTATGAGGGCGGCTTCAGGATTGAACTTTGCGCAAAAGTACTAGGGATGGGGAGTAGGTTGGCGGAAATGGTGGGCGCGAGGACTGTTTTGGATGGACCAACGATGCAGGCGTTTGGCGAGGCCATGGCGGATGAGAGGTATCAGGGGAAAGATGCCAGGGTGGTGTATAAGTGGCTGAATGACAGCGAGCGGAGCTGAGCAGACATCTATTCTTGGTGTAATTACGTTCCTCCACTTACATGGTCTTACCCTACGCATCAATATCACAGCACTAGCAGACACGTGGATACATTCACTGCTCCTAAAACCTGAGGGAGCTTTGGCGGGAACCATTTGCTCAGATAACCAAGTTTGTCCTTGGTGGCTGTCTACGCTGGTGGGCAGATACTTGATCGCTATTTGAACTTGTGCAAGACTCCGTGCTATTGACTAAGGACAAATTTCAGGTTACTTGACACTTTCTTGTTCACTTGCTAAACATTAAAGCAACTACAATCTACAGTGCCTTACGCTTCAGCATCAGCAAAACCCCCGACACACCTCCCTCCAGCACCTGATTTCCTGGTTCAACCCCAACTTCGCGGAAAGCCTGCTCAATCTCCGTCCTCATTATGGTGACCACGTCATATGAGGTACCGACAGCACTCGGATGGGCCTCGCGCCACCTGATGACGGCACTGGTTGTACCAACCACCTTTTCTAGCGCGTCCAGAGTCGCCGGCTGCTGGACCGCGTAGAACTGGTCACCCGGTTCTGACCTGTCGCCCGCACCCCACTCCTTTCGGACAAATGTCGACTCATCAAACTCAAGCACCGGTATTTCGAGGGTCCAGGGCAGGGCGAGATCCACATAGAGAGTGCGGGCAAGTCGATTCCCGGGAACCAAGTACTCGGCAACATGCTCCTCGAGCCTGTCAATGGCGGCTTGGACAGCGCTGTGGTTGGGCGTGCGGGCGGCGGTGCAGATGGAGCCGCTTGTCCACAAAGCCACACTTCCACCAACCCTAACAGTCTGTGCAGCCTGCTTCCAGAACTCTGCCATGTCAAACCAGTGAGCAGCAGTAGCAGCAACCAGGAGGTCGACACTCCCGTTGTGAACGGGCGGTGACAGATCCGAGCCGAGGGCTTCGGCTGTTGATACAGCAAAACGAATAGGACCCAGCTTGGCGGGTACAGAATCGAGGGCCTGGGCTGTTTCAATCATGCCTCGGGATGGGTCGATGGCGGTTGCATGGTTGAATAGTGGCGCCAAAGAGCGAACAGCGATGCCTGGTCCGCATCCAACGTCAAGGAGACAATCGAACTGGCCGCCAGAGGACCCGTGATAGTCCACGACAGCCTCATAGAGCCTGGAATGGTAGTCACGGCGGTTTTGGGCGTAATCTGCGCCTTGATTTGCGGTGAACGAGCGGAAGGTGGACTCGTGTTGCGGTGCCTTCGACATGATATCGATTTGAACGAGGCGAGAAATCAAATGGGCCAAGCTAGGAACTGCGCTTCACTCATACATCGCAGGGTATTTCTGGGCTTGTCTGACTTTCTTCCAGCACTCCCAGCTCGAGTCTACCAACCTGCTTCTTGGTTCTTTGAGCCGCCGTTCGCATTCGTCCCCTGAAAGAGGAATAGTGCATCAGATATGGATCGCGTCATTAGCTACTACCCCGCTTTGGACTCGTCATCTACAACCCCACCATCTCGATAAACCAGGCTCTCCCCTGCTTAGCATGCCTATGCCGAGTCAAGATATTCCCGCCTCGATACCAGGTACATGGGTATTACCTTCCCAAGAGGTAAACAACTAAAAGACAGAACCAAAACACTCGCGCTTACAACCATACTGCGATCTCAAGCCTACACCCAAGCTACATGCTGCAACAACCCTATAGTGATGGCATGCCATAGTGATATATTACGGCGCGCCAAACAAAGGATTCCAGCGTTGTCGCCAACCGAAATCAGATGGTTATCATGATAACTCTGAAAGCGTGTATTTGTCCTTGCTTGGTACTTATCTACTATTGCAGTGCGATCAAAGCCAGCTCGCCTCTGATGCGAGATGCCGAGAGATGTGCCCGGGGTTTAGAGATCTGGCCAAAGTCATTTTTCGTGACGAGTCCCGCCAAATCGTGCAGAATTACCAAAGCCACCATGTAATCGTCGACGGCTTGCTAGGATGTGAAATTGGTAAACGAGCTGCAAGGTACTTCTCGGGTGACAGGGGTCAAGATTGTGCCGAGTTAAGTGGTGGGGAGCTGTTAATACAACCTAACTTGCATCCGGCAGTGAGAACGAAAGCAGATGAGAATCATTCATACCTAGTCCATCATGGCGGCTGTCCATCCAAGAAGATGAAAACTAAATGGGCATTGCAGCAATGGAGATGGCCGCGGTTATTGGTAAGAGGTAGACAATCAATTGTAAAGCATGTCAGCAATATATCAGGATCTGCCAAAGGCCTTGTTCTCAGTCTGAAGGGCTTGAAGATGGTCTGATCTCTATTTATACGTTGGTACATTTTGACCAATCGTGCCCGCGTGTGTATTTGACCGGTCCTGCCATGCGCTTAAACACTCCAAAGTTATTTCGGAGTCTTTCACGCACTATGCATGAAAGCCGACAATGCAGACAGTCGTCTCCTTCAGGCTGCGTCCTTCCATGGGCGTGCACTTCGCATTCCAGCCAGTGGTGTGTAACAGTTACACTGGCGGCGAACCGGCTCATTCCCACCGGAGTAGCACAATAGCAACGATTCCTTCCGTCTACACTACGGCAGATTCAATGATATGAATTGCCGATAGGGTCAACAGTGGGTATAAGGATGCCCGTCCTTTGCAAGTCCCGTCCCCCAGGGTCCGGTTGCGCACTTACGAGACCGAACGTTCCTCGTCACATTTGCTCCTTGCAAACCAGCCAAGGAAATGAACACCATGAACGCCACCCAAGTGGAGGAAAAGAGAGTCCAGGCCCAAAATGCTCGGGGTACGGCAAAATCCAAAGACGTCGAGGGTATCGCGACATCTTCTGGCGACGAGTTGAATGACGATCAAATCGATCGGGTTGTCACCCGCCGGCTCCTCCGAAAGCTGGACAGCAGGGTATTACCGGTCCTCATTCTGCTCGTCCTTTGCTCATTTTTGGATCGCACAAACGTGGGGAACGCAAAGCTGTACAATCTGGAGGCGGACTTAGGTATGACCAACAGCCAATACAACCAAGGTTTAGCGGCCTTCTATCCCCTGTATATTGCTGCGTGAGTAGATTCCCTCCCCCAGTTCATTGTTATGAATATCTGACTCTGTTTTCTTTCCACCCAGCGAGATTCCCAGTAACCTGGTTTTGAAGAATGTCACGCCAAGGATTTGGATAGCATTCTTGACACTTGTATGGGGTATAATGTGTATGTGTCTTGGCTTTGTGAATAACTTTGCCCAGTTTGTCACTTTGCGTGCGATTCTTGGCCTCGCCGAGGGAGGCTTATTTCCTGGCATGGTACGTCAGCTCTACGTCCTTGTTGTAGCGCACCGGACGGTGCCTCCCCCCCCCCCCCCCCCCCCGAAACAGTAACGGGAGTATTGATAGCATCCAGGTTCTATATCTTTCCACCATTTATACAAGATCCGAACTCGCTTTGAGGATTGGTGTTCTGTATACCGCAACGTCTCTTTCTGGTGCCTTCGGAGGTAAGACACCCTTCCGATTCTCAATCCCGGCTCTCATTTCTGATCATGAAAAGGACTCCTAGCCCGCGGTATCGCCGCAATGGGGGACCGCGGAGGTCTTACGTCTTGGCGATGGATCTTTGTCATGGAAGGCCTATTTGTAAGTACACGAGGCTATTTTTCCTGGCCTTGGCTTTTCTATGATAACTGAGACAGAATGCAGACTGTTGTGGTTGCATACATTACTTTTGCTGTTCTTCCAAACAGCATTTCTTCGGCGGGGTTTTTGTCAAAGGACGAGCGTGATGTGGGTATCCAGAGACTGAGGGGGGTTAACCACGGGACTGGAGAGCAAGAAAGGTATGTATGAATCACCAACAACATATTCGTTTCCCAATAAGTCACATTGTAGTGTCCTGGTTAGCTAACCTTTTTTAGTAACGAAAGTTTCTCCTTTGCCGAAATGGGGAGAGCCATCACCAGTCCGCAAACGTGGCTTACAGCGGGCGCCTACTTTGGTTTGCTATCTGCCATTTATTCATTCGGCTTATTCGTAAGTGTCCCGCCATAACCCGGGACATCGTGAGGTACTTTCTACCTCTATGGTATTTGGCATTACTGACCTGCAAACAGCTCCCAACCATAATCAAGGATCTCGGATATACGGCCAACGAAGCACAGCTTTGGTCCGTCATCCCATACGTAGTTGCCGCCTGTACTACGTGTAAGACAAATCGACTTCCCGATAGTCTCGAGACGGATTGCTAATCTGCCAGCTAGTGGCTGTGGCATTCACGTCCGATCGGCTCAAGCTTCGAGGTATTATCATGCTCTTCACAATGCCTATTGCTGTCATCGGTTATGCCGTAATTGCGAACATAAGTGGACATCCCAGAGTGAAATACGGAATGACATTCATGATGGCTGCGGGTATATACAGCAGTGTCCCGCCCATTCTTGCCTGGCTTTCAAACAACTCTGCAGGGCACTACAAGAGAGCAACCGCCGCGGCTCTTCAGCTGGCTATTGCAAACTGTGGTGGGATCCTTGCCGTCTTCATCTATCCCACGGTTGACGCCCCGCTCTACAAAAGAGGCCACTCCATCGTCTTGGGGCTACTGGTTGCGGGCTGGTTCTTGTAAGTATGGGCTTGTGGATAAACGGAATGCAGCTAACTCCCAGGTAGAATTCTTTCCAACGTCCTATACTGCGCAAAGGTGAATAGAGACAAGAGAAAAGGAAAGTACGACAAGTATGGTGGGCATGGTGATGACCGAGACCCAGCTTTTATGATGGTCATGTGAGTTGCCCTGATAACGGCTTCCGCAAGAGTGAGAGGAAAAGGAGGGGCAGTAGAGGATCAGAGAGGAGACCGCCGCAAAATAACTACAATGAAGCCAACATAGATAGCCCTTACTCAACCGAGGCAGGATGACCCCAAAGAATCCATGTCGCCTTGACAGCGGGTGCTACCCGTGGTCAACCAATGCGGCCTGTCATGAGGATTGATGCTCGGTTACAGGCACTATGGCGCGAATTTGCTGTGCTGATATGGCCGTGGCCCATTCCGGGTACACTTCGTCTCTCCTCGGGGTCGAAGCTACGTCCCGATCGTGGATATACTCGCTCAACGGCAACAGCTGATGCTGGCTACGGTTTCCCATGTCTACACCTCTCCTTTGGATATACCTCGCGTACCCCATGGTCTCCCTCTTCCATTCATCTCTCGTCACCTCTCCCGCAACGTAGTCAGCATACATCATCGCGTCAAGCGCAGCTTGGGCGGTTGACGCGACAGTGTGAGGCCTGAAACCTGCCAGCGCATCCCCTATCAGCACCATCTTACCATCGAGGAACTCGTGTTCCGGGCTGATAATATCTGTGACGGCTTGGACGAACGGTCTCTTAGCTTTGCAGACAATCTCAGCAAATTGCGGCGGCAGCCTCTCCCGCGCAACCACTCTCTGTTTCTCCCAAGCATTTAGGTCTGTCATGCCCGGCGGCATGGTGATTCGGCGGCGCTGGCCGTTGCGGTCCGTGAGAATCTCGTCCAACTCGGCTGACCCTTCGGCAAAGTTGGTGTAGTAGACAAAGTTGATGAGCCGGTGGCCCGTCTCGACCGTCCCATTCACGCCTGGTATGAGATAGGCTAGTATTTGGATGCCTGGTCCGTGATAGAAGGTGAAGCGTTCCGTAAAAAGTTCACGGGCCTCCGCGCTAGCGTCGCTCTCAGGAACCGTCCCGCGCAAGGCACAGTAACCCGCATACTTTCTCCGGAGATCTGGAAAGAAGAGAGAGCGGATAGTTGAGTTGGGACCGTCAGCACCGATGACGCGGTCACCAATCAGGAATCCAGTGGTGGAGGGACTGCTTGTTTCTTTCCAGAAAACGCGAATTCTGCCGCTACCGTCGAGCTCTTCGACGGCTGTCACTGTTCGGTTGTGAAAGTGGGCTGCAGTGCCATGGGATGGATCCGGGAGTGGTACATCGCAGTACAGACTGGGCATCCCGTCATAGTTGGCGCGTAAGATATGGTAAGTTAAATCCCACTATCAGGATGTCAATGCTGCTACCGCCACGTCGGGAGGCTGTTATCTCAAGGAAAGCTCACCGAGCTCATGCTTTGAACCATGTCTACGACATGGACAATATTGCCCTTTTTGTCGACATATTGACGCCGTTTGGAGTCGACTGCCAGGGGCTGTTTGCAGCGATTGTATTTCTGAAAGAACTCAAGCGAGTCTCCGCCGGCTACAATTCCGGCACCTTGGTCGTGTAACAGCGACGTTGGGTTTCGCTCTAAAATTGTCGTGTCGTGGCCCAGGGCCTTTAGTGCGATACCCGTAGCTAACCCTCCTAAAGATCCACCAACCTGGAATTTCTGTGTCAGAGTATTTCTAGAATAATTTCTCCGCAGATCTTGGGGCTGCTGGCATACAATTACAAAGTGCAGCTTTCTTGGCACCTGGCTGCTGGCCATGTCGTTAAGGAAGGTGTTTTGGGTTGACATTCAAGTTCAACTGGCAGCCATATAGTGGAGCCACTATGTCCAGTTGAGGAGAGGGAAGGAAGGGGGTCAATTTATACCTGGGAGCGCCAATTTCCACGGCAATTACAGGCTATAAGACCAACTGACCGGCAGATATTATTGAGCATATTGCCATTAGAGAACATGCGGGTCCACACGGCTGAGCGGTCTAGTCGACATTTCCGTGCTCACGTCAGGCCGATGACTTTAGTTGACAAAACGCGAAATCCGATTCGTTGTGAAAGCTCGAGCTATGAAAACTAAACTAGAAAGGATTTGGCATAAAAACATGGCATCTATTTCCAACGGTTTGGGGCCGCAAGCTTGCCCATTGCAGCTATTGGTCCAGGAGTGCCCTATTAGTCATCCAAAGCATCTCCGAAGAACCAGTGTAGCACATATTCGGCCCAATTGATAGTTATTGCCACCTACTACGGGCTACTTGGCCTGAATACCCCGGGAGTGGATTTTCACGCGGCGGAGTAAGCACTTCTTATGATACAGCAAGGTAATATGACTCGAGGCCCAAGCCACCGCTGTGCCAAACCCCAGCCGCTGACATGCACCGCTCAGTGACATAAATTGCCCGGTCTTATTCCGAGTGGCTGGAGACAAGGTCCCGAGAGCTGATCCAGGTTGAACCGTAAAGAGGAACTTTGTTGAGGGTCCAGGAAATCTCGCCTGAGCAAGGAAAAGAATATACCGTGAGTATTCCAGTTCCGCACTTCAGCAATAGCCGTAAGGGGCGAGTTGGGAGCGCTGTAAATCGTGATATTGTAGTGGCTAGGTATTGGATGCCGCTTTTGAAAGTAGTAGCTAAAGTACGTGCACAGAGTTTATGATTCTGTGAACTTGAAGACAACTTGAAATGACGGACAGGTTTTGAGCTCGCTGACGCGTTGGTATTTCCTTCGCACAGCGAAATAATGGAAACACTCAGTTACTATTATCTTGACCAATATAAGAAAGAGATGGGGAGAGATGATATTGATGTTGTTTTGCAGAAGTTGAAAGAAGCATGCTGTTCCGGGAAGGCGAAAAATATTCCAGCCACAGAGAGTGAACGTCAACCTTGTCAAGACTCAAAGACGCCTCTGCTCGGCGCCCAATTTTTTTCAATAGCCTGTTGCCGTTGATACCTCAGGGGCGCTGGTGGCTATTTTGAGAATACAAACATTTCAGAACGGTCCAATCTCTGTGAGGTAAAGCGGCCATTGCCAACCCGCCTCGGTTCAAATATCTAAAGCGCCATATAATAGTCTATTGCGTAAATTACACTATTCGACTTGAGTCACCGTCAATGCCAAAAAGATTCAACACGCACATATACGTACATGGATAATGGTGCACTGCCGTGCTAGGCCATGCTACGTACTTTGGGGGTGGGAAGCGAGAGCGGACTACGGCTGTATTGGTCGCGTTGAGCAGGGAGTGGGAATCCTCTCCATTGAAAGTGTTTCATAGCATCCTTGCTATTTTCCTCCAGACTAGTTAATATAGAATCCTGGTTGAATCCTACCTAGAGACGACGCTAGCATACACAAGTGACGAGGGAAATATGGGGTAACTGTAGTGACTCGGAAATGACAAACTCGATGATTCATTCCAATGCTAGTACCCAAAGCCAGCAACTTGAGGTTGCTAGTTCTAAGCGATCGCAATGAAACACTTGTGCTACGCTGAGCGGCAAAATAGACCTAGTGGCTTTATCGGGCTCGGTTCTGTTTCGATCCTATTACTTCTAGTTAGACCCCACCTCTAGAACTTCGACCTCGTCATCCAGAGCTTTGACGACAACGGCCCGGACCGGGTTTTCTTTGCCCGGATGGGTGTCGGCATCAAAGGCTGCCAACCACGGCATGATGCCATCGCAGTTCGCTGACTTTACCACAGGCGCGGCTGTCAACTTCTCATCCCCGGCCATGCCGAACGTATTCGGCGCTTTGGGCGCATTTTATGTCATTGTGAAACCATACGAGAGCCTGCTGGTGTCGTCGTACTCCCAGTTCCCCGCCCCGAGCGCAGTTCCCCCCGACTTGCTGCTGCCTTTCGGCCAGTTCGTGACCAAGTAAGCCCTCCAGGACTCCGTCAACCAGATCTTCGAAGTCACCGGAAACGGCGTGGGTGATATGGCCAACACCCTGACCCTGTACGTCCTGCAGACCTTTGTCGTCACAACCTTGTAGAGCTTCATGAGCATGACGGAGCCCTTTGTCCCTGTGTCGGGGCGCAACATCGAAGTCTACAAGGCCATCGCCACCTGCCTTAGCAGCGATGTCTTGTACGGCAGCACCGTGGCCCAGAGCCTGCGTACGATCTTTGGCGTCGTGCTCTGGGTCAAGGGCTCCAACAACTGATACACCCTCGTGCTTGCCAACAAGCTGCTGATCGCTATCGAGCCGACGACGGCCAACCTGGAGCCCTTCAACCCGACTTTGTTTGAAAATGCCGTCTTCTCCAAACTCTGATACGGCATCATCTAGCACCTTTCCCTGTCTGGCAACGTGTCGCTCGTCAACATCCCCTCGGCCGCGGCACCGGCCAACTACCTCACCCTCCCTACGCCCAGCTTTGCCATGCTCTCCAGGGCAAGTCCTCTACCTGATAAACTGACGCGGCGTGGAGCACAACCTCTACCGCCGTCCTTGAGGCCTTCAATGATAAGCTTCTACCAGCCCTCGTTGCGCGGCTTGAGCGTCTTAATTTTTGTTTTCACGTGAATATTTTGAGCTCTCTTTGTACACACCTCCTTTTCAGATGCATGTGGTAACGATGAGACGGAAGATGGTTTAACTCTGCAATGGCATCAGACTAGGGCCTAGTAAGTAGTATATGATTAATAAATCTTCAAAAATAACGTCAGTCGTCAAAACTGTACTGCAAGCTGGGACCTATTCTACCCTCCTGAAGTCGACCGTATGTTGGCGGTCAGATTATTAGAATGAAAATTTGTGGAGACTCCGATCGTCGCCTCCGTTTAATTCATCACAGGCGACCTATGTCGAATCAAAAAGAGAATTGAGAAGCTCCCAATCGTAATAATAAGTTAGATTTCTTCCCCTGCTCCTGTCCCGTAGATCTTGAAGTACAGTATTCCCTCGAATGGAAGTTATTCAGCATCGTGTTGACCGTCCCGCGCTTGAATTTATGAGAGCGCCCAACCGTTACTGCTTCGCGACACGTCCATGGCCTGATATTTCTTCACACCCGTTCTGACTTCCTCTAGCTGTTCTCTTTCCCGAGCAGCTTTGGTCGCTCGCACTGCCGGGCTCTGGAACTTGGACATGAACTTGCTTATTCTTGACTTTATTTTCGGCGCTGCATCTGGCTTTGGTTCTGATACTTTCTCGACATAGACGTAACGAGGTCGGGTTGACGACTGTTCGGCATTGGAGTTCTCCTGGTCCTGGTCCTGGTCCTGGTCCCTCAGCGTGGTTGAGGACGCCCTGGTAGTAGCAATCGTATTGTTACGGCTCATTCTTTCAACCGTTTCAAGTTGGTGTTTATGGGTAAACCTGGCGTATAAAGTACCACTTGTAGATTGCTGTGCGAAATGACAGTCGTGCTGAGGGGTCATCTCACAACCCCTGACCGGCGGGGCCAGTGACTTTATTTATGCATTATTAGCCCAAGGTTGTCTCGGGGATCGAACAGAATGACCCAAGTGTAGCAATGCGCCGCCTTCCTTTTGGAATCCGTACCGGATTGAGGCCATGCCACAGAGTGGGAAATTTTTTTTTATGATACGCCCTATTATTGTGATTCAATTGGCAGGATTGCCCTCGGACTGCTGCCTTTGGCGTGGCGGAGGCGGCACAGCAATCATTTGCGCATCGAAGCTACAACTTTGCAGGCACGGGAATGATGAGTCTGCAGTGCTGAAGCACAATAGGCTAAATACCAATAGCTGCCAGCACTTGTCTAGCCTAGAAGAGCATGCGTGGGATCGAGTGGAGATCTGAGGCCTCCAGAGAGGTTGTCGCCCCTCGACGATTCGGTACCATCGGGTTGCGTTGGTGGTACCGCCACCGTGCCTCTGTTAGCCAAGACCGGAATCGAGGCCTCCTGGAATGATGGGATCGGATTTAGGTAATCTGAGGGATAGCAGGAATCATTGAACATTTGCATGTTGCCAAAACTTTGGGGCATACCTACAGCATGCTTCAGATGCGCTTCAAGGAAAAACTTGGCGCGGGCATCGCTATGAGTCTAGGAACTGTGTACGTGCCCGCTGCTTTCCGCGCTGTCAAGATTCGGGCTGTACCTGTACCCTCTGCCAACTGCTCCACAGCGTTGGCATCATGGCTCTTCTCAAGACAGCCCACCTGGTGAACCTTGCAACCGGAGATTCCAGAATGGTTTTGTTCTCTCTTCCCACTGTTGTCAGACCTCTACTAACTCTAGCCCAGACGACGAAGCAATTCTCAATATCTGGGACTTGGCCGAAGTCTCCATCACCATCATTGCCGCTTCCATCCCTACACTGCGCGTGCTCTTCCGTGATATGTCGTCGTCGGCGGGCGACAAGTACTATCGACAGGCGAAGCTGGAAGTCTTCCCAAGTCCAAGGACCCCAAGAACTACAGCGTAACCGTAAGGTAACATCATGTTGGAGGTGCTGCCCCACCTCGAGGGTAGCGCACACGCCACCTCGCCTGCCTGGCTAGTGCCATGGCCTTAGCGCCATGCCACACCTAGATAGCTGCTGAAGGCCAGGAAGTTCCTGGCCCGAAACAACAATTCATCACCACTTTTTCCCAATTGCTCTGCTTCACCCACACATCACCCACTTGAGGATGTAGTATCCTCGACTCCAATGGCAAGATTTTGCGTGTCGACGAGGTCGAGGTCAAGCATGGGCAAGTGGTTGCCGATGAAAAGCAGTACACAGAGGGCGCCTTTAAGATGAAGAGCATGAGATAGGCGAGCCGTGAAGCTAGTACCAACCCGTTAATAAAATCAATTGATTGAACTACAGAGACTAATGCGTTACTCCGCTTGATCTTGTCCGCATTTGACAGCCACAATCAGGTGACCCAACCCGCCATAAACACACCTTCCATATCCATCACTCACCGAGTCCCAAACCAATGAGGAGGTAATATGACTGCGGCTTCAAGCTTTATCCTTTCTCCTAATAACCGGTACTCACGAATTGGTCGGGACGTCTTCCCAGAAGACCTGTGCAGGAGAGTGGCGTGCATTTGAGCTAGTTTGGCACGGCACGGGCTGGGTAAGGTGTCGGGAGCAAACCAACCAGCCGGTTCCTACGGAAGCCAAGCATTGAGAGGTTATGAGAAGGTTTTAGGTCTGCTCGCATTACCCCCGACCACTATTTGGGTCAAAGTACTTACGAAGCTTGATTCCGATACAATACAGTAAATAGTATCTCTTGGCCACCAGGAAGCCGAGATGGGTGACTGGAAGGATAGTTGGTTGGCATCCAAAATGGGATCTTGTGCCTCCCGGCGGTGGTTAAAAAGTGGATGCGAGCATGAGACCAGGTAAACCTAGCTTGATAGCTGAAAGTCTTCGTGCGATATCTCACGCGCTTTGATTACACGTATGAAGCAATATCGGGCGCCAAGCAGCGAGCTACTTGATACACTGCGTTTCAGCTAATTAGACCCACCACTCGGCTATTGGGACACAGGCCCGTCTAGAAGGTGATGAACTTATATTTGCAATCTCGACGTCCTTGACATAGGGCCCAACGTGGCCAGCGACAAGGGTTACATGAACCCGGAAACATTGCTATGGATGACACAGAAGCGCAGATTAGAGACAGTCAGCATTCCTGCAAAGGGCTCGTCGATATTAACTTCCGGCTGGTTCACATGTATGACAAGCTGTTTGTACCTTTGATACTAGGCATAGATATTTACATAAAAGGCAAATACCTGCGTTGGTCTCCAGGCTGTCCCTGTGTCTTGTCAGGACACATATCAGCAGAAGAGAGCAGTCAATCGCACTATTCAAGAGTAATATTCTAACCATGCATTCTCCGGGCGGCTCTCCTTGGTGGGCCACAGCGGCTTTCCTTCTCTCCATGCTCTTACAGGGTCAGGGTATGGCACGTGCTGACTACGCAAACAAGACGCTTTCACTAGGCGTTGTGAGTCTTCCGCCCCCCCCTCCCCCCTCCCCCAACTGAGCCAGAGAAGGACTTATTAACGAATTGAGATAGGTCGTTTTCCCCGGATTTGATCCCCTCGACATATTCGGGCCTCTGGAGCTGTTCTCCGGAGTAAGTTACACGCACAACATGACACTCTCTCTCATCGCGTCCCAAGTCGGGCCCGTCAGCTCCCGCGTGCCACCACACGTCATGGTCCCAGGAATGCCCCCTCTGGAGGCCGGTCACATGCTCCAACAAAGCATCGTGGCCACTCATTCGTTCCAGTCAGCGCCTAAGTTAGACATTTTGCTTATCCCGGGAGGGATGGGAAACGTGGCCTTGGAAGAACACGGCGACACTTCCATCGAGGATTTTGTAGCACAGCGCTTCAGCGAGGTCGACTACCTATTAAGTGTCTGCACGGGATCCTTCAGTCTGGCCAAGGCCGGGGTGCTCGACGGTCGGAGGGCAACGACAAACAAGGCTTCCTGGGGATGGGTCACGACCAGGGACTACGGGGTGAATATTACTTGGGTGCCCACGGCACGGTGGGTGGAAGACGGGAAGGTTTGGAGCAGCTCTGGAGTCAGCTCAGGTGAGTTTGTGAGAAAAAGCCTGCCTGGTATCTGACCGATGATGTGGGAGAAGCAAAAGCTGACCAGAATGTAGGACTTGACATGACCTACGCCTTTTTGCGGCATCTTTACGGTAGCGATGACGAAGGCCTTACTACCCTAATGTCAACGATCGAATACGCACCACATACAAACCCACACTGGGATCCCTTCGCTGTCGTGAACAAGGTGGGGCGTAAACGCGAATTCCCACTTCTAAACCTACATGCGGTGCTAATATCGGAGACTAGGTTCCTGGGGCTAACGAAACTGCTGGCCTCATCGATTGTGTGACAGCAGTTGGATTGTAATCACGGTCGATACTACAAATACACACCGACGGCCTCACCACTTGCGGACTGAGCTTGAGAGTCATTGTAGCTCAGGGGTACTTATCCTGGTGGTTCATTGGAAAACATGCTCTTGACATGGCATTGGCTGGATATGTGCTCGCCAGGGACGGTGAAAGGCGGCTTGTAACAATAGCCTTGTTCCTCTTGTTGGTGTGTGTGGGTTTATTCCGACGTGCGCAACTAACTGCGGCAGTTGGCCTTGGAGGGTCTCTTTAGCGATTTCGCGAGGTGGGATAACATCGTGGACAAAGACACCGCAGTATCTTGACAAAGGGGCCGCAGCTGGTACCACGTTGGTGTTTCGGGCAAACCCGTCCCTGTCAATAACCCTGGCGAGCTCAGTAACGAATATCTCAGCCAGATGGTCAAACGCAGGACGAACAAAGCGAGCAGCTTTGTCCAGCCAAAACCGACGCTGTTCATGTTTGCAATCCTTTTTGCCCTCTTTCTTTTCTTTTTGGCTCGTACAGTGTCTAAGATGCCCAGGCTGCGGAGCGTGTCACAGTCCCCGAGGTCGATAATCTCGCATTGTTCCCATCTCGAGCAGGTTCTAACGGCCAACTGACTGGATGTGGTGTATTGGGGCCAGAATGGCACCTGGGTGTCTCCCTGGGTACCTCGTAAATGGCTGCGGCAGGATTGGAGAGTGACAAAACCGGGGCCGTCACGTCCCCGTTCTAGCTGCCTACGCCTCTTCCTGTGGTTCAAGATCATGTTGTCAACGTCCCCGAGCTAAGGCTGCAGCAAGGAAACTATGTTTGAGCATGGGGTTTGTGCCGAGGCCGGCGCTAATGTTGTCGCGGCGTCCCTGTGGTGGGCAGCCGGCGAAGGTGGTCTGGAAGAACTCTCCCAGCCTGTCGCGCGGCTCGCTTCATGTTTGGTGTCGGCTTCATCGGGGTCGGGGGAGGAGTGGGAGCTGTCGGGGAGCTGTCGGGGAGAGAGTCGGAGCGAGAATCCGGTTGGATACAGTCAATCAAACTTGTGTGTGTAGTCTGGTCCTATAGCTAAAGAAGGCAGACAGCGGTCAGCAGGGAGGGCGAAAATGGGCATGATTTCGGCCAAAGAAAGCGCGCCAGGACCAGATTTGGAGGTCAGGTAATACCTTAGAGCTTAGGGTGGGCAGTGTGCAGCGGGCAGTGTGCAGCGGGCAGTGTGCAGCGGGCAGCGGGCAGCGGGCGTGGGCAGCGGGTAGTGCTGGCCATCGAATTTTCTGTAAGATTGGGTTTCGGGCGTGAAGACAAAAAGAGTTCGGGGTCAACCATATCACCACCGTGGACAATCGCGAAGAAGTACAATTGCGAGCATGAAATCTTCTCGTTGCGTGATTGGAGTTGGCGACGCGACTACGGCCCCTGTAAAATCATATGGCGGGGTTGCCCCCAGCTCCAGCTGCCCCACAGCCCCGAAACCACCCCCTCCAAGGATGGATGCTGACCGGCGGTAAATGGAAACAATATATTTTCAGGGGGCGGGGGAATACACTTGTCGCAACATGTCCCTATGCCAGGATGGGTGCACTAGACTGACACAGGTAGTACTTGCACGGCGTCCAGGACAGAAGTAGCAATACAAATACACAATTGATACTTTCAATGGCTTTCCAGTCCTTCCAGCCACGGTAGTTGTATTATACAAAGACACTAGGCGCCCGGCCAGCTGTGCAATTTTCAAATGCAAATAATTGGTTGTGGCACCCTCGGCCCACAGGCAGGCCTAAAATATTTCAGGCAATACTTCGCGCCGTCCGCTCAAATCCTAAGACCAGAGTCAAACTGCTTGAACGGCGAGCTGTTGTAGTAAGTCGTCCACTGGGAACAGATGGGTTCGATCGAGTTGAGCGGTACCGTCTGCGGAATGTCCTGGATTCGCTCGACGAACTGGATGCTCAGCCCCTGCGAAACATGCCAAGCAATGTGGCAGTGGAATAACCAGGCGCCTGGGTTGTCGCTCCGGAAAGCCACCACAAGCCAACCATTTCCTGGCAGCATTGTCGTGTCGCGGCGGGTCGGGTTGGTAAACTCGAGCGACGCCAGGTCCGACGTGCTGAAGCGTCTCGGCGTGATGCTGAAGGGATCTGCCACTGCTGGGGAGCGCCCGAGGATGAGGAAATCATGGCCCTGCGAGACTCGGTTAGCAACCGGCCCACTGCTCTTTATTAGCGCGCACACGCCGGCCCATCCTTACATGAAGATGCATGGGGTGCGGCAATCCCAGCAGGTTTTCGATGACCCAAAAAGACCACTATTGAATACCAGTCAGCGCTGCCACCCTCGCACATCTACATGCCGGTGTCACGTGTGCTCACTTCGTTCACCTGCGGCACTTCGAAGACGTTGTACCGATCTGGGAAGTTTGTGTCTCCCTTGGCTAGGTACTCCAGGGTGGGCTCGTCCCAGGTGATGTTCATGTCTTGGCCCTGGACCTTCCAGTACACGCGCTGCTGGCCCTCCCACGTCTGCACCGCAAGGTTGACATCAAGGTCGTTGGCAGCCGTGGCAGTGAACGAGGCTGCAGGCGCGGCGCGAGTGACTACGGGCGTGAAGTCGGTCTTGTCCTCGCAGAGGCTATCCGGCGGCGCAGTGCCCGTGACGGTGGGGAGCGCCGTCGAGTTGGCGCCCTCGTACTGGAAGATGGCGGCCGGGAAAGGAATCTCAGTCACGCCGCAGAGGCCCGAAGCTGCCAGCGTCACGTTGAACCAGTAGTTTCCGACAGACGCATTCGCCTCAAAGACAACATCATACCGTTGGCCTACCGCGAGGAAGAGACTCGAGGCCGTAAAGGCATTTACCGGCACAAAGTCAGCCTGGATGACAGTGAACTGGTGGTCGACTAGCGAAACGGTAAACGTGTGGTCGACCGACGTGTTGATGATGCGGAGTCGGTGGCGCTTGTTGGGCTTCAGCTGAACGCGGTAGTAAGACCCTCCGCCCTGGGCATTGACATGAGTCCCGTTGAACAGCACGTTTTGCGAGGCAGGCGCGGCTCCGGGGGGCGGTATGAGCGAGTGCTGGATCTCATCGGCAGCTCCGTAGTACCAGTCCGTGATGGGAAAGACGCCGAGATCCTCGTCATAGGGCAGCGAGGCAGGGCCGTCGATCTGGATGGCGCCCACAATGCCGTTGGCATACTGCGATGAGAAATGAGAGTGGTACCTACACCTCGTGTGAGTCAAGCATACCAAATCCGGCCGGGTACAGGCACTATCATACCAGGAGCTGCCGTATTGCTCGGCCCTGAACGTATACACCTTGCTCGCTCCGGGTGGAATGGGGCATTCCGTGATGCCATTGGCGCCGTCATTGACGTTATTTTGAAATTGTCTCAGCCCGTGGTAGTGTATCGATGAGCTGCTGGGGGTTAGGCTACGGAGCTGCGATGTGGGTGGTAGGGAAAAAGGAAAAGAGAAGGAAACGAGAAAACAAAGAAAAGGCCGGAAAAAGAAACTTGCCCGTTAACAAGCAGGTTGTTAGTCACGGTAACTCGGATAGTGTCACCCCAGTCCGCCCTGATCGTGGGACCTGGGAATTGCCCTATTTTTGGCATCAGCATCCATTTTGTGGTCCCCCGAGGCATCATGATCAGCACCGTTGACAAGCATAGCCTTTTTCTTTAGGAGACCGTCACCGCTAACCCAGTTGTCATGTTCGGTAAGGACAAAGTTGTACTGAGCTGGGTTAGAACAAAGAGGACACGATCAATGTTGCTCAGATGTCATACATTCCGGACAACTCCGGTAGCTGGAAAGTTCTCCTCGTAGTCGGTATTGATGTCAAAGCCAGATGTCCAACAAGCCCGGTTGGTGGGTGTGTTGCAAGTCGGAGCCCTCTTGGCTAGTCCACCTCTGGATGACAAATCAGCATCCTTAGGTAGGATAGAAGAAGGGACAGCTGCAACGAGGCCAATGATGGAAAGGCAACTGATGATGCGCATGATGAAGAGGCGGCGGACTGGAATGAATAAATGAATGAATGAATGAATGGAAGAAAATGTATAAACGAGTGACTGAGAGGTTATAGGATGCTACGCCAAATGTCCTGCGTCCCAAGGACAAAAATCACTTATCGTGGGCCGTAGGTGGCTTTATACTCGGGAGGGACACGCAATTCCTGCCCTGGTTATCTCATTGGAGCCTCATCCGTGACAAGTCATCCACGAAGTGTCATTTTACTGCTTACGTTGTCTCCTCCCATGGGCCCTGCCAGATGCCCAGACAATGCTGACCCAACATCCGATTCTCGACTCCCAGCAGGGGCAAGATGCGGAACACTCGGGATTCCGTCAGGTATGCGTATTGGCACGCTGCGATTCAGTTGTCTGGGTCGCTTCGGTCGGCCAGGGCGCCACTTGAACGCCCGCCATGCTTGCGATGTAACGGCTTCTGGGGTAGTGGCTTGAACACAAGGCCCGGGCCGCTCTTTTTGCTTCAACGCAAGGATGCAACAGGTGGCTGCATATATCTGTATCGGGCTATAAGACCACGGCCATGGTGATGCCCAGGCGTGGCTCGGACGGCAGAAAGCTTTGACTCGGGCTCTGTGTGCTTTTGAAGGGAAATTTCAGGTGTCACACTTTCAATAGTTCCACACGAGTCTGCATTAACCCTCAGGTACGACAATCGTAGGTGAGCTAAGGAAGCTACCTTGCTTTATCTTGGGTACTTGACAGCCTTCGATAAAACTTTGGCAGCCACGCGAGCAGGAGGTATAGACTGGGAATTTGGAGAATGCTATATTTGAACAATGGAACCATGCCCCCCTTCTTTGCAACAACACGCCGAACCGTAGGAGTTTTCAAGCGGTAAGGTCATGCAAGTGTACGGGGGACGCACGTGTGCCTGCGGAGGGGGGGGGGCAGAAACCTGGTATTCCTCGGAAGCGCAAGGGGCATAAATTCGGGCAAGTATATGTCAACGGTAAAGGTCGACATGGGAATTGGTAAACGGGATCCGGCATGTTCCTGGATTGGACGACGGTGCTGTGGGGGTCATGACAGAGACCCCCATCTACCTACCTACCTACCTTGGAGAGTAGCGTATTTTTGCGTGCTATTTTTAAACCCGCGATACGGAGAATAAACAACGTCAGGGGAAGCTTACGTTGAAGAGATTGGAGATCTCGGATGCTTCCACGCGTTACAAGGGGTGTCGCCTACAGGCCCTACGGAAATCAATATTTTCAGGAGGCAAGGACCAAATCCAACCCCTGAATAATTGCGTGGTGGTCTGAGGAAGGCTGGGCTGTGTGCATGGGGTTACAGCCAGTTACATGAGTGAGATTCACTGATGGTAAACTTCAACTTGGAGTGAAGTGAGTAGCGAGCTCAAGACACATTACAACAGGGCAACATTCTATTCGGATCCACGGGGCTGGACGTCCAGGTTCAGCCTACCAACCAGAAGATGCCCCTAATTTGTGCAGATTCTACCATCATTCAAGGTCTGGATTGTAATAGAAATATGTTCCACAAGCGGGAAGATCAGCAGCGCAAAGGAGAGATTGCAGATTCAATTTCCGACCAAGACAGCGGGGGGGAGGGGGGGGGGGAGGGGCGGATGTTTTTCGTTGTTCATTTTTAGTAACACAGCATGATCGCTCCACTCCGGTGCTATACCGCTAGAAAAACAAAAACCGAGCATTGAGGTTGCGTATGGGGTTGGCGAGGACAGACCTTGTTCGTCTTCGTTGCATATTTCGATATATGTTACCGGACAAGGAATATCTCGCCTCTGACGCGGTTATTGCTGATCAGTGTGTTTGGACTCCGACCGATAGCGACCAATGGAAACAACTTCAGAGGAGCACCTTTTATTAATGCCACTCTTTTGATGACTGTTTGCGCTTGCATCGCGACCGAGTAAACTGGAGGACAGGAAGGTTCTTAGATGGTCAACAACCCACCCTGTGTCGGATCCCGTGGGGGTTTCCAGGTTACGTCGAGCCAAAGTTGGGCAAGGAGCGGCGAAAATCAGAGGCCAGGCAGCCAAGATACGGGTGGCCGAACCGGTGTGGCACGGCACATGCAGCTGAGCCCGCTGGACGTCGCAGAGAAGATTGTGAAATCAAGGCAGACGCGCACCATGCACACGCGGCCGCCAGTGCCACCACCGCCGTAATGCATCAAGTAGTAGCGTGCAACCCTAACGGCCGCTTGTAGAACCTCGGGAACAGCTTTGAGAGGAGCTTTGTGATGCCTTCCATTACCTCTGCTCACCTGCACTCAACGAGCAGAATTTACGGGCCCTGCAAAAGATTTCGGATGAGCCATCTGAGCTGGCAAGAAGAAGAAATACTACACTGAAGAAGGACCTGGGATGGTGGTACCTGGAGACACGGCCCAGAAATTACCATGTCCTGGACAGGTGATGATCGCCAGGCCGTGCGTTGTTTTGGCGGGCCAAACTTGCGGCATCCAAACGAAGCGAATAGCGAATGCGAGATGAGGAGGGTTCGGCTTTGTGCTCATGCCGAGGTGGACAAAAACTTCAGTCTCTCACTATTCAAGGTATTGACGGTATCAAGTGGGCAAGTAGGTAGGTAGGAACCCATGAAGCTAAGACACATATTATCGTGTGTAGGTAGTTCGTACGGGATGTATGTGTATCGAATCATAGTGAACAGGAGGATAGTCGGACTAGAGTATCCGAATGCAGGGCTTGAAGAGTAGGTTCAGGTCACTCGTTAGTGACGAATAATTATGAGGCTTCATAATTATACTGGAAAATGTAGCAGTCCGCTTACTACCTCTGCCTTGACTATGTTATCAATCTTTTGCTCGAAACCCCAGGTTTGGATATTCTCAGAAACCGCACACTCACACCTTGGAGGGACCCACGAGAAGGAGTTTATGCAGTACATGCCCTGCATGTATGCAGTCGCTGCGAGACCGGTGGCCGCCACGATCCCCGACCATTAAGAAAATCGGCTGGCCAGCACTCGTAGACGTGAAAGTGATAGCCGCCCGAGTAGAAGGACAAGCAACACCGACCGGAGCACGCGTATCTCCTCCTGTGCGTGTGGTGATTGGTCCGGCACATCGTCACTCCAGATAAAACGTCGAGGTTGTTCCTTGTGCACTGGTCCCACCTGTCAATAGCAGAAGACTACCGTCGCTGCTCAGATGAAGATATTGTCCTTGCATATCCACAGATTCGAATGAGACGCCTGCGGCATCTGCCAGGCCAGCGTGTTGAATGAAACTGGCCTCGCGCGCAAAGCTGCTTGCGCTGCCCTTTACCTCAAATCGGAACTGGGAGCCCGACCGGCGAAGGAAGGCACCAGGTTTTGCGGCAGACTCGAGACTAACAGAGCTTCCTCCAGCCAACCCAGGACTGGCCAAGCGGAATTGGGTCTCGGCCAAGCTGGGAGTGATGGCGTTACTCTGGCTTGACAACTTGTACTGGACATAGCCAGAGTTGTTGAATGATCGTAAACGTACCGGGGTAGGGCCTTCCGCAACAGGGACCCCAAAGTCTGGCGTCCCGTTGGCCTTCCAGTACAGCTTCTGCACCCGGGTCCGCCTGTTCGGGTCATTGAGAGGGTCGCCCTTGATATCCCGGTATCCGCGGTCGTGGTACACAATGATATCGCTTTGGCCGTCCTCTGAAACTGTGAAGGAGTTGTGTCCAGGGCCAAATTGCTGTGTGTCCGCATTACTGGCAAATACAGGATTGGGCTCCTTGCTCCAGGAAGCCGGGTCCATGAGATTGGATGACGCCGACGCCGTGAGCAGGCCCATGCAATAGTTATAGTCGGTTGCGCTGGCCGAGTACGTTAAGAAGACGTTGCCGTTCCTCTGGATTGCCGACGGCCCCTCATTCACCTTGTAACCCCTTCTTTCCCACGGGAGCGTTGGTCGCGAGATAGCAACCGCTGTTGCCCCAAGCGTCCACGGGTTTTGCAGAGGTGCGAGCATGAGGCTGCTATTTTCGTCAGACCTCGAAGGCTCCTGCTGAGCCCAAACAAGATAGCGAGTGCCATTGACAACGAAGGTGGAGGCGTCCAGAGAAAAGGTGTCCCAGTTTGTTTTGATGATTCCCTTTTCAACCCAGTTGGCGGAAAGAGGATTCGCCCCCGTTCCCTCCAGCACGAATGCTCTGATCCGCCACTGGCCAGACACACCCAGCGCAACATATATGTACCACTTCCCATCTATGTAATGAAGCTCGGGTGCCCAAACCTGGCCGCTCCCGACTCCTGACGCCTTCCTCTTCCAGATTGTCGTTTCAGGAGCGCTTGCTAGGGCCTGGATGCTCTGTGCCCTTCGAAGAACGATCTTGTCAAACTCCGGGACTGTCGCCGTGAAGTAGTACCACCCGTCAGTGTGCTTGTTGATATGCGGATCGGCACGCTGATTTATGAGCGTGTTGTTGTAGCTCACCGCCGGTGATGCAGACCCTAGAGCGGCCAAGCCAGCCAGAATACCCAAGGCAGTGGTGGCTAGGGTCTTACGCAGGCTGTAGACCATTGCGAGAAGCTGGTTCGCTGCTCAAATGCAATCATGGAACGTGGGTAATTAGATCTTCAGCATCGATGTCCTTCTCAGAGTTGGTTCCGGTTCCGTGACGTCTTCTGGGCCAGGCACGTGTACAACGAGTGAGATATACGCCGTTGGGGGGCCCCGGTTAATTATGGCTTATATGTATTTTTTTTGGTCACCCTTTTGCACCTACGGGTATGTCTTCGATTCTTCCTGCCACAATCTATTTGAATGGACGGATAAAACGGAATGACTGATGCCGTTAGTCCATTGAGCGCCCACCCTCTTTCTTACGTCGAAGCGAGCAATGATTTTAACCTGTTGATACACCCAAACAGCGTGGCAGGCACTACCCAAACTACATCGGGACCCTTGCGCTCA
This sequence comes from Lasiosphaeris hirsuta, assembly GCA_030549175.1. NCBI lineage: Eukaryota > Fungi > Ascomycota > Sordariomycetes > Sordariales > Lasiosphaeriaceae > Lasiosphaeris > Lasiosphaeris hirsuta. Next base: position 304,729 of record JAUKUA010000009.1, read on the forward strand.
TTGGCGCGCATATAACCAAGTCGGGAGTAAGAGGACGATTGGAGGAACTATTCCTGTTGAGCATGGAGTCATCTCTGAATTTCCTACCTACCTCATCAGGCACCAGTGTTGCGCCGCCACCACCCTTTCCTTCTTGCGCTGAAATAAGGAGGACATCCAGATTCAGGGATTTCTCCCGCCTCACAAACAGCAAATACAAGAGCCAGCACCGCTTCGTTTTTTGGAGCCTCCATTTTTGACCATGTGGTATTTCGTCATTTCTGCGGTTTGCATAGTGCTAAATGCCAGTGCTTAGTCGCTCCAAGGCGGTGGGGAATCACTCACGGTTGCGAGACAAGGTTCAGATATTTTCCCCACTAGATTTGAGTGGAAGTCAACTGGACCCCTAGTAAGCCCAAAGAACGACGGCCGGAACTTGGCAGGTATCAAGGACCCGACCATCGTCGAGATCAACGGGACATATCATGTTTTCGCCAGCACTTCTCAAGCGTCGGGGTACGGCCTGGTCTACATGAGCTTTACCGACTTTGATAAAGCAAACTCGGCCGAGTTCCACTACCTGGATCAATCATCTATCGGAACCGGGTACCGAGCTGCCCCCCAAGTCTTCTACTTTGAGCCGCAGCAGCTTTGGTACTTGGTGTTCCAGAACGGCAATGCCGCCTACTCAACCAACAAAGAAATCGGCAACCCCAAAGGATGGACAGCCCCAAAGAACTTCTACACCTCGACCCCCACCATCATCCAGCAGAACCTCGACGGCGGGTATTGGGTCGACATGTGGGTTATATGTGACGCCTCGAACTGTCACCTTTTTTCCTCCGATGATAACGGTCGTCTGTACCGCTCCCAGACTTCACTAGACAGCTTTCCCAACGGCATGAACAACGCCACGATTGCCTTATCCGACAGGAAGAATGACTTGTTCGAGGCCTCGTGCGTGTACAGCATTGGGGGAGGGCGGTATCTGCTGTTGGTCGAGGCCATTGGCAGCGATGGCAACCGCTACTTCCGCTCCTGGACCTCGACAAGTCTCTCTGGCGGCTGGACAGCTCTTGCTGCCACCGAATCCCACCCTTTTGCCCACGCAAGTAATGTCGTGTTTTCCGGCACCCCGTGGACGAAGAGCATTAGTCATGGAGAGGTCATCCGCACCCAGACCGACCAAACCCTCAACATCAGCCCCTGCAACCTCCGGTTTCTGTACCAGGGGGTGAGCCCGACAGCAAACGAAAGCTACAATTCGTTGCCGTGGAAGCTTGCCCTTCTTACGCAGGTGAACACGGCCTGCTAACCTGGGTACCGAATGCCGGCACTTTGAATTGGCTGGGATGACGGGGATAGACACGGACGCTGAATGTGGTCACAAGGCAAATACCCGCGGCACGGGGGAAGGAGAGGGAACATATACCAGCACCCCTGCGCCCCTCTCCAGGTTGGGATGGTAGGAAGAATAAAGTAAAATGCCTGCACTGCATTTTTGTCGTGTTAGCCCAAACCTCACTCACAGCGTAATGGTTCATGCAGGTGTGATTGGTTGCAAATTCCCCTGACGAGCCAAGACCGCAGCGACCTTTCCGCGGCAGCTCAAAACACCTCCTCTGCCGCACAGAGCCACAGTCTTGAAACGCACAAGGAGGCGCCAAGCACGTGTGATGCGCTACTTGGCAGTCACGCCTCCATTGTTGGATTATTGGGTATTGAAACAAGAAATTGTTCTCGCGCTGCTGTGCAGCCACCAGCACTGACTATCCACAGAGCCAGTTTTCGTCTGCCAATTGCGCCACGAGTCCCCTGCCCCTGGAAACGGTGATGATCTGCGGCTCGGAAGTTTTACTTTGTGCTCTTGCCGGCGGGCGTCGAGCCTGGGCGGGTCAGAGCCTGTGATCTTGTCCATGGTATATACTCTGGCCACTGCGCCTTCGTGATGCCAGCGGCGGATGTTTTCTCACTCCTCGCGCCCAAGCTCCCACCCGGACTACCACTTCCTTGCCACCTCGTGCTACTTCGTTTCTGCCAGTGCTGGACACTTTGTTGTTTTTAATATCCCACATTATGTTTTCTTCGGCAAGCTTTGTCGCCATGGCGGCACTGGCCTCGATGGCCTTCGCCGACGACAATGCTGTCAGCGTCAGCACACTAGACTTCAAGAATGCCTTTGTCCAATCGGGCATTGTCCCCGAAGTCATCGCGGCGCTCGATCCCGCAGTATCCTTCTACGCCAGCTACAGGGCTGCAGACGGACACGACGAGCTTCTTATTCCGGGCTCCAGTCTTACCGTCGCCGAAGCAGCGGCGCAGCCGCTCGAATTCAGCGTCGAGAATCTCAATAACGCCACCAACATTACATCCCAGACCAGATACCTGATATATCTGGTTCGTTTTGACCGTTTATGCTCAGCCTCGTGACTACTAGCTAACCTTCTGTTTAAGCTGGACGCCGATGCGCCCGCCCGCAGCAACCCGACGGCGAGGAACCTTCGACATTACCTTGCGGGCAACTACAGCCTGGCAAACGTCAACTCGACTCTCCTCGCAACTGCCCAGCGTCTCGCCGTGCCGACCGGCAGGTTTTTCCCCTTCACTCAGTTCACCCAGGCAAACCCCATGCCCAACAGCGGCATTCACCGCTTCATCTATGCCCTATACACACAGCCGGCTCGCTTCAACAACGCCGGCTTCGACTCTGTCGGCATGGAGGCTGAGACAGCGAACTGGAATGTAAGTTGCTCCCATACCGATGCATACCTCTCAACCCGCCGCTGACCATGTGCAGCTCTCTCGCTGGCGAACGCAGCTTGGCTTGGGCCCTGCCATTGGCGCCACATTCTTCACAATCGACACGGGCGCCAATGGGGGACAGGGCACAAGCTCCAACAACACTGGCGTCATTAACAACGGTGGCGGTACAGCCGGGACAAGCGCTGCGGCTAGCCTTGCTGCCTCTTTCTATATGGCAGCCTTTACTGTGTTTGCTGCATCCCTCGGCTTGGTCACTCTGCTTTAGTAGCCCCCATTGTCTCTGGTAATAACCCCTAGCAGTGAGAAAAGGACGAGGCGGAAGCTCGAGTGGGAAGTTTGTGACCAAGGAACAAGAATGAGGTTGTGATCCGTGTTTTGGCACTCGGAGTTGGAATATTTTATCAGGAGTTGGTTTGGGGTACCTACCGTGGCACTTGGTTTACCTTGTGAAAAATTCGTGTAGGCTGGTAGGTCGGTTGATAGGGACTATATTCATGTTTTTGAACCAAGCAATCATTTCATCGTTCAGTAAAGTACCGATCAAGTTGGCTGTCAAACAAAGGAGAAAAACCAATGCATTGGTGTGGTAGGTGGTGAGTGACAGCATCTGAAGCGTAATGTCAACCAATTTGGTTCTCCTATCAAGTACCTCCAACAAAGTAACAAAGTGACCTAGCTATAGCCTATATCATCTTCCCCCCTTGCTGGATTGAACCGCGAAGCTCGGCAGCCAAATTCTCACTTGCCGACGTGTATACTTTACCACCGCCTCCCGGAAGATGCTGACAGTCTCGACATTGCACAATTAACCATGGTACCAAGTCTCGTGTCCGCCCTCTACTGTGGCCACCGATGCAATATCAATTCATTGCAGTCTCTTCCAAACTTCTCGCCTGGCTCTTCACCCATCTCGGATCGTTCGTTCAAGGTTTGATCCATCACAAATTCAAGATGCTGAAGGCTTTATTGCTCTTTTCCCTCTGCTTGGCAGCGAGGGCCGCTAGATCCTGCGAGAGCATAGCTTTTCAATGGACCGTCAGTGAGTTCACGTACGATGCGCCGGATAGCACGGCGGTGGGCCGCGGGGCGATTGATGCATTTGTGGGCTTGTATTTGAAGACGGGCGGCGCCGATTACAGCTGCTATGGATCGTGGCTAGACGCTTGGGGAGGTCGAGTGGACCGGGGGAAGGACCTGATCTGGTATCACTGTATAAACTCCAAAGGTCGAGCTGTCGATGAGACGGTTTCGTTCGCCATTGACTGGAAGAATCGGACGCTGGATGCCGCCCACACGTATTTGTGTAACGGGGGCTCCAACACAAAGTGAGTTACCAGGCACTCCTTGGGATCACTTCCACAAGGTCTTGAGATCTGTGATACACACAAAGACTTTGCAGTGCTGATTTCCCCAAGCCTGCCTTGGGTCGCAACCGGCTCTGTAGCTCTTGATCTTGACTGCGATGCGTTGGACGCGCTCGGCAGCCCGACCCGATGCCTTACGCAAAGACGACGTTTTGATCTCCTTACCCACCCCGAATCACCTCCAGCAGTCACAGAACCTCCCCAACGCAGTAACCTCACAGCAACCCCATCCTGGGAGGTCACCGAGTACTCACAACTTTCAGCACCAGCTGAGCCAAGGCTTTCTGAATCCGTGCTGCCCGGAGCTACTCTGTTTATACTGAGGGATATGGGTGGCCCTGTTACGCTGAATTGCACGAGAGCGAATTTCACTGGCTCACACCCTACCGCAGGCACTATCGCTGGGAGTTGCAGCGCCGCGGCCCCCCCTTTAGAGAAGATAGCATTACCAGTTACATTTCGCATTGAAATGGATTTAAAGCTGCTGGAAGTAACTCAAAGCTTGGAGTGCCAAGGCCCATCTACAAGGAACTGGTTTGTAACTCCAGTGACCCCATAAGGGAAGATCGGAACTGACGCCCTCCGAGCTCCAGATGATATTCTAGAGGAGTCGTAGCTGTACCAGTGTGGTACTTTGACAGTTCAGATTCCTTTCTCAACGTGAAGAAAATTTGGGTTGGCGGGAGGTACGCAGGCTGAAGTGGCAAAAATTAAGGTAGGTGTGGCTGCACAGCGGTTCCGTTCGGAACGAATGGCAGTCTTGAGCGGAGGTCATGAATTGACCTTGAGTGCGCTGTGTTGTGCCGCTTGCCCGAAGATCTGGTACGCCCCCTCCGTTTGCTCATATTTGAAGCCTTTCGATGTGGTCAGTGTGGTGTACTTGAAGGATGGTGCAATGTGAATACATGCCGCGCCGGCAGTATTCACATGTCGCGCAGGACGAGATGCACGAGATCACGACGCGATGACCGGGCCTCAGCGACGGGACGGAAGTGCCGACCGACTCGATCACGCCGACGCCTCCATGGCCGAGGACTCGCCCTGGAGTGCAGGTTGCGACCTCGCCCTTGCGAATGTGCAAGTCGGTACCGCAGATGGTGCTCTTGACAAGCTTGACGATGGCGTCCGAGGGGAATTGCAAAGTCGGCTTGGGGCGGTCTTGGAGTTCTACCTTCCCCTTGGCCGTGTACACGAGGGCTTTCATTTTGCAAAATGGTGGCTTGTGCAAAGGTCGGCCTGGATCGTGTCAGCGGGAAAGAGTTGGGGCAGAAGCATCATATGCTTTGCCTATTGTTAAAACTGACGTATGAGTTTTCGAGCACAAGCTATCTGTCATGTTGGCGTGATGATGAGGCCACACGAAAGTGACATGTAAAGGTGCACCTACTTACCTACCTACCTAGGTACATGCAACATCCACACGCTAACACCAGGCGGTGCGTCTGCTTGCTGACATGTGATTAGAGCAGTAAACTCTAAAGTGGTGGGACCATTGGCGTAGGTACCACAAGACCGAGGGCAAAACAAGGGAAAAGCAGCTTCATTCTACAAAATGTTCACCACTAGTGTCAAATGGCATGCCGTGTCAAATATGTACATAGAACTTTAGTCAACGCTGCTCGGCCCAGAACCTAGGCTGGACTGGCAAGTATCAAAAGAGAAACACGATAGCACCAACTATCAGCATCACTGATGCCTCGGCCCCATGCCTATGCCCACCGCTCACAGTCACCACCTGGGGGCTCGGTGTGCTGCTTGGGACGCTCTTGGGGCTGGCTGAAGAGACGATTGCCGCCAAGGTGGTGGATGTGCCCTTGCTCGGCTGGCTGCCGTTCGTTATGGCTGTAGCTTGCGTGGAGCTACTGTTGGCAGTTTGGCTCGAAATCGTGGCAGCAGGCGCGGTGTGGACCGCCGAAGAGACCTGGACTGGGGCAGTGGCGGTGGCGCGCTCGCTACTACTACTAGTCCATGAAGCAACCAAGCCCAAGGAGGCTGGGTCCTCCGTCGGGGTAGTAACGCTGGTGGGGGACACAGAAGTCCATGTCTTGGCCTGCTCTTTGAAGACAGCAGCCGTGGGAGTAGCAAGAGTGGTAAGCGTGGTGGGCCTCGCACGAGCAGAGCTGTCCGCATGAGAATCGCCGGCAGCTTTGGCCCTGGGAGCCGCAACTTCGCCGGTGCCGGCCACGACAGTTTGGCCCGATTGATACTGGATGTTGTAGACGGGAGCGGTTGTCAGCTTGGACGTGAGACCCAGCGTATGGGCACAGCTGGGCTGGTTGCTGATGGCAAGGTCGAGTGAGCACTCCTCATCGAAACCGAGCGAGCAGACCGAGTCGCAGATGTTGTACAAGACGTGGTTCTTGGCCACATAGCTATCAGGCTGGGCAAGACAGCTGCTGATGAAGTTCATGCTGTTGGAGGCGCTGAACGGCAGCTTGGAGCCTGGGGTGTAGATGAGGTCGGAGCACTCGGCGGAGTCCACCTCTTCGTATTCCATGGCAACGGGCCCGCCCGTGATGGGATCAGTGGCAGCCGACTCGCCCGTCTGCAGGTAGTTCCAGGCGTCGTAACTGACATCAAAAGCACCACCGGACTGATCGATGCGGAGAAGATGCACGGAGCGGTCGCCATAGCTGAGCTTCACACAGAAGTTGTCGCAGTCCACGGCGCCGGGCCAGTAGGCAACTCGGTCCGTGTTGATCTTGCAGCCAAGCACGCCGACCGAGGAGGAGTAGCTATCGTGCGGCGTGGTCCAGACGCCCTCGGCCGCGGCACCCTGAGCAAGCGTGAGGAGCGCCGCAAGGGCAAAAAGAACAGACATATCTGCGTCCTGCGTCCTGCGTGGTATCTGGTGGGTTCGGAATATCCCGTGAGGTTTTTGCTACTTGCAGGAGTGTGGTATTGGAAAGCAGTGGATGCGGCCGCTGGATGGGCGCGAGAAAGAGTGTTGAATGGTTCCTGAACGGTGCCTATGTGCCTATGTGCCTAATAAAATGAGTGAGTTTGGCTTTGCAGATGCAGATGCAGATGCAGATGCTGCCTCGGTCGCAACAGGAACTGGGACTCGGAAGGAGTGGGTGGGCCTGAAATGAGTGAGCCTGGCAACAACGAGCTCCAAAAAGAGTGGGTGGCCTGCCACGATGTCGCGGGCGAGGTGTGTGGTGAGGGAAAGGAATGGACCGACGCCAGGTCAAGAAAAAGCCCAGGTGTCGACAAACACTGGCATTGTGCAGGAGCAAATGGAAAGCCAAAGGTCCACAGACATGCTGGCGGCCGCAAAGGTGGTCTTATGTAAAAGTTCGACAAGCGCGCGACTTCGCAAGCCCATCCCCCCCTTGCACGCAGAGGCCGGGATTTTGTGGCGCTCAGGGGCGCGACGGCAACACTACCCAGCCCCCGTTGTTTCTGTGGAACCGCAAATGTCGAGCCATCTGTTGGCAGCCACTGCCCCGACCCAGCCCAGCACCCAGCACGGCGGCCCGACGTCACACGTGTCCCCCAACCGGTCGTCGACTTTTCACTCTTTGTTCTCTTCTCCCGCCTCGGCAAGATGCGGCTGAACCATGACGATATTAAAATCTAGCGATCGATTGGCGCGTGCAGAAAGGGAGGCCCGCGTCTGCTGGTGATGCCGAAACAAGCTACTGCAGGTCCCCGGAGCTAAGCGACCTAGCCCCTGAATGGCTGCTGATCCCCTTCAGCCACTCTTAGCCTGATTTTCCTCTCCTCCCTATAGGATTCCATAGGGGAAGCAGCCGACAACCCAACGCGCAATATTGATCCACTGTTAATTAAGTCGGAGAGAAGTGTCAGTATGCATGATTGAACCTGTAGGGGAATTAGGGAAGTATCTAATTGCAAGAAAGCATTGGTTGATTTCTTGGTGAATATCTGTCACTTACATTGTGAATCTGGCATATTCACCAGCAGCAACGAAACAACAACCTCCGACTCTCACAACGACCCGGGCGATAGGTCCAAAATGCCACATCTTGCGGCTAGATAGTAAAAACCACTTGACATTCCACCCAAGCTCCGATGCCCTTGTCTAGCTGCAAAGCTTTCCTCTCGGCTTGAACTCCAGTGCCCTGCCGGAATTGAGACCTGATCGGATTCAATCTTTCTTTCAGGGAGGCATTAGAGATACTCAACAGAGAATCCAAAGCCAGTGTCATGGATCAAAGCAATTAACCATAGCGTCCTGGTGTTCCCTTTTCCCAGCGCAGCTTTTGTGTCGCGGGGAGGGACATTGGGTTGACTTTAGAGTTGAAGGGAACAAGAAATCCACATATCAAATACTACTGCGTACCTATTTATGCCACTTGGATACCCTCAAGAGATTCAGAAACGTCGGGTGTGGAGTTGTAAAGGACAGTTTTTTTTTTTTTTTTTGGGCGTTTTCTTAACGTGTATGGTGTGTATTGTGTGTGCGGAAGGAAAAAGGAAAGGACCTGGCCCTGCAGATCCTGCACAGCTGGTGGCCTGACTAGTGGCCTCGCTTACCGTGGGCGCTAGTGGAGGGGCAACCTCCCCAGTGGGGAGGGGCACCTCCAACACCATCCACCCCAGAAAGCCCGAGCCGTAGACCAGTGTCGCATACATCAGGGCCGGGTCGGTAACGCACTCTCTGAGGCGCTTGCTGAAAATGCAGCTGTGGCGTGTGGGGGTGGATTGCAAGGCAGACCAGGCCGGGCGCAAAGGCTTCGGCCAGGAAGCTGGACCTTGCTGCAGAATGGAGTGCGCAGTGAAGCTGGACATGAGCACCTGACTCGCTACCGGTCATGGGTGCAGTGGAAGGGGTCTGTCTGATGTGTTGTGTACGGGGTGTCTGGTGAGAAGCGGTGTCTTGCCGGTCAAGTTGCCGGCATGTCGCCATTGGAGTCGGAGGCCCCGGAGGCAGGCGAGCGGGGCTTCCCGAGCTGGTCGAGCTGCCAGGGCCCGGTGGCGTCATGACAGCAGTGTAACTCACCCAAGACCGCTTTTGCTGTTTTTGCTGTGGTTGTCCCCCCCCCCCCTTGCCGTCTCTGTTTTGCGTCGGTTACTCTGCACGTGGCTCAGGATGCGCGACGTTTCCTGTGGCTTGCTTCGCGACAGAAGCTCTGATGACTGCGTCTTGTTGATGAACACCAGCTCGCCCTCCGCATTCGGTTTGGCATTTCTGCCCATGTCGCATGCCTGCCGTTCTACGAATTGGCTGGGTGCCGGATGGAAATAGTTCTAAAAAGCAAACGAGTTAGATACTCTGCAAAGTGGCAGGTACCTCGACGGTCCGTTTGGAAACCTCCTCAATTCAAAGGAGCTTTGGAAGATGTTGGCAGCCGACAAGCCGCTAGGGCTCAAAGTCGCTGACAGAAGCCACAGTGCTCAAGGCATCGTGCTGATGCCAAGCCCTCTCAACTCATAACTGGTGTGCGTTCTCACGCGGAACGGCTTCGCTAACCCAAAGTGCCCATAAGCTAATCAATCCACCTAGCCTTGGAGAATAGGTAGGTACTCAGCTTTGACTCAGCCCCTGTGGAAAAGTGTTGAAACAAACAAAGGCTCATGACATCTTCCTAGACGCTGATTGCATGTGCTTACCTATATACGTAGGATGGGGCACACAACAACGGCGCAATGCTACCCTACTCCATCTACGTCAATAACATTGTGATCACTAATATGAGCTTCTATTTCGGCGGCCAAACAAGGAGGCGATTGCTGAGTAGGAGAGCTAGGGAGCCGGCGCGTATTCCATTGTTTGCATTCCGTTGTGCGCATTATGGTAAATAGTATCTCGTATATTCCAAGTCAAGTTTTGCAGAAAGAATTTCCTCTTCTCGACGACGGAATCCTGAAGGTGAAAATACATCGATTTTGTAATTGCTGCATCGCCTTGCTTGTGATGTTCGAACCCTACACCCCATCGTGATATTCAGAGAGCTGGTGGGGGTGCAGATTCAGATCTCAGGCTGGCCGGGTGAGTCATGGCCGATTTTCGGCCACTGACAGACGCGCGGCCTGATATTTGACAACGCCAAACAATACGAAATCTCGCATTTATAACACAGGTTTGGGTTGAATGATTCCGCCCCCTTTCAATGACACTTTCAAGTCCAGATGTCCTCCATTTGTGGGATAAACAACTTGCCTCATAAGCTTGATATACTATCACCCCATCCGATTCTACAATCAATTCAACAACCATGGCATCCACAGCCGCCATCGTTGTGGAGGTTGAGAATATCTTGGGACCGCTCGCAAAATTCAAAGCGCGCTCTCACGAAACATCCAAAACTCAACACATTCAGCTCTTGTCGTCCAGCAATGAAAACAGCCCCACAGTTGTCCTCCTAGGCGACTCAATGCTCGAGCGAATGATTACAACAGGGCAAAGCCCTAGCCTTACCGTACCATGGCCCTCAGAAATCATGCTCAGCAGTACCGCATTGGCTACACTGGCACTTGATAGACTGAAAGGCGTGCTCAATGTTGGCGTTGGCGGCGACAAAATCCAAAATATTGCCTACAGGCTTGTTGGTGACGCCGACCCCGACCCCTCCAAGACTCTATCAGGACTTGCGGCTGCTCTCGCGGCCCACAACAGCGTCAAGTTATGGGTAGTGCAGGCCGGCACGAATAATCTCTCGCCAAAAATGGGGCTCACGGATGCGGACTGCAAGGCAATGGGTGTGCTTTTGCGTGGTCTTTTGAGGCTTTCTTCCCCACAGCCGGAAAGCAAGGTGTTACTTACGGGTCTCTTCCCAAGGACGGATATTTCCGTGAACTTGGTTGATATCGCCAACCAAAAGTTGGCCGCAATGGCGAGAGAGGTGAACCTGGAAATAGGAAAGGAGAGCATTTTCTTCTTACCGCCGACCAAGGGTGTTGAGACCCAAAAACACTTGGAGGACCATGTACATCTCAACCTACATGGTTATACCATCTGGGTAGAGGAACTGCTACCGGCTGTTGCAGGCTTGCTAGAGAAAATCGTCGAATAGGCAGCTGCCATACCGTCTAGTTGGAAGCATTTGTTTCATATACCTACCTAGCCATGACACCAAAGCGAATATACCGAGAGCCAAAGTTGCGCCTGGCGAGTAGCCCGAGATAATTAGGCTTGAATTGCTGTTTTCCATAAGCAACAAGTCACCTGTACTCGCCCCCCGCCAAGTTGGTCTCAACCATGGCATTGGGATAAACAAACTCCACCCTTTATCAACAATGATAATGCCGCTGAAGTTTTTGTTCTTTGGCAGGTACCCTCCGCCCCCCGCCATCCTCATAATTTGTCCGCTCTCCTATATTTCAGGCTAAGCCATAGACGACTATCCACCCGCATCTCCAACCTGGTATTTCTGTCTCCCCCACGGACATAAAAAACCACCTCGGGTACCTGTGTCAATGCATTCGTGAATTTGCACACGCTGGCGCTATCACGGACGGCCGGACGGCTGCCAGGTCTGGTTGTTTCATGCTCCGTTTGTCCCCCCGCTTGTTCTTTTTTCCAATCCAAACTCGGTTTCCAGCTCAGTCCGCATTTTTATCTGCTTCTCCAGAAATACTAGCAGGAAAGAGACGCCAGAGAAAATGATAGATATCCGCCAAACCTCCTTTAAACTATCCGTATAAAGTCGAATGACTTGTTCCTTGATGGGACCCTCGAATGATTTGACAAAGCTTGCTGTGCCTGAGCTGTAAGCATTCCCAGCCATCAACCGAGCAGCCACTGTTAGGTCGGAAACCTGGTGGACGCTCTTGGAGATGTAGTTGTTGAAAATTGTCGCAGGGATAGCAACACCCCAGATGCTGCCGAAAGAGCGCACAAATGACCATGTTGCAGTTGCGGAGGCTTGATCAGCTTCGCTGAGCTGCGCCTGGCAGGCGGGTAGGAGCGTATTCAGGACAAAACCGGAGCCGCCGGCCGCAACCATCTGGAAAACAATCCATTCGGCAGTCGACGAGTTCTTATCCAGAAGAGTAAAGAGGCCAAGACCGATGGTATTGAGCCCAAATCCCATCCAGTGTAATGGTTTGTATTTCCCAAACTTGGCAAGAAGGAGTACTGCGGCGACGGCACCGGGAATTGCAATGAAGATGGCGGGAAGAAGCTGTACTCCTGTCCGGGCTGGGGAGCTGAGAAGAACGGCCTGGAAATAGACGGGGAGGAAGAAGAACATCCAATACAACAAGGCTGAGTTCAAAAAGGTAACGGCAAAGACTGCTGCCGATGTCCTGTTTGCAAACAGGCGCGGTGGAATTACCGGTTCTCGCACAAACTTGGTGTTCTCGAAGGCCGCAAACGCGACTAGGCCTACAAGACCAATGACAAGGGGGGAGACGATTCTCCAAGATGACCACGGATACTGAATGCCCGCATAAGTCAAGGCCCAGAGGATTGAGACCGTGGATGATATGAGCAACAGGTTGCCGATATAGTCGATCCGACGAACCTTCTGGGCGAAAGACATCTCCTTATCATACTTGACTTGCAGAAAGACAAGAATCAGAAAGATAGAGAGGCCGCCGACCTGGACGATGAAATTATGTTAGAGAATATTTGAAAAGTAGCCAAAAAAAAAAAGGCCTGAGATGGGGAGCGGTGGGAGAGTGAAGGCGTGTGTACTTGCCGGAAGGTTGATGTAGAAAACCCACCGCCACGTTGTGTTCTCAACAACGGCGCCACCCACATATGGACCTACAGCTGTTCCAATAAAGTAGACCATGAGGATGCATGCAATATAATTCCCCCTCTCTCGCAGGGGAACCAGATCCGACACTATGACATCAACTATCATATTGATGCCGCCGCCGCCCATTCCTTGCACTGCTCTGCCCGCAATAAGGGCAGCACCACTTGAAGCGCCACCTGCAATACCGCTCCCAAGAGTGAAGAGAATGACGATTCCCAATGTTGTATATCTTCTCCCAAAAATGTTCGCTAGTTGGCCGAACAAGGGCTGTACGGCAGCACTGTTTCGTGGTTAGACCATTCCTCATTAGAAACATAATGATGATAATGAATAACACGGCACCAGGGGAACTGGCACATACCCCGTAAGAAAGAAAACATTAGTAACCCAAATATAACTGTCTCAAAGTTCCAGGTCTTCGACAATATACGGCAGAGATGTTGTTACCACCGTGTTTTCTAGGGCGCTGAGTATTGCAATGATACACAGCGTAGCAATGATGACCCAGAATCGAGGGCCTCTCTCGAACCCTTGCTTTTGTTCTTTTGCAAGTGTGTTGGAGAGGTGGTCTGGGTCGATGGGGCTTGCTGTCAACCTAGAAGAGGCATGTTCCGATGCGGATGCCTCATCGCTGACCGGGCCTTTAGACTCCATAGTGATCTGGACTTTGCAGATCTTTGAAGCCAGTGTGTGGTCTGTGTCGGTTTGATGGACGTTATTGCGCGTAGCCCAGTGTCCAGTGTTGTGATGCGGCGCAGATGAAGTTCGCCGTGAACTAATACTAGGAATGTTGACTCAACGAAATGGGAAGCTCTTACTCTTTTCGTATTTGAAAGCTGTAGTTAAAAGCTTTGCAGCTGTCCGCTGGTATCGGCATGACCAAAGCCCCGTACGGGAGCGGGCGACGAAAAAAGGCCTCGGGTCCGTGGTGGGGTGTAGTTGGTCCGAGCCAATCATACTTGCCCAAGGCCCACCAGTGAGTTACCAGCAATAGCGCCACTTCACAGTTTCGCCGATCATTGAGATGAGCAACAGCCGCAGAATCATTGAGCCTAACCCTAATGAGTACCTAGCAATTCCTTCAAGAGTTTCAAGTACTTTTGTCCATAGTTTTGAAAGAGAGCTTAAAAGGAACTCTAGTATTTGCGCAGTAAAACGCCTCTGCTCAAGTAGGTTCTGGCTTGGGGAACAGGGGCGAGTGGTAACTGTGAGTTTCACTCTCCCCAAGGTTCCGTTTAGGATACAGCATACTGACCTCATGCCTTGGTGTATAAGTCCCTCCGAGCGCGAATGTCATTCTGGACATGCCACTAAATTTTGGTTTCATTTTTCCATCCAAAAAGATTGGGGATGTAGTTTCCCCAATTGATGGTCCTTTGTATTACATTTACGAATGAACACAGGTACGGGTACCTCTTCACCGTTAAATAGTATCTTTTTATACGCTTTGGGATTAAGGCGCAACTTCGGTTTCGAGGTACTCTATGATATTTCAGATAACAACAAGTTTTTGAATTTGTCTGGGATGGAAGGGATCTTACATGATACTCGGCTTTTGTTACCTTTCTTAGCAAATCCTGCCAGGGCATCATAAAATCGACATAGGCTTGACTCAGAGCGTGTGGGAGATGCCAGCAACGTGGGACTACCGTCTCCGAGATTTTCCGTCATATTAGTAAGAGGTTAAGCACGCGCGAAATTCCACAGTACTTGTCTAAAACCATAAATACTAGAACTCTTGTTTTACCAAAATCTGACAAAGACTCTTTGACCCCACTCCCTACTCCGTGAATAGCCCTTGCTGCTTGAACCCCCTATCATCATGATGTGGACCCCGGGCTAGGAGCCGCAAGCGCAGGGCTTGGATGTGTAGGTTCTGGCTGATTTCCCCCTGGTTTCTGAGCATATAGAACTTCGCTAAAGGAGCTGGTATTAGTCGGGGCGAGGAACAACGTGACATTTCGGCGCTTACATGGGGGTATACGCGTGGATGCGGCGATCTCGTAGCTGCTCTCGGACCCTGCTGCAAAACAGAAGAGTCTCCTCTTGGGTCCATTGCAAGATTCGAGTGAACAGAGCAAGTGTAAGCCCCTCGAGCCCAGTATTGATATTGTGGAACGTCCAAGATCCAAGTTCTTTGTAGTGGGGATCACGGGGCCAGCTGTTGACGGGCCATTTAAACTGGTGTCTTGTCAGATTTACGAAGCCGGCGTCCTTCAGCCAGCTTTCGAGCTCCCCTCCGTCGACCATTCGACGGCCGGCCAGAGCCAAGGCATTGTTGAAGTGAACACCGACCTGACCAAGGTCACTCTCCTCAAGAAGTGTGCCGTCGTCGGAGCGATACGGCGAGCAAGCTTCTTGAATCTCAATCCAGCCTCCTGGCTCGAGATTTCTGATATAGTAATGAGTTAGCACTGTGAGGCGGCAAAATTTCCTCCACTACATCGGCGGGGTGGTACCAACTCATAAGATGTTTTGATGAATTGTTGGTAATTTGCCAGGCTTCCATTCAAAACACGCGCAAAAATGAAATCGAACGGTGTTCCCCATGTCCACTCCTTTTCAATGTCGTCAACTTCGAACGAGCAGTTCGGCGGAATTCTGTCACGTATGAGTCTTCGTATAAATCCTCGCTTTAACTTCAGGGGCCAGTTCACGGCTCACAGGTTTGGCTGAATCGGGCTTAGGTCCACACCAATGACCTTTGTTATGGGAGACCGTTAGAGACCATCAATTTATGCCCCTAGACACTGGAATGGACTCGGTACCTCGGCTTCAGGATGCAAGTCGGCTAACAGTAACAAGTTACTACTGACAAAAAACGATTGAATCAAACTGATTGGGGATGACATACCATACTCGATCGCCCAAATACCTGTGCCAGTACCAACATCGAGAACCCTCTTCGCACCCTGGTCCTTGGGGCTCAGAGCAAGCTTTCCCCGCAGAGTGAGAACCCAGACATTGTGCTGAACCTCTGATTCACACATCGGTTAGCAACCCTTGCATCAATCCAGTTTATCAAATCTCATACCGAGTCGGTCACTCTCTCTATCGTCATTGGGAAACGCATATTCTTTCACGGGTTAGCAGGCTACGGCTGCCGATGCAACTTCTGAACGAAATGTATCTTACTGCCGTCGCTCAAGGCATGGTATGTGCGGCCATTCTCTTCGCGCCAGTGCAATACACTCGAGCGTAGTGAGGTCAGGCCAGATGTTTCAGGCTGTGTGAACGTTAGGAGGGTACTGTGATCGCGTGGATGTAGGAGGAACATGCAATGGTAATCGCCGAGTCGGTGTCGAAAGTATCGGCAACCTGTAGTCAATTTCAAGGTGAGCGATGACGGTGAGCAAAGCACACCGAGGTTTCGGCAGTGTTGCAGGGTATTGTCTATAGAATATCCCACCACCGTATGAAAACCTCCAGCTGGACGGCGGGAACTTACCAGCGGCGCTTCATCGTAGTTTTCGGTGGCCATGGATTCGGTTGGCATCAACACCAATGGCTGGATTGGAGTAACTAAGAATAGCAAGTCTGCAGAGGCTAGAAATTCAAGCTGCGATCACTATGTAATATGGTGGAGAGGGACAAGGTCAGGTTGAAGAAGTCCAGCGATTTGCCTGCCAACACCTTGCCCCGCACTTTAAACCCCCTTGAGTGTGACAGCCTCCCGTCTTATCCGGCTCAATGTAACGATGAGGAGATGAATAACCAATCCCTGACGCATCACGCAACAAGCTCAGACTTCTTCCCCAGTGTCAGCTTATTCGAAGTGCATGAAATGACCCGGGGCGGCCAATCCAAAGGAATGAAAATAGGGATTTGCCGCCGTGCTCCCTGGTAGCACAGCGTTGAACACAGTGACCAAATGCCATTCCTAGAATATGATACCTCCTTCCCCGCATTGAGTTCAAGCAACTTCCCACCCCCACCAGACAGCCAGCCCACAGGGGTTTGCGACACCAACACTCTATGACCATCTTGCAGGCCCCCACCTATGGTTTCCCCTTCTCCTTTACATGCGTACATACACACGCCTTCGCAGCCGCGAGGAGAACAAGAATTTGATGGCTGAGCAGAGGAGGTCGGCCTGGAGGACCTCCAGCCCCCAGAATATGGCCATGTCCTGGGCGAGTCCGAATTCCTGGACGACTCAGCCGCGGTGGGACCACGACCGGGAGAAGAAGGCAAATACCTGGTCCACTACTCGCCCGAGAAGTGCGGGAGGCCGAGGATGTGGTATGTGCGGGGTTCGTGGATGCTCATGGACGTGATGAAGCCCATGTCTCCCAGGTCCCGCTAGGTAAAGATGGATGCCTTTAGGCCGTGGTTACGTGTAGATCTTTTGTGGGAGTTTGAGCAAGGGTAGTAGCTACAAGAGGCTGTCCCCGACGGCCGGGTCCAGGTCGACACACGAGACCTCCATACCCCCATAGACTAAGATATGCCCTACCCAAAGGAAGACGGATAGGACTTGCGCCGGCGCGATAGTTGCCCCTACCGTACCAAGAAGCTCGCCGTGGCTCAATGTGTTGATCCAGGGGAAGATGGAAAGCTATGGGTCACGTAGGCCTCGTAATACGGCATAGAGTACCGGGAAGGCTTCGAGCTCGTCTGGCCGGCTCCCGAGGCGATAGTGGATGCCGTTAGAGGGTTAGTAGGTATCCTAGACGTAGGAGAACATGTAGTACGGGTAATATTCTAGGCCCAGAGCGGAGAGAATACCTAGGTCTATCTAAGTTGGTTCGTAGTAGATTACCGCCCCGGGGTCGTCGCTAGGATATAGTATAAACGTACTAATCGTTAACGTCTCAGAGCGGGCCCCATTTTAGGCCTCACTCTCTCTAAATATGGGAGGAGGGTAATCTATAGCTTCAGCCTTCCTTCTGATATATAGGGTATAAGGGCTAGTTATTACATTCGTACTCCGTGTCACACTGCTGAGCTCACCTGAGGTCAACAGGGTGAAGTACCTCCTTGACCTGGGCCCATAGTGATCGCCACAGCGATTGTCACACCATGTCTTGCGTATAAGATACACACAGTATTGGGAACATCCTTCAGATGGACCCGCACAGCACGTGGCCAGTGGCCTTCGGCCGGCACGCAGGTCGATCGATCCTCAGGTACGACCACGGGTCAAGCCGGGACCCTAACACCACTAACAAGCAGAAGTGGCCCACCCAGTAGACCTCGCCTACGCTAGGCTATGTCACCAAACTTCAGATTTGTCATGGATAGCCACTTAACCTCAGCATCGTAGTCGGAGCTGCAGAAATCAGCCAAAAGATCAGTATGACGATTCAGCAGGTGTGACACAGGCCAGCCACAGTGGGGCTGGGGTCTGGCAATCACACGGTGAGTAATCAGGCGAAGAATCAGACTGCAGAGCTATGACCAATCTTGACTCGACTGCACAGATCGTGATCTGGGGAGAAGATGGTGTAGGGAGATGGAATGATGCGACAATGATAAACACGATGCTTCGCAGTTGCAAGACAAGAGAAACAGAAGGGTTCACGAGGTTGTATTACCCCTCAGCTTCACTGAAGTTCAGCTGATAATCTTTCTAGGTTCTGTTTCCAAAAAGGACTGAGGAGCTTCTTCCTCTCGAGGATCCGTCGCAGCGCACATGTTTCATTTATCTGGAGGGCTATGTATAATATACAAGGATACTAAGATACCTAATAATCAGTCCTAGCCGCTCGTCGGTCCCGAATCTTCGCCATCGCTTCACTCCTGTACTTTACAGGGTACCACAAGGGTGGACTCTTGGCATTTACAGAGTCGAGATCAATGCTAGTAAAGAGCTGAATCACTATGGCGGTCAGACCAATATACCCCCCGACTGACTGGAGAGTTTATACCGACGGTTTATATTTGAACTAGGGCTCATTTGCTGGAGATACATTGGTATAGTTGCCTTCTAAGTTGTTTAGGACTGCCGTCCAAATCAATCCATAGGACGCGGGCTACGAGACGTCATCGTCGCCGTTACCTCGTTTCAAAGTCTTAGCACTACAATATCGAAATCAGGGTAACCTTGGCAAGCGCTTTGCTCTCTTAGCCAGAGCATACACTATTTAACACACTCTTTTGTGCCACTGCTCCGCCCCAGATTTGTCAGAACAAACAAACAAGTCAGGTCAAAGAGCAGGGGCTGGACGTCGTCCTAGTTGGGGTTCTGGATTCCGGTTGCTTGAATCGGCTGCTGTTCCTAATCCTCTGTATGGAACTGGTCTACCAAGCCGTGGGCCTGCATTCTGATTCTTGACCAAGCCAATACCCCTTGAGTAATGTCAAAGGGGGAAAGGATCGACAATTCAACCCTAATTCTATGCAGCCACTGTGAACACTAATATAACCAAACTCCTCGTTCGCTAGAGTCGCCATCGATGCAATGATGCCACCCAACCTCGGCTGAAGATTGGGAAAGGGGCTCGTTTACGCAACATGACGTACCCATGTGGCCTGAATGGACGTCTGCAAACACTGCCACATGCAACGCCGACAGCCACGACCCTCAGGGCGTGTTGCTCGGAGCATATACCCCGCGCGCACGGTGGATAATACCCTGACACGTAAACACTTAACACCTCGTCAACAAGAATTAAATTCCTAGATTATTATTATTTGATGAATATAATGCTATTATGGCCGACAATAACGAAACCCGCTGAAAAACGTGAACCTCTATGTAATACGAAGGCAAGACCGCTGTCTTTTAGTTCAGAGTTCCTAGAGATGCGGGATGGAAAATTAGGGAAAGCTGAGTTGAGACGGCAAAGCTACCTAATTACATGGACGGGAATAATTGTTACGCTGAAGCTCGACAAGCTCGCGAATATTCTCTTCAGAGCGTGCGTTCCACGAAACCAAGCTCATTTAATGGGCCAAGTCCCGCAAAGGTCATGATCTACGTCTGTTGCGACATTGGAGTCTATCATCGCTAACGATAACCCCTGAGCCCCTGAGTAATTAGGAAGTTACCGCGGTTCTGGGCCGCTTGAGACATGCATGCTGCGCGTATGCCTTGATTGAGTGTGGAACCTGTGCCTGTGTGTCCAATGACAGCGCTTTCTTTTCAATACATCAGCGATCCGTCTTGGCTCGGCCCAAACTTCAATGCCCCACGGGAGATGCTCAGGTGCCAAGGTCGGCTCTCAATATGCCCCGCTTACCCGCGGCTGCTATTAACCTTTTATCAGGAGACCCAAGTAGAGGGATGATCGGCCTGGCCCGGCCCCGGAGACTTCGACGCCAACCGGGATTTTTTTCTCTGCTTTGTACGACTGATTGACATAGAGCCAATATCCATAGGGCTACCAGAGCGTCTAGACAAGCGTAATCGACAGCTGTTGTTTCTATGCTCGAAATCGTCATTCATCCCTTATACTCTCACGAGACTCTGAAAACCTAGACTAGCCTTGATACCGAAGCTGTTGAATGCTTCCATTATCGAGACCAGTTTCATCTTGCGATGTCAGCTCTCGGCATTCTCATTTCACCCACCCCACAGAGGTGCTTCCACCTCTTGCGTCTGCATGCATGTGGCTCTCAGCAACACGTTGCAGACCGAATTTCCCCTCAAATGCCAAGGTGCAACATGGCATTGTTCAAATATAGCAACCTAGCTTTCCGAATCTGTCTTCCTATCACTTTCAGCCCGCCTCACCAGTTCTGCTATCGTTACATTCAACCCGTCTGATGGGCCAAATGGCGCGCTACCCTACCGAAACGATGCAAACTATTGGATTTTGACAAACTGGGTCGCCGCGACGCTCAACAACTCCTCCATCTACTAATTATCGGATTTCACGGACTGCAAGAGATATGGCCAAGATGCGGCTTGGAGATGACCACGCGCGGGAGATTGCAATCCCTCGTCAGGTATAAAAAGCCCATGGTGAACTCAGCATCTCAGGATTCATCATCAGCAGACACGGCGTCCGGGACAAGCAGCACCTCGCTGCGTTACACTCCTTTTTCTTACCCCTCAGTCATTCCTTCGTACTCCCCTGACTTCATACTTTCGTTCCGGCTAGTAGCCACACGCAATGCGCGCCACTCACTTACTTCAGGGCCTTGGTTGCCTGCTCTTACTAGGGGTTGGCAAGGCCGTTCCGTTCTCTCCAAGCTCTCCTGACCAGGACCTTGACCTGTCTCCTCGCGCGGAGCTTGTCACGAGAGCTCCCACTTGCAACACGCCAACCAACCGTGCTTGCTGGACCACCGGGTTTAATATCAACACGGACTATGAGGCGTCATTCCCTGCCGCGGGAGTTGTCCGCAACTACAACTTGTTAGATCTCCATCATCGACCCCACTCAGCAAGACACTAACCCAAGTGTTTTAGTGTCATCACCGAGCACGACAACTGGGTTGGAGGAGATGGTGTGCCCAAGAAGAAGGCGATGTTAATCAACGGTATGTCTTTCCTCCTCGGCTATGACATTGGCGGGATGACGCTGATGAAATTCTAGGTCAATTCCCAGGACCCACCATCAGGGCTGACTGGGGTGACACCATCCGTGTGACTGTCACTAACAGCCTTCGTGTCAATGGCACCTCCATTCACTGGCACGGTGTCCGCATGTTCAACAACAACGTTAATGACGGGTGAGTCCCTCAGGGTTGAGGTCGAATGAGACGACTGACGCAAGAAGCTAGCGCGAACGGCATTACTGAGTGTCCCATCCCCCCTGGCGGTTCCAAGGTCTATACCTTCCGTGCTGAACAGTACGGCAGCTCTTGGTAGGTCCCTGTTCGCTGGTTCGCAGATAGCTCGATTCATGATTTCTACGACGCTTGATCGCACGCCCTGTATCATGTCAAACCGCGCGATCGAGTAGGAGCTAACTCTCGCAGGTATCACTCGCATTTCTCTTCCCAGTACGCCAACGGTGTTGTTGGAACCATTCAAATTGATGGGCCTGCATCGCTACCGTATGATGAGGACTTGGGAGTCTTCCCCATCACCGATTGGTACTACGGTGCCGCTGATGAGATTCAGCATTCGCTCATTCCTCCTCCCGGGGCTGCTCCACCTAGTGACAACGTGCTCTTCAATGGTAAGCATGTGAACGCGGACGGCGGCGGCAGCTATTATAGGGTAAAGCTCAAGCCCGGGAAACGACACCGGCTGAGGTCAGTCATGACACCTACTCCATATGCGCTCCAGCATTGACAATTCTCTCAGGATCATCAACACTTCTGTTGACAACACCTTCACCATCAGCCTGGTCAACCACCAGATGACCGTCATCGAGTCAGATTTCGTCCCAGTCAACGCCTTCACCGCGTCCAGCCTATTCCTGGCCGTCGGACAGCGCTACGACGTCACCATTGACGCCAACCAAGCAGTGGGTAACTACTGGTTCAACGTCACCTTCTCGGCATCGGGTCTCTGCGGTGTTTCCAACATGCCTTTCCCAGCGGCTATCATCCAGTATGAGGGAGCCAGTAACACGGCTCTTCCCACAATCAGGGGCACTCCACCCCCGGACAGCAGGTGCGAGGACACGACCAGCCTTGTCCCCATTGTCACCCGTACAGCTCCTTCGGCTTCTTTCACAGCGTCTCCCAGTAATAACCTTGATGTCAACCTCACTGTCCAGAACTGGCAAGGCCAGCAGCGTGTCTACTGGAAGGTCAAAGGCCAAGATATGAACATCACTTGGGATGAGCCCACGCTGGAATAT
The DNA here is from genome assembly GCA_030549175.1 of Lasiosphaeris hirsuta. Lineage (NCBI taxonomy): Eukaryota > Fungi > Ascomycota > Sordariomycetes > Sordariales > Lasiosphaeriaceae > Lasiosphaeris > Lasiosphaeris hirsuta. Next base: position 327,214 of record JAUKUA010000009.1, read on the forward strand.
CTTGCCAAGGGAAACATGAGCTTCCCGCAGCGCTACAACGTCTTCCAGGTGCCGCAATCTAACCAGGTAAGACTTTTGCATCCCATGACAACAAGAGCAAGCTAACGAAAGCACAGTGGTCTTTCTGGGTCGTCGAGAATCTGCTCGGGGTCCCCGTGAGTAGAAACACAGCCCCTATCCCGCAAAGACTATCGGCGCGAACTAACATGTCTCAGCACCCCATGCATCTTCACGGCCACGACTTCCTCATTCTCGGCCGCTCCCCCGCTCTCGCCGACCCCTTCAGCGTCAGCCCCCGCCGCTACAATGACGCGACGGACCGGTCCAAGCTCAAATTTACCAACCCCACGCGACGTGATACAACGATGCTACCCGGAAACGGCTGGCTTGTCGTGGCGTTTCGGTATGTCTTTCCCTGTTTCTCCCTTTGGTCTGGCGGCCAAGCTGACCTCCACGCAGCACGGATAACCCCGGAGCGTGGCTTTTCCACTGCCACATTGCCTGGCATGTGTCCCAAGGACTGAGCATCCAGTTCCTGGAGCGCGTCCAGGACATACCGAGGACTGTTCCTTTGAACAGTATCAGGCCCAATTGTGATGCTTGGGAGACGTACTATGCTGCGTCTCCTTTTAAGCAATTTGATTCGGGACTGAGGATTTGATCAATATGCTGAGCTCTCTGTGTGGATGAATTTTGCGACTGGGATTGAGCAAGTGGAAAGTTGGAGACATGTCGCTTTGGCCCTTGCGTGTGCCGTTTTAGTTCTTGGGATTTGACTGGGAGAGAAAGTAGGGGGCTGAGGGGTGTGAACTTCCCCTGAGCTCCTTTTCTTGTAACTACAAGTTAAACCCCTTTCTTTTTCAACGCCACACCGGACGTTGTTGAAGCTCTTTTTTGTGAGTCAGGCCGCGCGGTTGATAAGGACACCAGGAAGGCCCTTGCTTTTGGGCAGTTGTATCCATAGGAATTGAATTACTGCCCCTTTTGACTTGTTCTTTTGCCCTAGTCTTAACAAAGGATAGGGTTAGATTTGATTGTTCGGCAGTCTGGGTTATGAATTAGTTCGTTTGCACTCCGATTGTCTTCTACCTAAGCAATCCGAAGCTCCCCCTCGAGCTTAACTCTCTTCTACTTGGTCGCCGGACGGCGCTCGACACGATCATTGTAAACCCTGGTCACACAGAGCACTATGTGCTGTTCCTCATGGACACCCGAGGGATGAACGCAACCAACCTAGGCAACCAAAACCCATATCGGCTTGGCGGAGTACTGGATCGCAGCTGGGACGGCCAATAAAATGCACTGTCTCCCTGTCAGGTAGCAAATCTTTTGTCACACAAATGCGCTGCTCCAATAAATGACACATGTAGGTAGCAATCTCTTTAGAAAAGGAAAGTGACAAAACAGCATGCCGTGCGGCTGAAAGTGGAGGGGCGGAAGGTACTCTATCCCCCCCTCGTGGCTGCGCCACGTTCAACATACCTCATAATCTTCGGAACCCAGGGTAAAAGGCTACCATTGGATATTATGTTGGAGGTGCTGCCCCACCTCGAAGGTAGCGCACACGCCACCTCGCCTGCCTGGCAAGTGCCATGGCCTTAGCGCCATGCCACACCTAGATAGCTGCTGCAGGCCAGGAAATTCCTGGCCCGCAACAACAACAACAATTCATCACCACTTTTCCCAATTGCTCTGCTTCGCCCACATATTACCATTCCAGGCCCGGCAACATGAAACCTATCAAATATTGAGCTGATTTTGCGTCAAGATCTTGTAGGTAGACTACTGGGGCGAAGAGTCTAAATCTAGAACCGGTAATAGGTAGTAACCGGTCGTTATAACGCATCGGACGTAATCATCCCGACTGTCGGTTCACAACTTAGAACTTTCCATATTTAACGTCTGGAAGTATATAAAGCATAGTATACTCACCCAATCCCCCTCTCAGCGTGATTTTGGCAGCGAGACGAAAGTCATGCTCAAGGCGGCTCAGAAGGCGAATGGTACCGATGACGATGGCGTCTATGGGCTGAGACGAGGAGCAGGATCAAATTCGGGCTGTATTTTAATGGGAACCCGAGCGATAAGTTTTGTAAGAGGTTGAGCAACTGGTGAGGGTGAATGGTGGATTTAAATGGATATTTTTTCAATTTCGTTACCCAATCTGTCACAACAGCTCTATATACGTCTCCTCGGTGTTGTGGAGTTTTAAACCAAAGCCGTTAGCTAAAGTGTATTCAGAGCGCAGCCGGTAAGCTACTTGTTGCCCCAAGCCGATATTTGACTTTTGCCCCCCAAACCTACTTCCTAGGTGGACGCTGTGGACTTCGTCTCCTTCCGGAATTCAATCCGCACCGGTGCCAGCGCATTCAAAATACCGTCCAAATCTCAAAGGCCCCATTCGGAAACACCTGCTAGCAGGGGCTACCAAAAACCTTTGCGAGATGCACTCAATCGCTCTATTATGAGGTGCTACGGAGGGAAGAACGCAACATAACTAGCTGCTCCTGGGGCATCCTGATCTGGATTCACATCAAAAAGCGGAAGACGGGCAAACAATGAAGTAGTAGCTCTCAAATTACTTGCGGTTCGACCTATTCAGTGAATTGGCTGCGAGGCCAACCTTCGACCCTTGGTGGTGGGGATCGCCCCTCGGTTCAATGGGTGACTTTGCTTTTACAACCCTTCCAGACGCAACTAGAATGGAATCTTCGACCCCTCGGGTCCCAAAAACCCATCAATCTCACCAACGTTCTTCCTCGTCGCCTCATCAGTGAGCTTCACGACCCTCTTGGCGCTCTGTTCAGAAGTATACTCGCCCTTCGCTGCGTCTCCGTAAACCTCGGCGGCCGCACTCCCCATAGCAGTGTCAACTGTCCCAGGATGGACCGCCGTAGCGATCAACCAGTCATTCTCATAGTGTACCCTCCTCACAAAGTGATTCAGCGCCGCCTTGCTGGTACCATAGCTTGCGAGGTTATACGGCCCGGTATAATGGATCATACCCGTGCTACCGATGAGAGACGTGATGCCGATGAACTTGGGCTCCTTCGCCGCCTTGAGTAGGTTGTAGAATGCCTTGAACAGCTTGATCGGGCCGAGAAGATTGATCTCGAGCTGGTCGCGGAAGCTCTTGAGATTGGCCGTGTGCGCGGGCTCGTTGTAGACGCAGATGCCTGCGTTGGCGATGAGGATGTCGAGGTGGGTAATTTCTTGCTGGACAGTGTAGGCGGCGTCATCGGCATCGGTATCGGAGGCGGAATCGATTTTCACAAAGCTCAACTTGCTGTCCGCGGCTTTGGGGAGGTTCGAGAGCTCAACGGAACTTGGGGACGTGATGTCGCGGACAGCTGCGATGACGGTGTGGGAGGGGCGTTGAAGGTAGATGGCGGCGATGCTCTTTCCGATGCCCCGGTTGGCACCCGTGATGAGGACAGTGGTGGCTATGGTGTGGTATTGACTACGGAAATGTTGAAACACGTGAGCTGGGTGCTTGAATCGAAAGATTTATGGCGTTGATATTCTGAAGACGAATACTGAAAGACAAAGGCTATGGATATTGCAAGCGTTTCGCTGTACTACTTTATGGTAAGGGGCATATGGTCTGCTTAGTCAACAAAACCGGTCGCCCGACCTCCGACTCGGCGGAACAGAAACTTCCGACTCGGCGGAGAAGGAGTTTCCGGAGATATTTGGCTTTTTCCCATCACGTCCGCTCGACCAAAGGAAGGAATATTCTACTGCCCTCAGCGCTCCTACGGCTCGAAGGAATGTAACTACATTGTGGTAAACTTGCGAACTGCAGATAAGAGACAGCCCAATCGCCCATTCTGCCAACTACCGAGACTACCATAACGCAAACAATATCTCCTACCAGGCCCGGCCCAACGCTAGACCCTCCAAGTCAAAACACAATGCTATACGCTCAGGGGGCTTTGGCTGTCACCATTGACTCAAAAACACCACAGACCAGCCCTCCCAAAAGGGCCACTTTTACAGACCAGAGCCTCGAGTAAGGTACCCTTTGGCACAACACCCCCCCACCCGATTGCAAAGACGAAGGAATGAAGGACAGCTCAAAGTCAGAACCACCCCTCGCAGGCCTCTGTAGGCACACAGAAGCCTTTTTCGATCTGTGCATCGCCCCTCTCTCCACCTTTGAGCCGGGTTCAAGTCGAAACAGTCTCTTCCGCGTGATCTGACCGAAATCCATTAGAACATCATGCCTCAATCAGTGATATCCCCCATCCAAGAATGTGCCCTCGTCCTCCCTACCAGAATCCCGGTTCCCACGCCTCGGCAAGTCAACCAGCATAACCTCCAAATCACCTTGTTTCGTCCGCCTAGTATTATATCTCATCCTAGTATCCTTCATCCGCTCTGCAAGTTCCTTCCCATGGCCTACGCTCCTCCCCTCCGCCCCCGGCAGATCCAGCGCGTCCCTTAGCAGCTTTGCCACCGGCAGATAACTATCATGGTCACGTATCCAGACGTTCCTGCATGCGTAGTAAACCCCCCCACGGCGAGGATTTGCCCGCTCAGGATGACCCCCAGGACAGCGATTGCCCTGGGCCACTATGCTCTCGGGAAAATATATGGATGGTTTCATTACCCCAGATGTTTGACTCAGTGTCACGTTACCTTTGCGGACGGAGGAGCTAGGGGTGCAGACCAAGCCTAGGCTGGGGATCAAGCCAGAGTCATTCGTAGACAGTTGGCCCCATCCTGCCACAAATCGATCGATGGCATTCGGGTTTGCATCCCCGCACACGCTACCGTTGAAAGCAATTTTGGGCCATGTGACGCCGAGGTAGAGGGGATTGGGGCACGACTTTGTTTTCAGCGTGAACTTGTTCTCAAAATATTCGTACACGGAAGTGGCTCCGCCCCTAGCCTGAGTGGGAGTATCGATGACTTTTAGAGCCGGCTCATGCCTAGGTGTCTTTCATCGGTCCTCACCTACTGGACCTCAAGCTTTGAAATTGGAAATTCTCCGGATTTAGAAGAAGCAATGTATAGACTATGATAGCTAGGGGACAATGCCACTGCAGAGGCTACATTGACACGTCACCCCTTCTCACCCTCGTTCATGATACTGTCGTGTACTTGTAATACGTTTATAATACGTTCGACATAATAGATTTCGATAATAGAGCGGCTTTGATCAGATGATGCCACTTCGGTTACTTGATCTGTGAAGTTCGGCAAAATCTTTGATGAACTCCCAGTCACGACACTGGTGGGTGGAATTGGCCCCTGTAAATCCATATCTCACTACCTGCCCATCAAACCCTATCGTTTTGTCGTCGGCGTAGTCGAGTGTAACATCACCGGAGCAGAGGACTGCCTGACGAATGTACTATATTGTGTACCGTCGTTAGCGGGAAGCAAAACTTCAGCTTCTACCAGTCTGCTTCTGGCTGGGAAAACATACATCCAAGCAATGGTACTCATGCCCACTCCCTGCATACGGAGACTTATCTCGCCTTTCATACTTGATTATCACATCTCGTAAAACCGCCTCATGTGAACTTGGTCAGTAGTAGACAAACATCTAGGGCATGAGAACTTACCAAGCAGTGTATTTGATGAGTCGCCGACAAGGAGTACACTTCGCCTTGTTCAAAATCATTGACGATTGGCTCGCTGGGCGGCATGTCAAAGCGTCGTGGAAAAGGGACGCGGAGAAATCCTGATCCAACTATTCGCAGAAGTTGGCAAGATATGTTACCTCAAGGTATTTTTTTTTTTTTTAAAAAAAAAAAAAAAAAAGGAGTCGAAAAACATACTGGGCATAAGTTCATTCCACAATTTATCACCTTTTAAACCCTTGTCTTCAAACTCGGTTGGAAATTTGAACATGACTTGCTTGTTGGGTACTAAAAAGACAAACGTGAGATCGAGAATATTATCGGGCCTCGGCCACCGCAGAATGTCATGCGTTTGACTCACTTTCCGGATAGAAGTTTCCACCGGATACAATACTGCCTTCGCCTGCCAGTGTTGGAAATATAGCGCAAGACGTAGTCCAATTGCGTCCAGTGGCAATACCGATAGTGAAAGCAGCCACCATGAACACCAGGACAAGGAGCGCCATCACAGCAGAAAAAGGACGAGGCGATTTCCGGCGGGGGGTTCGCTCGCCATCATCGTCAAGCGGAATGGCGGTATACACCTCTGACATGGTGTCTTCAAGTGTCGAACAACGTCGTGGGAGAATAGTGCTTCGTACGTCACTTGAACGAATGGGCTATGAGAGGTGGTACAGCTGCTGCCTTGTTCTAGTACTTGACCTAAGTGCAAAAATTCAAATTATCCCCTGCGTGCCCAGACACATCCTCATGTGGATCCATGCTCATTTATCCGGGACACGAAGCGAAGGAAAATTATGCTGTGACATGGGAGCACGTGATCGGGGCTCCAAGGGGGAGAGAATCGGTGAACGTTTGCTTGGGCGAAACCAAATCGGAGCGCCTTGTACGGATTCTTTTTGGAGGGACGCGCACATTGAGTTCCACAGGAGAAATTTCAGCGCACCCGATCGGTTCCAACTGGGCGTCTTCATATTGGGGGACACGAAAAATACAACATCAAGGCATAACTTGATACTTTTGTGGATGAGTTACCGGCAGACGGGCACCTTTAACACCTATGGGCGACGAAATAAACGTCTGAAGTTTCAATACAGCAAAGCACCACCCCATTTTAATAGTGTGTGGTAAAGTAGTATCCCTCATTAAATCTAAATTATCCCGACAAGCTGACTCCTGGTTTGTTTCTCCGAGACGAGACGAGCATTTCTGTCAAGCGTTTTGGCACTACGATGAGTGTGCACAATCCACTGTTTTCTTTCACTAGGGATAGTGCAGCTCATTTATCTTATTGCTTTGAAATCTTGTAGATTGAAGAGCGTCTCTGCTTTGGGGTTGACCGGGTTTACTTGTTAAGCTATTTGTCCTGGTGGAGGTTTCCCGCTGGGTTCCCTAATGGGAGGATAGCCGAATAACCAAAGATCATATTCCAGAAAACCGTGCTGTTTGTCCATTAGGAGTTTTCAAGAGCTAGAATCCTCCTTGGGCGTGTTTTTCCCTTCCCGAATGGCGTTGGAGTGGGTGCTGCTGTTGAAGTCCTTCCGCTGCCAACAGTGGCTGCTGAACAATAGCGATTTTGTTTTAGAAAATCACAAAGAACTTTCCCAACGCAAGAACAGCATTTGCAGGCCTATAATGGTGATTACTTAGCAAATTTGATACTGCACAGTGTAGGTCGGGTGTGTGTCGTACCTTTTGAGCACGATCGGCATTGTCTTTCCCCTCAATGCATGTGAGTGTCTGGGCGTCTCTGAACCTGAACTGATTATAACACGCATTGGAGTTGATGACACTGGCACAGTCGTCTGTTCTTGCTAGCTCTCGAGTGCATTCTGTCTCTTGCTGGCCAAGTGCCATTGCGAGCCAGAGCGCAACGAGCCAGAGGGGGAGTTTCATCTTGGATTGAGAACCTGAATATGCCGTAGTGGACGCAGAAGAGTTGAGGTGTGGAATCCTAGCAATGGAATGTGTCCATAAGCATCGACTGGCAGCATGCAGGTATTTCAAGAATAGACTTGGGGCGATATGAGACCAGATATACCGATCGGCTTGCTCGGTTTGTGCTGGTCTCGCCTCGGTGTGGATTGACATTAGGCGGGATTGCCGGCATCAATCACATGGGGTGCTTCCTAATTAACAAGAATTGGCATTATATCTTAAATCGCCAGGCACTGCACTTTTCCCGTCGAATGGATGGCGGGGCCCTTTGCCGCCAGAATCCAGGGCCAATCAACATTGGCCGGTGTACATCAACATAAACTTGTGGGTAATTGCCGAACTCGGCCTGCCCTTCCCTTGTTTTCTAGAAGCGGCCGCGTGGCGAGAGAGGATAATTAAGGGTGAAGTAGGCACAGCGAGTGTCGAAAGAATGAGAAAATTGGCAATCTTTTCTATTACCCACGCTAGAATGGTATCTAATGAGGTCCCTGCGTGTCCCTTCCATAACGCAGGTAACAATGAGGTTTCCTGGCTGCCAGGGCCAAAGATTGTTGAAAATGAACGAACAAAGATCCAAACGGGAAAAGACTGAATGTAGGTATTAAAATAGAACGTGCTGCATTTTGTTCAGAGCCTTGGGCTTCAGAGACAATATTACGAAAAGAACACAAACCAAGTGACCACCCCTCACACCGTTTCCGAGCCTTGCTTAACCCAGTAAACAAAAGCCTGGTTTCCCTCCAGATTGCCCGCAGAAGTGGAGAATGAAGCGGGTTCGGAGCAAGCCGAGCATCACAAGCAGAGCCGCCGTCCCCGCAAGAACGAATGCCGCTGCCCGATGACTCGACCCACCTAAATCGCGTCTGGAGCGCCAAAAGAGACTGAAATCTGCCGCTGAGCTGGGTGGCTACTCGATATTATCCCTGGTGCTAGTATGACCGGATCGTCTTATTGGCTACAAACCATTGTCAAGCATATTATCCGCAATCAAATCCAGCCGCGCTCGGCTCTCGGAATATGATGATAAATTAATGAAAGATATCTCCCGATACCAAGTTTAGTACCCTTGCGTTAAATATGTCCTGAACCACCGGCACCTAGTTAAACGCAACTATTATCTCGGCCTGGGTCGTAATTATTAGTGCTTGTGCCCCTCCCCACTTCCTGGTTCAAACCCAAGTTGCTGCCATCAGTGAACAGACAACTCCTTCGCAATCGAAATGAAGTGGAACGCACTGTCAGTCGCCGCGCTTGGGCTGGCCGCGCCAGCCAGCGCCCTCCTTCGGTTCGGCTGTGCCCGTCTGACCGTCCAGCGCCTGGACCCCTTGGTCAACCCCGGGATCAACCCCTCGTCCCATCTTCACCAAATCATTGGAGGGGTACGTTTCCAAGCAGCTATTCCACTGTGTACTGCTGGGGGCCTTGACTGACAGCCACAGAATTCCTTCAATGTGTCTATGGACCCCAAGACGCACGATCTCGCATCGCTCTCAACTTGCACATGTAAGACCTCCGCTAGCCCGAATCCCGCTCTTGTGGTACTGGAGACAGAGAGGCTAACAGAGCCTACAGCTTGTCAATTTACCGAAGATTTCAGCAACTACTGGACTGCTGTTGTCTTCTTCCGTGCTCGTAATGGCTCCTACAAGCGTGTCCCACAAATCTACCAGCAAGGGATGGAGGGTACACAGGGCGGCATGGTAAAGCTCTCCCAAAATGCACACTCACTAGGTTCATAAAGACGTTCTCTGACATGAAACCAGGTCGTCTACTACATGTCCGATGCGCTCTTCGACACGGCGCAAAAGTCAAAGGTCACCGCCTTCAAGCCCGGATTCCGCATGCTTGTTGGCGATGCCGGCTACCGAGAACGTGACCAAGCTAGAGATTTCCGGCAACTGACCTACACATGCATGGAAAACTCAGGCACTCGGTCCCCAGAGAGTGTTGACTTTCCAAAGGGGCCTTGCAAGGTGGGAATTATGGCCAACCACCGGTTCCCGACCTGCTGGGATGGCGTAAATCTGGACACGCCCAACCACCGAGACCATGTCGCGTATCCTGAAGTCGGCACCTTTGAGTCTGGCGGCAGATGCCCATCTACACACCCCGTCAGAATTCCGCAACTCTTGCTCGAAACTGTGTGGGATACGAGGCAGTTTAACAACAAAGCCGACTGGCCCTCGGACGGCAGCCAGCCCTTTGTCTGGTCTAGCGGCGACAAGACTGGCTTCTCCAGCCACGCCGACTACGTATTTGGATGTATGTATCACCAAGGCTATCCCTGGAGAAGTGGAGGGGTTCGTTTTGCTGACACTCTTGGTAGGGAAGGATGATTCACTGCAAAAGGCCATGGACGGCCATACTTATGTATCTGCTCCCATGCTCAAGACCCAGAGCATCGCCGAACAGAATAAGTGCACCGTTCCTGATATGGTGAAGGAGAACATCGACGGATGTAAGTGTCAGACTTCCTTCGTACCGCGATCTACAGCTGACAGTTATTCTGCAGGGTTGGATAAGATGCCTGGCGACGTCATGGTAATGTAGAGAGCAGTCTATAATGTACGGACCCTTTTGTTGTTTGCGAGGGAGAGTGACACAGTGATTTTACGGGGTGATTTGGCACTTTGTGGAAATATGAATGAACTGCCGACGACGAATAGCCTTGTTTCGAACTTGCCCAATGACATATGCTCGGGTTCTTGTGGTACACTGCAATTGGAACTTTCCCACCGGAACTTCTGAGCAGAATATTACAAAGCCAATTGACGACAATCAACTTGTTTCTTCTTCGAAACGATGCTTGGACTAGAATGTATAGAGACAGTGACGAAATATGAGCCCTACGTTCAAGGCCTATGTCGTCTACTTCTGTACTTACTGCTACCCCGATCTAAACGATTCCTGCAAACAAAGAAAGGGCCGAGAGTAAAACGAGACATAATACGAGACTTTACCAAAAGATGAGGCGAAGCAGCGCAAGTCCTCCTGCTACCGCTTTAGCTTAGTTGACTAGTTACCCCACCACAAGTATCCCAATCCGATGCTCACGGTGCATTGTGCTTCGGCTCGGCGTTGATGTCCTCGGACCGCATTCTAGCTTTGGCCTGGATCACTGCGCTCTCCCAGTCCGCATTATACAAGTACAGCAGCTCGAGTGCGCAAACGCTATGGTAGAGTGATATTAGCCACCAGTCCAGGGAAGAAAAGAAAAGAGTTGTGGAATAACACTCACACTGCCAAACCGCTGGTCAGACCAGTCCATAGGCCACTCAGCTTCCAGTCAAGCACAAATGCTGTGGAGAGGCCGATGGGTAGCGCTATTACGTAGTAGGAGAACAGGTTTGCGTAGCCTCCTATCGCCTGCCGTCCAACGCCGCGAAGAATCCCGTGGGACACTGCCGCAAGAGAGTCGAAGACCTGCATCATAGCACACACGAGCATGACTTGTGAGACAGTTTCGATGACGTCATTGTCGTCTGTAAATATTCGAGCAATGCCGCTACGAAACGTTGCGAGAACGGTCAGGTTTAGCAATCCAACAGCACACCCGGCAACAATGGCCTGCGAGAATTTAGCTGCGTGTCGGTGTCAACAGCCCAGAAGAGCACTTACAACTTTCGACGTGACGCGGGCCGCCTCGCTGACTCCCGCTCCAATAAGATTAGCGACCCGAGTTGAAGTTGCGATGGCCAAAGGAAACGGAATATTGAATGTGGTCGAGGTTACGGTAACGAGGACGCTTTGTGCGGCAAGAGTGGCGGTACCAAACTGGCCCGCAGCGATGGTAAGTATTTCCAGGACGGAAAATTGGGCTTCGATCATAATCATTCCCGGTAACGCTAGCTTGACCATCGGTCCTGAAAATGGGTTGGCCGTTAGCTTAAGCGTCTCGAGCCACACACGACAGAACATACCCCAGTTACTAAATGCCTTTCGGCTGAAGCCGTTCCAACACTCCGACCCTTCAAACAGCCAGACGTACAAGGCGAGCAAAATTGGCAAGAGATTTTGCGTGACTGCCATAGCTGTAGCCGCGCCAGCAAAGTGCCACCCCATTCGAAACACAAAGAACCAGTTTTGTAAGAAGCTCAGTGGCGCCCCGATAAGCAGTGTGTAAGTGGTAGCGTGGAACAAACCCTGAGACTGAACATAGCGTTTTCCACTCTCAAAGGCTGCAACACCGGGCATGCCCAAGATGAGAATACGCAAATATAGAGCTGCAAGCCTAGCCGTGTCCTGGCCCGGAACCAAGGCGGCGAGAATGGGCTCTGAGAACCACCACAGCACAGCAATGGGCACCAACAGGATCCAGAGGAGCCAGGTCATTCGCTGTGCCTGTAGCCCAACGAGATGTTTGTGGCCAGACCCATAGGCTTGGGCACACAAGGTGTCGAGGCAAGTTGATAGGCCCTGAACAGGGACATAGCAGGTGATGCTAGCCGTCATAGTGGCGACTGGGAACGCGGACAGTTAGCCAATTGCATGGGCACACACTAGAAGCTTTGGGAGAGAGTAAGAGTCATACGGTTGACGGCAGCCAGCTCAAGCATCCCAAGACGGCCGACTGTCAGGACACTGCCGATGGTGACTGAATAGTGAAGTAAAAAGGTTGCAATGAGCGGCGCTGAGTACTTGACCAAGGTTTTGGTTTCGCGCTGCCAGCTTGTCTTGATGTTGTGGGTTGCCACAGCCTCATCCCACAGTTCGTGGACTTCATTTGGCGGCGGGGTTGGCAGACTGTCTTGGTAATTCCCGTCCAGCAAATGGGTTGTCTCCTCGGGACTATGTTGTGAGTCGACATCTCGGTGATCGCGGATATTCGTGCTGAACACATGACGGTACACCCTGTCCACAACGCTATCCTGCCGAGTCCGGTGGTGCCTGGGTGGAATGATGTCGTTGTCGCGAAGTAGACTCAGTTCCTCAGAAAGCGATTCTTCGATTTCTCGGGGGTTGGGAACCGGACGGTCTAGTCCTGGAAGAGGCACAGAAGAGTAGCCACATCCGTACGCGACACCGTTTGGATGGAAGGCTAGTTTGGCGTCTGGTCGAGTGTCGGCATCTCTCTCAGAGTCAGTATCCGACTCACGACTCTCATTTCCCTCGTCGGATGAGCATTCTTCAATGTCGACGCGCAAGATTTCCCGGGCAATTGGAGATGTAGCGAGGAAGGATTGGGGAAGTGGCAGGCTTCCGGGTATGAAGTTTGACAGGATTGAGTTTCGGCGGCCGTCAGCCGTGGGGCTAGGCAGTGGTTCATCCATGGGCAAGATGGAAGGATGAATTTCTTTTCGATAGAATGGCAAGGTATCCAAATACTGAAATGAACTGAATATATTGATGGCAGATATTCGCCGGTGTACTTTATCATCTCTGGTGCATCTTTGGATCGATGACGTCGATGTGTTAGACTTGGTGTTACTCCAGATTTAACGATCGACGGTCCCTTGACGTCGAGGGTTGCTTCTTTCTTGGGAATCAAGCCACCCAAATTGTATTACCGCCGATCTCAAGGGTGGGATAAGGTAACATCTATGATAAGCCAAACCTTTGGCCTCATATCTTAACCCACAATAAACCAATCGGTTGACATAGTCGCCCTGCAACATGGGCATGTTGCCATGTACACACACCGCCCCAAGTATATGTACCATCCCGATCGTTATATGTTGCGCAAGGTATACAATTTCAACGTTGCGGATAGAGTGACTCGAACGTAGGTACTAAGGTAGCACAGGTAGGCAAGGTAGACATTTTGCGCGAAATTACTATTTTTTTCTTTCTTTTTTTCCTTGCTGGAACAGCTGGCCCAGGAGCGAGAGCGCAATACTGCGGTATATTCTCGTTTGTGAGATCCTTGACCAGGGTGTGGCTCCCACACACCGAAGCCTGCAGCCCTTGCCACGAGAAGTCTGACCAGTAGCAGCCCACTATTCCAGTTGAAGTGCATCATTGTGCAGCAAAGCAAAGTAGGATATCTGAATCACACAAATTCCTTATCAGTGGCTATCTCCTGTCTATGGACATGTGAAGGCACAACTCTCCAGAGCCGCGAACAATAACCACCCCCCCCCCCCCAAATCTTGTAACATTCGTCGTCAACCATACGATGGAGTGAGAAAGTTGCGGCGCAAAAATTTCCGCACCTATTTCTAGGGAATTACCGGCCGAAACCTAAGCGAGACCCGGCGTGGTACTGGAGGCGAAATACTTGATGGGATACAATTGCATTTTGGAGGAAAGATAAGCAAGGGTTTCGCAATGTGGTGTTTTACGCTTGCCCAATTTCAGCAAGTTGGGCGAGCTTCTTGTTTTTTTTCTTGGCTGCGTGCGTATGTGTGAGGGGCTGTGTGATTCTGCGACCGGGTATCACAGCGGGTGCATACAATACACTATAATCCAACCCTTGAACAACTGTTAGCTTGGCAGAAGCACAGGGTCATATACCAACGACTTCAATGTGCACGTCAAAATGCCCCAGATTTGCGTAGTATTGCACCGTATTGTAAAATGTCCTGGCCCCCAAATACTTATTTCCTCTATTTTTACCTAGATTAAATTTCCCCTAAGAATCATCGGATTTGACTGGCTAGCCCCTTGAGTAAGTATTGGGAACCATCATTCAAGGGCTGGATCGTATTCTGTCGTAGCAACTGCACCGCTGCATGCAAAGGATGATTTGTGGCGGCTCGCTGTCTTGGCTATTGGATGTTAGGGGCTGCGACGCATGTAAACGCTGACAGAAGCATCGAAAGGATCTGACGACGTCACATCACGTTTTAGCAGCGTCTGTGGTAGGGGTGGCCATCTCAGTGTAAAAGTGTTTGTTTGACATCTCAACGTCCTCCATGGAAGGCTCTCATGACCAAAAAAGACCGCCTCGGAGCCGCTTTCTTCGACAGCACATATTAGCACGCCGTCTGATCGGCAAAAGGCGCGCTTCGAGGACCCAAAACGGTCATTTTGATGGCTGACGGAAGATGACTGACAAAAAAAATCGAGTCAACAACAACATACCTATAAAGAGGGCGTGAAAGGGCTCCCAACCTGAGAACATCTCTATCATCGCACCAGTTCTTCTGTCCGTGACTCTTCAAAATGAATCTTTCCTTTCCGTTGGCCGTTTCGGCACTGGTCTTTATCGATCTAGTTACAGCTTCAGAACCTATCAAAATCCGGCTCGGCAATAGACAGTTGCCCAGAAGACAACCGCGACATCACGCATCAGACGAGCAGAGACACCGGAGGCGACCGTCGACCTGGATACCTGGATCCTACACAATGCCGACATGCAATGGCACACAAATATTACCGTTGGCACACCGCCGCAGGAATTCACCGTGCTCATTGACACGGGATTTACCGGCCTCCTGCTCCCCGCAAGCAACTGCACCCACTGCGGCAAACATAACCTCTTCGATGCTGCTAAGTCAACATTATTTAGTTCACAGGCGTTGCCCGGAGACATGTTGATCGAACTCACCTTCGGCACGCAGGCTGACAGCAGGCCTACCAACATTATTAGCACTCTGGCTGGTCATCTCGTCGGTGACACAGTCTCCCTCAAAGGGCTTTCGGTTCCAAAACTGCCATTCATGCTGGTAGGCTACTCCGTTGAGGGGCTCATCAATCAACCGGTCGATGGAGTAATTGGCTTCAACCCTCTCGACCTGTCGCACTTTTCCGAGACAGCGTAGGGCACCACCTTCTTTTAGTCTCTTGTTCTGAGTGGAGCGGTACCGAGCGCCTTCTTTGGACTCTACCTCAACTTGGGCGACTTACACTCTCACCCCCGACAATGCCATGGCTGCTGCTCTCTACGCCACCCATCTCGCCTGGAATTGTCTAGATTGGCCTGGCGGAAGCGTGGGGCGCGCTATGTGACGTCCTTGCGAAGATCAGGCCAGATAACCTCCACTTTGCTTTCGGACCTGCGGGCCAGACCAAGAACCTGACGCTTCCAGCCGAGTATTTTAACCTGGGCGGGTATGACGGCCTTCCAGGCATCTGCCAGGCTGTCTTCATCAACACAGCGGCCGGAAAAGAGCTCCAGGATTCAGACGCCAAGGGGAGGGTTGGCTGGACAATTGATAGCCCGTTGATGAAGGCATACTACAATGTTTTCAACCAGATTGATGTCGAACAGCTGAAGTATGGGCTTGCGCCATTCACAAAAGGCAACGGTGACGTGTCTCAGGGAACAGGCACACCGACACCGTCTGGCACTCGGCACCCAACCCCACAGGAACACCAAACACCGCACCAGCCCGGGCGCTGGGCTCAATGGGTGCGGTTGTTTTGTCGGTCACTGTCCTAGCGGGACTGGTATGATGATGAGGTCATGGTAAGACTTTTGAGATTTAGCTTGGACACGGATGTTGTGGTCTCATAATGATGTTGGAATGTGATTACAAATATTCTAAATTTTTTATATGCGCTGTGATTCTCGTGATGAAACAAGACCACTTTCAATCATTCCCGAAGAAGTCCGCCCGTAGGCCAGGATGGTAGGGAAAGTTGCATGCTGACCAGCTCCTCCAAAATACCTGCACCCGGGTAAAGAGTGACTAAATGCCTTAAACTTGTCTATTTGTCTGGACTGTTTCAGGCATCTTTGTTCATGCCACAGAAATACAAACAAGGCAGTATTACGAAGGCGCAAGCACTGTGATGTTTGCCAAGGCTGACTATCAGTCTTACAGAAGTGGGGGTGCAAGAAGCCTGTCAATCGTCCCTCGCTGCCAAGACTAATAATAAGCACGACGTAGTATGACAACATATGCCCTGACCCGAAGTCAGGCCCTCCGACCATCTGGACGAGAGGGTGAAAGAATGCCTGGCTATGACTCTGCCGCCAATTACACCCACCAGCAAAACTTGCGTTGAGTGTTCGCATGTTGTTGAACACGGCCCCGGCGTCTTCGTCGTGCTATATTATGGTGGATTGTTGTGGTAACCCTCCTTCCATTATTTGTGGGGGGGGCGGCTCCCCCACTTTGGGCAGTGGTCAGTGGGGTTTTGAGATGAGTGGACGGAAGGCAGGAGGGAGCCAGCAGTGCCCACGTCAGATGCCTAAATCTTCGGCCCCAGTCCACATTAGGCCTGCAAGCGTGGAACAACCACACCGTCTGCTTCTCGTCAACAAAGGGCTGGTAATGACCATTCTTCAGCGATTTAAAGACAAAGGACTCCTGGACATTCAGCTCACACGCATATAGCAATTAGCGTCCTGTCCCACAGAGCTCTAACTGCTCCCCCCCCCACATGCAATCCACAGCGAAAACGAGTTGCGGCATTTCCAAAGGTGGATGCCAGGAACCCGACATTTGGAACAACCTCACTCGAGCAAGCACCGTGCTTAGCTATGGAATTACTGCGACGCGCCTTTCACTACTTGGCCAACTTAGAGTGGACAGAAAGGGTGCAGAAAACCTGTGTCTTTTGTGATAGAGCTAACTTTGCCAGCATTGTCTATGAGGTATGAAGACCCCGAAGTCGGATAGTCCAGCGCATGTTGGCTAACTAATTTTTGCCAGGACAACGACATAATTGCCATCGATAACCGAAGGCTCGCTGGTCAGTTCCATTGGTTGATCATACCCAAACCACACAATGTTCGTGACGTCGAAGCTCTCAATGTCAACCACCTTCCTCTGCGTAAGATACAATCCGGGCTGTCATCATGTCAAGCTTTAGCTGATCGGTTATCCCAGTGCAAGCCATGGACCGAGTAAAAACAAATCTACTTTCGCACAGCTGCCCCGAGGTGCCGATGTCGGATGTCCATGCCGGGTACCACCGCGGGCGGCGACCGCTTTTCGGTTCAGTGCATTACCCCGATATCGTCTCCATCCATCATTTGCACCTTCACGTCATTGTCCGTCCGCACTTATCAATGTGGCTCTTCAAATATCCCCCGTGGCTACCCTTCATGTGGAAATCCGACGCCACGGTTTTGCGGGACCTGACTCGAGCGAAACATAGACGGAGCTAGATGGCCTTCATTCAGCTCAACTTCTTCCACTGAAAGGCAAAATCCTCTTCTCTTGTGGAAATGACAGCGCCCTCACCTACCAGCATCACAACCGGCCGGAAGAGGTGCGGCGATAGCGCTCCTGTTGATGGTTGTGTCTCAGAGCATACATCATTCGAGTTCTAGTTCTGCACGCAAACGCAAAATCATTCCATTCGCCCTTTTTTATTTTGTTGAAGTTGGTAGAAGATGTCAGAGACACCCAAAGTAGGTTATAGAATGGAATTCCATGGCGCAGACAATTCTTTGCCTGCCACTCATGCCTCGATTCAAGAAGTGGCAAGGGCCTGACAGAGGCGTGGCTCGTACCCTAGGTGGCAAATTCAGGCGGGGTGACAACTTGTGGATCTCGCACCATCTGTCTTTGGTCTTTCTCAACGATGTCCATCCTAGGGACTGAAGTCAGGTTGCAACAATGTTCTTTCATGCTGAACAGAGCCGCAGGGCCAGGACAATACATTACATCTTTGCATAGAGCCACCAAATTGGCCATCGACATGTGAAAAGCGAATAAAGATCCGGAATATATAGAGGAAGACGACCCGGCACAAGTCGTTCTAGCTGGTGAGCGGTTATTTGAGGGTACAGACTTCAAAAGTCCATATCCTGTTATAATTGACTCTGTCAAAGTCGCTTGAAATCATACAAGTTTCGTCTCGATGGTCGTTTCCCTAGTTCTTCTTTCGATCCATCTCACCACATTTCCTCACCATGGCGTCATTCATGCTAGCTTGACGGCTCTTCGTTTTATATTAACATTAGAAGCAACACTGTGACGCCTGAATCCAAGACTTAGACATTGGTAATGATATTTTATCTCAGCACGTCTCCACATTATGATTCATGCCCTGTTCCGTATCTTGGCCAGGTTCCAGCTTCTGGTGGCGTCGACAACCCCCGGCAGAGGGTTTTGGAGAATTAGACTTTGGAGAGCAAAAAGTAATATTCTCCTCTAATTGCTCCGTATTTGCTCTATTTTTGACTCAATCTGATCCCCCAGGTAAATTACTTTCAAATTCGATACAGATGCCCAAGGAAGATTTCTGAACACTGGTAACTGCGAAGCCTTCAATCTCACAAAGGCGATGTTTCGGGCCCTCTACACTCTCCGAGTGTGAACTTGTATCACTACAAGTAGACTGTAAAGGATCCAAGCCAGGGGAACGCAAATGCAGAGAGACCAAAGACCCACACGGAGTTATCTAATAGGAATGGTGGATGGAGATTGTGGAGATGAGCTGATTCCGAGTTATTGAGGGTTAAAAATCATATAGCATCCTCTTCCCCCGGACTAATGAGCGGCCAATATGAACAGTGGCATCCATCTAGGACTGCACGTCACGAGGAAACGTTGAATGAATACTGGCTTTGCTGCGGAAAAGTGGGGTTCTTATTTCGGGTTGATACCTGCCGCGACTTGGGTCTCAATGTGTTTATTACCAAGATAGGACTAGTCAGGCGTGGTTCCTGCGACTTAGATGGCTCGACAACTAGGAATTCAACAGCCACTTATTATTCTTTTTGTGTAGCAAGCCGGACATCCGAGGGAAACTGTCGCATTTCAAATGGCCCGAAAATTCCGATTGATCGGACCTCCGTAATCGCTAGCGGTACACAAGTTGCACATGTAATAATATTTGAGAATTTCGCGTCCATCGACAAAAGCGAGGTGATCAAAAGTACTCCATATCACACAGTAACAAGCCTCACGCCCTCCGCTCAACACATCAATATTTCACTTGGCATCATGCCATCAATTTCTGAAGATATGGCACGGGAGTCGTTATTCGAGGACACAACCTCCCTATTGAGATATCTATACGCAGATCTCACCCGAATTTCCGAGGTTGCATCTGAAGACATCCAGCTCCATTCGGCAGACCGAAACCTTTCGTCGCCACCCAAGCCGCCAATCAAAGGAGTCCGTGCCGTCCAGGCTCATGAAAATGCCCTGGTTGAGGCAACAGGGGGAAGTCTCGTAATGGACGTGGAAAGCATTTCCGCAAATGAGCACTTTGGGACGGTCTTGGGCACACTGCGCGCTCGTAGACATGGGGTTGCCGACCTGGCCGTGCCTTTTTGCGGCGTTTGGAGATTTGATTGTGGCAAGGCCATTGAGCATTGGGAGAATGCTAAAAACCCAGCTGATTTCGAGAGCTGGTTGAAGAACGGCGAGTGTGAGCAGTAGGAATGGCGGTGGTTGTTAATTATCGTGTCCAGTTTGCTACCCTGACAAGGTCCTTACCGACAGCTAGATATAGGGATGGTATATCTAACTGTCTTCACCATGTTACCGACCCTACCACATGATTGGACATCTGACACTCCTCCCCCGTCTCCATCTTTGTTAATCAATATCCCAACTTATCTCGAGCATCGGAAACTGCTTGTAGTATGATACTGATTATCCATGTATTTATCTTGTGCCTTCACAAAAAGCAAACGGACAGCCGTCACAACCCCAGCGACGCAACGCCGTTGCTGGTATCGGTATGTTTCTTGGGCCACGAATCTCGGATCCCCTCCCTTTAATGCCCTCGCCCCTGAATCTCCTGGGCCCAATCCCCTGCATCCCCGGGGACAAAATACCGTCGGGGTCCAACTCGTCCTTGATTCTGTGGTTCATCCTCATCAGCACTGGAACGCCGCCCGCGCCTTCGTCATTGGCGCCAAAGTCATACTGGTCAGCCACCAGATCCATGTGTCGATATGTGCCCGGTACTCTCCGTAGCCAGCTTTCCTGGCCATCAGAACGAGCTTGACAAACAGTATATTTGCCGCGGTCTTATCCTCCTGGTCTGTCCGATCAAAGTAGATCATGATGAGATGGGCGCGAAGGTGACGCTGATAGAGATGCAGCCTGGCCATGAAATCGAAGCCGAATTCTCCGCAGATCTTCTTCGCCTCGTAGTACCAGTCTAGCGAAGCCCGGCCGTCTGTAGGGAAAGGGGGAGGGGGAATGGAAATGCGGCCGCCGTCGAGGCCGCGGTACTGGATAGACACGATGGGTGCCATGGACGGGACGCCCGTCTGCATCCAGCTGTCACTGTAGGGCACAGTAGCCGCGTCCAGGAACTTCTCTCCTTTGGAGATGCCCGGGTAGTAGGTGTTGCCCCTAAGCTTTCGCGCCCGGGATGGCTCTGAAGGCTTCTTCACGGCGCCGGTAGTTGATGCCGACAACCTCCTTGGGGCCGTAGAGACCAAAGTTGACATCCCACCAAGACAGGTTGAGCTCCTTTTCCAGCTCTTCCAACCGCCAGTCGGGGATCGCGCCTTTCCCGTCGTACCACTTTGAGCGTGTGCCGCGCTTACCCAGCTCGCGGAGGATGTTACCGATGACAGGGTGGTTCTGGATCACGTCGTGCTGAAGGAGGTCACGGAATATATCAACCATCTGGACAAGATCCGTCTCGAGCAAGGCGATGCGACACATGAAGAAACTGAGAGGCATCGGGGAAGACAAGAGAGTCATCTTGGTGACGATTCCAAAGTTGGATTGCGGAAAAATCGAGTCGTAGGTATCCAGGAGCTGGTTCAGGTCTTCTTTCTGGGAAAGCAGCTTAGGTCAACGGCCAGCGAGGGGCTCGAGGCGCGCATGGCGACCATGAGGAGTATGAATCCTGTAGGCTGGTGCGAAAGAATCTTTCCCGAGCCAACAGCCCAAGTTGCCGCAAGAAGTACCGCACTGGCATCGGGGATATTGGGGGGTGAGGAAGCCGTATCAGAACCGTCGAGGTCGAGGTAGTGTTTTAGGTGGCCACACGTCGACCTTTTGCCTTCAGCCCTTCAACCTTGCCAAGATCAGTGAATTAGCAAAAGCTACGACCCCTCCGGGCGGATGCACTGACGATAGTACATTACGGCTAAATTTATCGGAAGCCATTGTCGCTCTTACCGCCAAGGCTAGTGATAGCCCCAAGACTACAGAAACTACCGTCTTCTCATAGCCGGGGAAATAAGCCAGAATGGACACATGTGGGTAAACCCTAGGGCGGCTGGGCTTTCCCATTGAACGCGTCAGATGAAATACTAACCTAGATAAAACGGCGCATAAACCTCCACCCCAACACTTGAATAGTTCAACTGAGAGTAGACTTACAAGCGTCAATTTCGTATTCTCGAGGACTCTCCAAGGGGAGAAGCAACAAAGAAACAAAGATGCTCTGCTCAGTCTCGCTATCTCTCCTGGCCGTTGCCACTACCGCTCACGCGGCTTGCAGCCGAGCATTTCTCCAGGAGGCAACGGCTGCATACCTCCAAGCACAGAGCGTGGGGAAAGTCGGCATTCTTGCTCTTACCAGCAACGTTAGCTACGCAGAGAACAACACGCCAATCGATATCCAGAAAGGAGTAATCTCCGAGGCCATCGCCATCGACTTCAACCGCAGCATCTACGACACAGTTCAGTGTGCGACATTCACCGAACTCACCGCCACACAGCAACATCCCTATGTCATCCACACACGCATTCTATACAGCGACGAAAAGATTCGCGCCATCGAATCCGTGGTGACCGACACCGGAGACTGGGCGTTCAACGCAACTGGCCATCTTTATTGGACGAAGCAAGAAGTCTGGGACCCGATCCCAGAGGGAAAGCGGGATAGCCGCGCTGTACTCCAGGCAGCTGGCGATGCCTATCTTGACCAGTGGGGTGCCCCGAGTCTCGCTGTGCCGCTTGGCACGCCGTGTGCGAGACTGGAGGGCGGATTCTACACTGCTTCCACTGGCAGCACCTTGCAAGCCAACACTTGCAAAATGGGAGCCTTCCCACAGCCCCTGAAGGTGGGCGATCGGCGATACATTATTGACGAGGAGCTGGGCGCGGTGGACATTTTCAACGGCTTCCCCTGGCTAGAGCAGAGTAAGCCTGCCAACTACTCCACGCCGAGTAGTAACCTATTCAAGGTACACGAGGGATTGATTCGCTACATCCACGAAATTACTGTTTGCGCAACACCCCGGTGTGGGCTTTGACATTAGCATGTAATTGCGTAAAATAGGGTTATTAGAGAGTCCTAGTTAGATAGCCTGAATGGATGTCTTGAAATATTAACTCGCCATGGTGCGCGCGATGAGTTGGTGTGTCAACCACCAGGAGAAGTCACACGGGACACTGAACCAAGAGTGAGTGACTCGTATAATTACTCGCAAGACTGAACTAATTTATCACCACAACCGTCTCCATTGGACCTTCATCTCCCGATCAGGCGGCATTGCCGCAGCGCCAGCATAGTTTGAGTCATCAAGCGCCGGGTCGATCCGATGGTGATCCATCCAGCTTTGTCCAATCAACAAACTTGACATCGAATCTTGCGACTATCATGGCTAATGTCAACAGGACCTCTTGTTTTGCAAAGGCCCGGCCAGGGCATATTCCTGTACCGTCACCTTGGGAAGAGCTGCGTCAGCCGGAACAATATCGGACATGGCTGGGATCGTTTTGAGGACTCACCAAACGGTACAAAGGATCCTGGCTTTCCTGCGACAGAGAACTCGGGGACCAAATTCGCCTCCTTCCCAGGTTCATTGCTAGGTTGGCGCACGTACCTCAGGTGCCGCCCGGCCCAGAAATCAGAAGCAGCATGGCCATCCGCCGCCCATGTTTCCTCGTCGTAATGGGCAATCTGGGTAAGGGCCTGCAACATAGCGCCTTTTCCAATGCGGTAGCCCTCAATAACTATTGGGTTATTGACCTCACGGGTGAGGTTGATCGATAGATGTAATCGTAATGTTTCTGCAAACACGGATTGTATAAGAGGCAGAGAAATAAGTTTCTGGGCGTCAATGGTGGCCTTTCTGGTTAACGGATCGAACTCATAGGCCTGCAGAACCTCGGCTCTGACATCCTTGAAAATCTCCGGGTCTTTCACTGGTTCATACAAGGCCCATGTTGTGATGGGGATGGTGTTGGAGTTTAAACTGCAGCGAGACATGATCAGCATTCTGCACAAGCGTATTCCAATGTATGGATAGAAAGCAATACCCAAAAATGACCATGGACATAAACCCACGAGCGCTCTGTCTAGACAGACCGCTGTCGCTGAACCACTTGGCAACCTCACGCGAGAAACGAGAGCCAAAGTGTTCCTCCCAGTCTGATTCAGCTGCTGGGCTATTCCAGTCGAAATTAGCCCAAGCTGCATCGAGGTACCGTCCAACAGCCGCATGAAAGCGGTCACGTAACTTCCAAGGCAGCTGTTTGATCCATCTTGAGGGACCGGTGATGAGATAAAGCACAATCTCGTCAAAAGACCAAAAGTTCTGAATGAAGCTGGGATTGAGCTCAAAGATGTGTGGTCCGACTAGCGATACCACAGCACTCTCGGCCATGGCCGACTTGACAAAGTCAAACAGCGGCATCGTAGTTCACTCGCCGACGGGCTGACGAGCGAGATGTGCGGAAAAGAGGTCCGAGTACTTGTCGGCCATCCGGTTGCTAAAGTGCGTCCGCGTCATGTACTCTGAATACAACAGATGTGCACCACGCCAATATTTGTGCTCTTCCGGTATTTCTCGCTGCCTGGGCTTTGTGTTTGACCCGACCAGACGTGTCCGCGGCGAATCTTGCAATGTCTTCGGGTGCCATATTCCACAGATTCTTGAACAACATGATCATGAAACCCTCGGATTCAAGGTCGCTCGTCGGTCGAAACAGCGACTGGATATTTTGCACGCCTTGGAGAAGATAGACCTTCTTTGGGCCCAGACGGAACATGACAATGTTGCTTTGTTTCAATGCCTTTCTGTAAACGCTGTGTCTGACCCGTTATATCAAGATAAATGGCACACCACAAAGGTAGCTCGACTTACTTGGCCCTGGTCATAAAGTAGCTCATATTTGTCAAGTACTGGTAAGTATTGGATACGAAGGGAATGGTATCTGAGAGAGACGGTGGTTCCTTTCGACGCCCCCGCAACACCGGGACCGCAAGGAAAAGGGCCAGCAAGACAAGCAAGAGCGGCCCGATAATGTCAGACCGGGACAGTGCGAATTCCATGGCGGCGGCCCGGACATCGGCGCCTGAGGGGGTCATTTGATATGCCGGCTGTTTCAGTCCTTTGAGATGGGTACCACTAACAGTGCGACGCTGGTTTTCTATCACGGCCAGAATTTCTCGCAAGCTGGCAGATGCAAACCCCGCCTGGCCGCATCTCGAAGAAAAGAGAGGCTAGGTCATGGCTCTAACTACTTCTAGACAACTTGTTTGGCGCCCTCGAGCGAATTCTGACTAGCGGGAAGTATCATTAGTCCCCACCCCCAGCTAGTAGGGATCCAAGGATAGGCACCAGTCAGGAATACAGCCCCTAAATAAATTCGAATGCTCAGCACTAGAAATTGCTTGTCAGTACTATCGAAGTGCCTACTGGGCCTTCAAACACGCAATGTGTAAAAGTGAAATATACAGAGTCGTTGATCAGCGCTGTCCTGCCAATGGGATTCTACATTGGCTGTAGTCTTGACTTGGTTGAATGACGGTGGCTCAACAAACCGCGGGGACTGAGCTCGGAATCTCCTCCGCGGCTCCTCCACGGAACATGAAAAATGGCAAATACAAGGCGATTCAGAGAAGCCACATGCACAGCTTCCTCAAACATGGCAATTGCAATTCGATTCCGCGGGTCCGCGGAGTGGCCTGCTGTCAGCCAAGCGGCAAGTAGAAGCTTCTATATATATCAGGCGCAAAGCCACTTGTTCTGAGCACTCCTCCATCAACGACACCATCACCTTTCCCTTTGGCCCCTTGTGACCACCCCACCCCCACACCATCATGATTGACAGCGAGAAGCAAGAGGCTACCGGCCATGTCTTATCAGTATCTTCAAACCAGCACGATACCATGCCTCGTTTTGTTAACGGCCAGTCCGCTGGAGGCCCATCGGACAATGCCCCCGAGGATGCTAACATTGTCGATTTTGATGGGCCCAATGACCCCGAAAACCCGATAAACTGGTCACCAGGAAAGAAAGCTGCGGCCATCACTATCGTGTCTCTAATGACACTATTGTCGTAAGTTCTGCTTCGGTCCACCGACCAGCCCCGCCCAACTCGAACGTGAAGCGTGATGGCTCGATACTGACCCGACTTGGTGGAAGACCGATTGGCTCAACTATCAGCACGGCCGCCACTCCGGAAATCCTTTCTCACTTCTCATCGTCCAACGAACTGCTTGGCACGCTCGTGACAACAATCTGGCTTTTGGGCTACGTCTTCGGGCCCATGGCCATCGCCCCGCTCTCCGAGATGTACGGCCGTGCCGCGCTTTACAAAATCTGCATGGTTCTATTCATCGTCTTCAATGTGGCCTGTGCCCTCTCGCCGAGTCTGGAGAGCCTCATCGTCTTCCGCTTTCTCGCGGGCCTCGCCGGTTCCTGCCCCGTGACCCTGGGGACCGGCTCCATTGCCGACATGATTCCACGAGAGCGGCGCGCAGGCGCCATGGCATCTTATGTCATCGGCTCGGTCCTGGGCCCGTCGATCGGGCCCATCTGCAGCGGATACCTTACGCCTGTGGCGGGTTGGCGTTGGAGCTTCTGGCTGATGGCCATCGCCTCGGCACCGCTGGCCGTGATTGTGATGGCCCTGGTGCACGAGTCGTACCCGTATGTGATATTGCAGCGCAAGGCGGCGCGTTTGCGCAAAGAGACGGGAAATCCAAAATTGAGATCGGCCCTCGACACTGGCAAAACGCCGCGAGAGCTATTTGCATTCTCCATTTGGCGGCCGCTGAGAATGTTGTCGCTCCCCATCGTCTTCTTGCTATCGCTATATGCGGCCGTGGTTTACAGCTATCTATATCTGTGCCTCACTACTTTTGGCCGCGTCTTTGGGGGGCAGTACGGGTTCGCGTCGGGGCCCTCGGGCCTGGCAACCCTGGGACTGGGTATCGGCAACGTCTTGGGGGTTGTGACGGGCGGCTTGACGTCTGATAGGCTGTCCGCCCTTCTTACACAAAGAAATGGCGGCGAGACGAAGCCTGAGTACCGACTTCCAACCATGGTCGTCGGAGGCATCTGTGTGCCCATTGGCCTGTTCTGGTACGGGTGGACAGCGGAGAACCAAGCACATTGGATCGTGCCCATCATTGGGACAGGCTTTCTCGGCGTGGGCATGATTGTCACATATGTGAGTACTAGAAACCTGGCCACGGAAGGGGGGGGGGGGCATGGCGACGTTTTTACTAACATGGACAACCTGCGCGCAGATGGCCAGCACCATGTACCTCGTCGATGCCTACACCGCCTACGCAGCTTCGGTCACGGCGTCCAGCACTATCCTCCGCTGTCTCTGTGGAGCGCTGCTGCCCCTCGTCGGTGATGCCATGTATGACGCACTTGGGATTGGCTGGGGAACCTCTTTGCTGGGTTTCATATCTGTTGCCTTCCTCCCTGTTCCCTTTTTCTTCTACTTTTATGGGGAGCGAATTCGCAAGGCCAAGCGTTTTCAGGTTGCGATCTGAGCGATTGCTAACCTAGTTTTGCTTCGCATGTTGACCACGACGCGTTTTTTCTGCTCAGCTGCGGCTTTTTGGGCCGAAGTAGTTGGCAGATCCAAGCCCCTAGAACTATTTTCTCTGTTTCCCAACCAGCAAAGGCTGGTCAGCGTTGGGCCCAATCGGGTGATACGTGTTGTAAGCCGGGCCGACTTACCTGCTCCGACCCCCGACTTTGACCCCTGCTGTAGGTGTGTCCACGGAAATCCCGCGGAGTAGATTGGCTCCGCGGAAGTAGAGCCCAACAATAATTTAGAGAACCAAAATAAACCATCCGCGCATTTTTCCACAGCAGACGATCTATCCTGCTACGCCCCTGAATCCAACACAATTCATTACATCAAAGCCTCAAATGCCGTCGTCAAAGGGCCACTTCTCGTGCGAGTTTTGTCGGTCACGCAAACTACGGTGTGATCGGCCTCTGCCCTGTACCAGCTGTTCGTCGCGCGGTAAGGACTGTTACTTCAGTCCACCAGCTGCGGCCCGGACTGTCAACCGTCAACACAAAGCTCGACAATCAACATCTGCTAGTACGCGCACAGCCTCCGGGCTTCAAGCATCACCTGCGGATTCCCCCGCCATCCCGTCACCGCTAGCGGCTGCTGAGGACCAACAACAGCCACTCCTGGCCGAGATCCGGGCGCTGCAGAAGCTTGCCAAGGACCTGGAAAGTCGGGTCATGGGAACCACTGAAACCCAGCAACAGCATGGTCCTAGCGGCCCAGATGTCTTCCCGTCTGCCTCGGAACCGTATGCCAGCCCCGAATCCCTCATGCGGTCCACCTCGGTGCGCGATCTGCCCCCCTCGGGTCTGGACAATGTAGATGCAGTTGTAGCCCACCTGGAGCGCGTCTCGATGGGCCAAGTCGCTCGCGAGGCCATCTATCCCGACGATGATCATATCATCTTTAAAATAGACCGCATCGAGTCGATTACCCCCGAACGGACCTATGTACACCTGACACGGAACAACAAGCCGACCCGGTGCGTCTGGCTTCCGCGACACGACCAAGTCAGGGTGCTATTGGATAAGTTCAGCACCAACTTCAACTACATCTGCCGCATCGTCCACCGCCCCTCACTCTCGATCATGGTGGATAATATATACCGCCAGATCGACAACCATGAGCCCACCGACTCAGGCCACCTTGTTCTCCTCCTCAGTATCATTGCCGCCACCACACATGTATGGCTGCCGCAAGATGTAGGCCCGCTCTTTTCTTCCGCGGCTCAAGCGAACGCACAAGCACCACTGTGGGCCAAAGCAACGTTGGACGTGCTGCATGCCGCCGAGCACTGTCCCATACCTTCCCTCGAGGCCATCCAGGGAATTATCATCCTCTCGTTTTTGCTCTGCAATATCGAGGGGGTGAGGCTACGGTATCGCTACCTCATTTCGACCGGTTTACTGCTGGGCCGCGAGCTGGGGCTTCATCAGATTGACCACCCAAGTAGCCCGACGCCGACAAGAGGCGTGGTCCAGGATGAGATGGGTCGGCGCGCTTGGTGGTATCTGGCCGCTACGGACTGGTACGCTCTGAAGAACTACGCACTCCTCGGTGCGCGACTGAAACTAACGCGACCTGCTCTCTTTTATTAGGATGCTAGCCGCAAGATACGGCGCTGCTGGCGAGGGAGGTTACCAAACCAGCCCACTCCACATGTCAGTCAACAAGCCCGCCAACGTTAGCGACGCGGAGCTCCTTAGGTGTGCCACTGAGGGTATCGTCGTTCCAAACCACGCCATATCCGAACCGACCGAAACGTCCTATTTTCTTCAGCGCCTCCGACTGGCCGAAATATCACGCACCATGGTTGATTCCCAGCGTGCCAGGACGACCACGGCCGCAACTCCCAATAATAATACCGAACAGATTGACGCTTCTCTCCTGCATCTACTCTCCACCCTTCCCCCTTTCTTCCAACTCGCTTACTATCATCCACCCCGCCCCTGGAGCTCCAGCGGATTGAGCGAGTCCCCTGACATCTTTATCCAGGCTTATCTGCTCAACTCCATCATTCAGACCCAGCGATGCAAGCTACACATTGGCTATCTAGCCACTGCTAGGAGCACTGGTACGTATACCGCAGTATCCTCGACTTCTCGCGACACTTGTCTAGATGCAGCTAGGCAGCTCATCACGGCCGAGAAGCAGCTGGAAAAGTCAAATCACCCTTTCCTGCAGGTACGGTCGCGCCTGTCGGGGATCCTGTATGGAATTTTCCTGGCGGGGATTGTGCTACTGATGGATGTTTGTGTTTGTGGCAACGTGGATGGTAAGTATAGTAGCAGGTCAGTGGAAGACGAGCTGGGAGAGGTCCTGCGATACATTGAGGGGGTGAAAGGGCATTCCCTTGCGGCCGAGAGGCTGTACGGTGCCTTGATGGCTGTCCTGGGGAGATGTCGCACACAGCGGCGGGTTTCAACAGGGGGCGCACCCACCAGAGACGGACTCCCACGTTACAGTGACATGGAGCAAACTTTGGAACGACCCCTGCTAGAGACAGACCCAAGTCAGCAAGCTGCCATCGCAGGGGGTGAGCAAAGGTGGAGTACCTCGACCGACAACGTTGCTGCGGCCCTGGGGAGTATTGTGATGCATGGAAGCGGCCACGCCATGGAGTTGCCAGGGGGCGGTAGCCAAATGGCACAAAATCTTGAAGTCATTGATCTTGATGGATTCCAATGGGATGACTTGTTTTCCGGCATAGACTCGTCATCATTCTTTTAGTGGAACATGTGTATGTAGTTATACCGATACGAGAGGCTTTTTTTTAGACATGGCACGACTACTAGACATTTGAGCTAGTTGGATTGGACCCCTGGTAACTTCAGGTGAATTACCGAGTCCACGTATGCAGAATATCTCCTCCTGCGACATGGCCAAGTCCTGTATACAAGACGTTCACATCAGGGTCGACATCCCCGCCCGAGTCTTCTGAAATCGTGTTCACATGTGAGATGCAAGCAATTTCATTCTTGCCAACATTGCACCACCAAGCCCGTAGCAAACGGCACTTGCAATGTATGGTAACCCAAACGCAGCGCCTTTCAGTCGTATTGCAACAATCCACAAGGTTGGCATCAGCACTGCGCCTAGCAATGTGCCAACTGCTTTGGTGAGCATGACGATAGAGAAGACGTGTGTTTCGGACCGCCGGTCTTTGCTTGTCGATAGGCTACTTTCCCCAAGTGCCAGCGATGGGGATTTGAGTAAGGAGTAAGTAAACATGGGTAAGGCAATGCCGAGGCCGTAGAGGAGCAAGGACGGGACCAGAAACCAGATTGTCGGCGAGAGAGCAATTGCAACGGCACCTAGAACGGAAAAGGCGATGCAGATATTTGCGTGGCGGATGTGTGCCCTGTCAACAGCGTCCTGTCGATCTCTTGTAGATGCGCCGGTCAAATTGAGAGGCTTTCGAAGCCGTAAAAGGACGGGAATGATGAGCGTCAAGACAATAAAGTTCAGAACCGCTTTGCACGACAGCAGATAGCCGACCGATGCAATCGTCCAGTGATAGCGCGTTGATATGTACTGGGGTAAGAGCTTGGTGTCTGAGCTAGCCAAGGAGGTGCAAAAGAAGCAGAGCAGCAAGATATTGAAGTTTCGAGATGGCGTCGTCAAGGTGCCAAGGATGGCACGGAAGCGGTTGACAACCATCGTACCAAGTTCCCTCTTTGAAGTCGCTATTCCTGGGGCGGGAGACCAGAGCAGAGGGGTTGCATCGTGGTCATCAGCAAAAGCTGGAGTGTCATCGGGGGCAAGACCCGAAGGGAGCGCAGAGATTACCGGGAGGGCGACAAGTAAGAGAACAATGCCAATCCAGAGTGGGAGCCACAGTGAGATGGACATGGTGCCCGAGGCAAAGGCCGGCCCAATCTGGGACGCAGAAATAGATGACACGGCATTCATGAAGCCGAAAAAGGTGGCACTACACGGGTACAGTCAGTCGAAGGCCGTGGTGAAATTGATCTGCGAGTTGACAGAAATACCTACCGGAGTATGTGATCGTCTGTCAAGCCCGAGACAAGAGAGTAGACGAGTGAGTTGAATACGCAGTCCCCGCCCAGAAGAGAGAGAAATGGGCCCAGCATCAAGGCGTTGACCGGCAGGCCCTGGTCAAAGTAACCGACGGTCAAGGTCCAGGTGAGCAAAGCAGCGCGGGGGACAAGATTGAGCCATAGCACACATCTTCGGCCATAGAGCTCGGCGAGCGAAACAAGGGGGATCGTCATGAGAAAGTCTAGGGTGAGGCCAGGCCGAGTTAGCTATCGGCTGTCCACATTGACATGGCAATGATATGATCAATATCAGGGCGGGTTGAGTGCTCACCCCCAGCAACCCACGATGTTTCCATGACACGTTGGATGCGACTGAGCGCTTGCTGGACAGGGTCGATCTTGCAAAGTGCTTCGGGAATCCTCGCATGGGGAGGAATGACGGATGGATCGTTGGCGGCGTAGAAATCGTAGCATAGTCTACTCTCTGCGACGCGGATGAGAGGTAATTGGTACAGGCTCCACGAGAGGTTGATCAGCGCAACCAAGGCCAAAGTCGTCCTGATGCCCTGTTGAGGTGTCGGCTCCAACTGATGGTGCCGATGGCGACCGTCCCCCCGCCCAAGGCTCGTGCCTCCTCGAGGCCCCTCATCGTCTGCCATGTCGGGCCCTTTGGTCGATGCTACAATGCCCCATTAGATGTTGATTGTGCAATGGTAGCGATGTAATGTACTTGCTGTTGCGCCTTTTCAGATCTCCTGGAATGACAAACACTAGGGAGGCGTGCACGTGGCAAGCAGTCGGGTTTGCTCTGCCGAAAATAACGACCAAGTGCACATGGCGCTACGGAGTACCCCACATAAAACACGGAAAACTCGCCAATGAGAGCCGGCTGCAGACCACCGACTCTGATTGGGTGAGCAACCTGTCCCACCGATGATGCCTTCATATCCAAATGACCAAATCCATACTTTGCCAGGAGTCCTCAATAATTTCAGTCAGGGCCAGCTAAGTTCTTCCCATTTCACATCCCGGCTACCCTCTGCCATTCCCGGAGCAATGAGCAGAAGCAAGTGACACGCCGCCTGCAAAGCTTTGGGGTTCCACGTTGTAGTGAGGGTGACCAGATTATTATCGATCGACCGGTCTCATCCGAAATCCCTTGTTGCTTGTCTCGTCCCAAAGAAGCGATGAGAGTGTAGCCGAATGTGGAGTAACTTGGCGTTGCGCCAGCGGTGTGCGAAACAGGGGCTCGTGAGTCCTCGTCCCTCTTAGACTGTTACAGTGGTTGTGCATGGAGTGTCTCGGGTGGACCAAGGAGGAAGTCGACAGGTTGCTAGTGGAGGTGAGGAAGAATCTGAAAGACAGGAGCATTCACCAATATATCACAGTGTAAGTCAGGGCACGCCTGTTGCGTCCATCTTCCCCGAAAACAATCAGTTGAGACAAACAATAATGCCCTTTTCTGTGCCGAGAATGGCGTTGGTCAGATCGTGATCGCGGTTGTCCATCGACCAGCGTAGCGCTTCGAGAATCCACACGGCAGCATCCACGACTTGCTGGCAGCTCGTAAAACCTCTGACGAAATTGTTGGTTTCTCCACACAAGACGTCTCTTTCGTAATCGAGAATGTCGTTCAGGACAATCATAACCCATGCTGATACAAGGCCTCGCGGCGTCTCCAGCCCTTCTCCCACAGTGTGATAAGCGATCACTTCTCCCGCACGGTCTTGAAAGCATCGGTAGCGTTGCTTCTTGGTGCTGATGTCGTCGGCAATGTCCTCTTCCGGCTGCAAGTTTCGCATTCGTTCACTTTCGCGCTTGGTCATCTC
This sequence comes from Lasiosphaeris hirsuta, assembly GCA_030549175.1. NCBI lineage: Eukaryota > Fungi > Ascomycota > Sordariomycetes > Sordariales > Lasiosphaeriaceae > Lasiosphaeris > Lasiosphaeris hirsuta. The sequence goes on from JAUKUA010000009.1 coordinate 360,108, forward strand.
CATGGTGCCGCTTCGAAAGACCTCTGCAACCCGCAGGGGTACGTCGGGAGGCGTGTTCACCCACAGCCATTCGGTAGCGTGTAACCAATCCGCTTGCCGGTTGCGATATGCCTCTCTCGTCGATCCGAAGTCGACAATTGCCATCCAGAGACACAGAATAACTTCCAAGTAGTAGGCCGGCCGCCATCTGCCATCTCGGGAAACCAAGTAAGACCATCCGTTCCATATCGTCCACACCTCAACATCGCCTCGCTGCCACATACCGCCGGGCTCGAGATCACAGCGGTCCGCGCAGTTGGCGATTCTCCGGCTTCCGGCATCACGCTTGAGCACACTGCCATTCTCGCTCACTCCTGACCACCCTCCTGAACCCTGCCCGAGCAGCTTCTCTCGGTCTCGGTCTGCTGATCCTTTCTTGGAACCCTGCGCGATGGCCTTGCTCAGCATCTCGTGAACCCACTCCATAACAGCTTGGTCCCAAATCCCAGCCAAATGTTGGTGGTGCCCGTCATGCGCCGCCTTTTGCGGCTCTCCCGTGCTGGTTTGCTGCCACAGTACATACTCCGCCCACAGTCGTCTCAGCCATTCCCACATCCCAGCCAAGGTATACCCGTCATGCGCCTCCTTTTGCTGCTTTCCAGTCCTTGCTTGCTACCGAAGTACATGTTCCGCCCAAAGTCGTCTCAGCCCTTGCAGGCTCTTCTTCCCTCCGGGGCCAGCAGCACTATCATCCTAGGGCTGGGAATTGGTGATCGTCTCGCCATCAAAGGTAACCCATCCGCCGTAAGTGCAATAGTGGCCGACAGACGCGCCGTGGCGATCCTTTCGACTCCAGAATCCCGCGCAGGGCTTGCCATCCAGGTAGCCAGGACAGGTGATGTAGTAGAATGCAGATCCGGTCTTGGTTGTGATGGTGCCGGTCTAGGATGGTGGCATGCTAGTGTCTTCCATTGTCGTTGGTCCCCAGCTCTTTGGGCGTTCTTGGAGCCAATCTTCGCAGAGGTCGGACTTGATTTTTTGAACCATTTTTGCGATTCTGTCTGAGTCGTTGCCGAGAGGCAAGGGGTTGGGGAGGAAGAAAAGCTAGACGGCTCGGCTGAAGACAGCACCATTGTCGGCATAATTACTCTCTGGAATCGAAAGTGTTTCGCCCAAGTGCCAAATGTTGATGGTTCTTGAGAACAAGAGGGCAGTGGTTGGGGGTGCAACGGGAGGCCGGAGGAGGGCCCTGACCATAAATGACTGGTACCAGGAAAGGATAGGAGTGACATGGCGCCTGTCTCCTTTTGAACTAGTTTTGTTACTGCGGAAGAACTTGAGAGTGACGCTTATACGCTGCCCGCTATTCCTTACCAAGTATACCGTACCGAATAGCACCGTAGCTCAGCTCACATCCGGTTGTCTGAACCTATGCCCCTTTGTCCTCTGCCGCATTGACCATGACGTTGCCAATCCTTTGAGAAAAGAGGTCCAAGATTTACTGGCCACGAAGCCAGATCCAGACTATCACGACTTGGAAAACCTCCTTTACATGGGGAAGTTTACAAAGGAGTTGTTCCGTTTTCTCTCGGCTGGTAAGCAACCATCCCGAATGTACTATAATAACTAGCATCGTACCTAGCACCCTCTAGCCGTCATCATCCCCCGCACAGCAATTAAGGACGTCACCGTTCTCGGCGTTTTCATCCCCAAGGGCACGAACGTGATGGTGATGCCGGCCATGTCTCATCACAACCCGACCATCTGGGGCGACGACTGTGATGAGTTCAACCCGGACAGGTGGGGTCACATATCCGAGAAGATCGAGGACCTGTACGCCTTCGCTGCCTTTTCACAGGGCCCGAGGATATGCATTGGCCGAGCTATGGCTTTGCTTCAGTTCAAGGCGATTCTGGTTGAGCTTGTGAGCAGATTCGAGTTTTGGAATGTGGGAGGTAGGAATGTCGAGGTGTTGAACCCGAATCTCCTGTTGCGGCCGAGGAGTGGTCTTAAGGTTCGAGTGAGGAGGTGCAACTAAGCAGGCGAGAATGTGGTTACTTGTGGCGAGGCAGGAGGAAGCAAAAGAGATCTTGGTTGGGGAGTTGCTGCGCGGGAAACTTGGGCTAGCAGGCCGGTTGTTAATGCTTGGATACTTGCAGTCTGAACACTAGTTCTCATTGCTCTCATAATCGCAAACTCAACACAAATCAGGCGAACCCACGCACCACCTCGGAACTTAGCTGCCGAAAATGGATTCCGCAGTCTCGCTCATCCCTCCCCGCATCACCCCCCGACTGTCCGCCCATGCATGCGTCCACATGGGCGGGGTGTTTCCAGAAGGCCATGTACTGTACTGCCATTCGTCATTCCTTAAAGGGGTAGGTTCTGAATAGCTGTGATACAAAATCCCTGTTTGGGTTCTCAAAAGCCAGAGAAAGTCAACAAGATAGCCCCTGTCAATCTTCCCTACAAGCCACCGTCCCAGCCAATGACTCACTATCAACAAGAGACACGGAAGCTCCAGAAGCCATTAGGTTGGTTGTTGCGGCATATGTTGAGCTCCCCTTCAGCGCTGAAACCGGAGCAGCCCTGGTTCTGAAAGAAGCGGATTCGGCATTGGGTCGGGGGGCTTCCTGGGTTGACGAATGTCAGGTCGCCTGACCTAATCAACCACGTCAACCCACCCCGCACTGCTTGCAGGCATGCACCAACATTGACGTTTGGCACAATTAGATCAACAGGGGAGGCACAGCCAATGGATTGGAAGTTGAGAAAGGCAGAGAGACCCGGGAAAGGAGCCCGAGCGGTGATACTAGAATGTGGAGACGTGTCACAGTCAGCTTCTTCTAGTCGAGGGCGAGCCAAGCTCACTCGTGGGGATTTGGGGTCGTTACATGCTGGTATTTTGAGAAGAATGCTCGTCAATGTCAATCAATACAACGTCAGATGGGAGCCCTTCCACGGTCGGGGCTATTTCCACATCAAAAATCTTCGGGCTGGGTGCGGCCCAGCCAATGCTGGCTAGGAGGACAGAGTAATGGATGAAGGTGGAGAATCTCATATCGACGGTTGCTGCTACTGTCTGGCAGATTGTTGACTTGCTTGCTGGTTTGCGCCCTGTATGAATAACAGAAGAGCTGTGCCGTCTTTGGTGATGGGGAGGGACCAGAAGCAGGTCAAAGACGGGTTTATATAGGTTGGGTACTCAAGCTACAAGCGGGAGTCACGATTCTAGATTACCTACCTGGGCAGTGGATAGGTCTAGTCTTACACAGCTAGGAGGTGTCATGGTTACCACATTTCCCAGACCGCAACTCCCATCTGCAGCTTTGTTGATAGTTTGTATTGTGACCAGCAGTCCTCACCGACGACACATTCGGCGACGAGACATCCGTTTTCGGTAGTCTGACGATGGAGACTGGATACGATTTTCCAAGTAGGAACAAGCGTGCCTGCCTAGCCTTTAGCTAGCTTGGTTCAGTACCACACACATAAACATTACCAATCTGACATGCAATGTCAGATTCATAAGCCATTTCATCGTACGTGTGATATGGTTTCCCACCTATATCTTGTGCCGATGAAAGTGTCCAGAGTGAACTTGGGCCTTGGCTTGGCAAAGGCCTTGGTCTCGGCGTTGTAACGTCGACCTTTAGTCAGCATCCGCATTGGCATCCGTTTTGGCATCCGTATACCTAGTGGAGAGCAAATCTACCTCGTTCCGTCACACGCCAGCTGATATGCAGTGCGTTCCAATGTCAACCGGGTGACCCGGAGGTGTGGCCGGTAAATCTCGAGTAATTCAAGTTACCTCTTCTTAGGGTATGTACCAGCGAGGAAATATACGTGGATTCGTAACCTTAAGCTTTCTCGCCCGTCTACACACGTATAGCTAGGATGGAAATGAAAAACAACCAGCCATTGTTACTTCAGAATTCTTAATTCTGCTATAATTAACTTTGGGTAGTGGTCCTCGGCTCGTCCGTGGCGGCGCGGCGGGGTCATGATGAATATATCTGCGTGGGTAGGTAGATAGCCACGAAGAGCTAACGGTGATTTTCTACTGACGCTCTCTTTTTACGCGCTGGATTCAGGAATATTTTTGCCCGCTAACCGTCTGTCTATAGCATGGAGCTTCAGCATTCTCGGATATTGCGAGCTGATGTAGCGAGTCTTGTTCACCACTTCAAATGCATTGGAATCAGCTACCGGTGAAATACCCCTCAGTGCCTGGAAGTAGTGAATATCAAGGCTATATTTTTATGAGATCTCATTTTTATTGGTGTCCTCAAACGTTGTTCGCTTGAGTCTTTTGGTTCATGTCGATGCAAACTGCGCCAACCCTTCGTACCTATTTCGGCGTGGACGGCGGTACTCTACACCCTTGCCCGAATAATGGCTTTTTAAGACAATGGATATTTGTGTGGCAATTGATTCAAGAACTGATGGGTACAAAATGCATTATCGTGTTCTTCACCGCCGTGTACCTGCTCTGGTATCAAGGCATTAGTTATGGAGCAGCATGAACACCATCGCTCAACGTTTCCAGTTATCGGCACATATTTCGGGGCAGTTTTCCCCAAAGCGAGGCTTGCCAAGCTGCGGCGAAGGCACACCATGTCTTAGATCCGGGCCGTAGCGAAATAATGGTCTCCTGCATATCGATGAGACCAGTGAGATCGGAATTAGCAAGCCTCGATACCCACATGAAAATTGGGCTGGGGATAACCGATATGAGCTAACCCCCTTGATCGCTGACGGCGAACACTGGGTCTCGTGTTAACAGACCTGGCGAGACCTCGGGCCAAAAGATCCCGGCTTCTGTTAAGAGCACGATACGATGTCACTACGTTCTCGTCGCCCGTGTTGCGCCACAGCGGGGAATGCGAAATCGCTTTGACTGTTGCAATATTTCCGAAAGGAACACGGTCGCAATCGCCCCAACTGCAAACCATCTCCTTGACATGTCCATGTGTCTTCATTGTTGCATGTCATCCATCCCGCTCGTTGTCTATTTTTGCTCGGCGCCCCCAATCCGAGCCGCAGCTAGACAGCTCGATACCGAGAATGGCTGAGCTAGGCTCCAAGTCCCCATCAAAATCCCCCACGTCGCCAAGCAGCCCGGCTACCGGCCAGCCAGCTGCTGCTGATCTCGGCGCCGCCGGGGTTGAAGTGGACCTCGCCATTGACGATGGCTACGACACGGATGCGTCCGGGTCTGTCGCCTCGACGTCATTGGCATCGGGCATTCGAGACTATGTTTTCGAGAATAACAGGCGGTACCACAAGTTTAGGGAGGGGAGATATCTCATCCCCAACGACGAGCCAGAGCAAGAACGGGAGGATATGAAGCACGCCATGGTTGTTCACATCTGCGAGGGCAGGTTGCACTTTGCCCCGCTGGTCAATCCGCAAGAGATTCTGGACATTGGCACCGGAACGGGAATCTGGGCAATTGACAGTTAGCTTGTTCCTGTCGTCGCCATCATTCGCCCGCCTGTTCCTGCTGACGTTGCCAATGCGTAGTGGCGGATGAATATCCCTCAGCTGAGGTTATCGGCATCGACCTGAGCCCAATTCAGCCGACATGGATACCTCCGAATGTGCGTTTCCTCGTTGACGACGCGGAGTCAGAGTGGTGCCACGGTCGAAATCGGCTTGATTTTGTCCATGCCCGGCATGTGTGCATGGCCATCAGGAACTGGCCGCGGCTTCTCGAACGGGCATACGAGTGCGAACTCTTGGGCTCCGTTATGCTTGCCAACAACGTTGATTGCTGATTCGAGATGCAGATCATTGAAACCCGGCGGATGGATAGAGTTGCAAGAGCTTCGACTGGCCACCGAGTGCGATGACGGCAGCATGCCGGAGACCTTTGGGCTCAGCAAGTTTCTCAACAACTTGAAGGAAGGCTTCGCTCGATGCGGGATTGACCTGCTGAGTCTGGAGAAAAACAAACAGCGGTTGACGGATGCGGGCTTCGTTGGCGTTAAGGAAAAACTCTGGAAGATTCCCATTGGGCCATGGGCAAAAGACCCAGAGCTAAAAACAGCAGGCCTGTACAACCGAGCCGTGATTTATGACGCCTTGCAGGGCGTGTCGCTGATTCCATATACACGCGGCCTAGGTTGGACACCGACCGAGGTAGAGGTTTTCCTAGTCGACGTGCGAAAGTCACTATTTGATGTAACGGTACATTCTTACTACACCTTTCATACCGTGTATGGCCAAAAGCCGCTGGCGCCAACATGAAATTTATTGGTTATGTATGTATTTGGCTGGAAAAGCGCTGTGTGCATTGGAGGTGTTCAGGAGATCGGGACGGGCGAAAAGGAAGGGAAGGATATCCTGTAGGGTTGCATTACGTGTTTGTCATTGATCATAATGTGATGGAAAAGACGAGTCCTGTATTGCAACTGATTGGTATACATCCAGGTGCACATCAACGTCGCGTGTGATGCGTAATGTATCCTTCTTCCGTCCCAATTTATGCCGTACTCATTTCCGTTGCGCCGAAAGCCGCATTATATGCCGCCAATGCCAACCGTACCCACGAAGAATAACGCCTCGTCGTCTAGTCCGACGGTTATTCAAAGCTGTGCAAACAATTATTTATATGTTGACACTCTGTATTATTGAGAACCAAGGAATTGAGCCAGGGCGCGCTGAAAAACTATGGAGTGGAGAGGAAGTCAGGCCCGGCATCATGGGTATCTATAGCACTCAAAACAGCGAGTCTTCTACGGATGCATCTAACGTAATGTCAGAACCACTTATTTATGGAGTTGGGACGTGGAACGCGCTGTCATCAATACAACGCCCCTGTAGTTAGTTAAGGATGCCCCTGAAATTTGTGATGACGAATAATTGCTTGGCACCGTCACAATATGAAAAGAAAAACAAGACGTCAAATGGTTTGCCATGATGTCATTGGCAACGGCTCATCGATACATATATATGTACGCAGTGAAAGAAAAAGCGTCGTGCACTCTTCATTTCCTCGAAGTTTAACCATTTGTTTCGCTTTGACCTTACACCAAATTCCTCCGGTGTCCAGCCTCCGGTATTAGATACTCTTCTACAATGGCCCACAGCGCTAATAGCAGCGAAGAAACGGGCCTACTTACTCGCTGGGTTCCAGAAAGATTTAAGCACTCTGCAGTCTACCGATGGCTTCTCCGTATCACGCGAGTCTTCCAGTTTCTCTCGTCCGTCATCTCTCTCGGTATCTTTTCTTCTCGACTGGCCAAGGTCTACCGGCTCATCAACTCTATCAAAACGCGTCGGGGTGTTAATCGATCCTATGGCGCGGTCGAAGGTATCCTGGCAGCGGCAGTTCTGTATACCATCATCGCTATGCTGACATCGATGCTTCTCAAAGGCGGTGGTCGGAAGTGGCTTCGCTGGTTGTGGGTGATCTTCGACCTCGCATTTGTTGGCGCCTTCATTGCCGTGGCAGTTATCACGTCTCCCAATGGCGGGATGGCAGGCCCAAAGCACTGTTACAGGGACAGAAATGCCACCAACGTCGACAACTACACCGGAAATGTTGCAAACACAGAGGACGACACTTGCAATCTCCCATGGGGTACTTTTGTACTCGCTATCATAAGCACGTAAGTTGGCATTGAAGGAATGCCCAGCATAATGCAGCACACTAAAGCCTTCTCCAGCCTTCTCCACGCCATTACATCGGCTTTTCATGAAGTGCGAGATCATTTCAAGCAGGACCACCACATTAGAGAAAAGACGGTTGCAAGCCGGGACGATGGAGTTGAGCGCCTCAACAACGGTAATGACAGGGCCGTTGGGAGGTATTAGTGGTCCTCAATGTAAGAGATGATTTTTGCTAGTAGATGATTGTGGAAGATATTGATATTTAGCTCAAAACAAGATTCAACGCCGTCACTGCCAGGTTGAAGTTTATCGGTCAGCGAAGGCAGGCTACGTACCGTAGCGAGCCCTATGTTGAGCAATTCATAGCTGATTCGAATACTGAACGATCACGTTATTAATAGAAGAAGACAAGTCAAGAGATAGCCAAGGAACTGACCTCTGTGTTGCCTCGCATGAATAGACAAGATTAGGACCTGCGTTTGCTAGTAGATGATAAACTGCGAGGTTTCGGGTTGTATTCCACTGTCTCTCCTTTAGACATAATTCAAGAGTCCGCTCTCTGTGGCACCCTACCCCTGTCCACCAACACTTCACTCATTCTTAGTACCGGTTCTCGGCCCAAAGAAATACTCACTTCCCGGCAGCTCGGCGACAGGACTGAGGCCTGCGTGTCCGTTCACTCTGCTTTCAGCGTCAGGCACACCTGGACGCTCCTCGGAGTTGGAGCCCCTCCCTATCTCTTTTCCCTCCAGCTCGCTCCTCATACTCCACGGCCTCGCCACCTTGCCGTCAGCCTCGGAAATGGCGTGTCCGTCCGATTCGGGGACTGTAGGCATGCTTGACGTATCTGAGTAGCGCGGTTTGTGCTTTGTATTCCCCGAGCGTCCTCGCAGAGATTGCTGGCGGTGTCTGCGCAACAAGAGCAGTGCCGCTATAGTCAGGAGAAGCAGAAAGAGACCAACGAGTCCACCTATAAGACCTGCTTTAGCGGCGGAGGAGAGGCTGCTCGATGAGGGCTCAGGGGCAGGGCTTGGAAACAAGGAAGCGGAGCCGCTTTGGCTCGCGGCGGGCGAGCTTGTGTGGCTTGCAAGGGAGCTTGTAGGTCCTTGTCCCGGTCCGGTAGGAGATGGGCTGTGCGGGTTGGTCTGGGTTGCCGTTCCAACGTTATTGCCTGAGCCAGTAGAACCTTGCGGCGACCCCGGGGAACTGGTTTCTGGATGGACGGGAAGTGAGGTCGGGGTGTGGCCAGGGAAAAACAGAATGCTCTCTCCTGTTCGCTGGGGTAATGAAGCGAGGCTCGACAGTGTGTTGGTGTCTTTGACAGCAACGGTCGTTGATGCTGCATCGGTGCATGTGCAGTAAGAGCCGGGCTGAAGGGTAGTCGGGTTGCCCACTTGCGAGCAGGGTGCCCAGGCACCATCGCTATCATCGCAGAGCGTGAGGGCTATCCAAGCCTGGTCTGGAAGCTAAATGATTAGGCGTGACCAAGTAATAAGGGCTGTAGTATGGGGCTGACCAATGCTCTTTTTGTCCGGACAGCTTGCGTCTCGGTAGTCTGGGTCTGTACAGCCAGCCATGTAGGTCAAGGAGCTGCCGTAGCCAGAGCCATGGATCCCCCAACACGCATTGTCGGCCAGACAGTTGTCTCCCGCGCCGCAGCATGTTTGGTGGCCAAAAGCGTCGTTTCCGCATGGGATAAAGCTTTTGTCCAACTCTTTTCCCGCTGCCGAGTAGCAGGTGCCATTACTGACGAATATATCATTTGAATTGCTCATTGTGACCCGGAGAACGGGACACTGGCTGGAATTGCGGTGAAACTTTGTGTCGCGGCGGGCGAGGGCCGACGAAAATCCAGCAAAAGATATCCATGTGTGATGGTGGAGAAGGGGGCTATTATTAAGTTTTGGTTGAAGGTACTCCTGGCTGCCACGTTCCAAAATTCCTCGCAAATGACGTCGTTGAATCAAGTAGGTGGTGTTGTTATGCTGGATGACGTTCATCCCGCTACTCCTGGTAGAAGTGAGCTGGGGTATCCGTGCAGTGTACCGCTGTAGAAGCCCCGAATTTTGGCACGGCCTGCTTTTCAGAGCAGTGCAGCCAACCAGGAGGGCTTCCTGGCTACGAAAAGGTCTAGACATGATTGGCCATAGTTTAACCAAGTGAGATTGAGAGTGAGGCAACGGCTTTCTTGCAGACCGCAACCTAGACCGATGTGTACGGCGAGTATTTAGACAAGCCCACCAATCAAATTATTCCGGAGCAACTAGGTTGAAGCTCCTATCTGATACTACCTGGGTAGCTTCTTGATTCTCCGTCAACCGCAAGGGGTTTTCGATGCTGGCCCGGGCCCCTGCCAAGCCGGCCTCGGTCATTGCTTTCAACTCCTCGGCTTTCTTCTTGACCAGCATCAGCACAACCGTTCGGACGCAGTACTGGTAGCCGTCGTGACTAAGACGGGCAAGACGCTGCTGGCTCTCATTGAGCTTTATGGCGTGCGCCGCTTGGCTCTCGAGACTAAGGAGAGCTAAATCAAGTTTATCAGACGTTGGTTGGCCACGAGGCTCGCCTGCTGCGATATCAAAGACGCGTAGATGGCTACGGTGTTGGAGAAAGGCCTGGAGGAAGTCGATCTGAAAGTTTACTAGATCGCGCCTCCTGGCTGCTTGGTGCATCGCCGCCGTAACTGCCTCGTCTGCGCGCTTCGACATGCGGGAATACCTAGCCTCAATGGTCTGCAGGTGGAACTGGGCAACGAGAGCGCGCGCTGTCCACGAGTCCATTTCTTCCAGCTGCCTGACACGCATGGCCTTGGAGGCATTGGTTAGGCGCCGGTTCTTCCCCCCAATTCTGGCGGCGGCAGCGCGGCTCTCTCGCAGGTCTAGTAGGCATTCCCTGAGGTCCTCACTCGTGACCGTCTTGACGTGGTGGGACTCTGTGGCGGGTTCTGGCTGGGTGGACGCCGTCGCCTCGACTGGTGTTCCCGGCGAACGGAGGAGAGAGGAGAAGCGGGGGCCGTCGCCACGGGGCTGGGCCAGGGACTTTATTTTCCGTTGTAACATGTAGCTCCACCCGCTGCGGGCACTCTCGCATCTTCGCGTGCTCAGCTCACGCGGGAACTCGTCACCGGACAAGAGACATTGGACAAACTGGATGATGTATACGCCACAGTCAGTGCTGTTCTGCTGCTGGGCACAGTTTACTTGAACCGGAATGGGACGAGGGCTTTCGGCGTCCCCTCTGTTGGCAAGCCACATCAGCCTTTCCGAGACCTGCTGGTCCAGCCCTGGGGTAACAAAGCTCTTGTTGGGGTTATAGATGGATAGCGTGTTTTGCAAGTGGTTCCACGCAAAGAGGAGCCAGTGGGACGAGCGGCAAACAGGCAAGAGGATAGTCGGGCGCTGGGGGTAGCCACATTGGCAGGCCCACTCGGCTCTGGCCCTCTCGGTGCTCGCCACGGACGCGAGGAAAGTAGAGTCGAGGGCGCCGATGGACGCGCTCTCCCGAACAATGTTGTGGATGATGGTGTTGACGGCGGTGTCGTTGAGCCATTGCCCAGGGGCTAGAGAATCAAGGCCCAGCTGCAAGACTTGGATGGTCAGGCGGCCGGTGTCCTCGGGGCTCCTGCCGACGCCGTCCCCAGCTCTGTCTTCCTGAGCGACCCGCTTAGCACGGGGTTCAAGTTGTTCGTCATCGCAAGCGTTGGCCGCCACCGTGGCCTCGTCGCGAAGTCGCTTTGTTCCGAGTCTTTGGAGGTTGACGGCAGCGGGAGGCGCCGGGTGGACCGGGGTGCTATCGCGGTTGGACGGTGCACTAGAGGCACTCGGGCTATGGTTTGTTGAGGGGTTGGGTGGCGGGTGTTTAGCCGAGTCGAGACGGGGGGTGTGTGGTGGGTTTGCCCCAGGGGCTCCGGTGTCCTCCACCGGCAGAGACGAGGGAGCGCTTTTGCTACTAGGAATCGAGGCAGCAGGACTGTTGCCGACGCTGTTTCTCAGAGGGCTCGAGGGTTCATGTCCCGCTGGTGCGGGAGGGGTTTGTACCGCGCTAGAGGTCGAGGAGACGTTTTGTTTGAGTTTAAGAGCGCCCGGCTGTGAGGATAATCGCGTCGGCTCTCGCGGCCGCCATCCGGTGGTAGTGGAAGGGCTGGCACTGGCAGTTGGGGTGGCGTGCTCTGCCATTGCCAGCGGCTCAGCACCGACGACGTTGCCACTGGCGAAGATAGTGTCGCAGTGTAGCTGATCCGTATGTTTCTCTGATGTTTTGAGCAAGCCCCCCTCTTGTTGCGCACAAAAGATGGCCACGTCGGCCTGTTCGTTCCTATCCCCCTTGACCGGCTGCTTGTTGCGAGTGCTGCTTCGCAGTGTGGCTGCAGCCTGACTCGTCTGGCTCGTCTGGCTCGCGGCCGGTGGCGTGCCGACCGGTTTCGGTGTCGCGTTCGGTGTAGGTATCGGGTTTGGGAAGAACCTGGGCGGGCAGCAGGTGTTAGCACAGACGGGTATGGCAGAGCACAGCAGGTGTGGTGGCATAGCAGACGCACGCCAGTTGTTGGAGCAAATCGCTCAGGCGGGCCCTCGGCGCCAACTTGCCATAGCCGTAGCGCTTGTTGCCGTGGTCGGCCCGGTAGCTCTCCAGAAGGGGCCGCAGCAGGTTGGTGATGTCGCGCTGGAGGGCTGGCACATTGGCGTATAGCTTCAGGGCGTTGCACAGCTCGCGGCCGGTGCTGATGCGGAAGTCGTCGAGGGTGAAGAGAAGCACCGACACCGGGAGGCGGTACAGGAAGGCGAGGGAGCGCATTCGCGAGGCCTGGTCGGGCGCGAGACGGCAGTCGTTGACTTGGTCGCACACCCACTCAAGCGTGTCCATGGTGCCAAAGATGTCGACTGACTCCAGGACCCAGAGGGCGAAGTGCAGGTTGCAGCGGATGCTGGCCGTCTCGGGCGACTGTGTAATAGACAGGGGGAACCGGAGCGAGTGCGGCGACTGGTCGAAGGCGTCGCGCACCCGCTGCCAGGCCCTGGAGGCTTTGGGCCGGGCCTGGACTTGTGACTTGCCGCTCGAGTCGTCGCTCGAGTTGGACACGCGCTTCGCTGCCGCTGCCGCCTCTCTGCGCAAGTCGGACACTGCCTGTGCCAGCGGCTGTCCCAGTCTCTCGTCCAGGCTCGTGTCCCGTCCCGTGTCCCGTCCCGTATTCCGTACCATGTCCTGTCTTTCGCCGCCGCCGTCGGAGCGGGGCGTCGGTTGAGACGCTGGGGGTGCCATGACGAGCTAGTCGTGGGGTCAATCGATGAGACCTTTTGTCAGTGTGTTCCTGGCCGACGCTGAATCATGCCTTGGCGGTCGGGGGATCTGGGGTCGGTCGGCGGTCAGTGTTCGGTGGTTGCTGGTCCGAGTCGGCCAGCGAGGCGCGTCCCGGGAGGGCGTTGTCGCGGTCGCCCCCAAGAGCCGCAAGGGGAGTTGTGATTGCGCCGAGGATAAAACAGATGGGAATTGCTGGCGGCACCAATGCAAAAGGCGCACCTGAATGTGTGCGGAGAAAGGCCCTGCCCTCTGGGCTGTGCTGTGGGGATTCGGTCCACCCGTCCCCTGCAAACAATCTGACCAAGTCCCCACCAGCAACCTACCTAGTGGGCAGCCCCCCAGTAATGGCCCCGTGCGAATCCTATTGTGTCATAATTTCCCCTTAGGGTTAGTGGTGCGAGGGACTGATTGGCATTGAACGGGTGCATTGAACAGGTGCATTGTTGGGCAACACGAAAAAGGATGATGAATTCAGTGGTTGTGGCCCAGAGAAAATCTCTGGCCCTCTTTTGTGGGTAGGCCACGCCAGAACCACGCTAGGCTATCTACCTATCAGGAGGCGGCTATCCTTCTAGAAGGCCATTCACTCCTCCAACATGCATTGAACGGAGGCATCGATCGATCCTGCGGCTCGTCCAACCTTCCGAATTCAGAGAGCGCTGCGAAGGGGAGCTCGCTTTCCAGCTCGCATACGGTAGGATGTGCGAGGTGAGTGCCTCCCATTCCAATGGCGCACTTGATACATACCTCTGGCTGCCGAGGTATATATATATAACTATAAATAGGTAGGTAAGGTAGCTGCCAAGTGAAAAAAAGGTCTCATTCACAACTCGAAGCAGGCAGTTTCTCTCCAAACTCTAATAGTACCAAAGCGCTCCCCAAACTACCAATTTTCCACAAATCTTGATCCCTACGATCAGCATGTCTTCCGCCATCTCTCACCCGCGCGTGGTTGTCACGGGGCATGACGAGGCAGGAATATCTCTCATCGCTTCCGACCGTAAAGTCCCGCTATTTAGCCCCTTTGGACCAGCCGCATCGTCTTTCGCCGTATTCGACGTGCGCAGCGCCGTCCCAGTCAACAACATCGACTCTGCGCAAGAGCATGCCGGCATCATACCCCGCTGCCCGCCAAACGGCACAACCTTTTGCCTCAGCAACATCCCGCCCCACTTCACCGTGCCCATGCACCGGACGCTGAGCCTGGACTATGCCATCGTCATGGCCGGTCAGATCGTCATCAAAGTCGAGAACGGGGACGAAAGGACGGTCAGGGCAGGCGAGTTCATTATCCAGGCCGGTGCGAGCCACCAGTGGATCAACAACACAGACGACACGTGTCGGATTGCCTTCGTGATGGTCGGCGCCGAGAAGATCAGGGTGGCGGATGGCACCGAGTTGGAGGGAACAGTTCCAAGCTTGAAGAATTGAGAAGTGGTTGAATGCAAAATGCACACAATCCAACTCTTGTTTGTTTGTTAGCGCGGGACTTGCATGCTGCGAATCTGTGAAGGGGATGCCTCCGAGTCGTGACCTGGTTCATCACACGATGCTCTTGTCGCCCAAGAGGTCTTTCATCCCGGTGTAATCGCGAATTCTCTCAAACACGCTCGACGCCTGTTTTTTTTGAGCCCGTGTCGTGGCAAACCTTTCACCCTTGATGATGCGGACCGGCCAGAGCAGCAGATAGCCGCCGATGGCACGGCAGCGGCCCGGGCTGCTGTTCTCGCTTTGGCCGTGACCCATGTGGTTGATATCGCCAAATGTTTGGGGAACGGTTGCAAAAACCTCGTCCGCTAGCTTCCGAATCGTCGAAGTGCAGTCAGAGATGGTGTTCCTCAGCATTTGCCCGTCAGAGTCTTCAAGTTCCGGCATTTGGAGGGCAGCCTCTGAGCATTCAAGTAGCTGCTGTAGAAAGATGATGCGCGCCGTCCTGTGGTAGTTCCACTCATACGCCATCCAAACGTCGGAATGGACCTGGATTGTGTTCGTGACTCCCCTTGTCGCTGGGATAAGATCTGGCCGATCCGACAGCTTGATGCTGGTAAAGCACCACTCCGACGTCTGCCGCCAAGTGGCTGTCTCCTGGTCTAAAGAACGCAGTTCTCTGACCGTGTCGATGATGGCTGGCGCACTCATCCCTCCGGTATCAATCAGGCCCAGTAAGGCCTGTGCCCGCTTGCACGTCTCTCCAATGTCGTGGGTACTCTTCTCGAGCCGTACATAGGGCTCCCCGTCGTTGAGCTGGCTGAACCAGGCTGTTTTCTCAGCGATTTCCGCCATGTTGTAGGCAAGCTGTTGCTTTTGCTGTCTTGGGTCAGTGGCGAAAACCGAAGGGGACCAACATCCAGCTTACAATCCGGTGGTTTGCTAATCGAAAGAGCATCCAACCGCGCGAGCTGTAAACAAGATCACTGCCCCGTAAACGCAAAATCTGTGCCATTCCTTGGACATGTGTCCCCTTCCTCACTTCGGCGGGCGTATGCAGAGTCTGTAGGGATCAGCAGTAATAAGCGGCCGTGAGTCAAACTAATACTTTGAAATGCAAACACGTACCTCGAAAATATCCAGAATAACCACCGTCATGAGATCGTAATCATCTGGCTGTTTACCGGCTGTCGAGAGTGAGTCGCCCAACGCTTTGAGGGCCATTCCATAGCACTGCAGTGCCTTGACAGCGAGCGCGTCACCTGTCTGGTCCTTTGCTATGTTTGCATATGCCGCAGCCTGGACAGCCCAGCGCAAGGCATGCCGCCCCTCGACGTTCACTTCCTTGAACATGCAAGGGAGATGCTCGAGGAAGCCGGGAGATGACGTTTGGTTGCAAGGATACATGACATATTTATCCATGAACTGGTCCACAACCTGTTCTTCTAGAGGTGGCTGCAGTCGCGTTTGTGGCGCTTTCAGCCAAGGTTGGCAATCGCTGAGCGATATGCTCGAAGCCTCCTCGACGGAAAGTCCGGAGGGGTCCGGAGAGCAACCTCTGACCAACCCCAAGACGAGAGATGATGCTTGGGACATGGCGCTGGCTCCGGCAGACTTGCTGCGCTTTCTCGTAGGCGCATGAATAGCGCCCTGCGAATTGGAGAGAGAGGCCGCCTGGATTGCACGTGAATGCTCGATTACCTTGTCCGTCTCGTAGCGGAAGGTGAGTGACGATTCGTCGCGGTACCCCTCGCACACTTCATCCCGAGTAACGCAGCGCCGGCACGACGGCCGGGACTCATCACACCGAACTCTGCGCTGCCGACATCGCAGACATCCGCGACTCAGGCGCCCCATGTAGCCCAAAGTGATGACCAACGACACAGCGGTGTAACGGAATCAGAAGACGCGCCGCTAAATTGCGACTCCGTTCAGCAGTGAATGGAGCAGGGGAAGTTTGTGAAGATTCGGGCCTGGTGGGATAAGAAGCCGGGTGGATTTGAGCCACGCAGGACATCTTCATCGGCAATGCAGTTAACACAAAAGTTCTTTGAGGTGGCGCCGAGGAATTGTTGGTAAAGCGCTTTATTGTTATCCCGACAGTAGTCCAATGGCCTGGGGGGACGTTGGTACGTACCATACCAGTATAACTACCTACCTGCTTAGTCACCCCCCACAACAACATTTTCTGACCAAGTCCGCATTGGTCGCAAAACCTGAGTAGGGGGTGAGGCAAAGCCGGCACCTCCCTGAGCCGAGGTGAGTTCGGCTATAGTTACCGTGATTTAAAATCGGGCCGCTCCTGAACCCAGTTTTGGGACACCCGTCCACCAAGTACTACCGTTTTCCTCTGCCCATACAAGCAACCGCCGTTAACAGACCCACTAAAACTACTGCTCGTTCTCAGAGCGTAACTCCAACGACCCGAATCACGCTCTCAGTGTGCACAACTAGCTCGTGTCTCTGGGACAAGACCTAGTCTAAGCTCCTAACAATGTCGAATCGTACTCTGATCTGCAAATCAGAAAGCTTCGCGCAGATGTTGGGGGAACGAACACGAACCCTTTTGCCTTGCCAGTGTGACAACTCCACTGCACCAGAACTCCGACCCCGCCCAGTTTACCCACAGGGGTTGGGCAAAGAAGAAATGCGCTCGCGATAAAGATCACTAATTGGAGGTACACTGAACAGCCCGTTCTCGAATTTCAAAACTGTCTACTAATAACTGGCTCTGGCCTCTGGACTAAGGTCATAAATCATCGCCACACATCCCCTCCTCTTTCGCCGCCGAGTTAGCACTTAGCTCCAAGGATCCGAACTTCCAGGATCTCTCCCCCTGACTGTTGGATGATGCTCTTGAGGAAATCCTCAATCGGGGTCACGAGAGCATACAGTCTATCGTTAACCTACTGAGGCGAGATTCTAGTAAAAACTAACCTAGCACGTGTCCGTCTTTGTCCCAAACTACTGAACCAGAGTCGCCCCTATTTGCGAACATCCCATCGTTATGAATATGATAGAACATAAACTCCGTAGACTTCAGGCTGTCAATTTTCCGACCCATGTACTTTTCCTCTTCATTGATGCAATCTGATGGATTGGGTTGGTGTAGTAGGAAGGTGGCGCGCTATGTTGTGCCAGAGAACAATAGGAAGCTAAATGGGGATAATAATAAAGTCCTAAATAGGTAGGCTGAACATGGAACTGCATGATAATTATAAGATTGTTGACCGTGTCGATCATTTATCAGTTGATCCATAATCGCTTTTGCACTGTTTATCGGCAGTTTCCTGATAGCATCTTGACCGTTTTTGCTTCAAGTTGGCAGTTCACTTGCTCCTTGCGCTCTTCCTCCATAATAAGTTGTCCCTTGACACGTATATTACGGGTCGTATCGACAACTTATAACTTAAACAACTTAACGATGAGTATTACCAAAAAGGATGAGCCCGGCATAATCCTCTTTTGTGATTGCTAATTTGCACTGTTGCCGCTAACCGTACCGTTCAAGTTGCCTTGTGGCAAGACTAACGCTTACTCACTCTTAGATGATGATGCCGCTAAATCTGACTCTAGACATCAATGGTGTCAACGGCATAGTCATTGTGAAGGCCGTCTTTGTGCACAACAGATGGCCTCGGCTGGCTTGACCGCTTGTCTAGTTGTAGCTATCGAGTTTGTTCTCGATGGCCATTATTAGCTGAGGACTTTTACTGAACCTTAGCCGGAAATATAGCATCATCTTTTTGATGCTTGAAAGATGTTTTACCAAGGCTGCAGGTAGCGGCGTCAGCAATATTTTTGGTAAATGCCCATGGCGAAGTTTCCCAGTATCTATGAGTCTGTTTTATACACATCCTTTGCCTTGGTGGTGGTCTTGTCTTCGCGTCGATGCATTCAGTGGAGCTCCCTCCCGTTGTGTTCTCAAGTGGTCTGGGGCTGAGACAGACAAAATGAAAATGCGGGGTTTTTGGCGTGTGCTGGGGGTAGCTAAACATTTGCGGGGGTTTATCTTGTTAGGCCAAGCGAGGACGCTGCCGCAGCGCTATCACACTGAACCCTAGTTAGCGCTAACCATCAAGCCCTGGCGAACAGTGTGTGGTGTGGAGGAGGCTGGCACGCTGGAATTGCGGGGGTGGGTACGCTGATTGCGACGTTCGTTGCTTCAATTGGCAGCGGTTGTGGTCTGGGGAACGTGGGGTTCTCCGGAATGGAGCGCCCCTGTAGTGTGTAATCACAGTTCCTTTTCCCCGCAGCTGCCAGCCCTGGCTTGCTGATAGTGCGCAATCACCTGGAGCGCCACCATCACCACAGCGTCCACAGAGTTCCACGGAGGAAGCAACTCTATGCTTCAGGATTTACATGCCCTCTAGACTGCGTGACTGCTTCATGGCTGGTCAGTCAACACAAGCACGCGACAAACTTGAGGCCAGCAATAATTGATCGCGGCACTGTATTGAGTGGGAATTATATAAGGTAATTGAGCTGTGGAATGTCGTTGCACGGATCCTAGTTGGTCGTCTGCTGCACTGGGCAGCTTTGAAACGCCAATGGTATGACGAGCAGGGGGGATGGAGGGGGAGGGGCGGCTGTGGGTTCTGCCAACAGGGCGACTGGAAACCTTGCGAGTCCTACTCACCAAGGCCCACCACGGTCATTGTTTGCGACCGGGCCGAGAGGCAAACTCAATTGTACACAATCGTTGATTCTCGTCGCAAGAATGCGAACCTAAGGCACCTAAAGGTTCAGATTGTGCAGGGCATTCGCGCGGCGCGTAAGCCAGAAGGGCAGGGCCGCAAGGGGAATCGGGTTTGGTTCGGATGGTTCAGATGGTTCAGGTGCGCAACGCTCTGACCGTGTTGGGCTTCCCCCGCATGCGAGCCAAGAGTGGTTAGGTGTTTACCTCACTCACTGCCCAGCTGGCGAGCTGCTGGTTGCTAGCTAGCCACTGGCACTCCCCCACCAGCTTCGGCTTTTTCGGGGTCAACGCGGTTCCCAGCCCAGCTGTGCTTGTTTGCGAGCTCCCAAGGTCCCCTGTTGCTCTCTTGGAACAGGCAGAACGGGCGGGCCCAATCAGCCACGCGCACGCTGCAAGGTCAATTGCCCAGCGCGGGTTGCCGTCCAGCAGCCGACAGAGCAAGCTCGCGCCAGAGCCACGGTCGCCGTGTTCAATTGCAGACGGGAGCTGTCTGGCTGGTGATGTGCCGGCACCAGCATCCAGCAGCCTCAAGCTCGAGCTCAACAGAAGCTCAAGCTCAAGCTCAGGTCCGTCGCCAGACCCCGGCACAAGACTCGGCCGCAATGAGCCAAGTAATGACATGTATACCCCCTTTAGCCGAGGCTAGCGCAGCGGTTGGCTGGTCCCCGTCTTGTGCGTGAGCGAGATCAGGGTACGATGCGGGACGATGCTGCCCTCTGGCCAATCGCCTCGTCGTGCTGCTCTGGGGGCGCGCACAAGACGCTGCAAGGCCTGTGCGGTGCATGTTGGTCCATGTCGCAGTTTCCGTACCCAGGGAGGATCCCGTGCTTCCCACCGCGACCGGCTTGAGTCTTGTAACTGGGCCACCCACTCCCGCTCCCCCATTTCCTCCCCTCCTACTTTGAATTCACTCCTGCTTCCGCACATCCAACTCGATTCTCCCCTCTTCATCCTGCTCATCCCATCCTCGCCGTCCTCCAACCATCTCCTCTCTCTCCCCGTTTTGACATTTTGCAAAATGCTCGCCTCCAGCAGGTTGACCGGCGCCGCTGCCCGCCTGGGCTCCAAGCAGCCGCTGCGTCTGATGTCGACGTCGCAGAGTACGTGATTTGACTGCCTGGCCCCTCTCCCTCTCGCTCTCGCTCTCCTTCTCGCTCTCCTTCTCGCTCTCCCTAATCCTCTCCCTCGCCATCCCCCCCCCCCCCCCCCTCCCCCCTTCTGCGGTGCAACCAGCACTGTCGTGTGTTTCTCTGTTCTTGTGCTCACACCCCTCCAGCTCGCATTCCCAGCTCCATCATCTCGTCGGCGCGCCAGACGAGCCGCAATGGCCTGGTCCTCAGCGGTGCCCGCAATGCCTTTGTGCCCACCCTGATGCGCGGTGCTATGCAATCCCGAGGTGTTGTCGTCGAGTCCACGGCCGCCGCCATCCTCACTGCTGCCAAGATGCACGGTGCTGGTTTCGCTACCATTGGCCTGGCTGGCGCCGGTGTTGGTATTGGCAACGTCTTTGCTGCCCTCATCACCGGTGTTGCCCGCAACCCGGCCCTCAAAGGTACGAGCAATCACAACCCCCCTCCCGCACAAGCCGGTGTCCTGACAGGTCTCGCGTGCTGCAGGCCAACTCTTCTCCTACGCCGTGCTGGGCTTCGCCTTCGCTGAGGCCACTGGCCTCTTCGCCCTCATGGTGGCCTTCCTCCTCCTCTACGCCTACTAAATGTGGCGTGGCCCGCTCGAACATTGCATCGCATCCGTGGACGGAAAACAGGACAAAGATGAGCAGGCGTGTAACGATAGGGAGCCCCCGGAAGTAATTGAAAGGTATTGAAGCTGCCATAGACATACATACAAAATCCCTAGATTTTCGGCTTCCACCATTGCGTGCCTTACCATTCCCATCCAAGTTGTCTCTGCCCCGGCTCTGCCCTTCGGTTGTCGCTCCGGATCCACAGCTGTGCGCCTCGGCCCCAACCCCGACCCAGACTTGGCTCGGTCCTGGAGTCAATTGGCTCTGTTGCATCGGCCGACACCTTTCCACACCGAAATGGCCACTGGCTCTGAAATATCGACACCGTGACCGAAACATGGCGAAAATGCATTGCAAAGTTACCTAGCCAAGCCGTGTGCCTCGGCATCGTGCAAATGTCCTCTTTCCTCGTTGCCATTAAGCTGTATGCGCGAATTAATGTCGCACCCAAGGTACTGCACACAAAACGAAACGAAAACTTCACAGCATCAATAAAACGGCGGTCGTCAGGGTGCCATGAAATCCCGATATGGATTATGCGATAAGACTCAGAAAAAAACGAAGCCCATATCAATTGGCACTGCAGCGCATTCAAATCGTGCTCAATGCCTTCTGTCGAGGTCCCAAACGCTACCTAATGATGGGAAGTTGCAGGTTTTGCTGATAACAAAGCGCACCCCCGCATTGCAGCCCAGAGCCACCCCATTGGTCCGCATGGTATCCCCTCAACGTCATACAGCATCGTTGCCCCTTTCTTCTCAGGCCCTATAGCGCTTCTCATTGCCGACTTTGCCTCTGTCGGACTATATGTAATACTCCTTTGCCTGTTCCCAAGGGAAACAATAGGGGGTTTGGTGCTGTTTCCTTCACGTCAATTTTGCATACATGTATATCATGCCACGTCGCCCTCCAAGTCCCCTGTGAGACTTTGAAGACAGCTAAGCAACATTTATTGCCACATAAACATACATGTCGCAAAGTATGGGTTTAAACGGCAAACCTACAGAGCTCTAGAGCCTTGCCACTTCCTCCCGGCGACCCTGGTAACAACAGTCATGGCTTTGAAGTTCTTGACGCTACGCATACTCTCAGAGAAGCGCAACCCTGCCTTTGCATTTTTTTTCCATGGGGGAATCTTGATCAGATAGCGAGATGAAGTACCCACTGATGCCCACCCAATATGTACCCAAACCATCCGTGCTTAAGTACTAATAGCATCAAAGGATTTTGATTTCAGCCTAGTGTTTATCTACTAGCTAATTTTGGACTGATCCCCTAAGAGAGAGAAAGAGCAGTCCCAAATACAGCACAACAGTAAGCCCAGCACTTCCTGTGCCTGCCTCGCTCTGGTGCGTTTTGCAAGTGGAAGCTAGATGCAGGAGAATGAATGCACTGTTGGGCTGAGCATAGGGAACGGGATAGGGCTTCTATTGCTGTGCTGTACTAGAATTAGAATTTAACATGCTATCTTTTTGGCATAATATGAACACTAGATCAATCTAGATTGACTCCATCATGAATAACGAGGAGGCAGAGAGAGTGATTAGCGTAATACAGGCCCAACAAAATGCGCATCAAGTCCGCAAAGCCACACCAAAATAGGCAGCACACTCGAGCGCAAAGCCAAAGCATCGTGCATACCACCCTTGGCTCCAAAGACTCATCTCGAGGTTATGAGGTGCTCCCTTTATGAGACCCGCACTAACACTCGGGCTTTCCGTAAATGCAGCCACAAAGTCTTTCAGATGCACCGCGTTGCCGGCCCAAAAACAGTCCCGCTCCGCGAGGCCTATCATGACGGGAACGCGCACGCGTGGCGCCCACGCAACTTTGACGCGTGGAATCCACACGGCGTGGATGTCATTGACCTCTTCAAATCGACAGTGCGTATTAAGGCGGGCCGTGTGCTCGTAGACTGAGGGATCACAGGTGCCTGGAGGCAGCATGATGGCGTCCTTGATTTCCAGGGGCACATTCGCGAATTCGGGCGGCGCCGATCCTTCGGCGATCTGCGGAGGGCCTTGACCGGCGGCCAGCTGAGTGCCGAAGCCCGAAAGGATGATGCCGGATAGGGGATAGCTCGCCGGGCTCGCCGCTTCTTCAGCGAGCGTTGCGGCCGCGATGACGGCAGCCGGAACGCCAAGGCTGTGACAGAGAAGCACCATGCTGTTGCATCCCTGCGGCTCGCCAAACTCTCCCCAGATGGCTGGCAGGATGAACTTGTGAAGCCAGTCGCCATCCATCTCAGGGTAGCTAGACCCCGGATGAATTGGGTAAAAGGATGTTGTGCCCTTGTATCCAGGCCGATCAATGCCAACCCATGGGACATTTAGCGCGTTGCTCGCTAACGCGGCCGTATGCTTGGCGTCAACGTCAAAGTATGCACTGGAGTATGTTCCCCCGTGGATACCGACAAGTAAGGGCTTAAACGGAGGGCTGGTTGGCCCCCCAACACCTGACAAGTTGGTGAGTCCTGTCAGGGTCGTGCCGTTTGCAAGGACGAGAGTGAATGGCTCCATCGCGACCGAGTTCTGGCACTTCTGCATGGGTATGTTTCAGATGTCACAAGTGCGTATGGATTTCACAAAGAGACGGATGCGGTGAAGCTTTATAAGAGTTGCCGGTTGTGATTGCTTTGGATATGCGAGGTAATCCGAGACTGGCGCCCGGTGCACCATCAGCGTGGTACTGCTCACCAGATTGGGGCATTTATGCGGCAATAAATATTCAAGCGCTCGCTTTCCAGGACGTTTTCTCGGGATCAGGATCCAATGGTCCTAGAGATCCCGAGTCAAAGCTCCTCGCACTTCAGAAGCAGTTTTTGCTTGGTTTCATACCTTAACCATGAACTAATATCTCCGGCCCTACGATGGGAACAAATATCTTCGTCCGGGGTTTGAAATACACGTGACTTCGGCAGTTAGTCCTTTGCTCATCCCCGACCAACCCCGCTTAACTATTCTTTCTTTCTCCCTTGATGACCTTCAATCAACTTGACTGAACTCATCATCTGGCCTGACCAAACTAAGTCGTCGTATCGAGAGAACCAGACCAGATATCGGGGCTTAAATACCTAACAAGACTTGGCAACAACTGGGTCTCCCCCAATCATGTCATCAACGCCACTGAGCCTCGGCGAGGACGCCCATGGGTTATCTCAAAGACCGAACCCGACATCTTATGCCATACTCCTATCAGGAACTCATGTCACGGGCAAAGAGACCCTGGCGGTGTCCCTTTCAGCGGCCCTCGGCTGTCCAAGGCTCAAAGCCGAAATGGCACATAACTCTGCCACCCTTGGGGCGCGCTCGCAGGCAAAGAAGGGATATGATTATGGTGAAGTCTTTGGGCGAGTTTGGCTATCGAAGCTGCAGAGACTCGGTCTTACACTAGACAGCGACAAAGCAGGAAACAAGTCGAACGTAGCATCCCCCAACGATTCACGACCAAATTACAAGGCCGTCATCACTTGTTATTCCATGCGCAAGCCGGCTCGAGACGCTATTCGCCATGCTATGCTGAAGCGCTCGATACAGCCGCTTTTTGTTGTCATGCACATCACGAAAGATACATTGTCTGGGAGAACGTTGGGCGCAGAAGAACCTGAATTGGTTGAGAAAATCATGCGTGAAAAGATAAAGGACATAGTGGAACCATTGGTTGAGGAGAAGGATGTCATATTGGTTGATTCACTACGAGATGTCGACGCATTGTTCCGAGAGATTGAAGAAGGCATATCTCGGCAAATGAGCTGACAGATACAGAACGGCAGAGTGTCAAGGATTATCCCTCTGAGGCTTGTATTCATGATTCTAAATCTTTTCTTCGTCTATTCGTTTTGTAGTTATGAATCTTAGGCCTTAGTCGCTGGTATCAGCAAAACGAACCTCTATATTCCTCGCAACTGCTGTCATTTCTTTCTTCAAAGCCTTCCCTTCTAGGCCTTTTGCTGTTTCTGGGGCGCGGCTATCTAGGCCATAAAACAGTAGCCCGAGTGGGGAGGATCCTAGAAGTGGTATCCCGGACTCTTTTGCGCTTAGAATTGTGAACACCAAAAGCAGAACGACGAGGAGTGCCTCAACTAACGGCAATACTAGCCATCCCCATCTAACCTGGATGAAAGTTTCGCCAGCCCATGCTCGGCCCAGCACCACATCGGAATCTGCGTTGTCTCCCGTTTTGTTACTTCGGACATAATTCGATATCATCTCTGCGATGCTTGATGTCACCAGGTCCAGATTCGATGTGTATAGGAAGATTTCAAAGTCGCTATTACATGTTCCGTAGTCGGTGCCAAGCTCCTGGGGTAACGTGTCGCTCAAGTCCACTGATGGGTCAGTGTTCATCAATACGTGAGATGTAAGTACGTTCCCAATGTAGGTCCAGACGTTCTTCTCTGTGTCGAGAGCAATTCGATATTCCCGTTGGGCGGATTTCGACTTGACCAAGTACCACGTGTCGCCATTGTCTGTTTGATGGCCAGAGGCCTCGAGTGGTTCTGTGGAAATTGGGCCGGTAACAAGGTCACCGGCTGACGAGTTCGTCCAGCTATAAGTCTGTGTGCACCAGTACCAATGAAGTGTCGAAAGCTCAGCCTCTGGGTGGGTCCCTCTTTTAATGCTGCCCAGAACGTCCGTTGTCCTCACTCGGAGGGCTGTCATAGTAAGGCCCGTTTTGTTTGCCGTGTTGGCTTCTGCACGAAGCTTGAAGACCTCGTGTTGCCGCCCTGCCAGCGGGACTTGAGGATCTCTCAGGGCGTTAAATCTCAATGCCAGAGGCGAAGCACGCTCTGGCCACTCGTAAAGGCAGGTGACCTCGCCCAATGCACTGGTTTCGCATTGGGCAGCTAATCTTTCGGTTTGGTTCTGGAGCACGCCGCAAACACCAAGCGTTGTGAGAGTGGGATATGTGCAGTTGTCTGCAGTCGGCGGACAACTGAAGTAGGGATGCGTTGTGGCCCCAAGAATTGCGTTTGCCACATCATTTCTGAGGGTAAGCATCCGAGAGAGCTTGTCAAGGTCATTATCCCCTATGCTGTACATTAGTACTTCGTTAAGACCAAATGACGGGGTGGGTCTGCTATGCGGCAGCACGAGCAGGGGAGGCCACTTACTGAATGCGTTGCTCTGAAAAGACCGCGAATTGTAGGAAAATGCCGAACCAATCTCTGCGGTCTGCCCCGGCATAACTGCTTGCCTCGTTCGAAACTCGAGAATCTGCTGGGCCATGGGCTCGATACCTAAAGCGAGCAGCGTGACTATCGATAGTCCTCGAGCGAGAAGTCCCCCTTTTCGGATTGTGAGCAGCAGCTCAAGTGCCCCCCAAGGTCCCCGACTTGCGTCGCTGAAAACCTGCATGTGGTCCAGAGACTGCGCCTTCGGAGCGAAATGTTGCCAGGCGAGTTGGCTGAGACAACCTGCTATAGGGACCATCATGGCGCTTTTGCCAACCGTGGTGAAGACGGCGATGAGCGAGTTTGGCTGAATTGGTAGTGTCCAAGCAGACAGAGCTAAGCCGTCGGCTTTTCCCAGAACGAGCAAGATGAGGCCGATAGAAGTTATTACAATCAGGGCTCCGGTAATTTCCCACCACCAAGACCGCAGAATGCTTCCCCAGCGGGTGGCGCTCACGCTCATTGCATCGCGCACTCCTGTGGTCGATGCCACTTTTCCATTACTTACTTAAGCGGGGTTGCACTCTAGTTCGACGTTCGAGTTGTCAGCTTCGGATGTTGGATAGTAAACCGACAGTAGGCATTTGCGGGCATTGTATCCTGTGCGATGAGACTCGGGGACTGGGAAGAGGAGCTCTCTAGAGCAGTGCTTGGTAATTGGGGGTCCAGCTCCTGAAATGCGCTCGGTGCGATTCTTGGTAGCCTGGACGATATCTTCAGGGGGAATCCCCACTTCATCGCCAATGACTGATTGCTGCGCCTCCCAGTCAATCTTGTTGGATCGCGAGCAACTCAATCAATAATACCCAAAAAGGGGATAACAACAGGGGGGAATTGACGGGGCGGAATTGTTCCTAGTACAATTGGCCAATGGCAAGGCCAGGCAAAGCGCTTTGGCGTGCTTGGTACGTTCCTTACCTAAATAGGGGCACTCCAGCCAGCCAAATCTAATGACTTCCGGTACCAGCAACACGAAGGAAACAAAAAGATAAATAGGTGGAGATCAAGATACACTACAAACAAGAAAAGCTTTGTGATAAAGTACTTGGAATACTCCTTAAATTCAGGGGATTTTGACGTCCAGAATCAGACTACCGATAAATACGCATGCTCTAGTACGTAGGTAGGTACCAAGCTTACAATCGTTCAAAAAGGTTGGATTATACTGCAGCTATGCATGCCAAGTTTCAGGATCATCATGTATGGCCGGTTGGAGCGCATGACGCCAACATTGAATCCAAATGGCTACGTTACATGGGCTGCCCCTACAGCGCCTGCCTATGTGGCTCAGCGCTGGATCAACACGGAATTGCCTTGGCAGTGATGATGAGCAGCGGAAAGATTTGTCCATTGGGCGCATTGCCCACATTCCAACTACCTATGCTTAAATTTGTAGCACCCATCAACTTCTTTACTAGCCATTCAGTGAATACTGTGTACGAATAAGGTTAATATCATTTACACTACTACTACTAGAAAGCTGCCATACAAAAATGCGTCGTGTGCAAAACTCTCATAGTTATGGTCTAACTTGGGAATTTATTGCTTTTATGGTGCGTTGTGAACTAGGCCCAAAGTGTGTATTGGGGGGACTGTTTCCTACCTCTGGTTCAACCCCGACTTCCCCATGACAGCCAATGGAGGGGTCCATATGTAAGGTAAGGTACTTCCATATCTAGAAACGATAAGGAGCGGGGTCGTCTAGGGTAGGAAGCATGCCTATATAGAGGAGGCTTTCAACTTCGAGCTTTGTTCGCTAGCATAGTATAGGACGTGATTAGCTGACTTCTGCTATCTTTGATGATGAAGTCTATTACATGTGCCGTCACACTTTTACCGACTCTCGCACTATCTATTACCCCTGTTTTTGTGCTTCCTGGACTTGCCCCATCGTCATGGTTTGAGAATCTAGCTGTTCGACCTAATGGTCTGATTCTCGCAACCCGTGGAGACGCCCCCGAAATTTGGCAAGTTAACCCTGCCACAGGTCAAGGCACTAAGCTAGTGTCAGTCACCGGCGCCTTCAATTTAACAGGCATCGCCGAAATTGCTCCCGGCCGGTGTCACTTACAGAAACAAAAGTGCGAAGAGACATACGTATTCGGCAGTTCATACATCCCTGCACCATTGCAGGTTGACCCAGGGAGTGCCAAGGTGTGGACTCTTCGGTTTGGCCACGGTATCGCGCCAACCGTCTCCTTGGTCGCGGAGCTGCCAGGGGCCGGCTTCATCAACGGCGTCGCGGCTTGGGGACCGCGCCGAGTTCTTCTTGGGGATACGGTCGAGGAAGCAGTGTATCTTATGGACGTGGACACGGGATTATTCACCACACCTCTTACAAACATGACTGGAATCAACGGGGTTCAAACAGCCCCGGGGTACATTTACTGGGCAAACCATGCCCTCCAAAGCCTTAGCCGCATCCCTGTTGACGATAATGCCTTTCCTACGGGGCCTGCCGAGATTCTCGCTAGGGATCAAGCCATTGACGATTTCGCCGTCGCCACTGACGAGTCTGGAAGCGGAAGGGCGTTCATTGGTGCAATGTATGACAATGCCGTTGTCCAAGTTGTGTTTGGGCCACCACCAAATCCTGAAGTAGGGTTAAAGACTGTTATCGCCGGGAATCTGAGTGGCACAGGTGTTGGGCTGTGCACTGTCGTGGTTTTTGGGAGGCGGGCAGAGGATGTCGATGTTTTGTATGCGTCGGTGAGTATGGGTGGAGGGAATGCTGCAATTGTAGCAATTTCTACAAGTTGACGCGCAAGGCTATATGTTTTTTTTGCTTTCAGAGAGTTGATATTGGGAATTTCCTAGAGATATCTACCTGTGGCCTGTTTCATGTACATCCTGCCAATGTTAGCCAGCAAGCCGCAGAGTCCGGCTTTGCTATTTCGCTCGTTTCCCATTTCACATACCAAGCCTCAGAACCCTTGGCTTTAGCTAAGCTCCATCGCCACCATTCCCTCATTCACCAAGTCATTGCCCAGCAAATTCACCCCCATTCGTGACATACAGAGCTTTCTCCTCACTCGCAGCTCCCCTTCCAAAAGCCGTGCTGGTTGGGTTCAGGAGCTTGTTGGTGTCATTGATAACCCGCTGGCTCCCATCGAACGACACCTGCACAGCGTAACTCGAGTGCGACACGGCCTACGCCGTGCCACTTCCATCCTCCACATTCAATGCAATGTCATCATACACAACGTCTGACCCCGCGCCGGTGCTGTTGGAGAGGATTTCAACGGCCCTAGCCTGGTTGCCATTTTCATCCACGGCAACTCGCCCAAAAAGCTTTTGAGGGGAGTTGGTGAAGTAAACATGGGATCCTGCGGCTTTGATCCCGTTGATGCCGAGGTTGGTGCCTGGGGCGGTTCCCGTGGGTGCAAGTAGGGGCGAAGAAAAGGCGACATTGTAGACTCCACTAGTCAAGTCGATGCGCCAAACCGCGCCAAGCGCCGAGTCGGCTGCCGAAAGAATCTCCGGGTTGCTCGGATGTCTAACTATACCGCTGAAGATGGTCGAATTCTCGATACTCGTGACGAATTTCACAAGGGGGTTGGGGAGCCCAGTGAAGTCGACGGTCCACACTGCGAGCGATCCCAGCTCTGCACGTGTGGTGGCCAAGTCCCAGACACCAGTTATCAAGGCAAAGACATCGGGGGCAATCTCGGTGATGCCCGAAATGCCGCTCGCGTCCACAAAGGTGTGGATAACGGACGCAGCAGGGCTGGCAACTGTATAGCGAAGAGATCCGGCATACTCATGGATGTGACCAAAACGTTGCTGTTTGAGCGAACGGCAATGTCCTCGATAAACTTATTGTTGGGAAACGTATAGACATTTCGAATCGGTCGTGTAGATTCTGTGGAGGTCACCCCGCTGCCTGGGTGCCCGACGCCGCGGCCAAGAGACTGGTGATATAAATACTGGACTTCATTGTGGGGGTTGCGTCGATGGGATTAAATGATAACTTGGGAGGAACTGCAGATAAATACCCGTCTTTTGTGGGTGGCGGCAAGGGCCTTATTATCACTTATTCCTGGTCAGCAATTTTGTAAACTGCGGCAAATCTGATGTTCCTTGGACGCGAAATCACCCCACTCCACAACTCTTCCCTGGCACAAGCACAAGCGTCGTAGTCCTCAGGCCCGACTCTTAGCTTCCTAAGCTTTTCCTTGTGCCAGTTCTGCTGTCGAGCAGTGCGTGCTAGTACTAGTTTACCAAGATCACCGAAAAGCTCCTACAACGCAGTCCCATCTCACCTACTGGGTGCCCTAGAAGGCGAAAGTTTTTAAGATTCATTAGGGAGGTCACTACTTATTTACGCACAGGTCCTGGTTCTCTGACCAGCGATATTCCTTGAAAGCTCCCTGTTGGTGCGTGGATCGACCGCACAAGTGGGCCAATGGTGCGTTTCCCGCCAAATTGGCAATGCCCCTCATGACTCGGAGAATCGCCGAAGAACTCCATGGCGCAAAAAGCTAGCGGCGAATTCCCTCTTCTCGGTGAAATCATCCTTCGAAGCTGAATACATTGAAACTATTGAATGAAGCCGTTGAACACTTCCCATTGGTTTGATCGTCAATGACAGAGAGGTATGTGCATTCTTTCATATCATATAGTCGAACAGAGAAAGTCTCGTTTGTTTCAGGGTCGATGGTGGACGTAAATCGGTAGGAGCGTAGTTGTCCCGACGTGTCAACACAATCCCTGGTTGTATACCCGCGTTCAGTAATTGTTTCATTTCCACAGTTCTCATCTTCATAAGCTTGAAGCTGCCACTCGATGGCCCTGACCAGCGATATAGATGGCGTGGCGAGAAGGAGGATTCTAATAGCCGTTTTGAACATGGGGGAAATATTCAAAGAAGACTTTCCAAGAAACAAAAATTGACGATGATAGTACAAGGCAGACCACGCTTAGGGTTATGTTATTTTAGCGATTTGTTTGGGGGGTGCTCCCCATTGCTCAAAAATTCATGGCTCCAAGCCTACGCGCGGGGTACTTTGACAGAATATATAGACAAGTCAACTCCCAGCTTATCGTTATCAAAATCTTCGCGTATTTCCACAGTGTATGTTTCAAATGGGTAATCTCGAAGCGCAATTATCCAGTAGGATTTCAGGTCAAGGCTATATCAACAAACCTAGCCAGTTGGAAGAATTCACCCGGATGATACACCAATCCCAACTCATATCTTCCATTAGCGCACATTCTCCATCGTCAGGTGTCGCAAATGGCATATGGGTATATAAGTGGTCTAGCCTCACAGGATAGAAGGAATTCCTTTTGCCAAAAAGTGTGACATTAGGAGATACGCAACTGTACAGTAGGCGAGTGAGAAAGTCTAGATTGCTTACCTATAAAAGGAGCTCGAGTAAAAACCTGTCATGACCGTTCTACTCAAGAGACTTTTGTGTCCAAGCAACACCCCTATTTTTGATACGTTAATTCATAAACTCGTGCTGTTTCCAAACCAAGCCAAAATTTCTCACCATACGCGATATCCATGCCAGTCTTTGTTCCTCAACCCGGCTCGAACCTTGGCCAAGAAGTGCTGGACTTCCGTCAAGTTCCAGCCCAGGACGTGGGCTAGCACGTAAGTACCAAAGCCCTCAATTCCCATCTCCAGCGATAGCATATTAAACAAGTCAATCTCCTTTAGCCTTTAGTCAGCCGGCCAGGGGCCAACAGGTGTTTTGAAGATCTGGGACTGGATATTCCTGAACCCGGCCTCCTCCATCCACACGATGTAGTTATCATTATCAATCACCTCAAACGTCTGGCCCATTCGTTTACTAGCCGCGTGGAAGATCTCCTTCCGTTGACTAAATACCTTGTTAGATGGAATTGAGCCGTCATCTGACAAAACACCAGAGCTGCACTCCATGTGCTCCAGCCAGCCTCCTGGCTTCCGACAGCGGTATGATTCGCGGTAGGTTGAATTCCAGTCCTTGAAGCAACCAATCATATATCGAATATGGATATAATCGAAGCTATTGTCGGGAAAGGTACAGGTCTGCGGCGCGTTGTCTAATTCAAATTTGCAGTTGGGGGGCCCAGGCTGGTTGGATTGGCGAAAGATCAATACCTCTCTCGCCCTCGACAACAAGCTTTCCTAACGCCACTTGAGAGCCCAAAAAAGGCGCTTGACATCGGCACAGTCACAGGAATATGGGCAATAGATTTCGCCGACCATTTCCGGCCGCTGAGGTGACGGAGTAGATGGTGGCTGTTTTGAAGGCTTGTCAGAAGGTACCGTGATGTGCGGGAGCGGGGGGATTGTCCTTGGCTGGGCTTCGTCAAGTTCGGACATGATGTTGGAGTTTTCAGGACTTCTCACTCGTGAAAGGATGATGGCAGGAAAAAATGTTATCTTTAAGGTGAATTTCTCTCGAGGCCAGCCATATATTGGGAATAAATACTCCAATAATTGCTTGGTTCCCCGCAGCTCGTACACTAAACTCTTTCAGGCACACGCAAACACAACTTTTAGGCATATAGGTACATATGGCTGGAGGTACTAGAGCATAAATGAAAATAGTGGCTGTATATAGGTAGGTACTAGTAGTAGGTGGCTATTATACTCTCTTGTTACGGTGCGTCTTGATATGCTAACTAATTCGAATTAATCCCTCTGAAAATATCTAGCTTTTAACCCTTGTTGATCCTCCATTGTTGCTTCCAAAGCTACCCCAAAGCACTTACTTTGTATAGATTAGATTTTATCAAGTTAACGACAGGCAAAAAGATGTTTTCAGATGTCCTGTCATCCACGGCCATGCTCTCCACCTCCTCCCAGCTCATCCAACTCCACCCTTCACACTTTTCAGGCTCTAGTCTCTATGAAAGATCGGCTAGTGAGTTATGAAGAATTGCCAGGTCGGATACGATGGTGATATTATACCTGCGGCTGCTGCTCCGGATCTATGCACTTGCACTCGGCAAAGATAGTGATGTAGTGCTTGTTGTTCTTGACGAAAAAGTCATTTGTTACGCCAACAATTCGGACGCCGCGAATCAACAAGCCACTCTCTTCCAACGCCTCTCGTTCGGCGCAGGCAAAGATATCCTCGCCATACTCCAAGTGCCCGCCAGGGAAGGATAGTTGGCCTAGTAGGTGGGGCGGATGTCGGCGTAAGCAACGTCTCAAGGCCCGCAACTCGGAAGACACCGTGCTTACCTCCACCAAGGGGACCAATCCTTCGTCCGGCACATACTTTCCCTTCTTGGTCTCGAATTATGGCGATAACGGCGACACGTGGGTATGAAGATGCTCCGTTCATGTTGATTGGGCCAACCTCTCAAGTGGTCTGCTTGATGGGAACACTAGGGGCGGGATGATTCCTGCTTGGTTGATAATATGCTTTATAGGTAGTAGGCAGCATTCCCTACCCGTAGTCCAAGGAAGCACGGTATCTACTTCTGGTCTGACAGAAACAAGAATATGCAGCCATTGTACAGACGGGTCCAAATCCGCATTTACGGCCCGCCAATTACGGAGCATCAACTTATCAGGCTGTTTCTAGGCGGGTGTCGCGGTATCCACCAACTATGTAACGTTGATGCATGTTTATCGCTAATTCATGTCTCAAAAGGGGCTGAGTACATGTTGCCGGATGAGGTGATGGGATGCGCACACCACACGTGACGGCTCATGCAAGGAGCGATGACCAGCAAGCCCCGATCTACAGGTACCTAGGTTCGCTCCTATGCTTAAAAAGCACTGTAGATTCCTGTACTCACTTTTGCATTCCATTCCCCAGCACATTCCGCGACACTTCAGATCCACGAGATGGGAAACATATTCGAGATGCCGGTGTCCGTCACTGAGATTATAGTGAAATCGCCGCCATTCACACATGACGTCTTGAGCCCTCACCTCAAGCCCGACCGGTTGGTTTTGTGGCCAGGTGGTGATAAGCTAGTCTCTCGCTAACCACTGATCAGCCCGCCCGCGGTTCCCGGCACGAGGGTCTACCCACTTGCCATTGGCACTCCCGAAACCCACACGATGGGCACTTCCCTCTTCCGGTATCTCCAAATCAAAGTCCATGAAGCAGTCCTTTGGGGGAAGTATGATGATATCATCGTCATTGGCAGCTACAATCGTTACTCACCCGCCTCAATCCCCTTTGAAGGCGAGAAGCGCGACAAGCCCTTCAATTGGGAGCGCCCCACTGCACGGCGGGAAGGCAGCACCCTTTACATAGAATGCTTTCCCGGGCATGACCATGTCGAACACTATTCTGAGATAATCGCTTGCTATCTTCGACTTTTGGAGGAAGCAACTCCCGCGTACAACCTGACTCATTATTCCCGCGTTTCATTTATCCCCTCGTCGTGTTCAGACACCCAGCGGGCATTGTCCAACACAACCAACCTGAATGAGTTCCCTGGGGAAGGTGTGGATGCGGTTATTCTTGGTATGGTCTGGCATCTACCCAACCTTACTGGTGCGGAGGAATGGCAGGGCGCCGGCCCCTGGCAGTGGATTGTGCGCCCAGTGTCCTCGGGCCTTCGGGTGGGCTTTTTGGGATTCCGTCCCGCCTTCTGGGGGGACATCGCCGGCGAAGTGATTCATTGGCTTACATCACGGTTCAGCAGCATCAAGGAAATCATCTATCTGGGAAAGCTGGGCGTACTGAGAAAGGGGGTGAAGCCGAATGCCTGGCTCGCTACGGGAGACAAGTCCTTGGTGAATGGCCGGGTGGTAGCTTGGGGGAATTGCCTAGAAAGAGCGATACAGATAAAAGGGGCGCATTCCATCATTTCAGGGAGTCATGTCACGCTTGGCAGCGTGCTGCATGAGACTAAGGAGTGGCATAAAGAGCTGGAAGGAGTTGTCGACTTTGTTGATCCAGAGATCGGGATGATGGCCCAAGCGGCGGTGCGGAGCGGAATTCGCTTCGGGTACCTGCACATGATTACGGATAATCTGGGGCAGAAGTACGAGGAGGATTTGAGCAACGAGCGGACGTTAAGTGTGCTGAAAGGAAGAGCGCGGTTGCATCAAGTTGTGAGAGATGTAATGGAGGAGCACCTAGGTACGCCTGTGTGAAGGACGTGAGGCATTTTTTTCCGCAGCCTGGTGTGCGTCCCGGATAACTAGAGCTCTGGAAGAGAAGATCGGATCTAGTACACCTTGGAGAATAGTGGAAGGAAACGAAGTGAAAGACCACAATGGTTACGTTATCTATGCCTTAAAGTTAGATATATCCCCGAACAACGGAGACAGGTCTATCATTACCCAACAAAGCCACTGAGGCGGAAGGGAAGATGTGGTTCTCGGTTTGGATGATTATATGGTCAACCAGATCACGGCGAAGCTGGCCGACCTTGTCCAGCGACCTGCCTTCAAAGCATTGTTGGCGCCAGCAATTGTGCTCAAGCGTGAGGTTGGAATTATAGAAATCACTACGACCAGCGTACTCTAGCTCATGGAGAATTTAACAAAGTAAATAAGTATTATGTGCAGACTCTAAAGCAAGTGCGCATATATGAACGACATGGTGGTCAACCAAGTTAGCATGCAAGGCCAGAAGAAACTTTCTAAGTCATCGCTGTATTCCTACCCCCCACTCTCCCATTCGATATTCATACACAACCTTTAGATGGTAAGCTATGATGGCTTGTTTCAACGACGTTGTCTTTATCAACCAAGACGTTGTCGAATACCTGCTCCAGGCTAGCCAGCGCCTCAGGACAAATTTGGTGATGAAGCACAATTCGTGGTGCGGCGATCAGGACGCCTTTCAGCAATCCATTGTCGTTGAGCGCCTTGGGAGAGATTCTAGCACTGGTGAGATCCAGCCATGCCATGTTTGTTTCTGTTGGGCGAGTCAACTTTCCGCCCCTCGTGGTCCACATAGTCGCCACCGCCTCGGCCATGAAATGAGAGGCGCGGAGGATGCCCCGCGAGTCGACGTCTCCTGGCCCAAAGTTCTCCAAGACGGCTTCGTGGGCTGCAGCAGCTAGCAGCCCGGCCTTTCTAACTCCACCGCCAATGCTCTGGCGTAGCCTTTTAACTCTGCGAATGACCTCTGCTGTCCCTACTACCATGGCCCCAATTGGTGCACCTATCCCCTTCGCAAAGGATAGCGTCATGGTGTCTGCACACGACGCGATTTCGGCCAGAGTGCCTGCTGCTCCACTGGCAACTGCTTCCCATATCCGGGCACCGTCAATGTGCACCATGATGCCGTGCTTTCCAGCCCAATCCTTGATAGCACGGAGATCCTGCAGGGGGATCACGTTACCGTGCGCTGTGTTCTCGAGGCTGATGATCTTGGTAAGACAAACTTCAAAAGGCACATCCGAGGCTACTCTGGCGTGCCTTTTGACATCCTCAACCGTCAAATGGATCCCATTGGATGGATGCACCGGCTGCACCGTAGCGCCAGACAGATGGGCGAGGCCGCCCGCCTCAAAGTTGACAACGTGAGCTGAGGCGTCGGCAAGAACTGCGTAGGGGGCATATTGGCACAAGGCACCCAGAGCCAGCTGGTTAGCCATGGTGCCCGAAATCACAAACGCGCCGGCTTGCTGCCCGCAAACGTCTGCCAAGCGGCGCTCAAACAGTGTTGTTGTCTGGTCCTCCCCAAACACATCGTCGTTGAGTGTTGCCCGGCTGATAGCCGCCAACTGGCCGACAGAGGGCGTTGATATTGCGTCCGCTGGTGATGGGTGCGTGAGTAGTTGGGAGCTTGAGGTCAATTGCTCCCGGACTCACTTCGGAAATCAAATGCTGATCCCGTGTGCATGGGATCGCCCCAAGATGCCCTGTCCAGAATGGCTGGGGCTCGGGTTACACTGCCGGGGGGCAACTTGGTGCCCCAAGCACGGCCGGGGAGCGTCGGGGCCATGTCAACGTGGCTGCCTCGGAATGGGTGCTAATACTGGCAAAATATTTGCCGCTCTTGATCCGGAAGGAGTTGCCGCTACTTACACGGCCGCGTTGGGGAGGGTTACGTCAAGTTTAAATTCATCCGAGTATACATTTCATCACGTTTCATTCTCAGTCCGCTTCGGATTGCAGGGTGGCGGCACAGGGGTCCGATTGGCGATTGTACGTCAGGCTCACCGTTTCCGAGCCCACTTCCGAGAGCTGAAATGCGCCCAGGTCATGAGTAACCGAGGCGATCATCGTCATGGAATCCGGCGTCACATCCGTCCTCTTACACAAATAGGATCACTTGCATAGGGGTCCGAGGACTGCGGCACGCGATTCACGGTCGCACGCTGTCTTACAAAGGCCGCCGGCATAGCAGCAGAGCCGTCACAATACATGGAACATGCACAAATCGGGCAGCTATTGTCTCAGGGCTCGGCTTATTACGTCGCAGGGAACCGAGCAAATAACACACCTTGCTGGATATACTACCATCCAAAATACCGTACAAATAATATCTATCATTTCAAGCTTAACAATAGCACCAGCGCAGGCACTGACCGGGACTTGGTACTGAGTTTAAGCTTACGCGTTGCGCGGGCGGCTAGCCTTTCAAGGAAAGCAAATGGCGCCGTCGGCGAATACGAGGGCTCGTTCACTTCCATACCAAATCCCTCGGCTAAGTTAATTACATCTAGTCCGAGACTTCGCATGCTGCTATATTTCTTCCTTAACAAGCAAACTCCTTCGTCAGCATGGAAGGAGTCCTGCTACAGTACAGCAAATTCCATTCGGATGTCCCACGTTTCAGTCTCGGGTGATTTGCCTAAATAATATGCAGCTACATACCCGTAGTTGGAAGGAATGTGGCAGGCAGACATAACGTAAAGACGCAAAGCTTCCAATGTGATACCTCCCATCGTGTAACCTCCTTACCTACTGCTCCATCAACACTGCAGAATACGGTTGTCGGCATGATGCAGCCAGCCACCACTAATACGGACACCCAACAGTCTCTCTGGCAGGAGCTCCAAGTAGCAAAGCTTGGCCTCCAGCGTGGGAGTGATGGTAGTATATCTTGGCACCCAGATAGCAGGGACCACCCACGACACTGGTCAGCGGCAAGGAAGTCGTTCGACATGACGGTGATAATATTCTTTGAGCTGTTTGTGTAAGTGATTCCCAGGATATTATTAGAATACGATAGGGGACCCTGAGTGTTAACCTTGTGCAGAACTGTAGTCAGTACGACTGGTGTACGTATCTATGGCATGCACGAGGGCGTCAGGCACTAACTAACTTCAAATTGTATTCCTCTAAAAGGCATGCGTCTCACGCGCGGCACAGCCGGATTACAAGCTCGGCAAAGTGAATTCCATCTTGGCATTTACGTTTATGTTTGTTTACCATGCACCGCGCCCTTGAGGAGAGACTTTAACCAACACTGAAACAGGTACAATTTCGGGCAAGCAATTGGTGGATTACTGACACCCCCGTTATCAGAGCTGTTTGGGCGCCGGATCCCGTACCTGGTATCTTCGGCCGTCTTTGGGTCCTTCTGCTTGATCATCAGCGTTGTCCCACATCCGGCAGCTGTCTGGGCTGGCCGCTTTGTAGCTGGGTTCGCATCCGCGGTGCCCGCCGTCGTTACTGCGGGTAGCATAGAAGACATGTTTGATGGCGGGCAACGTGTGTGGCTCGTTGTCCTGTGGAATGCCGGCTCGACTGCTGGGCTTTGCCTTGGCCCAGTGTACGGTGCATACATCACATCGGCCCTGAACTGGAGATGGGTCTACTACAGCTCTGCCATCATTACAGCTGTATGCTTCGCATGCTTTCTTGGTATCCAGGAGAGCCGGCCCAGCCAAATACTCGAGAAAAAAATTGCCCAACTTCACGACTTGGGCGTCGAGAATCTGCAGTGGTTCAACCCTGACCACTCGCCCGACACCAAGACCCGGTTCACACTTGTCGTCATCCAGCCGGTGAAGCTTCTCGCCACAGAGCCAATAATCGCCCTAGTCACGAGCATCTCGGCCGTTTCCTGGGGCATGATATACCTCTTTACTGAGTCACTCCCGGACGTCTACCAATCAATGTCTGTCGGCTTCACACAGACATCGTCTTCCTTGGCATTTTTGGCATTTATTCCTGGTATCCTACTGAGCTTTCTGCCTCGTCTGTGGGATAGAAGAGCTGTGTCGATGCGTCTGGGGCGTGGAGAAAGGATCGAGCCGTAAGTCGGCTTGTTGCTGCGAATGTTCAACCAACTCCTCCAATACAGCCCTGGTTTGTGTGTTAGCGCGTGACACTCCCAACAAGAGAGGTACTGAGGCCCCGATAGGGCGTTTGCAGTGTAAGAAAAGGCGTCTTTAGTATTTCATAAGGCCTTTTGA
This sequence comes from Lasiosphaeris hirsuta, assembly GCA_030549175.1. Taxonomy (NCBI): domain Eukaryota; kingdom Fungi; phylum Ascomycota; class Sordariomycetes; order Sordariales; family Lasiosphaeriaceae; genus Lasiosphaeris; species Lasiosphaeris hirsuta. Next base: position 399,330 of record JAUKUA010000009.1, read on the forward strand.
AATGCGAAAGATGCCTTTTTGAATGCGAAAGACGCTTTTTTTTGGGTTACTGCTCGAAAGCCTTTCCGGGGCTTCAATATCTCCCTTAGGGCTTCAGGGGAAGGTCACACACTAACAAACAAACCATGGTTGGATTGCAGATCTCAGATCTCTTGAACCATCAGCTTACCAAAAGTGAGATAGGGAAGATAAGATTGCGGGCTTTGCAATTGCCGCGCCGGCTTTGGCCATCGGACTGATGTGGTTCACCTGGACTATACCCCCAGCTCTTGGGGGGGTCCACTGGCTTGTTCCCAGTTTGGCGCTGGTCCCCGTGGGATTTGCTGTCAACGAGGTCGCATACACTCTCAGTGGGTATCTCACGGACGCCTACCTCCTCTACTCGGCTTCGGCATTCTGCGGGCTCGCCTTTGTTCGCGCCTTGGTTTCAGGTTTGATGCCACTGCTCGCGCAGCAAATGTATCCGGCTCTGGGTGCAAACATTGCCGGGACGCTTGTTGCCTGCATCGCCACCGTCTTTTGTCTGGCGCCGTGGGTCTTCCTCCGTTACGGCAGGACCTTGAGGGAAAAGAGTCCGTTTGCCAAACACAGCTTAGAGAGCCATCTGAGAAGCGGAATCCCATCTATCTCAAATCTTGGATAGAGACCGAACCAAGTACCTAGGTCGTGGCCTTGCCAGCGCATGGGCTCTTAGTAAAACGGTAGCTGGGCCATCGACAGTGGGTGCATTGACGTTGTCCACGAGAAATGGATATCGCTGACAGGAATTGGTAAAAATATAGTTTTACTACCTACTGCTACAAGGGTTGCAGACCCTCAAGCTATCCTAATAACGGATTAGAGATTACCAAGACCAACAAGGATCAACTATGAAGCCGCCGCCGAGGCTTCCGATCACGCAAGCAATTAATTGTACAAAATATCACTACATAGGGTCTTCGTCGCCAACATACCCCATACCTTGAGACGGGATGCCCAGGGTATTACTACCATGTGTCAATACCATCGCCGGAAGTAGCTGTGGATGTAAGAGTAGGGCGCACTTACGTGGGAAGTGCTGTACAGCCAGCTGAGAGGATAACCCTGCCCGATATAATGCTGGTTTCGACGTGTGTGATTTAGGGCTGAGATAATGGTAGACTGTGGTTGAGGGAGAGTTGGTTGCTGAAAGGAGCTGGTATTCTCGTCGTCCGAGATGGAGGCGGGGGGCGAGGGCGCGCTGTCGCTTGGGCTTGGTGGATCAAAAATGGAATCGGACATGGAAATGGACATGGGGTCGCGTGCGAACGCGAACGCGTCGGATTGCATGTGGGTCTCGGTCTCTGGGCTTTGCCGTGTTTTCTTGGTGGCAGGGCCCTCCTCGGCGTCGAGAGTCGGCTCGTCGTCGCGGAACCTCTTGCGCGGGTTCATGTCAATGTCCATTCGGAAGTCCATCTTGGCGGCTGTTGGGGGTGGGGGAAAAGAGCGTTGGGGGCGCGGCCGGAATTGGTGTTGGAAAAGAGTGTGCCTGAGTTGGTTGAACCGAGCGACGGGAGAGGAGGAGGAATTGGGGCTGCACTTCAATTTAAAACCCACGCCAAGAAGTAAAAGGCGCCTCTTGACACCAGGGCAACCAAAAACCCGCCCCAGACCCACTTTGCTTATGACAGGGCATTCTTGCACAACGTGAAGTGCAGTTCTCGCACGGTTTGAACAGCATCACATCAGTTGGCTCACTCCCGCTCCGAGACCGTTTTGATTCAGGTGCCTTTGCCGATCGGCTACATGTCCCGATAATCCGCATCGCCATCCAGACTCAAGTCGCTGCCGTCTATGTTTGTCCATTCCGACTCCGAGACCCAATCGCCATCGTCCTGCATCAAATCCCAGCCGCAGAGAATTGGCGAGATGCGGCCGCACGGCATCTCCTCCCTCCGCATGGTTTTGCTTTGCTGGCTCCAGAAACAAAGTTGGGCTCCCTCAATTTCAACCGCTGCTTCCTCCTTTTGTCGAGCTGTGCGATACGTGAGACGATATATCGGTTCCCGGTGGATGATGCTGTTTAAGCAGAAGTCAGGCCCGTACTCGACTTCCTCGTCGTGAGTCTGTCCAGCCTCGCCGAGACGAAGACCTGGCCCTCGACAAGTGTCCCCTTTGGCTTGGAATGTGGTTGGTAATTCCCTGGCTGCATACTCCCCAGGGAGGTGCAAGTCGGATCTCGCAATATCTTGACCCTCATCTCGCATCGTGGGCCAGAACCGGAGCCAGTCCCGTTTGGGCTGGCTGCGAGTGAGATCGTAGCAGCAAGAACAGTAGACTCTAAGCCGGCGATTCCGCCTCGCGCTGGCTTGCAGGTATCTCAGAAAATGCGGCTTGACAGGGCGCTGCATCTGGGCGGTCGGCCCGTTTTGTTTCTCAGCCCACAAATACCTGTTGTACTGGTCGGCATCCTCCTGCCACCCCTGGATGCTGCAAAGTTTGTTCCTACTCCACGATAGGGGCCTGCGGCTGGATTTACCACGAGGATTCGCATACCCGCTATCTGCGCGGCCTTGGAGGTACCGCTGCCCGGCGTGATGGGGATGATGATCAGACTCGGGGGCTGCGTCGTGTTGATGCTGTTCCGTCATAACTACTCCGCGGGAAAGTTATATCCCGATGAGACAGCTGGAAAATGGTTGGTGGCAAAAGTCGGCTCAATTGGGTGCGGAAAAGTCAGGCACACCAAAGACCTGGCTGGAACGAGGTAGAAGATAAAAAGATGTGTGAAAGGAGACTCGGTAGAATTCTGGACGTAGCTGCTCCTTTTATTGACATGATTTTGCCCCCATGAAACTGGTTCACGGCCCCAAGCCAACCTTGATTGTGGTGAGGCGCAGGCCTTGGCATCGGTAAGCTACATCGAGGCAAGCTCGATTTTGAGGACAGTGAGGACATCAGCGCCACGAAAAGAAGCTGACAGGGGTACAGTCCTATCAATCACACCAATGACATGCAGAAAGCTGGAGTTTCGTGTTATTTGGCGCAACCAACGGAGTGACTGGCAGTATTCCTGTGCAACAAATTTAATTGCTGTAATAAGTTTAATCGTCTCCTGTGATGCCGGCATCACGTCGCATCCAACCAGCAAGGGCGACTTGAGGAGTGCCCAAGCAATAAAGTGACTCTTGGCTTCGTCGTAAGTCAGGTTGCCAGGCGGAGTTCCCTGATTTGTATTGCCAACTTCGAGCATGTCGAGGTCGTTTCGGCCGTAAATGCCGGTTCCGGTGTCGATGAAGCTGGCCTGGTTGATGATTGCTGCCAGAGCGGACCACCAAGGACGAATGTCTCCGCCGACTCACCATGACTAGCCCAGCCGGCGGGCCCACGCCCATGGCTGCTGCCAACCCCACTTGCACAGCCCAAGCTGGAAGTGCCTTGAGTTGGCCTTTGCGTGTGCCTCGATTGCTTCAGCCATGCGGTGGTAGTGCTAATAGACATTCTCCTAGGTCACGCTGTCAAAGGGGATGTAGCAGTTGTCGTGCTTGAGGTATTCAAACCCCCACGCATCCCACGTGTCCAAGCCTCTGACTCGTGCCCGTACGACCCTGGATAGCCTCCACAGGTTTTGTACCTTGCATCGCTGTAAATTCCTGCGCAGAGGCCAAGTGGCTTCAGGGGGTCTGAAGTTCTTCATTCCCTTGGGGAACTTGATGGGGTTTGCAAGTATCTATCATCAGCAGACTTCTACTGGCACAACATCGTCTCTGTTACCTGCGACCATTCTGCCGTTGGCGTCTCGCGGCTTTTGACTGTAACAGTCATCCAGCATGAATGTCTCCAAGGCTGTTAGAGTACTTTGCTACCCCATGAGCCGATCGCACATCATCACCAGCCTAACGTACACCGTAACTCGCGTCGAGAAGACCACGGTCCACGATTGCCTTGGCCTGGATAAGTAGTGTTTCGGCATCGTAGTCGCATTGATATACATCCCATGCTGTCGAGGTTAGTATGAGAACAGCCACTATCGCCCGGACTTGTGGGAGGTGACAGACTGTTGAATCTAAATTTTGTAAGTTTTCCCACTCCGGTGTTGAGCGCAAAGGAGCCAAAAGAGTCAAGAAACTGACGAGAAAGAATGAGAGCGCCACACTGAGTGCGAACGATTATTAGCAGATGGAGCACATTCAGGAAGGCTGCCCGCTAGCTTTACAAATTTATGCATGATTGGGTGTCCTGTACATGCGTTGCGCCTTTGCTCGTAACTTCCCGTTACACACGTCGAAAACAACGTTGGGGATCATCATTTGAGGATAATTGTTGTGGGTATTTTTAGTGCAGGGGGCTCTGCGGGGGTCGAGAGCCACATTGGCACCTGATACGAGGGCGGTGATATGACAGTACCTCATATATTGCCTGCGAAAATACTAGCACACCCAGGGATGCGAAAGCTCCATGGATAGTACTGCCATTGTAAGTTATATTGAAATACCCATCCCATTTCACATTCTGCCGTATGAGTGGCGCGCCGACTTCGGGAGCTTTCCCGCTCATCCTATCATCCAAGGAGGAAGCTCCTCGCCAGACAAATAGAAAAATAATACATCTGCAGACATCTGCTCGTGTGGGCCTGTGGCGCTGGGTTGAGTGGCTGAGACTCTGAACCGAGAGTCGATAAAGCTCTTACAATGCGAGTGTCAGGACAACCGTGGAGGCCATCGGGAATCAGAATTGGGTGTATTTCTTCATCATTTTCCATCACCTCCACTTATACAATCCAGCCCTCGTTTGTTTGTTAACACGTGACACTCCCACCAATAGAGGTACTAAAGCCCCAATAGAGCCTATGTAGCCCGAGAAAAAAGACATCTTTGGTATTTTACAAGGCCTTTACGGGACAGGGAGAGGCATTCTAAAATACAAAATATACCTTTTCAAATACCAGAAAGACCTTTTCATAACTTTAATGTCCTTCTTGGCGGGAGTGTTCCGTACTAACAAACAAATCAGGGTTGGAGTGTAGTTCCAGGGCGTGGGACAGCGCGACTACTAGTAGGTTTGAACGAGCGCCGCAAACCTGCTATTCGACGATAAAAGGGCCCGAGGCTCCCCAAGCTCAACAAGACTCCCACCGTCCATAATAGCAACCATGTCTGACCCCAGGATGGTCTCGACGCGATGCGCCACCGTGACAACGGTCCAACGAGCAAACTCTTCCTTCAGGAGGCGCTGCATTGTCGTGTCCGTGTCGAGGTCAACGCTGCTAGTAGGCTCATCAAGCACCAAAATGCTGCCTGGAGCCCACTTCCTCCCGCGGGCACGGATAATTGCGCGTGCCAGGGCGAGCAGCTGCTGTTGGCCCTCGGATAACGAAAAGGCTGTCACGTCGGCGTCAAGACCGCCTGGGCGCTCGCGGAGCGTACTCCACAACTCGACGCAGCTCAGTGCATCGATAATAGTTTGATTCATGGCGAGGCCTTCTGGGTCGACGTTGAGGCGTACGCTACCCGCCAGGATAAGGGGGTCCTGTGGCAAAGTCATAATGCGCTCACGTATCATGTTGCGTGGGATTGTGGACAGGTCAAGACCGTCAACTATAATAGAACCGCGGTCAATTTCGAGTAGTCGGAGTATAGCTCCAATCAGTGAGCTTTTGCCACTGGTGATGTTTATGTCCTCTGTTAGTACTAATAGAAACCCACACGTAGCTGGGGCTCCGTGGTTGCCAGCGCTGCTAAACTCACCTTCCCGTTCGGCCACAAATGCCGACTTTCTGACCAGAGTGTATCTGGAGCGATACATCGCGAATCCCAACTGCTGTGGGGCTATCGCTTCCTGTTAGTTTTGGGACCGGCGATGTGCTCCGCACAGGCGGGCGGCTCACCTATGAGACGCCGTCACATCGAGGAACTCGATGACACCACGATCAGGCCGAGCGGATGGAGCACATCCGTCCTCGCCTTCTTTACCTTCCGGCTGGACATCTCGCTCAAAGTTCTTGAGACGTGCAACTGAGCCAAGCGATATTTCAAGATCTGTCCATCCCGTCCCAACCGACGTGAGAAGACTTTCGAAACCTGCGAGGTTGTGCGACATGTCAGCGTGACTGATATGGGGCACAGCCATGACTTGAAAGTAGCGGAGAAACGCTGAGCTTACCAATAATAGTGGTGAGTGATACCCCAAGGAATCCCGGGTCCGTCGAGCTGCGCAAAGCCATCGCAAGCGCGACGACGATGACAGTTTGCACGCCAACGATGAGACTTAAAACGAGGATAAGCCATCTCTGGCAGCACAACATCAAATAATACGGCCGCTGGGACAAGTCAAGCAGTCGGAAATTTTCTACCTTGCTGTCTTCTTCCCAGCCAAGCGCCCGGATCGTGACGAGGCCACTCATAGTCTCGAGAAAATGGGAGTACAGCGGGCTTTTGGCCTCCAAGTCGAGGAATCGCATCTGCTTCTATGTTCGTAGGTACACGTGTTGCAAGAAGTACACTGCAATGTAAAAGGCCGGAATCGTAGCCCAAACGTAAAGTGACACCGTGGCAACAAAAGCCACGCTTGCTATGGCGCGAAGGATATCTAATTAGATGGTTCCAAGTTAGCGAACCTCACAAGAAACCTACCTAGAAAGCCTCCACGTTTGCCTTGACACAAACACCGCCGCACCTATAGCTAGCGGGCTTTCGATCAGGCTCATGTCCTGGCTAAACATATTCAGAAGCTTCCCGGAGTCAGTAGATGACAAGAATGATTGCGGTGCCCTGCTTTAGCATGCGGTTAGTTCATGGGCTTGGCACCATCGCTCGTTGCGGAACGTCACCTCATAACCGAATTCAAAAGAATATAATGCAGCTTGTTGGCGCTGGAAGGCGCTATGTAAATCAAGAAGCTCCTGCTTCGTGTTAGCTGGCCCCAGAGATTCTTGAAGCCAACCGACATCTTGTGCTCACCAGACAAAAGCGCCTATTGCCATGCAGTTCAGGATCGGCAGTATCATATAGATGCTCAGATAAAGTGGTAGCTGCCCGCCCTTGATATCAGACCACCACTTAAGCCAAATTTCTAACGGCTATTATCAGCATACGGCTTGTTGAGCGCAATGTCGGAAAGTTTTACGATACTTACCGCCGAAGCAGTCACAAAAAGTTTGTATCAAGACTACGCAAAGGAACATACCAGCCTTTTGCCACCCAATAGACCTGAAGTAGTACTTATAGACGGCGATGTCGCCGGTGCTTCTTGTTAAGCTGTCCACTTCGGTGGATTCTGACTCTTGCCTCGGCTTCCCACTGAAGGACTTGCTCGACCTTGCGGCTTGTTCATCTCCACCCTTGTGAAGGCTGGGTAGAACCCGATTGATCACACCGGCGCTAAGAGCCTCGGAGTAGGTTCCATCGTATGAAACCTTTCCGTTGGACAAAGCAATTATTTTATCCGCGTACGAGAGACACTCCGCTGCGCGTTACTTAGTATAAATCCAACGAAATAGCAAAGGGCGTCACACACTCACCAGAATATGTGGCCAGTACCACTGTGGTGGATTCAAGCTTCTCGAGTAGTGACTTCTCCCCAAAAAGTGCTTCCACGACCGATTTTGCTGTCCTGGTATCCAGGGCGCTAAGCACATCATCGAGAACCAGAGCTTTCGCGCGGCTGTACAACGCTCGTGCCAGGGCGACTCGTTGTTTCTGTCCGCCACTCAATGTGGCTCCTCCACTCCCAATCTTGGTTTCATCTCCGTCGGGCATCGAATTTAGGTCATGGTCCAGGACGCAGGCATGCACGCAGGACTGGTACCACTCATCATCGATGTCGTCGGGGCTGATGTGGCCACAAATCGCCTTGCGAATTGTCGCGTTGAGAAGCCACGGTGTTTGCGCGCAATATGCCACGGGATCGTGAGAAGTGCTGATCGCACCTTTTACGGGCACCCCTTCGCCTAAAATGGCTCTCAGTAGTGTCGACTTCCCCGATCCGACAGGTCCGATGAACATGGTCACGGACCCAATGGAGAGGCTGAAGCTGACATCCCGCAAAGCCAGGTCTGCTAACGGGGCGGGTCGAACACTGAGGTCGTGCGCCGAGATAGCTATTCTCGGTGTGCCAATGGCACCATTGGTACCGCTAGAGCCAATGACCCTCTAGGCTGCCCGAGGTAGGGCAGTGTCACCCCGGAAGTCCTGTCGCGCCGGTGTTAGGAGGAACCGCTGTATCCTGTCAAAGGAGCCGATTCCTGCCGCTGTCATAGGAATCGCGCTGAGTAGCTCAGCTGCTGGGCCGGTTACGAGTCGCATGATGGACAAGCTCGCAAAGGCCCGGGCAGTGTCAATGGGCGACAGGTTTCCCTCAAGTGCTGCTTGAATTCCAAATACCCCAAACGTGAGAGGCGGAATGATGGCATACGGGAAGCTGGAGACGACATTCTGCCACACAATATCCCATCGAAACTGGGCCATGAGATCCGTTTCCCACACCCTCATCGCCTGGAGAATCTTGATAATGAGGTTTGCGAGGCCTATCATCTTGATACTGCGTATGTCGGTGAGGACGGAGCTAGTGGCGCTAACTCGCTTCTCTACTGCGGCAATCCAGATCTTTTGGTGGTTGCCGATCTGCTTCGTGATGCGCAAACTCCTAAAGCTGGACACTAAGACGTCGCCAAATTGTCAGCCTCAGAAAACATCTCGTGGAGTAGGCGAAGCTCGCCGAAGTTAGGGACATACATGCGACTACGGCAACGGGAATTACGCAGACCCATCCGAGTTGGTGAGCGAGGAGAAAGATACCCAGAGCGACCTCCATGCTGCGAGCCCAGACTTTGTGGACCAGGTTCAGCGACGATGCAACAGACGTGGTATCAGTGCTCATCAGCGTCACGGCTGCGGCACTATCGTACACACCATCCTGGGCCAGCAGCGCGTGGTCGTATATCAGGGCCACAAGAGCGCCCCGGGACATGGTGATAGATCGGTTCACAGCCTGGTGGTAGTGAAGCGCGGCGATGGGCTGGCCAATGTATATCATCGCCGTTGCTACCACCAGGCAGCAGGCCTTCTTGGCTGCGTTTGGGTCGTCGTGTCGGCTGCTCAGGACACCCAGGACACTGGCGATGAGGAACGGCTGTGTGAATTGGAGACCAATGAGGCAGAGCTGCGGAAGGACGGGCTTCAGCATGAGTCGCCGCAGGGCATTCCATAGCGCCCAAACGAGCTCAAACCGCCGCTCTGGTTCTCGTCGAGCGTCCCAGCTGCAGCGTAGCTTGTGCTCAAGGGGGGCTGAAGCCAAGGCAGGCTCGAGATGATGCAGGTCGTTTAGAGTAAGAGGTGGTGAGCAGAAGCCCCTTCTGACAAGACTATTGAGCCACCACAACAAGCTGCGGTTTATGATGCTGCTCGTTGCTTCAGGCGGTAAACTGTGGTATTTCCAAGCTAGAAACTTCCTCTTTTCCCGAGCTTCAAGCACCAGTAGCAGCATCTTTGCGACTATGCTGGCCGAAGAGTGCGAGGCAAGCTTCAAGTTGTTTTTGCTGCCCAGGAGCCACAATGTTCTGGCCTGCGGTAGGTCCAAAAGAATTGTGAGCATCAAATATATGCATAACACCGTCGATGGCCGAACTGATCTAGCATCCTCAATCCACGAGAGGGCTAGAAAATTGAAGAGCCGCCAACAAATTGACAACGGCCGTAGGAGTCGTGACTTTGGTTGTGACGCCACCAGCATCATTGCTGATGAGTAGGTAAGCCAGTGAGATCTGACAACCAACAAAACCTAATGCCGCAGCAATCTTTGTGACCCGGAAAAGACTACGGCGAGTCTTTGCCTCTTGTTGGCTCAAGCGGGAAAACCGCCAGGCCGCGACAACAAGAAATATGGCTGCCGGTAGAAGAGTAAGAATGCTTTGCTCAAATAAAAGTGTGAAGTCGAATCCCTCTCTACAGTTTGGCCCGACGATGGGACCAAACACATCGTCGTCCTCTTTGCTGCAGTCCGTTGTTGTTGTCATTTTAGCTCCACAGAATAGACTGCAGGGTTGTAGGACAAAGCCAAGAGCCAATTTAGATTCTTCGCTTATAACAACTGTCCTTCACTGCGGCGCAGCACGGCATGACGCTGCGGGGTTACCAGATTGTAGCTCTCGCCGAGTGACTCAGCTCTTGTTGGCAACTGCAAGCCTGGTTGGGCATAGGATTTGGCAATTTGGAATTAGGTAAAGAATAAAGATTGCTATTTCAATCAGATGCGCATTTTTGTGGCCGAGAAACAGGGATAGGCGCGTAACACCATCCCGTAGGGATTATCACAGTGACTGGCAGGATGTGCATCCACCCGCCTGACAAACCCCCACTCACCGTATTATAGATAAACTGCTATTGTTGAATAGGTAGGTAATCAATCCATGGCTGCCAGGGCTTAACAGCTGACATCCGGGTAGGTAATAGTTAGTTGAGGATAGCGTAATTAACATGACTGCGTGGAGGTGAGTACTGGAGTTGACTTCCGGGGCCTCTTGCTCACGGCGCTTCTGCGAGGGCTTGACTGTCCTCCTGTCTGTATTGAACTATCGGGGCACTCTAGTGTCGCAACGCTGGAAGTACACGTGCTGTGTGTGACATACGAATTCTTCTTGAGGGTTGCCATCACTAAATTGATTTGGACGATTTCTCGATCAACAACGTCAATCATGGTAAAGTCACCATTCAAAAATGCCGACAGGGCCAAGCTCCAGCTCAAATTTTCTCCCATCCCGCTTGTTCCCTGATGCTACTAGCTCTCAGGTTTCCGCCCCCAGACAACTAGCTGCTTGTAGTACGAGTGGTGCTGTCCTGACCGAATCTCCTTGCGGATCTGGGCCACATAGACCAATATCTGTTCCCTTGTCCAACCTAGCGTGTTGGTGATGAACAGAATGTATCCTTTGGGATCTTGCTCTAAGACGGCCCGCGAATATAGACCCTGCTCCTTGATGTCTTTGTCTTTAGGCCAGGTGCCAATGGGCATCTGAAGTCGCGTCAGTACCTTATCCATTGCTCAGTGGGAGGACGGAAGATGGTACCTTGATCTTCTTCTCCTAGATATCTACAAATCCAGCTGCCTCCATGGCTTTCCTCTGCAGGCCGGTCTGGACAACCTCAAACGATACGCCCAGCTTGTGGCCGCCTTCGATGAAGAACTTACCCCACTGTCCCACTGCGTGTTCCTAATCGTCAGTAACCCCATTCTCCTGGGAAATGGTTGCAAGCAACATACAAGCTGAAGATTCCGAAACAGTGCCATCATCACTCTCAATCACGGCTGACATCTCGTGCGTCTCAAGCCAGCCGCCGGGCTTGATATGGGTGTAGGCGCGCGCAAAGAGTTGGTCCTAGTCTGGAATGCTGCCAATCATCCAGCGCAGGTAGACAAAGTCAAACTGGTTTGGGGCAAAGGTCCAATCGGCGTTACAGTCCTCGATTTCGCTGGTAATGTGAGTTTAGGGGTTTGTGTGAATGTCAAACAGGGGCAAAATACAACCTCAAATTTGGCGGCACGAACACTGCTTGAACAGGCGTGATGTTGGTTCCGATGACCGTGGCCTTTGGGTACTGATCCGCAAAGTCACTGTTGTCTATGAGCCAATAGCCATGTCGTAATAAATAGCAGTGAATCGACTCACGTTGGCCAAATCCCTACGCCACACGCCACATGCCACACTGAATCAGCTGGATGTTACGAGCAAGGCGAGATGCAGACCATAGGAAGTCTCTTACCAGTTCCAGTCCCAATGTCTAGTACATTCTAAGAGAGAGTCAGCCTACTGTTAGCATCTCGGCCTTTGAGCCAGAAACGGTGCTCACCTCGATGTCTTTGCTCAATGGAGCTAGGTGAAGTTTGCCCCCGAGAGCAAGAGTGCAGAAATGATGGCTAGGGGGGTGAGTAGGTAGATATTCAGCGCAACCGTGTCTCACGTCGCCCCATATCATACCGGGGATACTCACTTGATGTCGAGCGACTCGCCCTGGGTTTCATCGTTGGACGCCCTTGCGCCACTGTCAACCGAGCACGAAGAAAAGCTAAGGTGGGGTGGTCAACGCTGGTACCAGTACTGTGCATCGCCCCGTTCGGCGTGGAATGACCGGCCGTTGATGGACCTGTACTGGTAGATACGGGAAGTGAGCGAGGCGGTCGATTCATCCTCACTGTCGGTATCTGGCATATCTGGGGCGTCGCTGGCCTGATGTGGATTGCTCACAATCAATACATACCGGACTGCTACCAACCGGTTTCAGTCAGACTGCGCACCTGTGTTGTCCAATGCTCGGCCGGGAGGATGCCCGTCTGAGACTCTGCTCCCGCCATGGATGGATGCGACACGGCTCGGATGACTGTTGGATGCTGTGCCGCTGGATGTTATGGAAGCCACTGGTCCGTGACCTGAGGAGATAGCGCGAAGGAGGACGGAGCGGGCACAGTGTACAGGGCGTCGCACGCGAGAATATATGGGAGCGACAGTGACGGGGCCATCGTTTACCCAACCCGAGAGTCGGCATGCACCAGTCGGCCCGGGCCGCCAATTACTTGGCTTGCTACTGCAGAGTCAAGTCGCGGATGCAGCAACCTAGGAACCGGGACTCTTAGCACGGCTTGGAACTATACTAATGGTGGTGAATTGCCGTCTGCGGACGACGAGTCATCAAGGGCCGAGGCGAGCTAAGCCGATAACAGATATCTCGCATGCCCCACTAGTAGGATACAGGTCTGAAGTGGGCTTGACCGGGCTAAACGGCACTTCAATTCTGCTGTAGGCACCTTTCCTGGACTAGCTATCTGATCCTCGGTCTCCCAGTGACGAAGGGAGTACATACTGTCTCTTTTGTCCAAACTTTTACGTAACGAACCACTCCCCTTATACTACCTCACGGCGGATAAAACTACCTATGTCAAACATCTGCCTCATCCAGATATCGCTCAACAAATCAAATGATTTGAGGTACATGTTACGGTGGCATTGGTTTCCCTGGCGGTCACCATCTCGGCACTGGGGCGGCTCGGCCAGCTTTGAGCTGCACCAAGTTCTGCCGCCCGCAAAAACCCTGGCCATTCTACCCATGATACCGTCAACAGAGTGCAAATCACTATTTGTAGCCACCTGGATGTTGATAATACTTGGTCCACAAACGAGACCACATCTACAGTCTGCCGCACCAAGCTCGCATCCCACATGGGGTCGCCGAGGGTGGAAAATATCACCAGGACCATAATATATCGCGCGAGACGCGGAAATATTGGAAACGGAACGGCGGAGTACTCGGCCGGGAGGATCTAGAGAATATTCTCAATTGCGGTTCGCTGTCGTATTCACTTTGCCTCGAACGTTGGCAAAAGCGGGAGTCTTTGCTTCAGTATTAGCTTTGTCCATCAGAAGGCTACTGAAGGTCTGGTATGTGAGGCTGTCACTGTCGAACTTGTCTTTCCAGAGCATTTACTCTGTTGGGTACGAGTCCTTGACGCCGTTGATGAGTGCTGTCAGGTGGAGGAGATCTGCGCACTTGGCGTCCTGGAGCTTGAGGACTTGATCGACCTTGGCCTTGAGCGCTTGGTGTTTTGTCATGAAGTCGAGGAGAGTTGTAAATGATTTGCGTTTGATGCTGTTATATTCCTCAACGATTCCGAAGAGACTAGACTTTGTCGTCTTTGTGGCACATTTGACCACCAGATCGTAGAGTTTCTTCGGATCGTTAGCCACGGCTTGATGACCATTGGCTTTGAGGAGACGCTCAATCGCTGGATCTGTGAGGCCGTCGTTGATCATACAACACACCTGAATCCTGTCTCGCTTCCATTCCTTCCTGGCTTCAGCATCGAGCTCTGCCGGTGCTTCGATATCTTGTTGTATATATTTTTCGAGATCATCCCATTTCAGGTGACGTGTCAGATCTCCCTGCCATCTTTCGATGTTTTCCTCTCCTCGGAGGACGGGTATAGTTGACTTCAGTTCTCGACGTTCTAACATCTTGAAGACTTGATGTGATCTTCATGTTGCTTAGCTTGTGGCGAGGTGCCTAAAGAGGCTCCTGTTCGCTTGGCTAGCTGTTTAAGCCGTCGATGGCCGGATTATTGGTTCCTCAAGAGGATCGTTGCTGCAGTCGGCTTGGTGGCGCTTCCTAAGGAGGATGGTGCTTGCCGTTTGTGCAGTGGGGGTTTTTCTGGTTTGCTGCAGGGTTGGTGGCAATCTTGATCGATTCACGCACACTAGTCGAAATTTGCTGCAATTGGTATGTTTGCGTTGCTCTTGATCAAGCGATCGAAATGAGACTATTCGCAGTTCTTTTGGGCGCAGTGGTTGCGCGAGGGCATCATAACCTGTTGGTGGGCAACACAACGAAGGTGATTATATTGTGTGGTGGTGGTGGTGGTGGTTCTGGCCCATAGAAATCTCTGGCCCACCTTTTATGACCACACCAGAACCACGCTAGGCTATCTACTTATCACACCTTCTGGAAGGCCATTCACTGGAGGCCACGATTCACTCTTCCAACAAGAACCGCCCTTCTTTCCTCGAGAGTGTGTTCTGAACTCTGCGGTGCTGCAGGAGCGTCGTTGACAATATTGGCAGGGCCCGGGACCACTCTTGTCTCGTGCGTCGGCCTGTTGAGTTGTAGCTCAAAAACCACCATCATGGACAGTTGAGCCAAACGTGACAAACTGCTGGGTGCGTCGTTGAGCAAATAGTCCTGTCCCCAGGCCAGAAATGTCAAGAGGCCGAGAAGGAGGTCAATGTTGACAAGCCCTTCGCGATGCAGTAGGAGCCGTTCAGCCACGGTCTGCTTGATTCGTCTGCCGAGCCCAAGCCGTGTTTGGGTTGACTTTGACGATGCGGCGCAAATGCACACTAGTAAGAACGGCCGCTCTGCCCTCACCCAATCTAGATTGACGGGGAGGTGCATGAATGGGAAGTGCCTGAGCATGCGGTTGCAGAACGTGCCGAAGCACTGTTCAACGTCGTCGGGAGGCCAGAAAGTGGCAGATCCGGGACTTGGCCGCTCGTGGGCATGTGACCGGAAGAGTTGGATGCAGTTGCACCAGGCCGTGGGTAAACTTGGGTCAGGCTGTCCGCTCTAGAGACGGGAGATGTATCTTGGCTCGGTGCCTCTGCAATGGGTCGGTGAGCCTCCAAAGGCGTGGTGCGGACAGCGCTCAAGGGGTCTAGTAATATTCACTTTAAGAACGTGTCGGTGTCGAGCTCTTCTTCCTAGTAGTTATATATGTCATAGTTTTAGTAGGTGGCCAAAAGAGACGGTTAGGTCGAAAGAAACTTAACTAACGGTTATAAGTCAGTATAACCATATACCACTCGTAGGGCCCTTTCGTATACCTATACGAAAAGTTGGTGAATGGGAAGAAATTTGGCCTTACGTAAGTTATGTCAATATCCATAATGATCAGTCCTGCCCCCGCTGCGGGTCCGCGGCGGGCAGTTCTGGGTCGCGTGCGAGTGCATTGGCGGCGGCGGCGAGCAGGTCCAGACCGGGGTGCTGTACGGGACCGCAGACCCGTTCCGATGAAGCCAAGTGGTTCGACCCGGTCGTCCTGGGCAGAACCGATCGCGACTTATTCTGGAACGGCGACGGCACGCTGTACGTGGCTGCGTAGTCGGTCGTCTTGTAGGATCTGGAGCCTGTGACGGGAGGGCTGAGCCAGCCGCCGGTGGAGATTTTAGATGTCAAATTTGGTGGATAAAAGTAGATGTACTAGGCCACCTAAAATGCGGGTACTCCTGGAGGGTGGTTAAGGGTGACGAAAAGAGTTCTGAGTTCTCCCACTCTTCATCACTGGCTTCACCTAAGGTACGTACCTACCTACCTGTCTCAGTGTAAGATATAAGCCAAGGTCCTATCAAAGGCCATTTTCTGCCTAGTATTTTTCAGCTGACTATAGCCCCCTAATTTGATGCTTTAGTTTGGTGCCCATGATAGCTATGATCAACAGCGCATTTACAGCACAAAAAGTGACTCTGTAGGTACTCCGTCCCCGTTTATCGCCCCACGGTTACATCGGAGCACTGATTCGCAGGATCCCCCGGGCCCGCCCAATCCAACCAATTTTCTAATAGCTCGAGTCGGGTCTCCTACAATCTTATTCGTTGTATTAGATCAGGTCTCAAAATGTCTCAGACTTGCCGCTTAGCAACCACTGACGGATGCTGCAGGTTTGACGTGTTTTGGTGTGTTCGCACTTGACCTGTTGGCGGCTTCTTCATTTGCCATGCAAGAGCGCGGGCCGAGCTGGGGAATGCCGGAGTAAAGAGAAGAAGCGGTTGAAGCTACACGACCCAAGACATACATAGAGCCTGGCAGTTTCATGTGCTCATGCAGATCATCACAGATGCATACGACAAGGAAATGAGCCCTACTTGAATATCGTCAACTCAGTAAGCACACTTGACCACCATGACTGCTAAAATACTAATGCGTGACGTGAAGAGTTTGGTTCAATGACCATCCTCCTGAGCTTCGAGACCAATGATTCAGCATAACCATGCCAGGAATCTTCGGCTCGTTTCTGTCCAAGAAAGTGAGAATAGGAATGCCGGCCTGCAAGTGGTTTGCCCTATATGTGTAATGGGGTCGTCCGAAGGCCTTCGTGGCAAACTGTCAGGCTGACAGTTGGCTCGATCTATTAGATGTAAGTGGAGTTGGCGGACTCGGCTAGCTCTCATGACATCTCCATATTCGTGTGGTGACGTGTCTCTGTGTAACGGTTGTGCTGCTCAGAAGCACACCTTTCGGCTGCATCCCGGTTGGCCCGTAGTCTTGCCCACTGCTCGTCTTGGGCGATCACCGCCAATTATTTATTCGGCGGTATCACTCTGTCGTCCATCCTTTTTCCCCTACTAACATCACATTGAAGGCAGTAAACGCAGGAACAGCCCACGATTTTCCT
Organism: Lasiosphaeris hirsuta; assembly: GCA_030549175.1. Taxonomy (NCBI): domain Eukaryota; kingdom Fungi; phylum Ascomycota; class Sordariomycetes; order Sordariales; family Lasiosphaeriaceae; genus Lasiosphaeris; species Lasiosphaeris hirsuta. Next base: position 416,217 of record JAUKUA010000009.1, read on the forward strand.
CCTCTGTTACTCCCAGCCATGGCGTCCAATGCCTCTAATTGCCCCGTCAGCCCCCCAGGATACTTCTACCGCGACAACTGTTCATTGCTTTGCAAGCCGGCTGGCTGGACCGATGTCCTTGTCTTTTTCCTGGGAAACTATGTGGCGCACGTTGCGACTGTGAATATCTCGCCTGGAACTTCGACGTACAATTGGACTTGGCAGTGTCTAATCGTATTTTTGGCCCCTGGCGCGGGAATTCTCTCAGCCTTTGAGGCCATACAAAGCCGAGCGATCTTTGCTCCCACAGAGCTGCAGATGGCCGCAAGGGCCAGGGCCCTAGTGATGGTTGTTCCACCGCCACCACCAGAGGCAGACAACTCTGACTCTCCCAGCCGTGTCCCCGAATCCCCTGGCACCGAGCCTTCAAGCCCTCTGGATGTCCATTCGGGTCGGAGAGAACAGGACATTGAGTGGTGCCTGTCTGTCAGCTCATCACGACAACGTGGGGCTTCAAAATGGGATGTACCACGGGTTCAAGATCAACCACCCGACTTACAGAAACTTGAAGCCCAAAGCCACGAGTTATCAATACCAAAACAAGGTATAATTAATACCTACGCGAATCCGGCGTCTTAATAGGTGCATTATGATTTAACTAACTGTCCCCTAGGAGAACCTGATCCCTCCATCCAAGCCCAGACCATACACGGTATTCTCCAGCTGCCTAAAGGGTACTCGCTTCGGGTCCTCGACGAAAGAGCAAGATTCGAAAACGACTCGGAAGTGCCTTTCCTTGGCGGAATCTGGCGTGGCGCGATTGGGCTTCTTGGGCTTAGCATGCCTAGCAGGCCATGGAACACCTCGGTACCCTGCAACAAAAATTTTGTGACAATCATTGTGTCCTTGTTCCAGCTTGGATTCTCCCTTGTCACGCTATACCGCGCTCGTGGTGACCAGGTTGCTTTGTACGGGTATGCAGCATTTGGACTCACCGTCGCCCAGTACGCTTGGATGTCTCTACTCAACCTTATGGGGGGCTTGATACGTCCACAATACTCGGGTTTATTTCTTGTTGAGTCCCAAACCCTGCGTGACTTGAAGAAAAAGGTAGCTGAACAGGATAAAGCCCACGAGTTTTTACTGGACGGGACCTTGGGGAAACTCACAGCGAAATCCGAAAATGAGATACTAGGCGTAACAAGACGCAATGTCGATAAAATAACAGGCAGATACCACTCTGGACTTGTTGTTGCGCTGGCTGCCCCTCTTGCCGTTGTCGGAGGAATATCTCACTTTTCCCCAGGTTCAAGCGCGCTCTACCAGCGTGTTTGGATAATGATGTGGCAACTCTCCGGATATTCAACATTTTTCCAGTTTTTTTCTCTGAGTTTCTTCGCAACCAGTGGCTTCGCTTTAGCGCGTATATTTATACCTGTAATGGCGTGTCTTCTTTGTTTATGTGCAGTGTCAGCAGTTGGGGGTCTTGTTGTTGTCGGAAAAATGATTCGGGAATATGGTGTGTGTGTCCAGGTGTCATAGCGGTAGTTCCACTAGTTTGAAGGGGATTTGGGACACCGAGCTAGAGAGAAGAGTGGAATTATAACCCAATTCGTTACCAGTAGTTAAGCTGATACTTGGCCTGATCAAGAGGGGTCTTTTCCCGGCTACCTGGGTAACCCCCTTGTACCGTTTGCTCCGGCTTCCTCCAGTCCAGATCACGCCTCTTCAGCAACATAACAAGGGGGACGGCCGCTAACATCACAATTGCAAAAACACCAAAACAACACGCCAAGCCCGCAGCATCCGCCAGTGGCTGTTGCACAACAATACCAATACCTGCCCCAATGCAGCGGATCAGATTGTAGGAAGCCTGGGCTATTGCTGAAGCGTTTGGGTTCAAGTCGTTCAGGAAGGTTCCACAAAGCTACTCAAAGGACAACCCCCCTTCCAGTCGCCGTTTAATTGAGCAGATTTCTAATCTTCAGCCCAGAGCTAGATCTTTCCGGGTCTAGACTTATACACTTCCCTATTCCTATTCCGGAACTTTAGCCCGAGGTCTTGGTAACGATGAGCTCTGTCCATATCTCAGTCACTAGTGGCTTCTTCAACTTCAGTTCATCAGGCTAGTGCCCGCTTTTACGGCGATGAACGAGCGCGACGAAGAAAAGACATGCCCGGTGGTAAGCCCTGGGGTCATTGCCAACTCCGACAACAGCACCACAGTTGACGCCTAAGACAGCATCGCGCTTGCCCTATTTTACGAACCGCTGCGTGAGGAAAGATTTGAAATCCGTGCCCTTACCCTCCTGCCCGCCGAGGAAAACAATCCGGAGAGCAGGCTTCATTGTCGCATCCGCCGCCTCCCCGCCATTGTCCCACACATGCCTCCATTCACGGCACTGTCGTACTGCTGGGGGTCGAGTGAGCACAAGTTCGCCATCACCGTCAACCACCACACCCACCACATCACCCAGAACCTCGCTGCTGCGCTGTACGAGCTGAGACGCTAAGGCTACCGCGAGCTGTTGGTCGACGCTCTGTGCATCAACCAGCGCGACAATCACGAGAAGGGCCACAAATTTATCGAATGCGCGACATATACAAATACGCCGTCTCCACCATCTCGTGGCTGGGCCCGGACGAGCTTGGGACTGGCGCAAACACATTCAGCGCGCTTGCCTCGAGCACCGCAATACTGCATCAGAGCGACGCCCCAAGGCCCTCGTGGGACCATGTCTCGCAAACTCGTTGCTCTGCCGTACTAGCACCGCGCATGGATCATCCAAGGAGTCGCCCTCTCTCCGTCGGTCACGGTCATGTGGGGCGGCGCAACTATCCCTCTCTAAGCTCTGCGCTCCGTTCTCCTCACCATTTGGGCCGAACCCCCCCCCCCCCCCCTCCGGGGACACTAGTCGACAAGTAGGTATCGGGACTACGTCAGCATGCTAAACAAAGTCCAGCACCCCATGGATCTGATATCCGCCCTCCGGTATCCGTGCACCGCTCTTGTATCCGTCGAACGGGATAAGGTGTATAACATCCTGGGCCTGTGTAAGAATGCGTCCTTGATTGTCCCAAATCCCGACCACGCATCCCGGCTGGATTCAGTCCTGACAGCATGAACAGGAACATTCTGCTGCACGAAAGCGGAAAGCCCGGCGACCTAGACGTGCTGTGTCTTGGACCACGTACTGCCAAAAAGAAGGAAACGCTAACCTAGTCGATAGACTAGCCCGTCATCTAGCCGGATTCCAACCCGCGAGCATGGACATCGCGTGCCGACCGTGGAACCAAGGCCGGATTTCTTGCAGCAAATCAGCAGCCCAGATCTCCTTCAACCCCTCACCGCCTCAGAGCAGGGCTGGGGATGTGCTACTATGTGACGGAGTTGTTACTGATACCATCGAGTCGTTAACCAGCGCCTACACTAGAATACCGTGCGACATCACCACTCCTACCACTACTATTCGCCTAAACTCTACGGGGGTACTAAGCAACAGCGAGCCAGTGCATGTGTCAGACTATGTACGGGTCTGAAGCCAAGCTTTTTGAGGCGATATGGCGCAGCTTCATGATGGACCGTCTCGACAAGGAACACCCAACCCCACCACCTGTTACATATGGCGCTGCTTTCGCCAGGGTTTGGTCGCCTCGCCCTTCAGACTTGACTACATACAGCCCGGCTATGATGCCAAATGAATATCCTGATACTATTGCTGCGTTCCACGTCGGTGGCTCTACAACTGGCGCATTAGCTACCAGAATGATCGGCGATACCGAGTGGGATGACGACGCTGCAGAGTGGGAGACAATCCAGCGAGCAATATCGGCAGAACAAAACGTTTGGGAGACGTTTTATGATGACCGGGCAAGGGTATGTAGGGTAGACACGTTTTCAGTCCCAGCCTGGTAACCGCATATGTCTGATGGCTGAATGCACTCTGCCAATGGTGCTCAAGAGAGGGGGAGGGTAGATTCAGCTTTGTTGGTGAGGCTTACGTTCATGGCGTTATGAATGGTGAGGCATGGGATAGATGCCTGGAACGTGGGTCGTTTCAACGGCTGCAAATAGTTTGAATCTGATCTAGGCAGTCCTACTCCGTACTGGTAGTAAGGACAGTTTTCAAGTTATACCGACGGAATAGCTACACCGCCACCGTATCAAACGAACACACAAAAGCAAGATACAGCCGCAAGAACTCAGACACGATGTCCCAATGGCACCATCCGGGGCAGTTCACGTCCTTCAGTATTTTCATTCCCTCTAGTAATAAATTTATTACCCATTCACCAAAAGTCTAATCCCACCAGAGCCCTTGGGCAGTCAAGCACCATGTGGAGTCGGCCGATTCCCAAGACCTATAAGCTCTATATATTCTAGTTATGAGCTGGTATTGCTGAATCCTGATTCCGATCCTTCAAGTAAGTTCAAGAATAAATAAAGCATCAGCAGGTCGTAGGACGCCTTCATTGTCCCCCCCCCCCAATCTTACAACCCACAGTTTCCTTGCGGAGAAAAAGCCCTCGGAGCCGATGCCGCCAGCCTAGGCCAAAGTTTTGATGACGTTGACCACACCCAATACCGCCGTCCGCTCAGCTGAAAGAACGGCAGCCGCGAGAAAGGCCTGCCTTGGGGCTTGGTCTATGCTCTGAGTGCACGCTCGCAAGGCAAGAAAGGCCATGGCAAGCCACATCCCCGAATTCGTGGCTGGGGGATAGGTATCAAGGCTAGGAAGATAGCCGAGGGAAGATGAGTGCATTGTCTTGAGTGGGCCGAGATGACGAGCGAGGGGCAGAGCAGCAAGATTGGAAAAGGTGACCAAGAGATTCGCCACCAGAAACAACATGCCAAGGGCAGAAGGCTCCAAGGAGTGAATGGTAGATCGATCCCTGATCGTCCAGCTCCGTTGCAACCTCACGATATTGAGTTGTTGCAAGGTCTGGCAGTAGACGAGAACGAGATTGGCAATACCGAGAGCCGCGTAAAGAACAAAAACAAGGCTGTGTGCGCCGCTCAATGTCCAGGACTTACTTGCGCTGACTGACTGCACGATCCAGCCACAAGTAAGTGTACCCAGGGCGGCTCCGGCGGTGCCAAACAGGGTGTACCAGGCAAAGATGTCGCTTCGCTCGTCCTTGTTCGTGAGATGAGCTAAGATGGACTCTTCAACAGCACGAAAAGGGCCGATTTCGTTACCGCTGGGACTGATGACACCAAATACACTCGCAAAGAGCAGATACCAGTAGTTGCTGCTCAGGGAGAAGATGAGGCCGCTCGCGGTCAAGGACGCGGCTCCAGCAGCCAAGACACGCCGCCTTCCGATTTTGTCTGTGATTGCAGTGAGATAGCCCCGATGCGCTCGTCTGTGAAGCCCAGGCCAGAAAGAAACTGAGCGAGGATGAGAAACGATGCCATAACCAAAGAGGCTAATGAAGCGCTGTAGGCACAGCAGCTTAGTGTCGCGGCTTGATCGGGCAATGGCACTGAAGCTGCTCTCCTTGGCAAGCCGATTCGTCCAAGATGACATTTGGATTTGTCTTGCTTTTTGCCTTTATCACCGCCGTGTGCTTGCGTGGGCTGGACCCGAAATTCATGGAGAGCGGGGTCGAGGAAAACATGAGATGACGCTAGGCGCCGCCCAGAATGCCGGATTTCCGGATAAGACAATCCCCACACGGCCCCCACACATCGCACACGCCGTTGTTGACAAGGTCATGCCCAGTGGTAACTTGACAGGGCCCCCCAATACTGAATCCTCGCGATAGAAAAAAAATGCGCAGTAGGGTAAGTGGTGGTTTCCCATTCGTTTTGGTCCTACTTTGCTGAAGGCCGTACCTCATCAGTGGGACTTGTCGAGGTAGTGGAGTTGTCGACGTAGTGGAATTGCCGCACCCCTGCCCCAGAGTTTGAGTACCTAATAATGGTCTAGGCTGGGCTGGGTACCTGGGACATCATAACTGCTTTGCATCAATGCCCGTATGTCACGGTATGCATAAGCACTGTCGAATGGACAAGGACTGGGGGGCGATGGAATTGACAATGGTACACCAGAGTACTTGTCGGGGGCTGGTAAATGAACCCATCTTTTCACTGATTTTCTTTTTGCCATTTCCTCTGCGCACGAGGCGGTGAGATGCGACATGGCTAGGGCCTGAATTTGCCTCAATGAATGTCCCATGATACCGTAGACCACCTGCCTGATCGTGCCAAATACTGGCCCACCCACCCATCCATCTCAGGCAGCTCAAAAAAAAAAAAAAAAAAAAAAAAAACAACGGCGCTGTGTGCTGGCCTGCTTGCAGAAATATGCGGGGGAGGCGTCTCCGCAATGCTTGGTTGGATTCTGCACCGTTCAGGAACCTGTCAATCGCGTTCCAGCCCGTCTTGGCGACCTGCGTTTTCAGCGCCGAAAGCTGCAGTTGGCCGCAGGCATCCGCAGGGAAAAGGTGTGGGTGACAATCGATGACCAGCACCAATCGATGCTTGGCACGCCCCCTGGTCCCTGGTCACTGGGTAACGGCCAAACCGGGGTTCTCCGCGAGAATTGGCTGACTTTCTTCGTGTGCGAGTAAGGCTGAGCGCTGATCATTATTGAATCCGTGGTTCCTGCCGATCTAGCGCTTCGTATTCGGCCGCGTTAATGCGCCTCCCCGACTATTGAGTGACGATGGTGGCATCGTCTTACTGAAGAGGGACGTCGGTACCTAGTGTGTGGTGACGGTGTGCAGGCCCAGGCCATCGACGCACCCTCAGACTGGGCCACTTCCTTGATTAGAGCAAGCCAAGCCAAGAGGTCTTTAATAGCAGAGCATCTGCCCGCTCTATTTTCCGTGCTACGAGCTTGTCTCTACCACAACATCACCCCGATTCCGTCTTCTCTCCCCCTCCAATCAATCCCACAGCTGTCATGAAGGTTGCCACATTACTTGCAGCGATCGTGGGTGTTGCCTCGGCAGCACCCGGTCAGCTTGTCTCCAAGCGGGCTCTCACACCTCAAGACATCAACCCCCGAACTGGCTGCCCGGGCTACCTAACGCCAGGGGAGTTCGAGTTCCCTCATTATATCACCCAAATTTCCAAGTCGCAGCCAGACAAGGCGTTCGGTCCGCAGTACTTTGGAGTTTTTACGCCCAACGATGTATCGTCCATCTTCAGCTTCGACATTCCCGCCTCGCGTGCCGGCGCCAACTGCACACTCGAGTTCTTCTTTCCGACCCAGAGCCAGTTGAAAACCAGCTCGTACACCTACAGTGGGGCCGGCTCCTTCTTCTTCACGGGCTACAACCCGGGCAGCTGCCCCAATGCCGAAACCACGTACAACAACCAGCCGAAGCCAGGACCTTTCCCTCCTTTCCCTCCCGTTCACATGGAGCCCGGCAACGCCTACACCATTGACATAGGGCCGTGCTGGGTTGGTGCGGGGACATGCGTCGCGGGCTTGACAAGTACCAACGACACCAACTTTAGCTTCTTTCAAGACTACGATGAGTGTCCCATTGGCATCTATACGGGCTATTCTTATCTCTAGATGGCTGATGACGCGAGGATGGGTTGCGGAGGAAGGACGGGAGTTCACTGAGGCGGTTATGCTGGGGAGGAACGGTTTTAATGTAATTACATAATATAATGAAAACGTCGCAGTGGTTATCTGGACGGATCAGCATCCTACCATCACTGGTAATTGCGGGTGGGAGGTAAATAGCAGTGTCAATATGCACTTGCTATCACAATCTTAGAAGTCACGTCGGTGATTAGTTTACTCAGTTCCATACTATTAAAGCCCTTAAACTCCTTAAGCCAGTCCAGACGATTTGAGTAATTATATAACCCTTGCTTGTTGCAATTGCGGATTACCAGCCACAGGTTGTGATTGTGGTGGTGTGGTGGGCGGCTTTTGAGAGGACAACCCCTTTTCTAATAGGTTCAGGGTTGAGTATGGGTGTAACAACGGAATCTGATCATAGTAATGGTGGACTAGGTCGAGTTTTAGAGGGTGACTGGATATATTTTTACTTTTGCCTTACTCTCTGTAGAAATTGATTGTATCCAGGTTTTGTAATCGCATTCGTGACGACATATAGATTGAAGGGAATGAACTTTGCAGAAGTGCATATGAATCATCACACCTCAAGGCCTGAAAACAGGGCTTAATTCAACATTCTTGTACAGTGAAGAATGGTTTATGTTCTGGTTGATCCTTTGCTGCTGCTGGCAATTTTAGCCAGAGCATACCTGTCATGTATGATTCTCTCGAGCGCAATTCCTACTAGTAACTGAGGTGCCTTATGTTTTGGAGCAGTGATATATACATCCATGTCACCGATCGTATCATTATGCGTCAAGTCATGTACGGTGAAACAATCAGCTAATGTCATGTTTAGGCGTGTGACACCGGTGTCAATACGCTCGACTTGACTAGATTATCTTTCAAAGATATCACTGGTACTCCTGCTTAAAATCCTGGACCATTCATGACCGCGGGCGACAGAGAAAGTTGGGGAGCAATACGTAGAATTCCTAGGTATTGACCCAACGGTAGACGCACTCGGCACCCAGAAATGCCGCCGCTGTCCCGTGGCTTCTCCCAAACAAGAGGTCCATATTTGAAATCAATTACGACTACTGGTGATCCTCTGCGAGGGGTGAGCAGTTAACTCGTTATTCGTTACCTTGGAATTGATGGCGATAGCTGAGCAAGGCAACCTGGAGCAGCGGCCCTTCTTTCTATGCTCGGAAAACAGTTTAGAGATATCTCGAAAGCATGGGTCCTTGCGCATTTGCCAGTGCGCCCCCCCTCCCCTTCTTCCCCTACTACATGGCTGATTTCAAGAAAGCGCCAAAGCCTGGATATAGCATCGTGGGAATAGCCATGACGGCAGGAACACCCCGTGAAGCAAACCTAGGGGAGGATCTTGGGCCCGTCCTAGTACTAGTATTGACATGGCGAAGAATTATGTGTTGGGTGGGAAACGCTGAACTAGATTAAAAGCTGGCTCCTCAATGAATTCTTTCGTCCGAGAAACAATCATGCTCCACTTGTGATCCATTGCAGGTACCTGGGTATGAAGTTATCATTGAACTACCGTCAGCCAATCAACTTGCTCAGAACGACGAAGGCCTCCGCACTTGTACTTTACGATAGAATAATGGTACAATTCAACCATGGTTTGTTTGTTAGCGTGTGACTTTCCCCAATGGCTCGAGGGAGACATTGAAGCCTCGGAAAGGCTTCCGAGGAGCAAAACAAGCATATTTCGCGTATTTAAAAGGTATATTTGGTATTTTAGCGGATCTTTCCCTATCCTAGAAAGGCATTATGAATCCCCAAGATGCCTTATTGGGGATTCTGTGCCTCTCTTTATGGGAGTATCACGCGCTAACAAATAAACCAGGGCTGTTTTCTACGTGAGTTGGATGCCAAACCCAAAACAAGGCAATGCTGCCCGAGTGACTCACGAGCATCCGAGGTATCAAGTGGGGTATATCTGTTGCAAGTGTTAGATAGGGGTTGCTAAGTCTAAGACCACGGCAATATAATTAACCGTCGAGTTTCAGCGAGACTGAGTCACGACAGAGAATCAAAACATTTGATTGTAGTCTCTCAGGCATCTGCTCAACGGAAAGTTGCGTCAACATGAATCCTGTCAACACCATGGATACCAGATCCCGTCGGATGCCGTCTGGCTCGGTAAGCCCCACCACTGCCTCTCAAACAGACAAAGTGCAAGTGCTGATAATAGGGTTTGGTCCACAAGTGACTGGCTGCTCGTCGGGTATCGGTCGCGAGATTGCTACTCTTGTCACTAGGAAACCGAGCCAGCGCTTGATCGCCGCGGCCCGTAATCCCGCTAGCCTTGCCTATCTCCCGGACCACAGCCCTAACATCCTCAAGGTTGCCCTCGATGTGACCTAACCCCGAGTCGGTAGGCAGTGCGTTTGCCGCCGCAGCTAAACACTTTGGCGATAACTTCTATTTGGACGTCGTCGTAAACAATGGGGGATACTCTCTGTCTGGCGATACCGAGGCCGTGACTGAAGAAGAGGTGCACCAGGAGATGGAGACATTGTTCTTTGGCACTGCGCGCGTAACTATGCGTGCTGTTGAGGTAATGCGGCAGGCCAAAGATCGTTGGGGCGGCCTCATTGTCAATATCTCATCGCTTGCGGGATTGTGCGCCTTCCCCGGCCATCCCTAGTACCACGCGGCGAAGTTTGCGGTCGAGGCTTTACAGAGTCGGTGGCTAGGGAGATGGATCCAGACTGTAATAGTAAGCCGATATTTCCACAGACCGACGTGTACGGAAGGTCGTCCCTGCTGACCTCAATCACCTGTTGTCACAGTCCACTTCTGCATCATTGAACCCGGCGCTGTTAAGACCAACTTCGAGGGCCACAGTAAAGCCCATACCAAGCTCCACCCAGCTTACGCGAATCCAAGTATGCCGTTGCGACAGCTCGAAAGTACGTTAGCATGGGGCTCAAAAGTGGCGCCGGGCTGGAGCCCCGTGCCGTGGCCGAAACCATTTAGACTATTGCAAGTCGTGGCGAAAAAGTCCCCCTTCGGGCTACACTGGGCCCAGTGGCGTGGCAGCTGGCCAAATCCAAGTTTGAAGGCCTTTTGCAGGAGTTTGACGCGGTCAAGGAATTGAGCAGCTTGGGCCAGGGAATTTAAGGGCAGGAGTACATCGGCCATCGCGGAATGTTTCAAATTTTGGGAGTCGGATATGAAGCCTTGATAAGGATAGGAGTGGAGCTTTGACAAGCTGTTGTGTCTACTTTCTATTTGGGGGCAGCGATTGGTAAAACTGGCTGTCATGTGTTTAGGTAGTGAAGGTATCCCATGGAGCTAAATTCGCCAACACCCCGACTTTTGCAACCCGTAAGAGGCAGGAGGAGTCCAATGATTTCCATGCTTGTCGTTTTGATAGTGCTAAATGGGCAGCTGGTGAGCGAGCTTCGGGTAAAGGCATATCGACACACCAACCCCAATGTACGTTACTTAATAGTGCTAATATCTCTGTGATGACACCACGGGCGTTCGGCCCGGGTTTGAGATGTTCTCCGTCGTCTACCGGTCTCGATCTTGGATGGTCAGCAGCGACTCATTGCTCCTTCCTATCGCCTCACTATTCTTGGCACCCCACCACTTGCGCCCAGGAACTACGGGATACCTATTTGGGTTATTTTGGAAAGGGGTAGCACACCTTCTGCGTTCATGGGGTTGAAATAAAGTTGTAAGCCGACATGCCACCGTAAATTCATAGACCGTTGTATTAGGGCCACCGTACTAGTGGGTCATCGAGCTCGGAGTCAAGGACTGTGGACTGTGGCTAGCAAAACTGATCAACTTGGATTTACAACGAAGAGACCGTAATTGGATGTCGAGAAAGAATATAATTACATGCAAGTCCAAGTTACCCATTCCAGGGTTTACTTGTTTGGCCCCCCGTACCCTGCCTTTAGCGCGCGAAGGTCGACTGGCTCTGCTCCATCTACACGATCCGTATGATGGACATTTACATATTGGCTGGATCCACATCCGACAGTCGGGTCGGCGGGACGCCCTAAGGACATCGATCGGCCATATTTTGTATGTCGTTTCGCCTGTTTAAACCAAAGTGTTGATGTGCAAGCTCCCTTTCCCCGTCCGAATCTCGCCATACATGGTCTGATGGGGCTTTTGGACTGCCGGGTTTCGCCAGCTACTATGACATGTGCCATTTAGGCAAGTGGCTGGGGGGGGGGAGGGGGTAGCTTGCTGTGGTTCAGGGGTAATCGCTGACATCCAATCAATGGTGGGCGCACACATGTAAACACTGGATGATCTGAAGGTCGGTAGTCATCGACGTAGCCTGTGGGGATCTGGAGCGCCAGCAATCGATGCGACAGCCATAAGCCTGCTCAAGCTCTAGATCTACTAGCTCGTCTCCCCATATATTCTCACATCATGGAAAACCCCATCCTTACACAACAAGGCCCGGGTCCTGGTTCACGCCCTAGTGCGGACTTTGGCACGCCGCCAGCAATAGCAGAGAGTACTGCCACTTGATGGGTTTGTCGAGCGGCCAAGGTGGCGCTCGGTTGGTGATCGGCGTCCAGGTGGCGAACAGGTGGGCTTGGAGTAGGTAGGCACGGTACTGGGTCGTTCAGAAGGTGGGTGGCTGTAGTCGAGAGGAAAAAAGGCCCGAAGGTTCGGATGACCCCTGCTACTCGTGAGCCATCGGCGGTTTCTTTCTATCAGCTGTCTGGCAGACTAGAAGTGCTTGGGTTTATCCGATTGTATCCGCATGTAGGCTAGTAAGCAGACCAACCAAGAGCACGGCAAGGCGAGGCCGTTCACTGACCCGGCCAATGAATCCCCGCGTTGGTTCCCCACGCTTTATGCATGCAATTCCACCAATCCTCCGCACTTTGCGCTTCTCCAGATTCTGCACCTCTCTGTGCGCTGCAGCTCTCCACACGAGAGCGGCTCGTCGAAATGCGCCGGAGCGCCCAGCAGCTGCGCGGGGGGTGCCATAGTGACGCCGACTGCCCATTGGGGTCACCACCACGGCCTGATGCGTGTGGTAGCGCGGGCGTGATGCCGTGCAAGGTTGAGTTCGGACGGATACTCCCTACTCGAATGCATCGACGGGGCCTCGAACTTAAAAAAAAAACACACATTGCACGAGATACTACTAATGCCCTTGCACCGCAGAGAGTCCCGGAAAGTGGCATCGCGAGCCACTCTGCTGGGCAATGCGAGCTCGGCGCCCTGGGGCGGCGCTCCCTCGCCCCGGTATCATCAGTGTTTGAGTGGGAGCAGCCCAATCTGGAAGCATTCATGTGGGCGCTTTGGCCAGATGGAAATCGCCCTTTTTGGTGGAGATCTGGCTGGGCTGGGCTGCCAAGAGAGCGGTTTGCGCTCAGGGGCAAAGTGCTGCCGCGGAGCGGGCGGGCAGAGGAGGGTTCTGGACTACCTAATGTACTCCGTCCCCACGGTCCCAATCCGGCTAGAATTGCTTCTCGAGCCCGCGCTCGTCAGGGTTAGATGGTTATTATGCCCCCAAGTCCCGAGCCGCATGAGCGCGACTTTTACTAGCACTCGTAGCATAACCCTGGGCCCTCGGCCGCGGCCTGCCAATCCAATCGACGACGTCAGATTACTGCCAAGTTAGCATTTCCGCCCGATCGAGTCGGCCTGCTTTGCTGGGAGTTGCCTAAATTGGGGTTGGCGAGATTGGATTGGGTCAGACGTTGAGCGGGCTGGACGTCAGCAGGGCGCGCGAGGACCGACAGACGCCGGCTTCTCGATCCTCTCGTCCGAAGTTAGCTGCATGCCGCTGCTGGCTTGGTGTTGGTGGTCGCAGTGGCAGTGGCAGTTGCAAAGGACAAAAGACGCCAGGATGCCGGAAGTGGTGTACTTGCGGGGCCTCACGTGGCGCGGCGTGGAGGTGCAGAGTCCGCCTTCGAATCCGGGGTTAATTTGGATAATCAGGGCCTTAATGCCGCGAGTGGGCAGCCAGTGGGCAGACAGCAGGCGAAGCGTCGACCAGAGTGGACACGAGCGCGCAGGAGTGGACGGCCACGGCGAGGAAGCTGCAGGCAGATGGAGCATAGCATCATCGCAGGCTGGGGCCTGCGGCGCAAAAATAATAATTTCGCTTCGGATATTGTTCTGGCAACCTAATTGGGACTACGCTTTCGGTAGTACGGCCAGCGCTGGCAGCACGGCCAGCATGTGCCAGCATCTGCCAGCATCCGCCTCCCCTGGCCCTGGAGAATGGCATCACTTCATCCGCTGAGGAACGGCCGTTCGTGATCAGCCCCGGCATATGTTTATTCGCCCTTAGCAGAGACCGGTATATTCAGTCGCGCCTCCGAGGTCGACTGGCTGCTGACCTTTAAACATGGATTGCTCATCCTGTCCAGACCCTATGACCCGGGGCTCAACCCACCAGCCTCCGCCTCGTCCCTGACACTGCTCGCAACGGCCATTCATTCTTTTTCTTTCCTGGGATCCCAAGATTGCGGCTCTGGTCACTGATACGACGTTGGAGGTTGCAGCCCTGCGCCAAGTCTCACCAGGACAAACCGTCCCTACGTCTGTTGCTCCAATCATTGATGACGGTCTTGGAAGCCCTACTACCGGTCCAGACTCGCGCTCCGGCAATCCGCGGGTGATTGTGACCCACGAGTCAACACTGCTTTTGTCAACCGTCACCGTGACGTCTTCCTTCCACCCAGGGACCCGACATGTCTTCAGCATGGCCCCACGAGAAGACCACCACGCTGGACGGCCAGGACTTCGATGACGCGGAAAAGGGGCTCTACGACAACTCGCGCAACCTGCCGATGCTACCGCCGCTGGCCCATGTGGACCGCGACAGGAAGACGGCGATACACATTGAGACCGTCCTGTCGCCGACTTCACCCATCCACGAAGGCATCACGCCCTTTTCCAGCGTCCCCGTCCTGGCGCTGGAATGGCCCACGGGATGGCAGTCGCCGTCGCCCACCCCCGAGAAGGACGCCAGGGAGGTAAAGAAGCCCGTCCGGCCCAAGAAGAAGATTAGTCGCTGGATTCTTTTTCAACTGTGGTTCAACACATATCGCAAGTTCTTCACCTTTGTCACCTCGCTTAACCTCGCCGGCATCATCATGGCATCTCTCGGCCGATTTCCTTATGCCGAAGACCACCTTGGTGCTTTGGTTTTGGGCAACTTGCTTTGCGCTATTCTGATGCGCAATGAGCTGTTCCTGCGCTTCCTGTATATCATTGCCATATATGGCCTCCGCAGTGTAAGCTCCCCTGCGTCATCCTGATCCCAACCAAGATGGCAATGTCAACTGACAGTCTGCTAGTGGGCCCCGATAAGCCTCAAGCTGGCCGTAACGTCAGTCTTGCAACACGTCGGGGGGATTCATTCCGGGTGCGCACTTTCTGGTGCCGGGTAAGCTAAATCCCCATTCTCAACTCACTGCTTGACCTTGACTGAATAGTTACTGACATGGCTACCAGTTGGCTTGTGTTCAAGATCGTCGACATTATACGCCACCGCGCAGTTCAGCACGGGGCTGTTATCGTCACTGGTATCATCACAAACGTTCTCGTCATCATTTCTGTCCTGAGCGCGTTCCCGTGGGTTCGGAAGTAAGTTCCTAATTCTATCTATTTTCTTAAGTAGGTGTTAATCTAGTCTGACTCACTTCCCAGCTACCACCATAACATGTTTGAAAGACACCACCGCTTCATCGGATGGCTCGGTCTCGCGGTATGAATTCCCCACCCTAATCTTATAACTGAGTTTGCCTAATATTTACTAGACCACATGGGGCTTTGTAATTCTGGGAAATTCCTACGATATCAAGCTCGGAGAGTGGAGGTCTGACGCCAACTCTCTGCTGAGCGCGCAGGAATTATGGTTTGCTGTCTTCATGACCATTTTGTACGCGCTTTCCTGTCTGACTCCATGCGGCTATTGCTAATAAAGTCCAGCGTCCTCATCCCGTGGATTACCCTCCGAGAAGTCCCCGTAGAGGTTGAAATTGTGAGTTCTCCCCTCCGCACCCCGCAACAACGACGTCGATTAACGTGTTGGGAAGCCATCGCCCAAAGTTGCCATACTTCGTTTCAACCGCGGAATGCAACAAGGCCTCCTCGGAAGAATCAGTCGTACCTCCATCATGGAGTACCATGCCTTCGGAATAATCAGCGAGGGCCGTAAGTCGCCATATCATTACATGATCTGCGGGGTTCAGGGCGACTTTACGAAAGCCTTGGTCGCCGATCCGCCCAAGACTGTGTGGACAAGAGAGCTGAAGTTCGGTACGTCGTCTATCCCCCATAGCTGTCCCCGCCTCTCTAATCATTTGGCGTTTATAGCTGGTGTGGGCCACGCTTCCGCCATGTTCAAAAGGGGCATTCGCATTTGCACCGGAACTGGTATTGGGGCGGCACTGTCTACCTGCATTCAGAGTCCCAACTGGTATGTATTTTGATCTCTGCTATTGTATGGGCGTTGCTTTGCTGACAATTCGCAAGGTTTCTTATTTGGATCGGTTCTGACCAGGAAAAAACTTTTGGCCCAACGATAGCCGGGCTAATCCACAAGCACATTGAGCCCGAGAGAATGATCCTATGGGACTCAAAAAAGCGAGGAGGTCGGCCCGACACCATGAAGCTTCTCAAGGAGACCTGGGCAAGCTTTGGAGCCGAAGTTATTTTTATTACGTCCAACATGCAGGGCAATGATGAGATGATGCAAGGATGTCTTGCAGGTACGTTGAATCACACCACTGTGGCGGGGGAAGTTACTAAATCTTGAACTAGCTGGTTTACATGCATTTGGCACACTTTGGGACTTTTGATAATGGATCTCGGATAGTGCATCGCCTTCCTAAGATCAACTTCCCTAGAGGGGCTTGCAGCATTAGTTGGGTAATGCTTGGGTAAATTCATCTGCAGCATGGGTCGAGCAGAGGTATCGATGCCATCATCTGTAGCATAAGTTGAGTAGAAGTTCTCAAGATCATTTACATTTCGTATCACGTATCAGGTAGACGGCCTGATAAACGTCAGCTATACTCCTGAAGTGCAGGAGACAGAATTGCTACATTCCACCACCCGTGCTAATCGGCGGCATCCCGTATTCACCTCCATCCGCCAGTCTCACCCCGTTGTCGGTAGCCGCAAGTGCTAGTGATGCTCGGCCATTAGGATGGCCAATCCTGGCTAGGGAATTGGCAGGGAAACCAGATTTGGAATCGTTCCGTCGTTTTCGGGAACTCAATGTCAAGATGATCCTGTACTATCTAGTCGAAATCGCGGAGTGGGAGAATAAGCTGAGGGAGATTGAGAACAAAGACAACAGGGGGAAGAGGCGGCCGTGGAGAGACTACGCTAGATCGGCCGAGAAGATGCTATACTGCCAAGATGATGCAAGAGAAGAGCTTTGTAAGCACACGACATCGTTTACAAGATACGCGAGCCCTTGAGCAAATACAGTAAGCTTCACGCTTCCATCACATCACCATTCTCAATCACTGACAGGACTGTGCTTCAACACATAGTAGATGCCGCCTTGCTACAACATGCCCAAGTCACTGCCCTGCCACACCCCGGTCGCATCATGTCGAAACGCTCCGGACAGAGTTGATAAGGGGTCTTTGTGGGCCGAAGGCTATTGGGAGGAGTGGGTCTGATGCATGGGGCGACATAACTACGGGTGAGGGATCAAACAAAGCCCATGGCAGAGCAGATTCTTCCCCTCATCCTTGGTATTTTCCGTCTGCAGAAACCTGAAGCTGAGCAAATGGACTTGGTCCCGGTGCATCCGGAACTTGGATGGATACACTAGGTGGGTGAGGGACGAGTGGATTCTGTTTTACCACAGATACTTGAGACGAGGGGGAGGGGGGGTAAACTCAACGAGCGACCCTCGTCATGTAAGACTTTGTCTTCTCCATGTCACACCGCTGTTGGCGCCCAATTGATACAGCGCATAGCAGATTCTTTGTTACTGACATCCTCACATAGATCACCCTTGCGGCGTACTTAGAATCCACTATTCTCAAGTTCACTTCATTCGTAACGACGGTCATCGCCTGCCGACTGCCGACTGCAGCGATCATATACTTACAACGGCCGAAACGACACTCCAAAAGCTTGGCTGTATTCCCGGCTTCACTGCCATGTTCTCAATTGGCTTAATGTGGCTCACGGATGCAGGCACCTCAAGAGTCCAAATCTTCACCGCCACTTCTGTGTAAGTCTCCTCTATCCTTTACCCCCAAATGATCTACACTGTGCTGACAG
This sequence comes from Lasiosphaeris hirsuta, assembly GCA_030549175.1. Classification (NCBI taxonomy): domain Eukaryota; kingdom Fungi; phylum Ascomycota; class Sordariomycetes; order Sordariales; family Lasiosphaeriaceae; genus Lasiosphaeris; species Lasiosphaeris hirsuta. Next base: position 433,997 of record JAUKUA010000009.1, read on the forward strand.
AGTCGTAGATTTTTGGCCGTTCTAGTTGTCTTCGTTCAGAATCAGTGAGGGATATACATGGCACATTTATGCCTTGGAAACTTGGCGTAAAACTAAATGAAAACCAACATCACCAGTGTCTCCCACAATCGCCAACAATAAATTTTTCAGGGGAAGTAGGCTATCGTAGGATCCCGTCTTGGTACAGTGTAGCAATTGTCTCTGTATGCAACATGTGCCTAACCCTGAAAGAGTCGACGTAACCACAAAGACGACGGGAATGCACATCTCGAAATACTACTGCTCTGTCAAAATCCACTCACTCCAAGCCACTGTGGTGTGACATAAGCTTAGAAGCCTAATGGCCTAGCTAGGGTACTGGCTGCCTTCTTTTACTGGTAGTCGTTAGAAATCTAAAGAGCCTTCGGTCCTTTCCAGTTGTAGCCCTAAGGCAATAGTAATTGAAGGTGTACAATACACAAAGGAGATGATCATGATACACGGAGACTGGGTAAACGTACTCCAACTTCTTGTGGCCAAGTGTCCTTTGAGATCGTCATTTCGGTGAGTGACATGGTGATACTCATCTACACACATTAAAACCGCGAAACTCGCCAAACACCTTTGAAATAAGAACAGTAGATTCAATGTGCTTGATAGTCTGGGTTTGTTTTAGCCAAATCTCAAGCACGTGAATGGCTGTTTCTGTGCATAAGCAACAAGTGTTGCGCGTCACCCCGCACCTCCACACGTCACTCGTAACTCTTCTTCCTTCACGCTACCTGTTGACGGTCCACCAACTGAGTCCCAACTCACGGTTCAGATACCTTGTGACCTTCAATAAGCAAAATCGAAAAGGATCTTCGACACAAGGTGCCAGCCCTTCACGTCGACATTTTAGTTCCAGATAAAACAGGCAAAATGTCAGAGCCGCGGCAAGCTCCACCACGTCCTCCTACGCCGCAAGCCATGCTCCATCGCCTTCCTGATAAGCCGTTAGAGGTGGAAACAACACTCAAACCATCCAAGTTCATTATTCTCATCTTTGGCTCGACCGCCGTAGCAGGTAAAGCACAGCTTGCTCGATCGGTCGCCAGTGCTCTGTCGTGCGCTCTCTACCATGGCGACAGTATGCAGGAATCGTCAGCGAAGGCAGCAAGTGTGGGTTCCTCACGACCCACCACTACTCCTACAACGTCAGCAGGGAGCCATGTAACACCAGTGTTGGCGTCGCTTGGCCCAAACAGAGCTCGCTATCAGCGCATGTGGCTTTCCAAGCTGACACGGACGGGCCTGTTGTTTCCTGAAGCATCCAGACCCGCCACCGAGGGCTTTTCTGGCTTTGGTGGCACTGCGCCTTCGTCGCGCTCGACTAGCCGCAGGGGTTCGGCAAGCTCATTTACCTCAGCCTCCGAGTCGCCAGTAAACCTCGAAACATCAAAGCCGAGTGGTCTTGGCAGTGGCCAAGAGGAGTTTCAATTGAGGCGCCGACAGTCTCATTCGTCCCCAATGGCCCAAAGTCTCTCCGAGTCGACTGGCTTCTCTGCGTCCACGCCTACGCCCGCCAAACCCCCAGCAACAATGCTGAAAGAGAAGCCTATGTCCAACGAAAACCCAGCATTGATGGTGCTGACGCATCCGGAACTCGAAAGATGGCACAAGCTATCAATCAGAACGGCTGTGGAAGAGTACGGTGTTGGCGTCATTTTTGTTCCTCTGTACATCGAAACCGAAGCTCAAGCTAAAGACGATGAGGACACGGATGAAGATTATCCAATCCTTCGCCCGCTGGATCCATCAACAATGACTAGCTTCCCTGCAACCTCCAACCGTAGCTTCGATGCATACAACCGTGGTATTGGGAAGGCTTTGGATGGGGGGGCTCAGCTTCGTATCGATGTCAACGCTGACGTTGATCGTCAAACGGTCGAGGTTATCAACGGTGCTCGGACATTATTAGGTTTAACGGGTTGCACCGAAGTAGCCGAAAAGTGAAAAGGGACAATATTTCACTTGAGGCAATACTAGTATTGCTTTTTGCTCCGGATAATACTAGTAGCACTTCACAGAAGTAAGAGTTGTTTTCGTCAACCTAGCCATTGATCAGGTTCCGATTGCTTGACGCATGCCAAAGCACTTCAAGAGCAAGCAAATAACCGAGTCGCTGTAGTCACCACTGGCCAGAGGGAGGTCGTTTCGTTTCGTTCATTCAATCGTCGGAGGATTTGCATTTCACAATCAAACAACCCTTGACATTGAACCTAATGTTGATAAAATCAGTGTCTTTTTGCATTGTGGGTGGTTACGCATACCGCATAGCGGGCGGGCTGTGGCTCCGAGAGGTATGATCTTCGTCCCCCCACTCGACGTGTTTCAGGCTCGTGTCGCCGTGCCTCTTTCTCATATTGCCCAGAATATAGGGTGCACAGACAAAGTATGTACAATGATTTGCTTTCTTTGAACCTTATGACAAATCTCCCTGATATACATACATAGTTAGGCGCACGGTTCCCCGAACCTGCTGGATAGCTGAGCAGCTGCCGATAACGTGGAAAGGTCTGGATCGACATCATGTGAGTTGTGGAGGAGGCCACGATCAGATTCAAGCCTCCCACCCGGGAGACTCTATGGTTTGTTGGGTTCTCAAGAGGGGTGGAAGACGACTGTGGTGACGCTGGAGGCGATCAAAGCGCACCCGACCAGAAATGCTAGGTCGCGGCACTTGATTTTGCAGAGCAATGTCTTAGCAGCCAAGTTTTAATGGGGGCTAACCAAGCGGCCAGAGGCCACAGGGACCTGCAGAGGAGCACGACAGCCATAATGTACGTCCACAGCGGCTGCCAATCCGCTGGGCCGGATGGGGTAGCTGCCACACATCGAGGCGATTGTAACCCATTGAGTGAGAGGCAAGCACTGCATGCTGGGCAATCAGCGAATGAAAGCCACACAGAGAGGCGGTTCACTGGTTGAGGCGTCCCGCGTCAATGCGCCTACAGCGCGATGTAACACAGCGCCGCATCCTTCCACCACTTCTCTGCGAGCGAACGCCATGGTCGGCTGTGGTTCCCACGAATCACTTCTGGAAGCCAAGGCCATGCTTGTCGCTGCGGGGAGGGGAATTTGGCCCGAGTCACGCAAATAGTCCCACAATGGCCACAGAGGAGGACGGTGGTCCCTCCGGTCTACGCTGGCGCCAGCTGCATTCTGATAAGCGCGAGACATTCTCCCCAAGCTTAATTATGTTGATATTGTAAGAAAGTCACAAGAGAAGAAGACGATCCCAGCTATTCATGAAAACGTCCCGCTCGCCGATCTGGCAGGGATTCCACACCCAGCAGTCTAGCACTCTCGCCTTACAATTATTGATCATCGATGTGCGGCTGCTAAGCGACCACGCGGGAACACTTCCCGCACCCCCCAACTGTGAAACACGGACCCACCGGTCGGTGGTACTCTTAAGCCAAGACATGCCCAACCGCAATGCAAGCAAGCGCAGTGTCTGTCTGTTCGTCGAGCATCGAGGCCTTTACACGCGGCAATGCTTGACGACAACTGATCAATGGCTGGGCCAGAGCATCCAGGACATCCAAAGCATCATATATACCGCTAACGCGGCCCGTCGAGTCGACTTGTTGGCATCAGCAGCGCATCCGAGGCGACACCCCACCCTGCAATGCCATCTTTGCTTCTCATCGGCATCGCCCGACAGCAAGACTGATGGCCATGGCCACCATAAGCGACAACACGCAGCTGATTAGCATCTTTGGCTTCCCCACGTACAACAACTTTGACGAGCCACGCCCCTTCACCAACGAACCCGCTACCTTGATCGGCTTCACGACATCCTTTCTGGTAAGCTTCCCCTTGCGGCGCCTCTTGGTGCAAGATGCTGATTACAGCCCAGGCATTATCATGGATTTTCGTGTCCCTCAGGGTCTTCGTTCGGCTGAGGGTGGTGCGCCTCCCAGGCTGGGATGACCTCTTTGTGTCTCTCTATCTTGTAAGCAGACCCGAATCAGAAGTGAGCCCCGACAACACTGACTGACGATAGGTCTTCACATCCTTGGCCTCGGTTGTCTTCCTTTTGAGTAAGCCCTCATGACTTGACCGGCGTGATACGCCACGCGTAACACGTTGTAGGCTTACACACTAGACAGCGATAAAATATGGCGCTGGACGACATTTTCTCCTTCTTACCGTTGGCGACGTCCGAAAATACTTTGTCTTGTTCTACGTGCTCAACATCAGCCTGAACCTCGCGGCAACCTTCATCAAGCTCAGCCTGCTCTTCCAATTCATTCGAATGTTTGACAAGGGCACCTGGGCACACCGCCTCAGTGTTGTTGGAATTGTGTTGGTGACATTATGGGGCGTCGCCTTCACGGTCCTGTCCATCTTTCCCTGCACCGTCATCTCCGACTCGTGGAATATCCTGTCCAGAGACTCCCGCTGCTGGGGCTATGCATCACAGAACCCAGACATGTTCACCGCCACTCTGGTTTCCCATAACACGCTCAACACTTTCTTCGACCTGTACATTACTCTTATTCCCTTCCAGCTATATTTCCAGCCCGGGGTAGCTCTGCGGACTCGCCTAGGCTTGATGGTACTCCTGTTGATGGGAGCTACGTATGCCACACATCTTCTGTCCCGTCTTACCATTTCGGTTGCTAACGTGGCCGCAGGGTTGTTACCCTTTCTGTCTGGAGAGTTCATGAAACCATCTATCACAAGGCAGGCTGGCTGCCAACACGTGATCCAACCTGGTATGGACCGAAAAGCATCTTGCTTATGGTGCTTGAGGTCAACACAGCCTCGATTTGTGCATCCGTGCCCATATTCTGGCCAATACTGCGCCCGTATCTCGGGGCTATTTTTGTCACCCGTGAGTTCAGCGTCAAAACAGAGACCCGGGAAAGTAGCTCGTCGCACAGTAGGGAGGACAGCGAGACTGGGATGAACTCCTATTACAAAGACTCTTTGGTAATGGATTGGGTTGATCCTTTGGGCTCGACGTTTGGAGGACTTATCCAGGGTGGAAAGTCCAACGAAAAGGACACCGCCAAGAAGTCCATGTGGCATCGTCACTAAACCTCCACGTGTAGGTTTTACGCAAAATGTATGATCAGTGATAGCAAGATTACTCAGTTAGAAGTATTACCTGACCGAAAATAATTTTTTTCGACGAGAGATCACCATCTTGAATAATTGCCTTGCATGTCCAACTCTCTACGCCCCTTTGGCGAGAGGCGAGTCCGATGCAATGATGTCATTGAGTCTTTCAAGTTGTGCTTCGGTGCAAGGATTGTGGAATTTGAACAGGCACAAAAAGCGACCGAGTCAAATTTTTAGCTGCGCAGGCAGTGGGAGAATATCCTCCGATGACCAGCACCCTCCGTAATAACAGATTTAGTTGCGTCTAAATCATGAAAGGCTGTCCGCCACGGATGCCCAAAACTAGTTTCTACATTAGCCTCGCTAAGATACTAGGGCACTTTCCGCGATCTTTGAATTGCTTGGCACAGCCCAGATCGTGTGGTGTAATACCTTATTAGCGCCTTGGTCTTTGCGAGGATTTGCAGGCTAGAACACTCCTCGCTCTACATTCATCACTTTGTTTGGGGCAGAGGCTAGTGTCACTTCACAGCAATCTCGGGATGCTCCTGGGACTGAGCGGTCTTTAACCATGCCTTCCCACGCTCCATGTCTCACTCACCACACAGCCAGGCGAGTCGCTCATTCAATCGGACGTTGGTGTCCATCTTCTTTCCACGCCGCAATCCAAAATGATACTACACTCATACGGACATATGCTCAAGTCCTGGGATCTCCATCACCACTACTAATAGAAAGCCCCCTTTAATCGCAGCATGAGCGAGCCGGGTAAGTGCAGCAGAGACCATCTTTTAGCAAAACTACCTTTTTCGTTGTTCACCTCTGGCAAACAACGCGGTACCGTTCATGGTACTTCGCCACCTTTCCAGTCGGCCTTCTGTTTGAGATAATAGGCTACATTGCAAGAAGTCCTTCGGCTAAGGTGAACCCGTACAACCTGATCTACTTCATCCTCAACTACTTCTTCATCATCACCACACCAGTTTTCCTGTCGGCAGGCATCTACACCATCCTGTCGGCGCTTATCCACCGCTTGAGAAAGGAGCACTCGATTCTGCCACCAAAGCTCATTCTCTGGATCTTCATCACGTCGGACGCGATCGCGACCGTGATGCAAATTGCCGGCGCAGCGCTCATTGGTGTGAAACAGACCATGCGCCAAGACCCCACAGTGGCCAGAAACCATGGCACCCTTTTACACCGAACTTTCCCATCTGACGAGGGACCAGCCCACAGATTGAGGGGGGCCCAAAAGAACAGCTCCACACATAGTCTGGTGCAAACATCACACTGCTCGGCTAGGTTTACCTCCGCTCTCAGTTTATCTCGGCGTCTGTTCTAGCACGGGTATACATCGGGACGGCTCAGCAGCACCAGACCGAACTTCCGTGCCTCTAGTGAAGTTAGCGCCTCGTTACTTTCCACAATTAACACATGGTCCTCGATCTAACCATGCTTAATCCATGACTTGGTTTACATAGTGGTAAAGTCTACAGTGTCTCATGCCAAGAATATTGCCGAACACGGCCAGGTAGCGGCCCTTCTTTTCACTGTCATTAATACTGCATATAGCGTTGTCGGGGCGAAGGGTCTATGGCGTTTCTTAGGTCACAGACCACACAGCGTTTAGGGGGTATACGATGGCCGACGGGACGGCGCACATACTTCTGACTTCATCGTATGGATTGGCGATACTTGGCCGTAGTACAACGATAATGCGATTATCATTAGTAGAGCTTCGATAAACCAAATTTACGATTCCATCTAAGGGCGGAGGAAATCTAGCAATGCTTCTGAAGTGGCATTTTGCTAAACGCTCTATGATTTAGGTACCTATAATCCAACCCTGGCTTGTTTGTTGGCGCGTAACCTCTCCTCTAGGGCCGAAAGGGGGTCCTGGAAAGACCTCTCAAAATTAATAAAAGGCATTTTTGGTATCTTAAAGGGTATTTATGGTATTTAAAATGCCTTTCAAGTTCAGGTCCAGAAGAAGCCTTTCCATCCTATTTCCATAACCGGCCTAGAAGTCCCACACTAATGAACAAATAAGGGTTGGATTAATATTCAGTGTTCGTTATAGACAAAGAAAAGGCCTTTCAAAGCAATGATTATCAATTTTAAAGTGCTCGAAAAGCCTTATTAAAAACCGTAAGTACCTTCTTAAATACGAAAAGGGCCTAGTTAAACCATATCTATACCTTTCGAAATACTAGAATGCCGTTTTTTTCATGATGAAAAGGCTTGATCGAGGCTTCAATATCCCTCTGAGCGAGAGTTCCGCGCTCACAAACAAACCAGGGGCAGACTGCACCTTCCGCAGCCACCTTACGCAGCTCGCGCGAGAATATCGCACCTGCCTCAGTTTGACAAGCTCCTTCCCTCCCTCATGTCCTTACAAAAACTTTAGCAAATTTTCTGTCATCTGCAACATCGCATCACCACCCTCACTCCTCGCATTGTCTCATGTAATCGTGTCATCGTATCGCCTTGCCCCTAGAGGATCGATGCCGCCCCATCTGCGCGACCGGACGTCCATGTCCCAGACCCAAGCCGACACCACCGACACGGAGCTAAGAGCCTGTCTAGAGGCACTGCGCAAGGCCCACCAGTCGCCCGCCGTGGTCAAGCGGGCGTGGAAACAACTCGCCGACAAGTTTGCGTCGAAGCCGCGACCAAGCACTGGCAGGATAACCTTCGCAACATGGGTGCGCGCGAACCTCGCCCCCGCCGTACTGGAGCAGACGCTCAAGGTCGAGTTCGGCGAGCTGTGGGAGGCGCGCAAAACAAGCAAGAAACCGGTTCAAGAGGTTGCCAACAAGCTGAGCCTCTCCCCCTACCTCTTGTGCCTCTACTTCGGCCCCGTCATTCTCACTTCTCGCGACGCCTTACGCGACATCCAGTCTTGGTTCAACAGCCTCCCCACCGTGCAAGTGTCCATCGACACCATCTACCCGCTCATTCTCGAGGCCCGCCGCGAGCGCATCTCTAGCTTGCGCGCGACAAACCGCCCACCGAAGCATGAAGTTTTTGGGCTCGCAGACTTGGCCGTGACCTTCAAGGCCGACGACTTTCGCAAGGGTCGTGTCAAGCGTGAGTATTGCCCTCCTCACCCATCTGGAGGACACCACTGATCCCGACTTGGTCTTGGCAGATATTGGACCCCCTGAGACCCCGAGCCAAGCCGATACACCTGCTGAGGACGTGGCCAGCAACGGGCCCATCGATGCCAGTATCAGTGGTATAGATCAGATTCGGGTCGCTAGCGAAGCCCATTCCTCCGATCTCGAGATGCCCGTGTCGGCTGATCGCGAGCGTGCTGCCCGCAGCACCGAACCGATGGCAACCCCGTTGCCCACGGCGGCTCCGGCTCCGACGGGACGGTCAGCATCAATCTCTACAGACCATACCCAGCACCATGAGCCATCCTCGCTCGAAATTCCCCGACGTCACCGCCAGGAAGATCAGGTTGACGAAAGCCTCCTGAGCACCAGCAAACCACACCCAGACCGCCCTGTCAGATTCCTACGACAGTTGCCCAGCCAGCCACCCAGCGCCGAGAAGGATGCCTTCCAACTAGAGTTTCCTCGCCTTGCAGAGGATGTGTCCGTCTCTACTGTCGAGAAAAGAGGCGGTGCCCTTCAAGGCTACTCGCCATCTCGGAAAAGACCCAGGGCAGGCATTGATGAGAACACTACCGGACTTCGTGCTTTATTGGACACCACAACTGTCGAACGCCTTTCAGATTCAGCTGGCTGGCTTGATGACGCAAGCATTAATCCCATTTTCCAATGGGTTATTGCCCACAGGCCCGAGTGGCACACGATCAACTCAGCCACGCTAGTACCTGCCGTCGATCGTCCTCACCAGCGCCTCCAGTGTTTGGAGCCCCAAGTGTTTCTTCTCCCGCTGAACATTGGCGGAAACCACTGGAGCTGCGCCGTTGTAGAGAAAGAACAGCGGCAGGTCACCATTGCTGATTCTCTTGCTAACGAGGAGCGGTTTTCGGAAGCGATGGATATGGTCACGTCATTTATCCACTATTGTCTGCCGCAGTGTGACGAGCAGCCGTTGGAGATAGCGAGCCAGCAGCAAGACGACAGCGAGCTAATGCCGACAGCCAATAGTCACACCAACAACCCCTGGAAAATGACACTTGCGCCTTGTCTCGGCCAAAATAACCTCTACGACTGTGGCGTGCATGCCATCATTGTCGCATTCCGGGTTGTCTCGGAGACGAAATCGCTGGACAGTCCTATTTTGGTTCCGCTTGTCCGGCGGTGGCTGCCGGCGGCCTTTGGCGCTAGCCTCGTATGCCACGGGGGCGCGGAAATACTCGGCGAGGCAGATCTCACGGCCGACACACGAGTCCCTAGCTCGGTCTTTGAGGCGAGACCACTTCCCGACTTCCCAACGGGGCAAGATATCGCCAAGAGGATATCGGATATGGAGCGGGAAGCAAACGCACTCAAGGAGTTGGCCCTATCAACCTTTGACCAGCGTTTGGCCGTAGTCCGGGAAAAGGAGGACACGCTGTGTGAGATCGCGGAATGGCTCAAGGTTTTGAGCAAGCGGGGCGAGGCAGCCAGGAATGTTGCAGCCGCCAGGATCCAATATCTTCGCGACAGAGAGCAAGACATTGCGAAGTGGGCGTACCAAGCGGAGCAGTGGTCGCCCGAGCTTCAATTTGTCAATACCGCTCTTGCAGGCTTGAAGCGAGATTGCGCTACTTTGCGGCGGTGTTGGAAGGCACGAGCAAACAGCTTGGATGATGCCCGAGTGCGGATTCCGCCGGCTCAGCGGCAGTTGATGGAGGCCATCGAGGTCTTGCGTCGAGTGCGCATGGACTACGAAAGGTACAGACAGAGTTTTTCTGCTTGAAACATGGATTGGTTGCCTTTTAAAAGGCATATTTGGTTTTAAATAGGACCATTTCAGTATTTCAATAGGTATAATTGGTGATATGATAGGTAATTTAATACTGGGGAGCCTTAATAGAACACTGAATAAATCTGTTGAAGTACTAGAAATACCGTCCAAAAGCGTCTATATTCCGTAACTGGCTCTAATACAGTCCTGAGAGGCACTTTTATTGACTTTTAAGTATTAGAGAGGCCTTCTGAAGCATTTAATAGTTATGCCTTTTTTTTTATGTTAAGATTGTTATTTTACTACTCGAAAGCCCTTTCAATGCTTAATAACTCCTTAGGACATTTTTGGGGGGGGGGGGGGGGGGGGGGGACAAGTATTAGATTATACTAGCTAGTTCGTCCTTGCTTCCAAAACTGCGCCTATCGATCAAACTATGCATCCTAATCCTCCGATCAAACGATCGGCCCTGATCTTCTGTCCATCAGTGTTCCGTAGGGGCAAGGTCCAGTTTCGACTAAGGTCTCAACAATGAACAATCAGCCATATAAGTGCGTCCGAAACGACGCGAGCTTCCATCATCTCCTGATCTGGTATCAGTTGGGTACCTTGAAAATGCCCCAAGCCCGTTGCTCGTTCTCGTCTCTGGGTATCTCGCCGAGGCGCATGATTTGTCCCGCAAAATGTCCGTACATGACCATTGCAAACATAGACTTGTCTCCAAGGACAAACTTGACTTCGTGCTCGGTGCCTTCAGCCGTGTACGTGACAAATCCTTGCCGCTTAACCCGAAATTTATAGGAAGCGATATGATCCTTATGTTCCGAGATGCTAAAGGCGCTTTTAATTCTACCATGCCGTGCGCGCCGGGCGCCGCACTTTAGCTGGTTTGACAAGGTGTCCGATGAGGCCGTTCGGTCTTGAATCCACTCGATCTCGTCCATCAGCTTGAGGAATCGCTGATTTTCCGACTTCAGTTCGTAACCAAAATGCTAGCATCCTCTTAGGCCCGACGGTATCATCAACCTCTACATCATCACCCATGAACGGTATCACCGCTACCATCGCACCAGTCGAGCACCATCGACCATCCCAGCCGGCCTCCAGTCATTTCAGTTGAGATCACGAACACTACAATAGCACCACTGCATCCTACACGATGCCGACATGCAACAGCAGTGTAATTGAAAGTCTCTTAGTCATGCTCCCTCCCAACATAACCACACAAAACACACTCTTACCAACGCAGACATGCCCGACATGGCGAACATCGCCCCTGCAAGCCCTTTGCTATACAACACCTCTCCAAAACGACGAGGGCATGCTAGCAGTGCCAGATAGCTCGTGCGGCAGAGGCTGGCGCCGGATGAATAGCTCAGAACAGAGCTCATTCCCGAAGCTCATCGACGGCAAACGGCGTCTGGCGGGGGCAGCCAGGGCGGGGTACACCGCTAACGTCATGCCCCTCAACCCCTCCAACACCCGTCATGCCATGCTCGTCCAAGGCACTCATGGCGCGTTTTCAATACAGCCACTCGGGCCCGGCATTAGTCAGCTTGCCGAGAGACGCGGGTTCGGTCGCGTTTCGCTTTCCGAAGTGGTGCTTGACCTATTACCCTGCTACGCTGGAATATGAATGCCCCGGAACCCAGCCGGGACCGGAGATTCGAAATCCGGCTGCGGTCCGACTTGGAGTTCCCCACCAGGACCACCAAGAGCAGCATTAGCAGCTTTTGTCTTTGAGATAAAATTTAGAAGCTAGCGTGATGTATGTCTCCCAATTGAGTTCTCATCTACCGGGGGAAAACAGCGAGACCTGAAAATCTGGTAGGGGGTGCCGGGGCGCCCAGGCTGAACGTTACAAAGACCCAAATTCAAGCAGGTCCATCAAAAATCTGCTCCATCCAGAATCTATACTTCCTTCGTGGTGCACCGTCTCGCCAATAGCCGGCATTTCCTTTCGTTGGTGTGCTGTTTGTGACATAACTGTTTTGCATCGAGCTGTCACCCAGCTTTCCCTCCTCAAGCCCAGTTTCAGGCCTAACCCTACTAGTTTGCATGTCCGAGCAAGCCACGCGAGTCTTGTTGGCAAAATTAGCAAATATACTAGAATCTTGGTGAGCAGTGCCAAAAACTTCCATGCTCGCTGTTTCGAACTTTGCCGCCATGCGGTCTAGCAGAATGGGCAGGTCGATGAGACCGCGAACAGCGCGGAGATCCCAGCCGGGATCTTGAAGCGCGTCAAGGTAGCTCAAGGCCACAAGGCACTGGGTGAGCTGTGCCCACTGTATGAAAGAAATACCAAGAAACTCTTTCAGCGGAAGGGCGAGAAGGGCTGAGGTGCAAGATTCGATAGCGAGCAAGGCTTTCCAGAGGTGCAACGAGTGGCTCGCATTCGTTGGCGGAGCTCTACTGGAGCCACTAGTGTAGGTCCCTTTATCTAAGTTTGTCTCCGGATGGTTGATTTGAAGAACACGGAGCTCTACATAGGATGTAGAGGCGAGGAGTACCCCTGTTTCTTATGAGAAGCGTTGTTAGCAGTTGACCCAATAGCTATGTCAACATAGCACTCGCCTTGGTGGTCGCGAGAGGTCATAACAGCAGACGCCCGAAGGTCTTGCAGCTGTTCTAAAGAAGCTTTGATGCGGGAATCCGCTTCATCCTTGCGTAATTGGTGCTCCAGTCCGATCGATGGCAGGCTCCTCGAAATAACGAGCTGCAAACGGACTTGTAATACCAAAATTGCATCCGCAGAGCATCCAGTATCCGAGGCTAAGGCAACAAGATCCTCTCCCATCTGGCGTGTCCATTGTAGCGCGTGAATGTGGGGGAAACTGGCCGACAAAGCGGAGCTCAGCACAAAACACGCCAAGACAGCACGCTGGCGATCGAGATAGCCCTGTTCGCTGTTCACATTGCTGTTTGCGTGTTGAAGCGATGGGCTGAAGAGTCCCACAATGTGCTGATCTTGGGGTACAGACCTATCCAAGTGAATTTCGCAAACAAGGGACGTGGCAAGCGTAATGAGAAGGGCTGGGTTGAAGCGATTGAGCATATAGTCCCAGCTCCACGCTATATATGTTAGAATACCCAGAAGCAGGTCGACCGTATGATCCGTATCGCTTGACCAGGTCTCGAGACGCTGCTCCTCGTGTGAAATGACAGTCTCGCAGAACATGCGTCGGAGTTTAGTTGCACGCTCGCCGTTTACACCCGAGAGTGACGCCACGCAAATGATGGCGTGGAATAGAAATGGTCGGCTCTGCTGTAGTTGCTGGACTGTCACCTCGGGGGAGAGATAGACCAAAGGGAAGTGATGCAGCATCTGGGACCGGAAGGTGTCGAGATACGCCGAATCCGAGGAAGCCGACGATTCCGGCCCCGAGGCTATGGCGGGCCCATGGAGACTTGTAGAAGTGTGTGCATGGGGCACATTGTTGGGCTGAGGGGAATTAGCAGCCCAGGGTGGTCGAACGGTGCTGGTCCCGTCATCTTCTTCTTCTTCGCCTTCCTCGCCGTCCCGGACGGACTCGGCACCGCTCATGACTTCGTCTTCAGCTCCTTTGGTCGATACACCGTCATGGGACGGGGGCGTTTGTGCGGCCAATACAGATTCCGAGTCTGCCGAAACACCTGAATATCTGTGCTGCTGTTGCGCTGTGACGTCGCCATCAAGAACATTGCGCGACCGCAGTAGCGAAACAAGACCATCAAGTCTCCCCTCGAGCTCTGCAATTCGCGCGTTGGAGCTTTGCCTCTTGTCAGCAGCACGCCGGCGAAGAGCGTCAGAGGGGCTGCATTGTTTTTTCAGACGATGACACCTGCAATGATTACTACCATTAGCGGCACCCTCAAAGTCAATTTATCGTGTCAATGATGACGGGACCACACCTTTCGCATCCAATGCCATTTCGTATGATGCACTTGCATTTCGATTTAAAGCAGCTCATGCATGCCTGGCCATAGGGAGCAGATCGACCCGGGCCCTGTCTTTCCATTGGGAGGGTGGTGGAATAATTGCAACATGTATCAATTTCCTGCACGTTACGTCAACGACAGTCCACAAAGTGTGAATGTGAAGGTAAGTAGCTTAATAATGTGTTTGCTCCGGCATATGCCCTTTATTTGATCATTGGACTGGCTGGGCCGTGCACCTTGGTGCATGCGGCCAGTCACATCGTAATCCCCAGAAGCCAATCGGAATATTTTGACTGTGATCCGTTTGATGTATACAATCCAAACCCTTTTTTTTATTTTTTTTAGCGTGTAACCTTCCCTCCAAGGTTCAAAGGGAGATGTTACAGTCCTGTAAAGGCCTTCCAGAAGAAAAAAAACGGCATATCTGGTATCTCACAAGGCCTTTCCACCATCAAAAAGACCATTTAAGGTATTATAGATAGCATATTGGGTATTTTACAAGGCCTTGTCATAGGATAGGGCATTTATGACGTTAAATGGCCTTTCCTATATCCGCAACGAGCTTTACAAAGACACCCACGCTAACAAGTAAACAATGACTGTATTGTACTACGTTCAACCCTATACCACATAGACATCCGTCCTAATAGTGAAGACTCCAAATTTTAGGTCTGCACTCATCAGCACGCTGCAAGCCAAACTTAGTTGCGATTCAAGTTGCTTAGCCGAATACAGTCTTTTAAGCAGTGGGGTTCTTCAAATCAGGAGTTCAAGAATCATTGTCCGAAAATTTCAGTAGCATCACTCACTTCCAAGCCTCCAGATCCAATGAATCGATAATGACTGATATCCATCCCTAAAATATTCGTTCCAGACCATGGGACAGCAACAACTCAAAGTCAAAACCTAATGCAGCACGCGGATTTCCTTAATCATCAACAGTTTCACATCCAACTAACAAGTGTCTTACATTCCCGGAAGTGCGTCCAGCCCTGAGAATGGGTGATTAGTCGGGGCATGTTAAACTTGGCGGGAGAGAACTTACATCCGTCAATTTCCTCCTTGACGCTGCTTTGGACAGCGCACTTGTTCGACAAGGCAACACTCTGGGTTTTGAGGCCGGTACTGACCAGGGCACTGGAGTCCATTGCGCGCTGCAGCGCGTCGCCCTTCCATCCAAACAGATAGTCGCTATGAGTTCCGTAGCCCTTTCGGTCATCGTGACTCCACACAAAGGGCTGCGAACCGTCCTCTGGCCAAAGAGACTTGTCGTTAAATTGTGTGGTATTCCACATGGTCTCGAATGCAACCTGGGGGACTCTAACTGGATGCGACGCCGGGCATGAGCCGGCAACCGAGAAGCCACCCTTCCCAGTGTCAAACATGTGATCTTGGTGGTTGGGACTGTCGAGGTTCTTGCCGTCCCAGCACGCAGGGAAGTGATGGTTGGCCATGATGCCAGCAGGGCATGGCTCCTTTGGAAACTCTGCTGTCTCGGGGAATCTGGTCATGACATCCTTGAGACATGTGTAGGTCAGGCCTTTATTTCCTGCTTTGTTGTTCGCCGGGCTACCAGCAACCATTCGGAAGCCCTATATAGATTGTCAGTCACTGACTCGGTGCGATCCCGAATAGCACTAACAGGTTTGAAGGTGGTCATCTTCTGTTTTCCATTGGAGTTGAACGACTCTTGGATGTAATAAATCGTCATTCCACCTGTCAGAGACCCCAAAAGAGCGTTAGGGTACTGCGGTACACGCTTGTACGACCCATTGCGGGCCCTGAAGTAGAGAACAGCTGTCCAGTAGTTGGAGAAGTCCTTGAAAAGGGTCAACAAGGGCCGTTTGAGGTAGTATTGGACGAAAGGATTCATACCTCGGAGAAGCTGCACGTCGTGCAACTTGCCTTTTCACCGACATCGATCTTGGGGTCGATGGTTGCGTTGAAGTAATTCCCACCGACAATCTGGTGAACATGCGCTGAAGGGATCTTGCCCGGCTCAACGATGGGGTCGAGACGCTGGACACTAAGAGTCGCGCATCCGAATCGAAGGTAGGCCCGAGAGGGCGCGGAGAACGCAAATGCGAGAAACAGTGAAACCCACTTCATCCTGAAGATTGTATTGCAGATGTGCAGTAGCCGACTGCCCGTGAGTATCCAGTCTGGCGTGCATAAGGCGGCATATAAAGAATCTGCCCCCCACCATGATCTCGACTTGTGGTATCTTTGAAACGTCGATAGATGGTGTTGATGTCCTCTTGACCAACTGCCGCGTCGCTTAATACTCAGGTAATTTAGCACCTACCCAATCGTCTGGTGTGGCAAATCGGCTTTCAACCCGAAAGTACTATCTGTAGATATTAACTTACACATGACGTCCTGGATGAATTCTTGGTCATTATAGAAGGACTTATCCCAGCGTAATATCACCTACGCTATCATATCATTCTTCCCGACAATCATGACTCAAAGTCTATAATGCGATGAATAATAAACCCGATGGCGTATCTCGGTCACATCCTCCCGAGTCCGCCACGAAGGTGGAAGCACAATGTGCGAGACCCTTCAAATTTAGATCGCTACTCGCAGTCCCAGGCTGCTGCTCAGTATCATCATTCCGCAGCCCGAGTGGGTCCGATTTGTGACTAGAAATTCAACCTTTCCGTTTATAAGTAATGGTGTCTCGTTGCGCCCCCGATATTCAGGTACCAATTATCTGGGGCAACTGCCTGCTATGGTGACTGTAGGCGACGATCTCGCACTTAGCCATAGTGGAGGAAGTGGACGGGGGATTGAGGCCAAGAGCAGGGCTACCTCCCTGTGGTACTTTCTTGAACGGAGAAAGTTGAGGTACCAGAGAAGGTATAGGACGAAAATTGATGTAATGCATTCCGAACTGTGTCGGGTCTGTGCGCATCGAGATATTGCTTCCGTGGCTGCGGGGTACAAAGCGATGCGCATAGAGTAGGGGCTGCATAATTGTGTAATCGCTCGGCAATTCGGATGTCGGCAGATTGAGCAATTCAGTGGGGCATCCGTGACAGCAAGGGAATCATGGTGTGCTTCTCGGTCAAGACTTGGCCAGCATCGAGAACTGCCGTGTGTTTACGCAATCAACAGCCACGGTCAGTGTCTTGGCTGGGAGGTCATGCAGCCCAGTGTGGGACCACAAGATGCACAGCATTAAATCCAGAGATCAGGTATCAGATCGAAATATGTAAGATATAAAGATATACACATACAGCACTGAGAAGACAACTTCGATATGATCAGATGCCACCCTATAAAGGGCTGAATGACAATGATCTGGAGTGAAAGACTACCCACGCAAGGTCATTGGGAGCAAGTTGCTAAAGACGGAAGTAGAAATGATGATCCCCTTCATGGATGCTGTGGCATTGAATTTATAAAATGTAACGCAACATACACAACTGGAGCTAGTTCTACTCGGATAGGTACGGGACACCTTCCGGTTCCAAGCCGGCTGCGTGGGATGGGGTTTTATTCGTGCCCAAACCAATTGTGCAAGCCGGCAACGCAGCTCTATCCACGATTCCCTGCAGAATGGTAATGCAATACCACTCAAGCACCTGCTTCGTCCCGCTTTATCCATGCCTCGCTCGGAAAGTTCACAGCAGATCATTGAACACAATATTACGACGTCAGAAGATAAGCCGTACTACTCCAGACTGAATAGTTTTATTTAGCACCAACTAACACATTCTTTCTATCGACCAACTTCCATTCTAGAAATTATCCTCCAAGTGCCACTTACGCTTATGTCTAATATTGGTATGGATTTCATAACCCGTCTAGCAAATGGTGAACCTTTCGGACACTTGAAAGACGTCGAAGACGTATATGGCTGGGTCGCTCAAAGGGACGGTTGGACGGCTCTAGTCACTTTGAGCATAGACCATCCATTTTTGCGAGGCAACGCCTTCTTTACTACCATGGGGATTGGGTTCCTTTGGGCCGAACCCAAATAACACACAGGATGCTGGGATGGTACTAGGGCATGTACTTCGCTTGGCTTACGGTCCGCAACCCTCAAACACAATTTGGTCTCACATAATTCGATAGGGTCATTCAGTATATTATCAGTAAACGGCACAGTCCCGACGCAGAGCCTAACAAGGACATGATCGTGAGTTACCCCCATCACTAGCCGGCAACACGCATTATCCATATGCTCCCTCATACCTAGAGCTTCAGGGCTACAGATTGACAGATCTCATAGGGCAGATTCATTCGCAACGGTCTCACCATGCAAGAAGATGCTACTGTTCATTGCTGGGTCAGACTCTACGGCCTCCGCGATAAGATCAACCATGACGTATCTCATGGCATCTCCACATGCCTACATGAAACTGAAGAAAGAGATCAAGCCATGCTTGGAACACCTTCTCGGACCCATTGACGTACTACCAAGCGCAAGGGCTACCGTACCTTCAGGTAAGATATCAGTTGCTTTTGACACATATTCACAACAAATGAGAGGCTCGGTAGTCCTATGAACTATGGACACTATAAAAGAGGGTGCCTCCAAAATGGCGATGTTCATAACAGTTTTTCACTAACCCGTAGTGAACTGTCACACTGCTGGCTCACATCGCCGTGGTAGCTGACACCAGCTGCCGGGCCGGCGGAAGGTCGGGACCGGCATCGGTCGTAGATCTCCGTGCTAAGGCAGTTACCGTAGGATTCAATTAGGCCAACACCTTCCTGGTGGCTAGAAGGAATGGAGGCCCCAGATGGTTGGCCTGGTAGGTGGCTATGTGGTCAGCGGTTGCAGAGATGCCTAAGCGCGGAGGTATCTGGGGATATCCTAGTATCTTGTACCTAGTGTATAAGAAGGCTGGGCGAAGCCCAGCCCTCGAGTGTTTCCTCTTCTCCTTCTTCATGCCTTTGGTAAATAAGACCTTAAAAAGAATACCGGCTGAACTTGTTGAAGCCGAGGGGTAATTGAATTACACTGAAACCCCTTGCTTTCCGCACTTGACATCTTCATCCACACCTCCTTGCGTTGAGCTGTGTCGTATGAAGCTGTCTTTGGGAAGGACTTGGATGTCTTCTGGCCCGAGAGATTCATAGAGTGCTCATTAAAAAGAAAGTTGAGAGACTGCGTGCTCTAGACATCATCTTTGGAGGTGGTCGCCTGGTGGCAATCGTAGAACTGAACAAAGTTTACTTTGAGGTGAGGCAATACTCCACATTCCCCACACCCTTACTAATTAAAACAAGAGCCATACCTAATGTTAGTCAGTTGCTACGCGCGTTCGACTTTCCGCTTGCCAACCCAAAAAGACCGCTTGAGGAACTTGCTATGTGGTAACCCTATATAAAAATATGCGGTGGCGGATTGGAGCCTTTGATGGTGGTTATGAGACCGGCCATAGCGGTGGGGAGCCTCGGCTGCTGGTTGCCATAAGGTCGTGAGTATTGAGGCTTCAGCATTTCGGGAGTAAACAACAAATTGGCTAACTAATGTTCCTTCGTCGCACTTTCATATGGGTAGGTTCACAGTGAATTTGCTTTTCTTAGAGCGCAAATGCGAACCCCTACGGCAAACCGAGGCAAATTACGGGTGGGCCAAGTTGCCAAACATGCGCATGGCCGAATCTTCGAGACGGACAACTGCGCTTTCGTGCTCTTTATTGTGTTGCCCAATTAATTTCAGTTGGTAACAATATTGCGCCTTGGAGTCCATGGATATTTCTTCCCGGACTTAAGATTGAATAACTGCGGAATGAACAGGAGTTGTATGAAACAAAAGGCAGGTCTCCAAATTCTGATTGGCTCTACAAAAAAGAACGGGAACTAGTCCGGACTTTAGTAGTTAGACGCCGGATTTTGGTAAAGTCCGCCCAACAAACTGGGGGCATTTTAGAATTCCATTGGATACTTGAATACATACTTGGATATAAAGCTTAGTCTTAGCCAGAGCGTAGTCAACCTTTCTTCATTTCCATCCTTATCCCGCATCCCACCTTCCCAACACGTCTCTCAGAAAACCCTTGCCTCACTCACCATGGCCCAAGAAGCTCTCATCCAGCGCTTGAACCTCCCTCTTTTGATCTCGAGGGAGAGTTGTGCTGGCGGCACATACATAGTCACGGGTGCTAATACTGGTTTGGGTTTCGAAGCTGCGAAGCACTTGGTGGCTATTGGTGCTGAGAAGGTTATCATGGGAGTTCGCAACTTGCAAGCTGGCCAAGAAGCTAAGGCAAAGATTGAGGCCGCCACCAACATCTTCGGCGTTGCTGATGTGTGGCATCTTGATCTATCAAGCTACGACTCCGTCAAGGCTTTTGCAGCAAAGGCAGTCGCCCAGCTGTCTCGCATTGACGCCCTCATTGAGAATGCAGCCGTGGCTCCGGGGCAGCGCATCGTGGCCGAAGGACACGTTTCGGCAGTCACTGTCAACGTTTTAAGCACCTTTCTTCTCGCTGTCTTGTTGTTACCAAAGATGAGTCGGAGCAGCCAGGAGCATAACATCCTCCCCCATATCGTCATTGTCACGAGCCGTGTTTCGTTTGATTTCCGCGCAGACTGGGACAGAATCAAGGGCGACCCGCTAGCCGGGATCGACGAGGAGCTGATGCCCTTCAAGACGTCAGCACACACTACTCCTTCTCGTTACCTCCTGTAACATCCTTCGTGGGGCAGAATTGTACTGATATGGCGTTCTTTAATAGCTACCCACTTTCCAAGCTCTTAGAGGTTCTTGTGGCTCGCCATCTTTCGGGAATTCTCTCTGTTTCTCGCACCGGAGTTGTTATCAACCTGGTTTGCCCTGGCCTTTGCACAACGGAGCTGGATCGGACGGCGCCTCAAACCTTCCGCGATGATCTTGCGGCCCGTCGCGCAGAGTATGGCCGAACCGCCGAAGACGGTAGTCGCACACTCTTGCACGCTGCTGTTGCAGGGGAGAAAAGCCACGGATGTCTTCTTCACTCATGTGAGATTGCTGAGTAAGTGATTAAGAAATCTGGAGTGTATGGGATTTTTTTTGTGTGATTAACGAGACTACTACCACAGGGATGCGGTGCCTGATTGGGTCACAAGTGAAGATGGAAAGCTGTCACAGAAGCGGACATGGGACATTGTTGCTGCAGAGCTGAATGCCGCAGCACCTGGCGCTGTCGAAAGTTTCCTCAATGTGCAACTGCATGTCTGATGGAACACTGAACAGAACTCTCGGTTTGGATATCAAGGAGTTTTCGTGATAAAATGACGGCTACTACACCAACGAAAAATCGACACTCGCTTGTGCTCCTAACTTAGCTCCATCAGTACAAGAATAATTTTCCAAACTGTGAACTTCGTAGAGCTCCTTCCTCTTGACTCCTCTCATCAACCCTTCCAAGTCTTTGGGGTTGAGTTTGCTTGTTGAATGACTATTTCGCAAATCCTTGACTTGCCTGGCGCGAGTCGATAGCATGATTCACCTTCAGTAAGGCGTCGTAGTCCTCTAATGACTCTAACACAGCCTTTTGACCTCGCGGATAAACCTCTTGCTCGTAAAGCCTCAATGCATCTTGTACGCTGGTCTCTTTTTTCTTTACTCTCAATAGCTGGTTGATCACCTCGTCGATGTCCGCAAGCGCATGATTAAGGCCCTGGCCGCGGCCTATTGACGTCTCGACATTAGTAGTGTGCCGAAAATCTTCTCATTGGCTCCTCCATCAACTTACTAGGAACTAAGGAATGCGCGGCATCTCCAATCAATGTCACCCTGCCTCCTTTGCTGTCCCAGGGAACAGTAACCCAATATGGAAGCTGGTTGATGATGAAGGTTGCGTTGTCCGGGATCAAGGCAATTGCCGATCGGAACGGTTCGTTGAGAGGGGCGCCTGAAGGTATAGAGGCCTTAGCCTTTGCGATGGCCTCTGCGCCGGTGCAGAAACTCTCCCTGCCTCTCCAAACACGAGCTATCTGAAACGTATAGGTTGCTGGGTCCCTTGGATCTAGAACGTTCTGAACTAGGTAATTTAGAGTGTCAGCTATAGTTACGTCTTTCTTGCGCTTGAGGGAAAAAAACATACTGGCTATCACAACCACGCCCTGAGGGATAATACTGGCAGCGCAAAGGGGGTGTGGCGCTCTGAAAGCGCGTCCCTGTTCTGCGCTGCCGTAATTGACAATTCCACTGGCAAGGACATAGTCGGAAGGCATGGACTTTCCAGCCGGCTCACCAACTAACAATCGACGGATCTTTGAGTTGGACCCATCAGCACCAATCACTAGATCAGCTGATGCAGTCTGGCCGTCATGGAACAGCAATGTAACAGGGCCATCATCATCCATCTGCATGCCCACGACAGCCTTTCCCCAGATCACATCCAGGTCTTGCAAGCACGCCTGCCTCAACCTGGTCTTTGACCAGCGGCGGATAGCGGCCGTCGCTAGAAATGCGACCTCGCCGGTAGTGCCATCATAGAACGGTATAGACTCTTCCTCCTGATCAAATGGATAGAATGGATCTGCGTATGCAGGTTCAATGTTCTCCAGGATGTGGTCTGGAAGCATCTTTCGAAACGTTGGCAAAGCCCAATGGACTAGCAGGGTCCACTCTGGGCTGTTTTCGCCCAAGTATCTCTCTTCCTCAAAAACAGTAACACGGAATCCGTTCTACAAAGATATGATTAGATCCAGTAAAATGGCCTTTGCGGATAACGTTGTCTACTACCTTTTGCAACCCGTGGGCCAAGAGTAAGCCGCTCAAGCCGGCGCCAACAATGGCAATGCGAGGTAGTGCATCCTGACCAAGCTCCATTTTCAGTGTGTTGGTAGTCGATTAGTACGAGATTGGATACAAGCAATCCTTGTTTGGGTTGATGGATATGGTTATATTTGTTCAGCCAGGTGGCTGCTGCCGGGGAGGCTTTTCGTCTTGGAGAGGAAGACGGAAAACACGAGGCGAGGGTGAATGCACACCTCCCCGCATGCGCTCTTCAGTATGCTTTGTGCAAGTTAGAATACCCCTCATTGGTTTCAACATGTTCGATATTACGGCCTTATCACCACCTCATCCCTGCTTGCATAACTTCCAATCAAAACCACTTAGCGGACACGCTGGGGTGGCATATTGGGAGGAAGCTTGCGGGGGGGGGGGGGGGGGAGGGTGAGGTCCCGGGGGTAATGTGGGCTTTGACTCGCAGTTACACGATAGCATACACAGTAGCAAAGTTCATTGGCTATAGGTTCTTTTGAGTGATTCCGTTTAGACGGCAAGTTGCATCCTAGATTGTTGCGCTTTTTTGGCAAAAGGGAATCCGTTTGTCGTGTTCGGCTACACCACCCTTGAACACATGTCCCCGGTGCATGGGAGGGATCCGGCAGGCCTAAGAAGTGAAGAAGAGAACCAAACATCCTTGTATGACGGCATGCAACCCTTGCGTCCTTTGCCCAAAATAGGAGGTAATTACAGAGCCCAATTTGAGGGGAGACAAATACAGAAGGGAGGCGGCCTTGATCGTCGCTATCTCCTAGAGGCATATGCAAACGGAGCCTACACATCAAATGGGACAAGGATTGGAGGATAACGTCATATCTCAAGGCTAAAGCCTTATATCATAACTGGAAAGACAATCTGCCAAGGTCTATTCTGCAGACTCGGTCTTGCAATCACCAAACGGTGATTCCATATTGGTGTGGCGTTTGGTTGACACCTATCAACCATGGCTATCGAAGCAGCTCGTGCATTTTATGCAAGCCGTCCTGCTGGCTGGTGTCAGCAACCAGCAAGCAATCATTGGGTGAAAGTACCGACCTTGTTACCCCGCACACGCTTCGTCTAGAGTGAGGTCTACGGAGTGCTGAAGGATGAGAAGTAGCACTTCAAGTATTTCACCGAGGGACCTCCTAAGGAACCTAGCAAGCTTTGCAGGTTGTGTCTGGTGTAAGTTTCATCACCGATGCAAATTATATTCATGGTGTCGAATGCGCTTCGTGCCGCCGATTCCAACGTCATTGCCATCTCTTGGGAAGGCTTGTTCCTAAAAGGCGCAACTAAGGTGGATAAACTAGTGCCTTGACGCATCACTTTGTCTTCTTGTGCATTTCAAGCCGCGCCAAGCGGCAGCGAAAGACTTCCGGCGCTGGATTTCAACCCCGCACGAGCTGCAGATTGTGGAATTGGTCGCTCGGCGTTCAAGTATGCTGTGGGACTTTACATATTAAAACTTGCTG
Organism: Lasiosphaeris hirsuta; assembly: GCA_030549175.1. NCBI lineage: Eukaryota > Fungi > Ascomycota > Sordariomycetes > Sordariales > Lasiosphaeriaceae > Lasiosphaeris > Lasiosphaeris hirsuta. The sequence goes on from JAUKUA010000009.1 coordinate 458,069, forward strand.
CAGTGGGTATATCGCTTGTGTTGAAAAGGTACGGAGACGGTATGGATCACAGTCTAGGTGAATGCGCTGGGATTTGTGTTATAAAACTCTCAATCCCAAAGGTCAAGAGGTGTATTGACTGTTTCTGGCCAGCACTACCCCTGCACCACGCGGTCTATAGACTCGTCACAATATTCTGCCAATACAACGTGGCATCAACAATGGAGTTGTTCAAACACATCGTTGCGTTTCTCAGGAATACAGCTTCGCTTCTCTCCAGATTTGAGATACCCCCTGGACTGGCAGGAGCGCTGGCTGCCATCGGCTTTGCCACACTCATTGGATGGCAGATCACCGCCTGGGCGACTTCGCCGCTGCGTACTTTCCCTGGCCCCTTCCTTGCAGGTAGGTGCTCCAGAACGAATATTGCATCAAACATAGCGCACTTTCAGGCCATCAAGGCGCCGTGGAAGCTAAACGTTGCCTAGGATGGACCAATCTTTGGCGTCTTTATACGGCTTGGAGTGGTAGATACCCTCTCAAGATGCTCGAGCTTCACAAGAAATATGGCCCCGTGGTTCGCATCGGTCCTAATACACTCGTCCTCGACTATCCTGAGCTGATAAGAGTAATTTACGGCACTGATGGAAAATATCCCAAGGCAAGTCCTCCGACAAGTCGGCATCCTGTGCGCTAAGCACCAAGATACTATACTGATAAGTCCACGCCACAGACTGAGTTTTACCGCAGTAGCAGCGCTGTTGTCAATGGCAAGTTGCATTACACCTTGTTTGCAGAGCCAGACCACGACGAGCACTCAAGGGTCAAAAAGCCGATAGCAAAGTACTACACCACCGGCGCGACGCTCGCGGTTGAGCCACACATGGATCGCGCCATCGCAGAGTTTTGCGAACAGCTGGATTCACGCTTCGTTTCTGGCCCCAGCGGTACCAAACAGTGTGACCTGTGGAAGTGGTCCTTGTACTGTAGGTACCCATGTTCCCGTGTTGATGATACACATGAGACTGATTGTCAACAGTGGCCTGGGATCTGAGCAGCGCAATCATCTTCAGCCGGCGCTTTGGTTATTTGAACAAGGGCTGCGATTTTGACAGCACCATTAAGCTGTCAGAACAAATTGGCCGTTATTTTCCACTGGTTGCTCAGATGCCCTTCCTCGACTTTTGGCTGGACAAGAACCCCATCGTAAAGATTGGCCCTGCTCCATTTACCGGCCTCATGCGCCTTGCCGTCGACGGGCTGGCCGCCCGCGGGCAAGGAAAAGATAAGGACTTTGACCCTGAAATCCCGGACTATCTACAGCACTTCATCGACTCCAAATCACTACATCCTGAAGTCGTTCACGATGGCACTGTTATTGCATATACAATGGTTCAGATAATTGCCGGTGCCGACAGTAGCGCCGTCACAATCTCAGTCATCCTCCACTACGCCATGAAACACCCCTCAGTTTTCCACCGGCTTGTTCAAGAAATTCGTCAAGCCGATTTTAACATTGCGCAACCAGTACCGTACAGTGCGGCCCGTCAGCTTCCCTACCTGGATGCCGTCTGCCGCGAAGCCGCACGCCTACAGCCCATCCTCGGCTCGCAGCTGGAGCGATATGTGCCAGCAGAAGGGCTGGCGCTCCCCAACGGATCCTTTGTCCCTGCTGGGACGGCTGTAGGCATAAACCCCTATATCACTGGCCGTAACAAGGACGTCTTTGGTGAGGACGCAGATGAATTCCGCCCTGAGCGATGGCTTCAAGCGCCTGGTGAAGACGAGACGGCCTTCACGCTACGGCTTCGAAAGCAAACAGCTGCAGACCTAAGTTTCGGCGCTGGTTCTCGCATCTGTCTGGGTAAGAACATTGGGGTTGCGGAGACTTACAAGGTTGTTGCCACGCTGCTAAATCGGTATGACATTGAACTGGTGGAGCCTGAAAGGGAGTGGGCTATTATTGGGGCATATATGAGGCGGCCGACCAGTTTGTTGGTGAATCTGAAAATGAGAGATGTTTAGGAGTCTAGTGCTCAGCTTCATTCTGTTTGAGCCCGTAGTGGTACCGATCGTTACTTTCTACTATATCCATGTCGAGAAAAAGCCAGTTGGACGGTTAGAGATATACGGAAACCCTTTCAAAATACAAACTAGACCTTTTGACATGTTGGAGAAACCATTCATAACGCTCTGATGGCTTCTTCTGACCCGTAATTTTTCTATTAGCGCCGGACTTGATAGCCCGTTACAGAAAAGGGAAAAGACCTTTTAAAACACCAAAATGGCCTTCTAAACTACTAAACGTACCTTTTGGATCGATCAGGGCATTTTAAACACTGCCACATCACCCTTCGGATTCTGGAAGAAAAATTACGCGCCAATGAATAAAGGGTTGGATTATACTAATCATAAATTACGGACCTAGGATCGCTAAAATACTATCCAGAGTGCAGAGCCACACTATAAGTGATTGAGTACGTGAGTACGTGGAACTAGGACTTCGGTGTAGTCGCCACTCGCTTATCACATACATTATATTAGACATTAAACGTAGATTGAGCGACAGTTGAACATTACCTATCTAGTTCAAAATTGGAAGCACGTAACAATATTTAGAAGCCCAACTAATAGTCAAACGACGAGTAGGTCAACACTCTCCAGAGGGGGCAGCTAGTCACGTCCATTTCACGCATGTCGCCCAACGGAACCTGCAGCGCCACAATGAAAGGATGTTTGAGATGGGCGCGTCTGGAGGTATGACAAACAGCACAGGCGATTGAATATCATTGCCAAGGTTAAGCCTCTTTGTGCAATAACCACAATAAAATTCAAGCCGTCTACTCTTCGGCAATATACACTGGATTATGACCCAAGGTCTAGCTTGAACTTTAGCAAATTCTTCTCGACAATCTCGTTCTTTTTAGCTTCTAGCTCTCCCACGTCCCAGTTGGAGGTGATGAAGCGTCCGGAAAGCCATTCTCTTCGTTCCTTCGCAAGCCAAGCCATGTGATCTGCAGGGAGCTCCGGCGTGTCAACAAGATAGGAATGGAAAGCCTCCGGCATAGTGAGGCCGAGCTCGGTCCTGACCCCGCCTGGATGAAGCGCAATGGCTACGATTCCCTGCGTGTGGTATTCTTGGTCTATGAACTCGACGAATCGGCAAGTTGCGAGCTTGGCTGTCTGATATGCCGAGGCGCCAGGCGTAACGTTGACGGCACCGATGCTGGACAGGGCAACGATCATCTTGAGGTCGGATTTCAGAAGAAGGGGGATCAGGTGGCGCGTGCATAAATACAGGCCATTCAAGCTAGTGTCGATGGTCTGCCACCACCCGGCCGGGTTCGTCTCGGCAATAGGAACCCAGTTGTCGCTGGATCCAGCGTTGGCAATAAGAACATCCAGGCTGCCGCTGAATTTATCGATAGCGGCAGCGGCGGCCTGGACAGAGGCGTCTGAGCTGACATCAAGGGACAATGAAAGAACGTCGGGTTCTAGTCGGCCAGCTTGGACGGCTGCTGCCCTGACGGCGGTTTCCAGTTCAACCAGCGATGATCGGGCACCAAGTATAATCTTTGAGCAGCCTGCGGCGGCATATCGAATGGCCGTTGTCTTGCCAATGCCTTTGCTTGCTCCGGCAATAAAGACAGATCTTCCCGAGAGATTGATATCCTCTGGAGAGATCAGGGGGTAGGTGTCATGGTGAATCGAGGCAAATTGATGCACCTCGGTGACATTGGTAACACGAGGCGACGGTCCAACAAACATGTTCGCTGTGTGACGGGGTGGCAATGTTGACTGAATTGATCAAGGACGTGGTCAATTGTGACGGCAAGAGTAAAGTCTTTATACACTCTTATGATGCTATAAGTGGCCCAAAAGCAATACGGTCATAAGGCCGGAGTTAAGTTTAAATGCCGGAAGCAAGCCTGTCGATTCTCGAAGGGTGCTCCGCAGATGCATGCGCGAGAAACTAGAAGAGCATACTCTAGTTGTTTTATCGGACCCTGGCAATCTGGCGAGGGTGCCCCTGGAGGCATGTCCATCCAACCCTTCTTTGTTTGTCAGCACTGGACTCTTTCATTGAAGCTCGTTGTGGAAATCAACGACGGTATTTCGGAAATTTCGAAGGGCATATTCAGTACTTCATAAGGCATCCCCCGTATAGAAAAGGACTTTCAAAGCACCAAATGTACTTTTTCAGGTGCCAAAAAGGCTTTGTCAGAACTACAGTATCCTTCTTGGCAGGAGTTCCGCGCTAACAACCAAGTCAGGTGGGAGTGTAAGATCCGAAATCGGTGTTTTGGTTCGCTTCTAGTAGGAAGGGAAGGGCACGTTATTAGGATCGGGCACCGAATCTGCTAAAACCCATTTGAATCATTTTGCCACCGCTCTCGTTGTTTAGGTATCCTCTGGAGTACCTTGTGGCTGTTGCCTGGATGTTGTCAATGTGAATAACTTAGGCTTAGCTTGCGCTGCAATAACTTGAACCACTATTCAGTGGCAATATGCAAGAGCTTGAGGGACAATCGTCACCCAGAGTTACCTTCTCACTCGCTGCTGCTATACCGTCGTCGTGGGACTCACAAGGACCCCGACCCTTCAAGGCTTTTCTGCCTTGGATGTTAGCTACTAGACCTCTGCGGTTGGTTGGGCAAGATGATCCTGCCGCACAGGGCCGGCACAAAAATGAGGACGCCATGTTACCAGCGGAGACCGCCATTTTCTCTTTTCTATCATTTCATTGTAAAGCGGGGTAAAACAGAGCCTTGTGCCGGTCATTCAAGACTCTATATCGCATCGTTTGCAACTCTGAATTTCAGGACTTAACCCGGTCTCTTACCTTTGCTATCCAACTATGACGCACCGCACGCTACCGCAATGTGAATACCTATCGCTGAACGTGAATCTCGACGAAATGCGCCTCCTGACGCTGCTGCCAAATGCGCAACAAGATCTGCTCCATGTGCGCATCTTTCGAGTCCAGTTACATCGACCAGTGCCAAAAGCGACGACGAAGCCGATGTAATACGGGCTTCCTGAGGGATGGAGCGCAGACGAGTACTTGGAGAACCTTGGGCCATGTATGCCGCAACATTGCAGGATCGGTTTAGTGAGCCGTCGGTCTACTCGACGCTTGCAGATTAGAAAGAGGAGATCATGTACACAGCTTCAAATGAGGAGTTTGAGATCACCGCTACCCTTGAGAGGCAGACTTTCAACGCTCTCATCAGGCACATCATTCCATCATCACGCTAGAAAACGGCTACGTGCGGCTTGCTCCGAGGGGTGTAAACGCCGGGATGTTGAGCCCGACCACCAAACAACTTTAGACGTGCTGACTCCATTCAGGTGATTGCATTGGTGATCCTAGGTTGCCCGATGCCTATAGCGCTTCGGCCAACATCGGCTGGTTCCTATCGTGTCTTAGGACCGTCTTTTGTGCATTGGATCGCCGACTGCGAGGTCTTGGTCAACTTCCCGAAAAATACTCTGTGAAGGGTGTTTGCGACAATGACGGTTTGCTTCGGCCGAGGTATAAGAACACGGAAACCGGTGTGCAGTCTACCAATGACCTCCGTTTTTCAGACTCGCCTGTTCCAGCGGGTTGGGAACCCATCCAATGGAAAAGAACTAGGGGGGATCCAATGCCTTGTGTCAAGTATAAGCACAAAAGTGACCGGGGAGGTGATCAACTCAGATCCACGACTGACGCCTGACGTCCTGAAGGCAAAGGGCATCCCTTGTGCTACCATCACACCCTGGTTAGGCACACCCTTATCACGGCAGGGATGCGTATAACAAGCAAAAGAAAGCCACATTGCCTTCGATGAAGTCTCCTTTGAGATCGCAACTTCAAATTATCTCCGTTCATTGGCATCTCAAGTCTGGACGTAATTCAGGCCCCGAACCGGTGCACCCCGCCTGCAGGGGCGTTGCCGCCAACATAGGTATAGACGGATGATACTTTGTTCCTAGAGTGTTGGAGTCGTATTTATATCGCAGTTGCTAAGAGTTCCTTCACCAATGATAGCGAGAGTATTGAAGCCATGTGGTAAATGTAAGGTATGGCCGGGGCAAAACCTTACCATCCGTTTGTGGTGTTTTCATAAACGTCGATTATTGATCCCTTAAACACCACCATTTAGGCACCAACTTCAAGCTCCCAGACCACTCCTCAACCACTACATCAACCAATACACCTGGACTCTGGCATCTGTCTCATTGTGGAAATAAATTTCATCTCTTTTTGATAAGCTCTGAAATGGCCTTGGGCAAAGGTTCCTATCAAGTGCCTACGAGTGTAGAAGTGAAATGCGTGCGGTCGGTCCTGTGGCTGCTTATTAGGGTCATGGCTTCTCATGAGGTACAATTCTCACAACAATTTCTTCATTAGCATATTTTCCGACATCCATGATATCCCAGTATTCCAAAACTTTAGCTAGGTACATCTACTCGTTGAAGACCGCGTAGTTGGGGCCATTGTTCTCGCCAACTCCCACAGCAGCGTGAGCAACAATCTTTCCCAAAAGTCCCGTCTTCACATCACGCTCAATGATGACGACACGATTATCGTCCTGAAGAGCGGAAGCAACAAGGGTCCCCGCCTTGTTCAAGGAGAATCCGCGGGGGTTTCGGCCACCAGCTGGAGCAGTCTGGATCAAGGTCAACGCGCCGGTTCCCTCGTTGATAGAAAACGAGATCAATGGGTCCGAAGGAAGGGGAGTGGGGTTGGCGGCGTCGAAGTTCGGAATTGTAAGAAGGTTCTCCCCACGTGACGACAGAATGACAAACTTTTGATCCGGCTGTTGTTTCTTGTTAGACCGTGAAATCATCCGCGAGCTAGGGTGCACATACAGAGACAACAATCTCGGCGGACTTCGTTCCAACTGGAACGTTGCCACCGGGCCCGTGGGTGCTGAAATCAAACAGGCGGCTGAACTCGGGGGCAGCGTCAGCCTTGTAGGAGACGCCATACCCGGTAATACTGTTGGACAGCTCGTTCACCGTGTAGAAAAACGTCTTGTCTCCATGGACGACAAAAGCGCCATGTCTGGGCCCCGAGCCCGTAACAGCCTTGACGGATGCGACTGCTGCAACTGCAATCTTTCCCGACTCAATCTTGTAAACGCGAATGAGGTCGGCTCCCAGATCAGGAACCAAGATAAACTTCCCGGTGGGATCCAAAACGGCATCATGCAAATGCGGAACGTCCTGACGTTCAGGGACAGCACCGGGCGCGGTGAGTGTGTACGTTTCATTTTGCGAGAGCGCCAAGTCCTTGGCATCGCCGACGGCAAAGGTGCTGAACGTTGACGTATCGCTATTCACGGGTAAGCTACTACCGACCCGGCGTCTTGAAAACTCGATAGCTCACTAATAAGCGACGGCCAGCCCGGAGTCGTTCGGCCCAAACAGTGTCGAGGCTACGGGGCTCTTGAGGACGGGCAACACATCCAGTGTTGCCAAGGTCCCATTAGCGTTGGTCTTGTAGGATGTGATGGACGCCTTGCCGCCCCAGCCTTCGTTCAAGCAGTACAGGACTGACTTGGCGTGGTCGAGCGTCAACCAGGTGGGCTCGGAGCCGCAATCGTAGTTCTTGGAAACGACCGAAAGGGAAGAGCCCTGGAGATTCAAGGTCGTCACGGCGTGGTCGTTGTATGAAGATGCAAAAAGAATGTCAGCCGAAGCGGGAGAAGCTAGCAAGAGGTGCAAAAGCACATTGCGCGCAAGGTCCCCAGCCGTAGTCTTCATTGTAGAATAGAGAACCGGCAAAAATATCGCAGTGGAAGGCAAGAAAATAGGATGACAACCCCGTCTTCTCCTCGAAAGCTGGGGATCTCGAGATATTTTAGTGTTTGCTCACGTATGAGTTTTCCCGGCACGAAAACAAATTGCTTCTCGCAATCCATCTCGCTACCATCAGCGGGTCTACATGCGTCCCAGCCTAATGGTGCACCACTCTGCTAATTTAGCCCGCGCAGTGTCCCCGAAACTGCGAACCCAGCCGCGACCTTCCCAATATATACCGGAACGGTGACGACTTGGCAGGTTTGCAGAACCCAGAATACTACGCCGTGACGATTTAGTAACCAGACAAGCGCACCCGCTCTACGACATATGAGTTGTTTGAGGATGCACTTCTCTCAGTGACTAAGTCGATCTTGGCTAGATGTAATATGGATGGCATCAATACGTGTGTGCTAGGCGACCAGCGGGGTTGCGCACTGGCTATATGTGGCAAAACGGACTGTGTCAACCCGGATCTAGGGAAAATCGGACGGTGGACATGGAATTCTTCCAGCCTTCCAAGACTTGAGCGGCAAGCTAGGTGCAGGGAGGGGGCCTGTAAACCGGCTATTCGGCCCTAACGGACGGCTGACAATGCTCCATGTCCAGCTGCAAGGATATGAGCATTTATTCCTTCCCTAGCATAACCGACTAATGTGTTGCTTTAATTTAGTTGCATACGCACCTGCATTCACTCGTTTATTGGAAGGGACCTCTTTGTGCAATATCGACAAAGATTGAAGAGCTGGCGGCACCAGAAGAGGGTGCTAAAAGCATGGGATGGAGGAGGGTTGTTTAACGGTTATACTATAGGAACGGGAAGCTCAACCCGCCGCCTGGGGCGACCGCCCCCCAAAGGGATTTAAGGTTTCTGCATTTTACACCCACATGGTGTAATGATGCGACATTGTGGCGCGATGAGCTATACGGGTGGTGGCTAGTTAGTTCCGGCCTCAGGTGTTTACGGGAACCTCGAGAGTCCTGCTCTACCACTACCCCAAAACCCTGCAGAATAAGTCTATCGCTTAACCAATAGCGCCTTAAAATATATAATTAGTGATTTGAAAGGCCTTTCTCATGTTCACAATAAGCTTTGAAGTCCTGCGCTAAGAAACAAACCAGGGTTGGATTGTACGCCGTTGACCCTCACGTTTTAACCTATCTAATAATGGCATCCCTAGACACGGCCATTTCCAAGTTAGGTTTTGGTTTGGTGAGATAGAAAGTAATCTACTCACAACGCCAGCTACTGGAGACAACCTCATTCCTTCCAGACGTCAACATAGCTTTCTGAGGAAAGGGGCACAATGGCCTCTGCCGAAGCACACCAGAGGCTGGGTTCGAGGGGTCATGCCATGTTGTGGCAATAATCGAATCTACTGGCGCTTCCTCTTCGACCCAGTCAACCAAAGCAAGTAAGGCATCATGTTTAGCATCGACGAAGCCAGGTACTGAGTGGACCCCGGTCCCTAGTGTCCCCGCCTGGTTCCCGCCAGCAAAATACCACGGCGCATCGACACGTGTACCTCCGCAGTGACCCAAGCCAGGAACGTGGAAGTAGCGAAACCAGGACGTCAAGGGCTGGGTGCCACCCGTTGCAGCCGCCACCTGGCTGTAAAAATAGTCAGAGCTCTTTGTAGGGATCAGGCCATCCGCGTCGCCATGATACATGATAATCTTCCCACCACGGTCCCGAAATGTTGACGCATTGAAGCGATCGGCTGCAAGGTCCCCTGGGTCTGCTGCTGTTGCCAGAGTTGCGATGCTATCGTTGTACGTTCTCCAATCCCAGTCTTTGTTGCCGAGTAGGAACATTTTCACGTACTCTTGGCCACGTGCGTCAGGTGCCCCCTGACCCAGGAGCACGCTCCACAAATCCTCAGAGCCCAATGATAGACCGGGAAATACGAACTTGCCATCAATTGTATAATCGGCATAAGCTCTTTGGGCGGTCTTTACCTGTTCGTTTGTCAAACAAGCTGTTTTGTCAACGCCAGGACGCCCGCACATGACTTTGGTAAAGTCAAAATCACAATGTTGTGGGGCGCTGATGATACCATCCAGGACCCCGTCAATACCGTCGCACTGTCGGCGGGCCTCTTTACTCAAAGTGGTGACACCGGCTGCGGGGATGTGGTTTGACGCGTTGAGTGGCAAGTTGTACGTGCCGACTTTGGTTGTCCAGGTTGCCAAGTTGGGAGACCACCAAGCCGGGGCGCCAACCAACGCGCCATCGAAGGAATCCGGGTAAAGCTGGAGCTCCTTGAGCCCCTGACGGCCGCCGGTCGAGCAGCCAGAGTAGTACGAGTAGCTGAGGTCGTCGTTGTAGTATGTCTGAATGATGAGCTTGGATAGGACGACAGCGCCGTGCATTGCGCGAAAGCCAAAGTCCTTTTGCTTTTCTGGTTGGCCCAATGCCCAGTCGAGGTCGCCACTAGTTGAGTTGTGACCTGTGTCGGTCGACATGACTGCAAAACCGTAGTGGGTCCCGGCCCCCATATCGAGCCAGTTGATCCCCCCAGCGAACCCGCCATTCCCAACTGCCAGAAAGCGGCCATTCCATCTAGTCGGTAGGAATAACCCAAAGCGGTAGGACGAGGTAGGGGACGTTGTGTCGTTGACAACGACAACACACAGCTCCGGCAGGTCTGTAGGGCTGATAGGATACGCCGGATTCCGCATTCGATCCTCGCCGTAGCTTGTCCCATTTTCCACAAGCGTGACTGACTCGAGACGAGCGTGATCTGGGAGGACACCGGAAAAGGCATCGAGGGTGCAGGCCACTCCATCTTTGGTTCCATGAGTGTATCTTGGCTCCTGCTCAGCTCCAACCGACTGTGCAGCACCTATGGAAAACATGCCATGAAATATCACTGTTGTTGCCTGTTCGTTGCTGGAATTACAACGGTAAAAGAAAAACAGAACGGCGAGTACTCGTAGGAATTCCATATTTGCAGAAACCAGAAAACGGGTGTTGACAATGTTGACATTCCTATTCACGCTATGCTAAATCTTGGTCTTCTCAGGTACCCTACTTTTCAGTCGCTTCTCAAAGGACGAAGCGCCCTGTGCAATATAGCACGCATTCCGGAGCGGGGTAGAGCCGGCTTGGAGGAATCTACGGCAATTGAGACCAGGGAGTATTTGCCGTCGCAGCGGCAAAAGAGCCATGATCCTAGGTGACATATTTACTTGCCGGATTCAGCTCAGGTTAATGGTAGATCCGTAAACGGCCATAGTAAAAAGAACAAGACGAGAAATTGTACCTCGCGAGGGATGAACTTTTTTCGAATCTAGGTGTCACGACTGTCAAAGCACCACAACGGCGACTCTAGTGGTTATAGAGTGCGTGTCCAGGGCGGAGTAAAATTCCTTAGGCTATCAATGGCGGCATTGATCAGTCAACCCCGCCTCGCATTTCTGTTCTTGCACACTCTCGTATAGCTGACTGGCTTGCAGTATTTTCAAAATTAGAAAAAAGTTTGATACATTTACTTTGCCCTCCTTTCCATGCAATGCCGTGAAAATGGGCTCCATTCCTACAACCATCATCCGCCTAGCAAGTTCGGTACTGACTCCTGGGGGAAGCACCACATCCCTTCGGCTACCTACGACTTCAACCACCTCCCCAGCAAACTAGTTGCCCTTCTTATTGAGGTAGACTTCATACGCCTTGACCACTTCACCAACCGGCGTTAGCAAATCATTCCCCACCGCCTCAGTCACGAAGCCTGGCAAAACAGCTGTGGCTGCCAGGCCAGGACACTGGAGCTACAGCTCGCACGAAGTCGACCACGCCTGTCTTGGCGGCGCTATACTTGGGGAGGGCCGGGTGTGGAACAGCACCACCGATGCTGGACGTAGCAATGATTTTCTTTCCAAAGCCATGGTCGGACGGTTGATTGAATCGCATCAAGTGTGTCGCAAGGTAGACGCCATAACGACCCTCAAATCAATATCCGTAGCCGAAAATTCCGGAATGGGCGGGATGTTGGCTGTGGTAGCCGAAGGTACACGAGAGGAGAGAAAATACAGTGAGGAGCGGCCAACAATGCCCGCATTGGCACAGAGAGCGTCGATTCGTCCAGAGCGGAAAAATACAGCTGCAAATGCGGAAGACTTCGAAGCGTATAATGACACGTCGGCTGAGACAAACCGGGCATTGGGGCCCAAAGTAGCAACTGCATCTTCAGTTAGCAGAGGAGAGGGAGGTGGGCTCATGGGGGAAGGTACTCCACCTAGTTGGGATCCAGCTTCCTCGTTTATATCAACGACTGCCACGAGCCAGTGCCCGTCAATCAGATTGGTGGCGAGGGCCCTACCAATGCCGGACCGCTGAACTTATTAGAGCTCTGATTTGAATAGCAAGGAAATGCGCGGAGGGACGGTTTGGTACTTGCGGTTCCGCCAGTGACGATGGCAACTCGTTGATTCACCATGTCGACACGCTTTGGGCTAAGAGCATTCGAGGAGAAAACTTACTGAAGCAACATGGCAAGTAACCGGAGAGAGAAATGCGAGGCCTACTTATCAAGGACGAAGGTTTCAGTGCACTGCCATGCTACCATCAACTAGGGGGTGTGCCAGCCTTTGTCCGGAATAAGCCTGAACCGGTGGGTAGGGTACTTCCTTTGTCAATCTAGCCCCCTATGCCAATTGTCCGTTCCGGCCGCCACTGTGTGCCTGTTGTGTGTCTATTGCAAGTGCCTAGCTAAGCCCTTTCCAACTTTGATTTTGGTGCCTACCGTAACATGTGATAAGCGAGTGGCCTATTGAAAAGCTTCTTTATTACAGGGAGCCGACCGTTAGAGCCGCGAAGGTGGATATCGCAAGCGGGATTACCAAGAGTGTGTACGGATGTCAAGAAATTGCTGTGTTTTATATAGTATTGTTGTCTGGCCGCTAACGGGTGGTCCGAGCCAGCGACGCGCGCCAACTTGGGTGCCCTGCAAGTCTCCGGCGCGGCGTACCTCTGGGTCGACACGCTGTGCATCATCCAGGACTCGCCAACCTACAAAGTGGCGCAGATCGCGCGCATGGCACGCATCTACGGTTCGGCCTGGCTGACAGTCGTCTCACTGGCCGGGCGCGGCGGCACCTACCCCCTGCCGGGCGTGGCTGGTGGCCTGGTTGCCGGAGATGGACTGGGGGAGGGTGCCGAAGAGGTGGGATTGGCGGGTCGCTCGTCGAGACGCCGCCCCGGATAATTCCGTTGTCGGGGTTCTTAAACCACCATAGTTTCTTGAACTTAATCACCACCTTGGTTACCCGGTCGTAACTCAGCGTCCGGATGCCTATCAGGATCTCGGCAGGGAGATTCAGGTTCTCGAGGTTTATCTGTTGCAGCGGCGCCATAACCGTCGTGTCAAAGGCCATATCGTAGGCCACCGGGGTCGCGCTGGCCGCGCTGTGATATTAACCACGGGCATCTCGTCATCATCGAGGGCCGCGGCCATAGCTTTGACGGGGGTGTTGGTCAAGAAGTTGAGAGCACCCGTCGTGAAGTTGGGGCGCCAGCTCGAAGGCGGAAGCATCTACTGCATAGTGTAGGTAATGGTCTATATACCCCCATCGATGCGTCACCATTTGCTGGCGTTGGCGGCGGCAAAGTCGGCATAGTTAATGACCATCTCAGTCAGGGACTAGTCAATGAGGCCGATAGAGCTAGGAGAGAAATTACGTGAGTGATGAACAAGTAGAGTTTGGTTTTGGATCTTAAAGCTTACGTATCATATATCTCAGCCGTGGCTGTCTAGTCGTACGTCCATCTATCAATGTCATTAGTACGTCCGCACTTTGGGCATGACCGTGAAGCAGAGACCATTTACAAAGGCTGGGCCTGGAGCATCAGCCAAGCTCTCGTGCAGAAGTTGTCTTTGATAGGCACGTCATTAACGCGGCACTGGAGGTGGGCTGTTCGCTTCGCTCCTATGACCTGAGAGGATTAGTTTATTCCCGCCAATGGGGAATTTAACTCTTAAGCCACATCGAAAAATGCGGTCATGAATCTAGAATTGAAAGGTATGACTAAGGTACCTAACCAGAAAACTAACGCAAACGTTTCTGAACGACTAATCAAGAGATCCGCGGACCGAAGTCCCATAGCTGCCAGCACAATGGCCCGTTTCAACCCCACTACGTGCTCTGCCACCCCTTGTGAACCGAATTGTGATCCTGGTACCAAGCCGCCTTGATCTGCTCGGGAGTGCAGTTCGTGTTTTTCTTCCCTCCGGTGCCTCCATGGAGGTAGTTGTAGAACATGACCTGAGCTGCGTTCTCCCAAACGAGCACATCCGAGTTCAAGCGCCACAAATGGATGCCCGCCAGCTTACCCCTGGTGTCTCTCGCGTTCTCGTACACCTCCTCAATCTGGTCGACGGACCACGCGTTCGCCTGATCTCCTCGTAAGCCCGATGACTCAGGCCATGCACCGACCAGGACCTTGTGCGGTGGGAATACGCGTAGCCATGCGGCCAGGTCGTTGGGTCTCATAAGGCCCCCGCTGTAGGTCTGTAAGTTGACGAGATCCACATGATTCTGCAGTGGATGCTTGTCTAGATTCGCGCTATGCGGGTCGAAGAGCCCGGTGTATTCGGCCGGCGAGATGGACACAAGGTACTTGCCGGCGCAGTGGCCATGGATGTCGGCGAGGAGCTGCACGACGCCAGGGATGACCTGTCCGCCTTCCAGCTCATAGTCCAGATCATATCCATGGAGGCCCCATTTCTCGAGCACGGGCACCACTGACGCAGCATACCGCTGGAAGAGATTTTTCTCGGCCAGAAGGGGGAGCTTGTCTTCGCCGTAATTTTGCTGCGCGAAAATCTTGATGTTGGGGTTCTTGCCTTTGGCTGTGTCGATCACCCATTTCAGACGGGCTTCAAGCCTGTCCCCGACTATGAAATCTCCGCTCTTACTGGAGGTGAATCCATGGATGAGAAGGAGATCGACGGCGTCGAAGCGGATATGGCCCCAATTTTTGATAGGGGTATCACTGGCCTTGTCGTCGCCCTCGGGGAAGATCATGATGTGGGCGGCTGCGATTGGCCTGGGTAGAGCCGTTGGCGTCATAGCTGGATTGGGCGCGACGAAGTATGGCGTAGCTGTGGATGATAACAAGCAGGCTGCCAATAACCTTGTGGCTGGCTGGCTGGCTGGCTGTAGTGCAGCAGATGTGCAAAGTTATTGTTGAATAAAAGATGGATAGAGAAGCAGACTGAGATTCGCGTTTAAGTATTCATCATCCCATGGGACAAATCTCAAGTGGCCCGTTGAATGCCGAATTCAAGAACATCGTTCAGCCAGCCACAGATCTGGCAATTTTGGAGCTCAGCTCAAGACAAATTCACGCGGCTTTCCCATTCTGGACTTTTGTATTATCGACGCATGATCCCGGCTTTTAGTGTATTCGCTTCCCCGCACCTGGTGGCTAGCTGAGAAGTAGGGTGCACCGCACCGCGCTCCATTTGATTGGGCAGTGTTAGACCCCGGCTTGAACCCCAGAAGTCTAGACTTCAAATTGCAGGTCGACTGTAATTATCCCATAGAGGTGTTCTTTGCTGGCTTGGCCGAATTGAGATGGTAGCGCATAACAATGGCATCCAGATGGAAAGCCGTTTTCAAAGAAATTTTCACAAGGACTTGGAGAGGGGTGATTGGGAGTGATTGACTTGGCTTCGAAAGTACGAAGTTTGATGTAAGGGTCCTGGCTAGTAGGCTTTGGCTGGCAAAGTATCCCCCTTGCCAAGATGCTGCATGTACCTCAAGCCAAGATAAGTAGAACCAAACTGGCCCTATATGCAGAGGCTGTGCGTTCATTCTTCTTTTAACAACAACCACGATGATTTCCGGCGAAAACAATCCTACGATTGAAAGTCGATGCAGTGCCTTCGATCGAATGAGTGACTAATGGGCGGCTACAAAACCGGATTGTGTTTACGGCTTCCGGTAATTTTCTTAATGTTCGACAATTGACTGCGAGGCTACATCTTCATTGTGTGGCTGCATCATCCTCTCTGTGGTATATGCGAGTACGTACTTAACTTCCAACTACATAGCTATTGTTTCGATAGGAAGAGCTCTTCAACTTAGTATCAACTCAGAGAAACGGTGTTCTTCGTGGTTTTTTGTTGCTTAGTGTGCTTCTGAGGCCTGAAGTATAGGCTTCTGTAGTACAGAAGGCTTCCAAGCACTCAAGAGAATGAAGTGCGTGCATAGTGACTGGAGCCTACTGCTAGATACAACAGTAGCCCGATAGGCCACTGAGGGAAGTAACAAAGAGCCTGTAATACCGGACTAACGCAGTTACAGTGGACTCTGCATTGTAAAACAGGGGAATATATTGTTCTGCTGACTTGTGCGTGAAGCTTATTTCCAATCTAGAGACAGGAGAGGAGGGGGCCTTGATACAGCCTGTGTGAGAAGCTTCCAGGAGTCCGGTGCCTGGAGTCTCGTATTCCAGGGGCCAGGGCCCCTGTGGGTCAGACTCCACTTGGCACTAGTGACTTGCAGGGTGTGCAGTCCCACACCACCACAGTGATTCCAGGGCTATATCTCAACAGTTAGTATTTGTAGGGCTAAGATAGCAGTAAGCCTGCAGGCACTGGAACCAGAAGAATCAAAATCATCGAAGGAATCAGATTCGGAAGATTCAGAGGCGTCAAGCGAGATGGAGGTGGCTGTATAGGACCATTTTTGTGTTAGGGGGTTGGGTTATATAAGCTGTTAGATAGTAAGGATGCCAGTTAGTAAGGTGCTCAACTTACATTAATACGCTTTTCCCCGAGTTGGTGGAGTGGTTGAAATGAGAGGTAGCCGTCGTCGCGATGTTAGTGAACCTAATGACTTTATACCCGAGGATGGATTTTAGCAGCAGCTAAAATAGGCTTTATATCGAAGCTGCGAAAGGAGGCAAAAGTTCCCTCTAGACTGAAATTTGATGCGGGCATCCTCTGTCCTGCCACAGTTTTTTCGCCAAACAAGCCCAGTTACCTAACACATATCACCGCTACCCTGATTCCTATCTCATTGCGCTAACAATTTCCACCCAACACGTTTCCACCCAAAATAAAGCATCTACAATTTCTGCCCTATCCCTACAGAGCCAGGGTACATGCACCCCCAGCCCCTCCCACCCGCTCCCCTCCTCGACACGCTGGATTAGGCCACGGCGTGGAATACCGGGTTCTGAGCGCCATCTCTTGGGTTGCAAGGAGGGTTAGCCGTGGTGGAAGGGGCATCTGCGTAACTTGGATAAGGATCATAGGCTGGGGATTTTCACGCGCTAGTTGATCGTGGTAGGCGGATATTGGTCCTTCGTCCTCGAGTAGGTGCGCGTGGTGAGAATTATAAGATCGTGAGCTTTGCCTATGTTCACGGACCGGCGGAAGGTATTAAACATTGGCTGCTGATGCGAGGCAAGAAATCTGGCTGCATTGATCAGGCGATGGAAAATTCAGTCAAAAACACTCTTCCAACAACCATATGTAAGAACTAAAGGCCTCAATTTGCAAACTCAAGACTTAATATATCCTACAGAAGCCCTCCTATAAAACCCGAGCCTCTCAAGTTGATGCAGTCTGAAAACCCCGTACAAAGTCTCGCGCTAATAATCATGCAGTGCAAACTGTATCAGTAGACAAATCATAACGAGACGTGAACGGGACTCGGCAAATGCAAGCCTGCCTTCCTGCGAGATGCCTATCCGTCGGGGGGGCTATTCCTAATTCTCTTCACTATGTCCCCACTTATGACACCAGGGTATACACCCATCAGAGTAAAGAGATCCGAGGTTATTAGATATACGCTTCTCCGTCCCCACCACCCGAGTTTCCCCATACATAACCCTAACCCTGCATGATATAGTGCCCGCGCAGCCAAAAGGAGTAGTGCCCGCTTAGCAAATGCCGTAGCTATTACGGACTCAATTGTCCTAGTTTTGGGCCCCTTCTTACCCGGGACCATTTTTAGGCTCTTCGTTTCAAACTACCCCTTTTCTCGCAACGGTGTGTCTTCAATGGGAAGATATTAGCCGAGGCTGAGCCGGGGCTGATCTTGGTTGTTGTTGTTAGGGTGGTGAAACATGCATATCGATTGCATCACTCAGAGCCAAGGCAGTGCAACCCCAGCAGTGATCCAGATGGAATTTGGTTGGGGTCATACGGCCCGCCATTCGCAAGCTAATTGGTGCAGCATCCACTGTAGGCCTCACTGCGTTCAATAGTCACAACACAGTAGGCCTCCTTGCAGTCGCCAATTGAGCATTTTTGGGTTTGGTTGAAACCAAGCGGGGTAAGAATTCTGCGCTCTCACCACTACGCAAGTCTAAGGCCTCTTCACTGATAAATTAAAAGCATGTGGTCCGCTTTGCTCTCCAACGTCAACCTGACGCAGAAGGCGAAATACATGATGCTTGCCAAAGACGACACCGCGACGCGGGTCGACAGCACCGACCATGCGCGGCTGGAAAGCGCGGAACCAGTCAGCCCACACCCTCCACGTTCTTCATCGCCCGATGATCGAGCGACCTCGCCAGCCTGGCACGTGGCGGCATTACAAAAAGACAAGTATGCCGGAGCACTTTTGTTCAACCTTGGCGCTTTTATCCTGCCCGCGCTGTACGGAACACTATCCAAGCTCTGGGTCGCCAACATAGACGCCAGTCTCGTCGTCACCACCGATGTCTACACCTACATCGGCGTTGTCACCGAGGTGCTCAACGAGGGATTGCCACGGGCCGCTTGGGTCGTTATCGGGAACAAAGCCTCCCGCTCACTCCAACAACGACTAGGTCTTGCCCACACCCTCATCCTCTTTCAGTCCATCCTCGGCTTGGTCATGAGCATTGCCCTAGTCGCGGGGGCAAAAACCTTTGCTCAGGGGTTTGTGCCCATTGAGGTGCGAGAGAAAAGCCTGACCTATGTGCGAATTAGCGGCTTTTCCGCTCTAAGCTCGGCTATCGAGACGGCATTGTCTGCAGCAACCCGAGCACTCGACAAACCGGATGTGCCTTTCATCATCAGCACCGCGAAGTTTTCCATCAACATCATTTTGGACATGTTGATCATATCGAATTTCCACGTTGGTAGCCACCAGCCCACCATCAACATGCAAGCCGGCATCCAGTTGGCGTGCAACATGACAGCCGCGCTAGTTGGGCTTGTCTACTTCTTCCTGACAGCGTCCTCAGCACGGCGCGGCGGTTGGAAGCATTGGGGCCCTTTCGGCCGGTCTTGCGACTCCGGAGCCAGGGTGTTGGAAACACATGTTGAGGCGGGCCCGAGTCTCGGCGCGCTGCTGGTACTGCTCAGACCGGGTCTCCTCATGTTCCTCGAGTCAGCAGTGCGTAACGCGTTATATCTCTGGCTTGTGAGTACCATTGTGGCAATGGGATCGACGTACGCAACTGCCTGGGGCATTTTCAACATTATTCGCTGGGGCCTGGTCATGGTGCCTGTTTTGGCACTGGAGGCTACGTCGCTGGCATTCATTGGCCACCGCTGGGGCGCCTGGCGACGCGAGATCGGCGTGAAGACGCTTCAGCCGGCCGGCGTCACCTTTCAGACGCTATTCCGCATCTCAAAGCCCGCCTTCGTGTCACTTGCACTGGCTTTGGCTGTGGAAGTGCCACTAGCAATATTCCTATCCCTTTGGGGCGCCAGGCCCTTTGCTCAGTATCTCAGTGGGTCCGACGATGTCGCCGATGTGACGGCGTACATGTGGCGTTCCATCGACTGGTGCTATGTTTTCTTTGCAGCGTCCACCCAAATGGCCACAATACTATTGGCCACCAGACCCAAGTGGTACCTATATCAAAGTCTAGCAAGCAATCTCCTCTATGTACTGCCATGGGCAATTGTCTGCCAAGTCAAAGCTCTTGATGAGTCGAGCGCTTGGAAGTACCATGGCCTTGTGTTTGGTGGGAGCTTGGTGTTCAGTTTCGTTGACGTAACGGTTGTGGTTGGACTTTGGGCCTGGACGCTATTCAAGGGCAAAGCAAATCTGGAGCGGTTCCGGGGAAATTGATTAACACCGCAGTAAAGTGTCTGCATAAGTATCTAGGAACTTTGTGAAGTGCTAGCATTTCATTTGGTTGTCGTGTTTTACAATGTATTGAGTGCCGGCTTCAACCCTCTAGCAATCTAAAGAAGTCGTCTAAGAACGGTTTGTAATTTTGGCCTCATGCAGACCCAGGCACCTACCTAATACCACCAATTGGGCCCTGATCCATAACCTGTCAGGCTAGCAGAGAGACTGCCAAAAAGTGACTTCCTCTCAATCAGGTTCTTGAGGCTCTTAATATGCGAGTCAATAGTTATCTCATTCCATAGTCTCAACTTCTCTCCCTGTGTATCCTGCTGCTGTGCGTGCTGACATCATCATGGAACGCGGTATCAGAGCTGCTAATCATGCTGTGCGAGTATTGGTCCAGCCGCACAATTGAGGACTAGTTACCTCTACTGTATCCGTTGTGAACGCCGTTGATGCGTCGAAGGATGTCCGGGTTGTCTGTTATGGCGTATCTAGACCAATACAAAGCAGGCCACTGCCATATTTCTTTCGGGTAGAGAGATGGATTTGGTAGGCTTTGCCTAACGAGGCAACCCCGAATATCAATAGGAATGAGAAGGATACTAGGGCCGGACCCTTGAAGTGGCGCAGTTTCCACCAGCTAATAGTTGAAGAGGTAATACAGTATACAACAAGCAAACCTATACTGGCGAGTAGTACCATCTTGGTGTGCTTTGGTGCTCCGTAAGGTTGGAGAAACACAGCCAAGCACCCGAGCTATGAGGAATTATGGAGGGAAAAGGCTCAGTGCCAAGTTTAGTAGTCAAACAGGTATTTGTAGTCTAACGTTGACAAACTCTAACTAAGATCCTTCATCATACCAAGCTTCAATTGATATAGAATAATCATGTAAAGTATCGGAATAGCCACTTAGGTATATGAGCGGTCTAGCAGTATGCGGCGGAGGGATTTCTCTGTTATCACAGTTACTCGTTGTTTCGCTGTCGCCTAGGCTATAATACCAGCAATTTAGTAGCCTAGCCCTATAATACCTGCCAAAAGCTTAATACACGAATGCGATTGTCTATTGGTACAATGGGAGTTCTTTTTATCAGATACAAAAGCCCTGGCTAGGTTTTATAGTAATTAAATTAACTCCTTATTTCTTTTTACTCTCACTGAAGCCACACAGCCGTAGCGGAGCTGCTACTAAAAAAGTTTTTAGCACTTACTCCGCTCATTTATGCCGAAGAGCGCAACGAGCACTCCATGGATTTTTATAATTCACTAAATACATTTTAAAAGCTCACACTGCCTCTAACCACACTGGAGGGGATCTATCGAAAGCTATTAACAGCCGTTGATGGAGAAGTATAGACCAGGCCAGGGCCCAGGAGGCACCGCGTGCGACGTGTGCCACAGGCGGAAAAAGAAGTGCATGAGAGAGCTGCCATGCGAAAGGTGACGAGGCTGGGAGAAGAGTGCATCTGGGTTCAAAGTGGGAAGTACCCCGTGGGGCATGGAGACCCGAGGGGGGGGGGGGTGGAATCTCGGCCAGGCGTTCTAGGAGTGGTAGAAACCCACATGACTAGCTAAGTACGGCTTCTAGAGGGTGAGGTTCGAGCGGAAGGCCCTTACAGAGCTTAAGCTACTAAGGAAGTAGCTCGCTACGCTCCTCGTAGAAAGGACTAGGTACTGAGACTTCCGGCGCTACTACAAGAGATTCGGCCACGACCTAACGACCTAGAAGCCCTACGCCTAGGGAATCTACACGGAACCGGCATACCTGTTCAAGTACCCGCTCAACACCAGAGCCCTGCCAGCTCCCCCGAGGGAAGGCTCGCTACTGCAGCTCATACACCGAAGTTAGAAGACACTCGCCTTATACAGAGAGTTCATAGGAAAGGTTAACCCGGGAAGAAAATACCGAGGTACACTAGGAAAAGAAAATATCCCACAGATTATCGAAGAGAGGGAATGGGCAAGGGCTTATAACCACGCCGAAGAGGAAGAGGAGGAAAGGTAGGTAGCTGAAATAGCTTTATCACAGTGCGGAGCTATTCTGTACTCCAGCACGCACCATTGGCTGATGAGGATCATCGTAATAAGCCCGGTGTAATCGCAGCCCGTATCCCACATCCCACATTACGCAAGCTGTTTATATTTGTAATACCAGACACTAATAAAGAGCTTTCAGATATGAAATCCCCCATAATAAGGACAAGAATTCCCCTCTGAACTTCCACGGATGCGTTTCATTGTCATCATAGATAATCGCATCTCCATTTCAGCAGTAAGGCCCATCATCAAACCAAGCCATCAACAAAGTCCGTCTATCGAACAGCAATATTTTCAGCTTGACCCACCATGCACAGAATTCCTTTCATCGTCGTTGACGTATTCTCGGCCACAGCGTTCAAGGGCAACCCATTGGCGGTAGTGGATACACGGGATGCTCAGCTCACTGATACCCAAATGAAACTTCTTACACGCCAATTCAATCTCTCAGAAACAACTTTTTTCTTCCCGCCCGAGTCAAGCGGGGCTGACTTCAAGCTCCGCTCCTTTCTTCCTGATGGAAGGGAGGTATTTGGGGCGGGGCATAATATCTTGGGCGTTTGGTGGTACCTCGCGCATGCTCAAATCCTTGACCTATCCGCCCCGCATCGGATTGATGATGAGACACGCGGGGAAGAATTCACTTTCCACCAGGAGCTTGGAGGCGAGGTGACTCCGGTCAAGATTACCAGGCACAAAGCGATTCAAGTTGGCCACCACCGTGTCATGGTGTCTATGCGACAGGCCAAACCGCATGCTCATGCCATTCACCCCGACCCAGCTGCGCTTGCGTTGAGCATTGGGCTATCAGCCGCTGATATTGGTTTTACGCCGGAGAGTGAGCTAGGAGTCCTCGCGGCTTCCCTTCAGCCGCAGGTCATGTCTACGTCCACTACTCGACACCTGTTGGTCCCCCTGTCGTCAATAGAAGCACTCAACCTTGCAGATGTACGACGCCACAAGCTTCTGGAACAGCTCAAGGCTGTCGATGACAAGGCCTATGGTCTATTTTCGTTCGCCCCCGTCCCTGCGGCCGGGAACGGCAACAAAACATTCCAAGCACGTTTCTTTAGCCCTAGTATGTCTAGTGAAGACCCTGCCACCGGGAGCGCTGCGGGTTCCCTTTCGGCTTATCTGTATGAGCATGGAGTGTTGAAATTAGACAGCCGCAACAGTGGCAGAATCACGGTATATCAGGGCCTGAGGGTTGGAAGGGAATGCAACATTGTTGTGGAGCTTACTTTGCGGGGGAACGGCGATGGAACCATGGAGGTTGATATAATTGGCACCGGCGTGCAAGTTACGAATGGACGGATAGTTGTTCCCGATGACTCTACAGTGTTCTAAAATAGCTTGACCTCTATGCACAGGTATACTGTGCCGCTACATTTATGAAATGATCGATTTCCAGCTTTATCTGTCCCCTCACTGTCAGACTAGCTTCCATACGAGGCTTAAGGCCGGGGACTTGGATGCATTTCTCGCGGTGGGTGGCTCATGGGAAACGCCAGTAAATCAGGGCGGAGTATCACAATCCACAATCTTGCACTGCCAGTGTCGCCCCGCGCTCCACCTTATCTTTGGTTCTCCAACTTGATGTACCACCTCCCAACTTGAAGCTCGCACTACCGCTAAGACTCAAGAAACTCTAGCAAGTCCTTGTTCACTTGTTCGGCACAAATGTTGGGGAGCGCATGGGGACCACCGGGGTATATCTTGAGCGTGCCCTGTGGCAAGAGCTCGACCGACTTCAAGCCGGACGCTTGTATGGGAACAACCTGGTCGTCATCGCCATGCAGCACCAAGGTCGGGATCGTCATCTTCTTGAGATCCTCGCTGAAGTCTGTCTCGGAGAACTGCTTGATGCAGTCGTAGCTGCCCTTAAAGCTTGCCATCATGCCCTGCTGCCACCAGCTGTTGATGAGCCCCTGGCTGACCTTGGCTCCTGACCGGTTGAAGCCAAAAAACGGTCCGGAGGGGACGTCGAGGAAGAATTGTGCGCGGTCCCCAATCATGGCTTCTCGGAAGCTGTCAAACACCGCCAGAGGAGTGCCCTCTGCATTGATAGCGCTTTGCACCATGACGGGCGGCACGGAAGCAATGAGGACTGCTTTCTTGACCCTCTCTGTGCCAAAGAGGCCAACAAAACGCGCAACCTCCCCGCCGCCTGTCGAGTGGCCCACCATGGTTACGTCGCGCAGGTCGAGCGCCTCAAAGAGTTGGTAAAGGTCGTCGGCATACGTGTTCATGTTGTTTCCTTCCCATGGCTGGCTGGAGCGGCCGTGGCCGCGGCGATCGTGCGCAATGACCCGGTACCCCTTGCTAGCGAGAAAAAAGGCTTGGCTGTCCCAGTTGTCGCTGTTCAGAGGCCAGCCGTGGGAGAATGTGACGACGGGCCCGGTCTTGTTGCCCCAGTCTTTGTAGTAAATGTCCGTTCTATCCCTGGTTGTAAAGGTAGGCATATTGGCGATGTGTGTTTGAAGTCGGCAAAGGGTGCAAGTAGAGGATGGTATGAGTGATGATGGTGGGTCTGGGTGCGGGCCGCGATGCTGAACAGAACGGCAAGCTCCTGAACGTGCGATCAGCAAATTCTCTTTATAGATATTCCTAAGGGAGGCATCGCTGTCGATGCTCACTAACACTATTGGCGTCACACAGTGTCAAATTGTGAGTCAGCATTGGAAAGAGCGTCAAGTAAGCCTCCATCGAGAGTCGGCCGCACTGCAGCTACACTATTTGCCACTTGACATTGAAGCGACCGGACAGTCCGCATTGCAGTTTCATGCGGACCCTCAATGATGTGGAGCTTTCCAGACAGGAATGATGTGTCTCATGTGTGTTTCACACGCACGAGCTCTGCGCCGCACTAGTATGAGCGCGACTATCTATATTTACTTTGCCTTGGGTTCCTGGTTGGTAGCTTTTCAATAATCTGAACCTCCTTTACCAGCTGTGGTGTAGCGTGTATGCAATGATTGTGTAGCGCATAATACGGCGTGTGAGTGGAGAACAGGAGTTTTGTAATGCCCACAGGCAGAGGCTCTATTCGACGTGACAACGCCACCTACGTCAATCTGGTAGCTGAGCGCATCAACATCGCAAAATCGGCATTCGGATTCCCAATGGGACGCTCGGAACACCTCAGCATTTGACCATTTGCCTTGATTGAAGGGCTTCAGCTCGGAAATCTCCACTACAGTTTGTGACGTCAGTTGAAGCTAGTCTGGGGGTGTTCACTAGTCCTTACGCTATCTCATCATATCTCATCATCCCTCTTCAATTCGGCCATCTTCTCTTTAACAAAGGATCCCGAAGACACTAGTTATGTAGGTAGGTAGGCTTCAAATATTATCTTGCATGTCGGCGCTCCTTCGGGACCCTTGGTTGTATCGTACACACATCGCCCTTCATATTAGCTCTTCACATTAGCTCAGGTTCACGATACTAGTCACCCAAACCGTAACTCGGTCTGCCGCTTTCGCCGCTTTTACCGCTTCACAGATAACGGCTGGCGAATAAGGAAGTCTCCTTGTCTGCAACCTGGTTTATTCACAAGTCTAATCTACAAATTCACTCTTTGGAAGCAATGCCAAGATGAGCCAAACTTTTGTTCCCAATCAAACTTTCCAATGCTTTCGAAATCCAATACGGCAAACATGGGTAATGGAGCGACACATTCAAACAAGTTCTGCTGTATGGATTTGGATTTGGATGGTAGGTAGCCTTTGTAATTTGAACACCGACTCTGTAGAGAGACCACTGCACCCATCGCAAAAGTTCCCAGTGACTGGCAGAAGCCCCGTTACGCGGGTGATTCCTTGATCTCCCTGATTTCAATCTCGGATGAGCCACTGCTCTGGTAACCCTCGCTGGCCATGATCATGTAATTCCATGTTCCCAGTTTGAGGCCGGTCGCCTCCCAAGCTGCAAAGTGAGCCGACGTGGTAATGTTTCCTCCCACCCGCTTCTCTTGTCTGACTGACCAGTACTGGTCAAAGTTGGATCGGTCGCCCTCGATGGACGGCTGGCCGGTACGTCGAGTCTTGTAGACATCGTACTTTCCGCCATCGACCTCGATGGTCTTGAGCTTGGTGGTGCCTGAGGAGGGGTTGTAAGTGCCGTACGCCTCGACGATGTAGTATTCAACAAGGGGCTTGGTGGTCCATCCGTAGAGGGAGAGGTCTGTCAATCCATCTGTCAGCCGCATTTATCCTCACATCGGCCGGAGAGGGTCAGGACGTACAGCTGTTGACCTTGTAGTTGTTCCAGGTGCCATTGTAGGCAATCTTCTTGGGCGGGCCGGGGTTCCATCCCTTGCCGCCCACCCAGTTGTTCACATTGCTCCACGAAGATTTGTAAGAGCCGGCAGGGCCGTTGGTATAATCGACCGATCCCTTGCCGTCAGTCCAGAAGGAGTAGAAGAAACCGTTGTGCGTTCCGGTTCCAGGCTTGATGCCGCGAGCCTGCTTGACGGCCTCGAGTGGGCTTGCGATAGCACCGGCGGTCAGCCCGAGGGCTGCGACAACAGACGAGAACAAAACCATGATCTTTTTTTCACCCTTGATCCAGTAGGTTATCCAGAGTACCACAATTATGTCTGGCATGTACCAACAGCGGGTGTGGGAATGAACCCCGCTTTATACTCCAAGGGTGCCCAAGCAAAAGAGTATATCTCCGGCAACCAGGCTTCATGTCCCACCGTTGGCCTGTCATTCTAAAGGAGTTCATGCCATTTGATGGTCTGTTTACGCAACTCTCCAGACAGTCTAGTCCGGAGAAAAGGGGCGGATAAGTACCGAAATGGTGGGGCACTTCTATGGGAAATGTGATATCTACGGTATGGGGTTTCATGGACGCGTTGATCTTTGTGGGGTAAATTTGTTCAAAAGTCTTGGGACCTTAATCGGATATTTCCAATTGCCTCCTGTCCACGACGACAGATAGAGCCAAGACACTCGGACGGCAAGGCAACCTATCAAAGGTTGCTCGAGCCGCTGGAGACTGCTCTTCCCAGTGGGCGAGTGGGCCATTGCCAATGTTCGCCAAGAGAAATGTCACCGACGGCCCACGAGAAATCTGGGGCCGGTAGAATGCTGCGCCTTGGCGTGGCCGCCGGGAAAAGGGAATTTATTCCATCTCGGGAGGATGTCCCGTGTTAACGAGGCGTTCCAATATCGCTTTCATCATGATAAATCGTCATTCAGGTCATCTTGGGCTGCAGCCCGGGAACCGAGACACACCATTAGCAGCCATCTCAAGAGATTATGCAGGGCAGGTGGTAGCGCGCATCCAAGAACTTATGAGGCGGTTCACACACAGTCTTGATGGGACGAGTGAGTTGTGGGTATCGCTACGCGGCAAAACTGGGCCGTTAGTTGGGGTTTCGGAGTTCGAGCCAGAGTGCAATCCTGTGGCACACTATTGCACTCACCAACTCGTGATGTCTTACACCATCCCTCCTGGAAGTGACGTTGCTTCCGTAGTTGGCCGTTACCACCACCATGAAATAGATTATTCAGCCTCCTCTATTAGACTCGCCCGAGGTCTTGTCACGCTGTGCATCACCTATAAAGATTTAGTACCAAATATTTCCAGCTTAAGTGGAATAGAAATGGGAGTCTGAATGATTTACTTGATTCTTTATCGTAGATCGAGCTTCTAGAATCATCAGTTATGTGAAAAGAGACTAATTACCGAATTAGGGCTTGCCCGAGATAAGCGTTGTCGGGGAATTACTATACAGCTGCCACTGCACTGTCATTGAATCGCCTCTATGAGCAACCGCACGACTACCCGTCTACCTGCGATCTCATCTCTATCATCTCTCTTTACCTAGTATGTTGGCCACCACGCGGCCCTCTCTAGAAGGTCAAGAACCGGAGTTGTGACAGAATATCAAGATCTTACTTCTCGGCTTCTTGGCGTAAATGCCATAACTATTTCAGCCATTAGTCCATGTGCAGGACTTCCATTCGCCTTCTGTCATACAGGACAGTGAGATTAGCGCGGCGTTAGATATAAACCTATGCCCACAGCTGCAGTTATACAGTGTAACCGAATGGTATTTGACACGGGATACTAATTAGACTCCGCGATAATTTCATTATCATAGGCTCTCCAATTCTATAATAATATACGGTAAGCTAGACTCCTAACTATAGGAAATACTACAGAAAATAATACATCTATTACTGTTAGTTTATAACTGTAGATGATCCATTTTCTTATAAAATGATATATAATTACCCGCTATTATTAATTCTAACGTTATTAATGTAAGACTTTTAATAACATAAACGCGAGATCTTAGATAGTAGGGGGAGTAAGCTTTAAGTATAAGGCGTAATTACTATAACGAGCTACAGTAAGTAAGATTTCTATATATGGCAGAGCGAGTTACTGAATAGTCTCTATATATTATTATCTTAAAGCTATTATCTTTTATACGTGAGACAATTGTTGTGGAGTCTGCAACCGCCCACGAAGCAAGAGAGTACCGCGTTTTGCAGCAGCACTTACTAGTGCCTACGACCCAGTGAGAATAGATTGGGCAATCTTTTCTGCCAGGGCATAGATGGTGGCTTGGGGGTGACCAGGGAGAGCAAACGGCAAAATGGAAGCATCCACAACACGCAGGCCACTGACTCCAAAGACCTTGGCACGCCAATCTACCACGGCGCCGGCAGTGGCATTGGTCCCCATGGCGTTGGTTGCCGAGGCATGCCAGATTTGGATGGCATTCTCGCGGATCCACACCAGGATGTCGGCATCGGACTGGACGGCTAGGCCCGGCCTGATCTCGGGGCCGACTTTGACGGAGCTGATGGCGGGAGCGGCCCAGGCCTGGCGGAGGCGCTTGAATGCGGCCACAGCCACCTCGGCGTCTGCTGGGTCCGTGAGCCAGCCCATGTCGATGACTGGGGCATCGGTAATGCTGGCACTGGATATGGTGACAGAGCCACGCGAGAAGGGGTTGAGAACCGCGGCGCTGAGATCACCCACGGTGGTAACGCCGTTGCCGGTTCCCGCAAAGCTGCCAGCCAGATATTCGATCTCGGGAACATCGGCCGGGAGCCCGGCAAGGAGGGACGCCGTGCGCGGAGAGAAGGCTTGGCGCGAGGCGGCCGGGAGCTTCTCAAAAGCAATGTAGCCGCCGGCTGAACTGAGCGGGCCCGCATCGCTGCTGTCATATTGCTGCTGGATTGTGCTTTGTCGTGCCGGATCGGCAAGTTCGCTGGCCAGAGACGGAGTTTTAACTCCGCTTTGCACCGAGAAGAAGATGGGGTCTTGCAGGTTTTGCCCAACGCCGGGCAGGTTGGAAATGACGGGGATGTCAAGTGATTGAAGTTTTGCCTGGGGCCCAATCCCTACATGTCCGAGCTTGTCAACTGTCTGCTTGCCAGGGGGCTGTGAGTGAGAGGAGGGGCGGGGGGGGGCTTACCCGACACCATCAAAAGCTGTGGAGAGTGGAAGGTGCCTGCAGATAGGATAACCTCCTTTGCTACTGTCAGTGCGTAGCCCGCACCGCCCGTGGACACAGATACACCAGTTGCCTTGCCCGAAGTAAAGAGAATTTTGGAAGCTAAAGTCCGGTTGTAGACCTTGAGCTGCGTGTTTTGCAGCGCCCACGCCAGGTAGCTTGACTCGGACGACGATCGAATGGCATCGGGAGAAATGGTTTCGGTAGTGTAAGCGCCTCCAGAAAGCGAGCCACTGTTGAATCCCAGTAGGTTCTGCGCCATGCCAATGGCCTCCAGAGCGACGGAAAACCATGTGTTGGTCGGGTCGACCCACTTGGCGTACGAGACCTGGAGGGGACCACAGATGGGAAGCCCCGTGCAGAAGACTGTCGGGTCGTAGGTGAAGGTGGCATTGGGCGTCGCCCGCTTCAGCCAGTCGGGCGGCGTGAGCTTGGCCGACTTGAGGAAGAAGGGGAGCATGTTATCCCAGGTGTAGCTGAGATGACCAGCGACATCAGCCCAGCGCAGGTGGGTGCGCTTTGTTGCGCGGTGGTAGGCCATGGTGTTGATGGCCGAACCCCCACCAAGAGTCTTGCCGGCCGCATAATGAACTTTGCGGTTCGCAGCGCCGGTTTGCGCCTGCGACACAAGCTCCCAGTCGAGGAGCGGGAAGGGTGGGAAAAACTCGACGGGCGCAAGCACCGGGTTGGAGAAGGCGTAGCCAGGAACGGTGCTGATGGTGCTACTGTCGGTCTCATAGAAGCCACCGGCCTCGACGACGGCGACTGAAGAGCCAGAGGCTGCAAGCCGCGCGGCGATGGTCAGACCGGCCGTACCGCCCCCGACCACTGGGAGACAGCTTGTTAGCCCTGGGGTAAACTAGACAACCAACAGGGTGTGACATACCGACATAATCATAGCTTGCACTCGCGGGGGCAGGGAACGAGCTTAAGACAGTGCTCTCGGTAGGACCGGACCGGACCGGCAGCGCTAGTGCCAGCACGGCAGCCGCACCAATGGAAAGCATCATCTCGGGAGGCGGGGAGGCTGGATCGTCGGGGGCTGGCTAGACCGTGTGGGAACATGGGAGGACGAGATTCGGGAGGCCGGCCGCGGCAATTTAAAAAACCTGGCTCTGGCGAAGGTCAAGTTGCCATGCTATATATATACAAGGTCACTTGAGACCCAAGTCCGATACCTCAGGCTTACCAGTGGCATTTGGATGAGATTATTGAGCCGGAAATGACTGCGTCTCGGTGAAGCGCGCCAGAGGCCCCTGAGGAAGCGGAGCTGGACGTAGGCTATTGGCTGTTCCTGATTGAAGACAGCGCCTGCTACTCTGGCTCGGGATACCATGGGCGCCATGAGATCTGGGGCTGTTGCACTTCTCTACTCACTCTTTGCGGCCGTCTATGTAACCATATTCGACCACAAGCGGAAGTTGGCACGCCACCGTGCTGGGATGCAAGGGCTGCGGGGGCCGTCCCGGCTGAAAATTTTGAAAATAGTGTACGTCCCAAGTTGCCCACCATGCACTACGGAGAAAGTGTCTCCACTTCCCGAAAGCCCTACCTGGCCGACCGCCCGCCCGCAGTTGCTGGAGGATGAGGTGAATTTACTCTGGGTGACTTTGCCCCCCCCCCCCCCCCCCCCTTCCCCCCCAAATCCCCCCATGCTTTGCTGCCCGTTGCTCGAACTAACCTCAATGGCTGCTTCCAGCAGCCAATTCTTTCCACGACTGGCCCCAGGATCACCGAATCCACCGTACTACGGATACTAAATCATGATGTTTTCGGCGAGCGTGGATCGATATCTATCTGGACAAAGTGGATCAATTCAAGGTGCCCCAGTTTGCCTTCTCAGCAGGTTCTTCTTGTCTTCTGTGGTCGAAGTTTGTCTATGTCATCCATAGGTCGGGTAGCTTGATTGACATCACTGCTACCTGGATAGGATGCCTGTGTTCTCGGCTCGCTGCCCATGATTTGTGAGCCGTGGCTCCCCGGTTCTAGCTAGGGCACCAACCTGCACCAGACCCCACCTTACCGAGGCCCGCATCCCGGCCATGGCACCCATTGGACACTCGCGTCCGTCACATCCTTTGCCATCGCATACACTGCATCCATCGCGCCGAAGTGGTAA
Organism: Lasiosphaeris hirsuta; assembly: GCA_030549175.1. Lineage (NCBI taxonomy): Eukaryota > Fungi > Ascomycota > Sordariomycetes > Sordariales > Lasiosphaeriaceae > Lasiosphaeris > Lasiosphaeris hirsuta. Next base: position 489,505 of record JAUKUA010000009.1, read on the forward strand.
AGTTATCCTCCGGTAAGACAACTTCGACCGAGGTTAGCAGTGAATATATGCTTCCATATGCCACTAGATATATGCAGCCGCAACACTAGGAACAGTATACGACAAGACGGTAAAAGCTATGTCCGAGTCCAAGGAGCGGCCGCTTGGGGGCGTGCTACGAACCCCCGCTCGCTATCAAACGCATCGATCGAAACTGGAATCCAACATTTGAAATCCATGTCCATGCCGATGCTGGCACTGCACGGACTCCCGCCTTGTCCACCTGCCCACCACATTCCGCCTGCGCTCAGAAAAAAAGGACGAGGTCTTCTGGGAGAAATTGGTACGTAATAGTGCAGCCACCGCCGGCACAGACCTTCACGCACCGCTCTGCTGAATAGCCACCTGTGACACGGGCCGCGTCAAAGCTACACTACCACTACCACGGAGCAAGATAACGCTGCTAGCCATACATCTCGTCATGAATTTTCTCCATTTGCACATGGCTATAAAAATCCCTAGTGCCCCAGTGGGCAAAGTTCAAGCCTGCGTTCCTACCAATTCCAGCCCAAGTACCGACGTTTTACAAAAGCTTCATTATCTCCAAATTGTTCCACGGGCTTTGTGTTATAACAAGACAAGCCCACCGCAGGAGGATAGGATGGAAAATGGCAGGCCAGATGAATGCGGGGAAAGACCTGCAATGTTGGCAAGCAAGAGCTCCCAATGCTTGACTTGAGCCCACCCACCACAGGGACATCTCCTGCATCCACCAATCAGCACATCGCGCGACGCCACCGATTTCGTTTCGCCCCGGGTCGGCTATGCAAGACCTCAAGTTGTGCTGTCCAGGCGGCATACCGGTTGCACGCTCGAACGCGTCCGAGCGTCCTAGCCGTGTTGCAGATCGATTGCCGGTTCAGCAGCAAACGGCTAACGTACCTTATGTAGTACTTAAATCTGTGATGCCTGAAGCGACCGTAGCCTTCGCCAATTGATTCCCACTTCGATGACCCAAAGTCCAGACGACAGAAAACGACACCTTGCTGCTGGTCATAACTAACCTCCAAGATGGCGTTCGTCAGCTTCGCCCTTCTGGCAAGAGAAGTGGTAAGTGGCACTCTTTCGCTGCGTTCCTGCGTCCCTTGTCAGAGTCTCATGTAAATTGCGTACCTTGATGAAAGCTATTAACCGCCGTTTCCTGTGCAGTCAGAATCCCGGGCATCTACCATTTGGGGCTTCATGGGTGCTTTTGTTCCGCTGGCCTTCATTGCTGTCGTGATGCGGCTGTACACCAGATTCAGGTTCGCCAAAATTGGGGGAGATGACATTGCCATTACAATTGGCTTCGTATGCACAGCCCATATGTTCCATTCCACGATTAACCGTTGACAAGCTGCACACAGATCCTGTATATCGGGTTGATGACTGCTACAATCTATGGTGAGACCAGACCAACCAAAAGGGCACGTCTGGGTTGACTAACAAGAGCAGCGGTGAAGTTTGGCCTTGGACTGCACATTCAAAATGTTCCGCAGGAGACGGGAGTGCAGATGCAAAAGGTAGGCATATAATGGAGGATAGATGCCCAAACATCGACTGACCTACATTTGTGCAGTGTGGCTTCTCCTCTCAGGTGTTGTATCCTTCGTCATTAGGTGCCATCAAACTCTCCATCATCCTGTTTCTACTACGGGTAGTGCCGCTCGATCACGCTTGGAGAAAGCCGCTCTACACGGTAGCCGCGTGGGTGGTTGTGTCCGAGAGCGCTTTCACCATTGCTCTCTTTCGCCAATGCACGCCGATTAACTACTATTGGGATAAATCTGTGGAAGGGACATGTTTTGACCAGCCCAAATTCTACTACGTCGATGCTGCTCTGAACATGACGACCGACATCATTATTCTGTCTCTCCCGTGGTTCATCTTCCGCAGTAAGTCTCTTCCTGCCGCACTAGGGGAACGGATGAACGAGGCTGATACTGCCAAGACTTGAACCTATCCAAGAGGAAAAAGTATGAGCTGCTTCTCGTGTGCTCTGTCGGAGTCTTGTAAGCCCGTGATCCCATCAGGATGTGACTTCCCTGCCAGTGCCTCAAATGACTAACCCTGCGATAGCACCCTCATCTCGAGCATCATCCGTCTCCCTTATCTCCACAACCTGAACCAGTCTACGGACCCAACCTGTAGGTCTACTCCCCTCCTTCCCTCTCAGCCCTCACGGCGCTGCAATTGGCTACACCACTATCATGTCTAACAAAGAAAGGGGATGTTGTCGATATTTGCATCTGGTCCATTGCGGAGCTTGGCTCCGCAATCACCCTCTCAAGTGTTCCTGCAATTAGGCCTCTAATCGCCAATTACTTCCCTCGCTTGACAGGATCACTCAGCAAAAGCCGAACTTCTGTTGCCGCGTCATCGGGTACGCATGGCGCCCGAAAAGGAACCGGCAACTTCTCTGCCACAGAGACGGCCGCCAGCCACGGTAGTCACGGCAGTCACGGCAGCCACGGCAGCCAAGCCAAACCGCACTGGTTCACCTATACCGAGCTTGATGACATCGATGATGGTTTACCAAAAAAGCGGAGCGACGACATGGAGAGCCAACATCGCATCCTGACACCCAATGAGTACGCAGCCCCATCCAAAACGGACAATCAGTGATGATTGGGGAATAAGGCATGACGGCCAGCGCCGCTGTTATGTCTCGGGGCATATATGTGATTGAGGATCCGAAAGTTGCGCAGGGGTATCTTGATAGCTTTCAAGTAGCATTGCTCTCTAGCTTGAACGAAGTATCTAGCCAATGACCAGCCGCGAGGGTTCCCAACAAGCCCGCGCATCACTACTTATTCGAGAACAGTCCTTGTTGATCTTCTTTTAAAATATATGTAGCACTAGTGCTATAAACTTCACTAGATGATCTCGTCGATTTACAAACACTAGTCAATTCAGGTTCGTTTGTCGCGAAAGGATCACGTCAGCGAAATTGGACCTCGCTAGCGGACACCTTCGTTCTGTTTTAGGTGCCAACCGTGTCGGTTCCCTCAAAGGATCAGCGGACAAGGTGTGGAAATTTGAACCAAAAAAAAACGGGAAGCGCCATTGGTCTCCTAGCGAGTAGGAGATGGCAAACCCGTTTCATCGCCCAAAGCAACCCCGCTGCTAACTTGTTCAGCCTCCATCCACAATTCGTGTTGATCAAGTTTGACGCGGCCAACTTACCAAAGTACCGTTCTAGCCGCCAACCCTCAGCTAAACGCTCTATCTGTTCCTTTCCGGCATTCGCAAATCGCCATGTTTGGTATCTCCAACCTCAGCCTGCTCGGGTCGATCGTAATAGCACGGCTTAGCTATGTCATCTTCAGGCTAGTCACCATTCGCCGCTTCTACAAAGACTTGGTACGCTGTCAGATTCGGAGATATTTGCAAGTCGATCAATACCACTGATGCCGTACATTTTCTAGCCTAAATCACCCCATTCATTCCTATGGGGCCATCTTAAGCTTATGGAAGAAATCAGCGCCCTGTACCCGCCAAACACACATCCGCAGTACTTTTTACCGAGATTTCCAAGAGGTATTCTATGCCCAATATCTGGTATGTTGACTTGTGGCCCGTAGCACCGGCCCAAATGATCATCACAGGTGCCGAGGCGGCGGTCAAAGTATCGGTAACCAAGATCTACCCCATCCACAGCTGGGTGTACTGGTGACTTGGTGCAATGTTTCCAAATATATCATTGCTGACATCAATGGGCAGGCCTGGAAGATGCTTCACCACATGATGGGGCCCAGCTTCACGCCAAAGGCTGTCAAATCCCAGGTCGATACCATCGCGGAACACGTCATAGTTTATCGCGAAAAGACGCTGGGATTAGCTCAGGCGAGAGATTCTCCTTGGACTCTCTAACCTCCAAGGCCACGTTTGAGATTACATCCTCAATTGTCTTAGACTTTTCCCTTCAAGCGCAGCAAGAGGGCTTGGGGCTTCTCGACGACTTCATGACTGTCTTTGCGATGGCGCAGCCTTACGTCGACGCCTGGAACCCGGTCAACAAGTTGTGGATAGGGTGGACCATATGGAAGGCTGTACGTCAGGCAGACAGCTACATCAAAAGAGAGTTGAAGGAGACGACGTTCTCCGCCAAGTGGATGCGCTTCCAACCAGACAAAGCGCAAGGAGCGTACTTGACCTGATGCTGATGCCAGCAATTGAAGATATGGAGAGAAGGCTAGTCAGAAGCTCGATTAAGGCTTCATCGATCTTGTGACACGGAAGTAAGTTGCATGTGCGCAAACATGAATTGAATATGTGCATGTAGTTGACAAGGACAAGTTTCAAAGGACTCTTGGCTGGCGGTCAAGGAACGATAGCAGATACAGTTTTTGCGCCAGTTACCTACCACTTCCAAGCCACATGACTACTGGTAGCGACTAACTGTAGCTCCAGTTTGTGTACATGCTTCTCAGCTTACATCCTGACACCCTCGCTCGCGTCAGGAGAGAGCACGACGACATCTTTGGTCCCGACTCGACTTCGACTCTGGAGACGCTACGAAAAACGCCATCCAAGTTGAGTGATTTGGAATATACATCGGCCGCCCTCAAAGAAACATTACGCATGTTTCCAATTGGGTTCAATCCTCGCGAGGCACCGCCGGGAGTGTATGATCCGTCTAGCCTATCACTGACAATGGATCACATTGCAAGCTAACGCAATCAGGTCTGCACTTGAGCACAATCCCGAGTTCTTCACGGTCAAAGACCAGATGATTGATCCTTGCTGTTCAGCACACCTCGCAGGGGAATCCCGAATACTTTGCCGATCCCAACAAGTTTCTACCCGGCCGCTTTCTCGAGTCGTATGAACCCAAAGCCAATCGCTATGCTTGGCGGCCCTTTGGGCGCGGCCCTCACGCCTGCATGGGCCAGGAGCTGGCTATGGATGAGGTGCGTATCATGCTGCTCCTGACGGCTCGCTGGCTCGATTTTCGACGTGGTTCTTGAGGACGTGCCTACAGAAACAAAGGTCACATTTTCAGATTGGGAAGCAAAATTCGGAAAACTGGTGTACCAGGAGCTGAGGATGAGCGCCAGACCTAGAATGGGTATGCCGATGCGGGTGAAGCTTATTGGGAGGGGCTGAGGCCATAACTCGGTTACAGGCCCCATTCATTGTATCTCAGACCCCTTCGCTTGCAACGCTACGACTTCCGCCGAGGAGCGTGAGGAGACAGTTGCGCTTTTGGTGTATGGATGCCAGATGACCTGGTCTGGTTTGCTGGTGATTTGGGGAGTAGATGTGTGCCATTCAAAGAAAGAACAGCTAGCATATGCGCTGCGGCCTGTTTCAGCACCGGATAAGCATTCTGGGAAAATCCTAGATACTTCAAGATGGAGACTTACCCGGGCGTTCGTTGTGATAGTTTTAGCGTCAGGATTCTCAATTGTATCGCACGCTTTGTGGTAGCAGGGGTCCTGGGCAGCAGCTGTCCCAGTGTTCAAGTACCCAAAAGGCTTTTTTAGGACCTCCCAAAAGGAATAATAGTCGCTTCCGTTGGTAATCCTGGCAGGGGTGACGGCGTGTCCCCTAGCCTCAAAGTAATCGATATATATCCTTTCAATCACCTCAGACCCACGTGGTGCCACACTGCCATAAGTGCTTCCGTCGCCGTCGCCCACGCCAAAGTAGCCTTTCGATACCATGTCAAAGTTGAGGTAGGCCAGGATCTTGTCGCCTTCGGAGGCATTGAGGTGAGAGCAGTAATACAAAGACCCAAGGAGCCCTTCTTCCTCGGCCGCCCACCATGAAAACCTGATCTTGTTTTGGGTGCTATACCTGGTAGTTGCAAGGAACAGCTCCAGCAGTAGGCTGGTGCCAGAACCATCATCGTTGATACCCGGACCAGCTTGAACACTATCGAGGTGGGCGCCCAAAACAATAACGTTTTCCGGATCACCGCCTATGGTTTCGACAAACACATTTTGGGTTGTTCTGTTCTCAACAATTTGTGTTTGCTGAAAATATGCGTGAAGCGGGTTGCCTGCCGTGAGCTTCTCCTTCAGCCTTTGCCCATCCGTTAAATCAATAAACCCTCCGGGCACGTGCTGCGTATTGGGAGATGAAAGTGTTCCCCCAGTGACGTGGGCATCCACGTCGTTGTAGATGATGACAGCGGCAGCACCGGCGCGCGCGGCGGGAAGGAGTCGGCCAGCAAGGGTCCCGCCTGTCGGGCAGCGCCATCGCTGAATCAGTACGATCTTGCCGGTAACGTTTAAACCATTGTATGATTCGTCGTCACACCCGGCAGCCCCGTCAGGACCGGCAATGACCTGAGCAGTGATGCCTTGCTTGCTGGTTGATGGCGAGTATGTCAGTGCGACGACGTACACGGATTCATTGTTGACTTTGAGCTCAACAGACTCGACCAGGTTGAACAAGGCCGAAAAGTCCTGTTTCCAAGCATGGTTGCCGGAGATGTTGGAGATGCGACCCCACACGTAATCGACCGAGGCGGCATAGCCAGGCAGTCCAAAGGCTCGATTGCCACCATTCGCCAGGGCTATATCGTTGAGAGCACCCAAATTAGACATCAATCCTGCCGTTGTAATGTCTGCCTGTAGCTTTTCCGAGTCAATTCGGGGTTTGGCTATGACTGGCAGCACCATCAGAACATAGAGCAGGTGCCATTGGCGTTGGAATTGCCACGGCAACATCGCTGCAAGTGTAAAATGGTCGGGGAGAGATGTCAGGTGAAGCGCGAAAAAGGCACACGGTCGCTGATACGTTATAGATAACATATTTCGCCGCGAAGTGGCTAAATTGTCCGTGGTAACCTAAAGGGTAATGCCATTTTCGTAGGCATGGCGTGCCGGGGTCAAGTTGATATTACTGGCCAGAGACCAGAGACCCGCCGGGCCATGTTCCGCCGTAGAAGTTAGAAAAGCGGCCGAGTCTAACTATAGGTAGCGGTCGACTATATGCCGCTGTGGCATGTGGGCCAGCGGCCTTTGTAAGTAACATGTTCGACATTTTCAAGGCCAGTAGCGCAATCAACCCTACTATTATGGTATAAGAGTGCGGTCTCATAGCGCAGCTGTGGCAATATATTTACGATCTTGCCGTGCAGCTTGTGGTCTCAATGGGAATGTGGGTTGTGTGGGCACGAGGGGTCGGGGATTGGCCAACGTGGCCGGGAACTAATATGTGAGAAAGGAGCTTTGTTGTATTTACCTTGTCGCACGAATAATGAGTGAGCTCTTTGGTGGCTTTGATGTCCAAGACTGGGTCATTTGCTGCCAGCTCCATGTCTGTGTGTGTGTGTGTGTGGAGAGGGATTTAGTCTTCATGAACTTCAATCGCTATCCTTGCACCTTAGCACTGGCTCTTTTTGGCACGCTCAAAGCAAGTAGGGGGGGGGGGGGGGGTGCAGAGTAAAAAAGAAAATACTTTTGTGTTGATCGGAAGTTTGCCCAGGCTTCGGTTGACACTGTACGGCCGGAATGAAGGGATCAGACTGAGCTATGACCACCAAAATATGGTTTTGCGTAGGTAGTGGAGTTTACAGTGTCCTCAGGTCGTTCGTCACTTTAAGACAAATTATCTCCATCAATGCAACACGGCCAGCACCAACAGTATTGTGGGGTCCCCCATGTTTCAAAGTAATGAACAATTTGCCACTGCGCTACCTTATCTTTTAGCTGACAAGCAATTATATGTTACCAGTACCGACGGGCCAGTTAGGAAGGCAGATGTTGCAAACATTAAGCACCAGACGGGAAGGTGTGATTTTTACGACCCGAGTGCCGATCCCCAGGCGCTATCAGTCAGCCAATCGTCGGCGTCTCTGGTTCTGGCAAGTCAAGTGTTGCCTTCCGCCCTTTTATTATCCGTGCTGCGTTGCCTCTGGCCTGCACGCGGTGAGCGAGATGACGAGAGATCATCTTTCCTCCCGCATGTGCCGTACCGAGGCTCCGGCGCTGGAACACTCAACCTATCATCCTCAACGATTGTTTCTCGATTCGGACCTGCATCTGCGAACCCGCTAATTGGAACCTTCCCGACCGGGTGAGACAAACACGAACCATGACCCGTCCCACACCCACTCGACGATCCCTATTGCCACCATAATTTTAGGACCGCACCATGACGACAGGAATTAGACTCTGCATATCTTGTTGAGTTTTCCCACCGCGCCGGCGTTCCATCGCAGCAACAGCTCGTTCTGCCTATTTGACCCTTTTCCGCGTCATTCCGCCGGTCAGCGGTGGGAGTGACTTGCGCAATGACAATGGCGTCCCTCAAAAAGCTTATTCTCTCAACCATCTGCGCCCTGAGTCTGACCGCGTCAACAATTGCGAAAGACCACCTCGTCAGCCAGCGCAAACTGTCGAAGCGCTTCATCGATAGCGAGGGCCACTACAACATCTCGTTCTACCACATCAATGATGTGCACGCGCATTTGGATGAGTTCTCATCCTCCGGGACCGACTGCACGAGGCCGGAGCGTGGGTGTTTTGGCGGATACGCCCGCGTGCAGTCGGTGCTGAAGGAGACGCGCCCCAGCCATTCCGACTCGCTGCTTCTCAACGTCGGCGACGAGTTCCAGGGCACCATGTTCTTCTCTTTCTACGGCGGCCAGAAGATTGCCGAGACGCTGAATCAGCTGGGGTTTGACGGCATGACGCTAGGGAATCACGAGTGGGACAAAGGCGACGACCATTTGGGCGAATTTCTCAACAACCTCACCTTTCCCATCGTCAGTGCAAATGTTTTTTCTGATAACGAGAAACTGAACAAGACGATCAAGCCATTCCACATTTACGAAAAGTATCAGCTGGCTGTCATTGGCGTCACAACCGAGACCACGCCGAGCATCTCCAAGCCCGGGCCCGGAACTATCTTCACAGATCCGATCAAGGCCGTCCAGGACACCATTGACTTGATCCGGTCCACGACGGACATCACACGCATCGCGGCGATTACCCACATTGGATACGAGGAAGACCAACGGCTGGCGCGGGAAACGACGGGTCTACACTTGATCATGGGCGGACACAGCCATACACCACTTGGCGACTTCGAAGGCGCCGAGGGTCCGTACCCGACCATCATCAAGAACAAGGACGGCGACGAGGTCTTTGTCGTCACGGCATGGCGCTGGGGCACGTACCTGGGATACATCGACGTCACATACGACGTCGACGGCAAGATCCTGGAGTACCATGGCGCGCCGATCCACTTGAACAACCAAACAAAACAAGACCCACAGCTGCAGGCCCAGATCAAGGAGTGGCGGAAGCCGTTCGAGGCGTTTGCTGGTGAGGAGGTTGGACTGAGCAATGTTGAGTTGGACGAGACGTTGTGTCAAACGCAGGAGTGTCTCCTTGGTGATTTCATCACAGAGTAGGCTTCCCAACTCCTACTATCTAAAGATCCAAGTGCTAATTTGGCTCCCAGTGCCATGCTGGACTACAGGCTGAACTCGTCGACTCCGGAAACCGCGCCGGCTTTCGCCATTACCAACGCTGGTGGTATTCGCGCCACCATCGATGCAGGCATCGTCACGCGTGGTGAGGTTCTTACCGCATTCCCATTCGGAAATGCCATTGTGGAGGTCCCGCTTTCTGGAGAGGTCATCTGGGCGACGCTGGAAGGCATCATTGCCAAGGTCAATAAAAACAACGGCAAGCCTGTCACTTCCTTCCTGCAAGTGAGCCGTGGCATCAAGATCGAGTACAGCTCCAATGCGGCCAACGAAACAAAGCTCGTCTCGGTGACCATTGGGGACTCGCCACTCGACCTCGACGCTGAGTACAAGGTTGTGACGATTGACTTTTTGGCTGGTGGAGGAGACAACTTCTTCAGTCCGCCTCTCACAAATTTCGTTACTCTGGACACCTTGGACGAAGTTCTGATTGAGTACATTCGCGCCCAGTCCCCTATTGGCATTGCGTTGGATGGCCGCATCAAGACTGTAAGCGCATGTCGCCGGAAGCGGCGAGTAGGGGCTAGGAAACCAAGCTCTTAAACATGTAATTCCCCAATTTTCGTTTTCAGCATCTGAGTTGGGCCGAAGGAGCAAGCAGTTCACGTGGGAAAACTCTTTTTTTCTAAGGGGTGTTCCTGGGGCCTTCACAAACCCGTTGTAAATATTATCACGCTCTCATGATCAGATCGATTTGGTAGCGTTTAAAGTCGGATAAATGACTAGTCACTCATCGCCTGTTGGCAGGTGGCACAGCTCATTTCAACGCTGAGAAGTAGGCAGTCTTGAGTACGCTCCTGCAGGGATCTTGTGAGGGGCGGATTTGGAGATGAAAGGCGGATTCGCACGCGGGTTTTGATGAGTTGTGTGGCGCAAGGGAGCTGCTTCGGGGGCCAACGAGTGGTTGTAACCCGATGCCACTGGCAACTCTACGCCGCCTCCCACTTGTGCTTGTATGCTCGGCGTCAATACGACCTACGTTATTTAAAAAGATGTGATGTCCCGAACCTTTAACTCGACCCACCTGAAGACTGTCGTCACAGCTTGCAAAACTCGGTTTGCGATGCCCTCAAATCGGGCACCGCGGCCAATTCGCCCATATCGAGGCGCCCGTCCTCCCCCGGGCCGTCGACTTCCAAAACCGCCAAAAGCCCCATCCAGTCTCCGCTACTATCCAACGGCGGCCATCATCTCCGTTGTTTATCTCGGCTTGTTGTTTATCTCGGCTTGCTCATTACACCGTGGACATTGACATGCATTCTCAACTACTATCCGGTATGGGCATGGCAGTCGTACTACTCGGCAACGTTCGTCGCAGACGGCAAATATGGATTTCCTGATATTCTTGATATCACTCAGATGCCGCCATATCTGCAAGCAATCAGCGCGATGAATGCGGCCGCTTCGACGATATGCATCCCTGTCATCGCCGCTCTGCTCGCCCGTGCAGCTGTTGTATACTCTCAGTACACGCGCCACCATCAGACGCTGAACGCAAAACAGCTCTTTGAACTGGCTGATGGCTGCTGGCTAAGCAGCCTGACTGCATTTTCGTGCTTTGCTATTGCTTTAATCATGGTCGGTATGTCAATCATGTCTTCGCACCGGCTGTCTAGAATATCAGCTGACGCGATGTTGACAGCCTTGCCTCTTCCACTGGTGCGGTCTCTCGTCGTGACGTCCGAGCGAGTCAATGTCACGGCCCCTATTCCCTTCCTCAACTATTTTGCTAGCACACTCCCACTTCCGATTCTGGGCTACGACCCTGAGCCCGCCGTACTCGCCGTCGTACCTGTGTCTGATACAACCGAAACGGTCAAACACAACTTGCTAGGGTTCCAAGCGTCTCAACCTCGGCCATATCTCTGGCTAGGGCGAGTGAACGATAGTTTTGTGTCTTCTCTGCCGAGCGGCACAAATACAGGCATGCTACGCTCTCATGCCATGCGGTTGAATAGCTCTGTCACCTGCAGAAGACTGCCAGGACGAGTTAACGACATGTCGCGAGACTGCCTTGGGCAGAAGCCCTTCGACGCTACATATTCGAGCGCCAACACGACCGTACAAATCTGTGCGCCTGGAGCCTATGGAACCAACCCTTGGCGGAAAGATAAGTCGAGACAAGATATTAACGAGCAGCTTATGATTGCGTTGGACAGCAAATACGACGGCTTGGATGTGGCGGTGTATAATTGCTCCAGCAGCACTACTCGAGCATACTTTGAGTTGCCAAATTTTCACAACGGAGGCCAGCCAGGACCAATTATGGAAGTCCTGCCAAATACGACAGCCGGGCAAGACTTTTACTACGACGAAAGAGGGTGAGCGAACTTGGTCCCGCGTGTTAAGTTGCATACACAAATTGCTAACCGAACTCGTTAGGAAGGATTATGGCTCCAGCATCGATCACCCTCTTTCTCCTGACCCTTTCCTCTCATGGGGCGATGATAGATCGTTAGCCACCCCGGGCCCTTTGATGGTGTCGGCACTCGCTCTTTTTGGAAACCGGACATTTTTTCATGCCGCCGCAAATACCAGTCCTGGGTTCTTCCGAAGTACTCTGAATCTAATTTGCTCACAAGGGAGCATACCCCTCGGCAGAGCCCCCACCGAATACTCCTCCCCGAGCTGCTCATACAATGTTTTGAGACTAGAGGAGACAGAGCAGGAGCAGGAGGCTGCCAATGAACTCGACAGACTCGTTTATGATTGGTTTTCACGGAAATTTAAAGAGGGCCCTATCCTTTCTGATACTGAACTGCAGTTGGAGGAAGCATTGCGACTATCAATCTCTCTTGCAAACGAAGCAACCCTGATGGGCGCTGTTATAGGACGTGAACAGTTCTCACGTTCCATCAAATTCGCTCGGAAAGTTGAGATGGAGAAACCAAGCATGAGATTTGCAGGTTTGGTGGGCATAACGACTCTGGTAGCGCTCCAGGTGCTCGGCATCTTTCTTCTCACTGTATACATCTACACCGTACCTACCTGGACCGAAACGCTCGATGCATTGGCCATTGGGCGGCTTGTTTCTCAATTTGAGAACAGGGATGCATTGGCGAACATGGAACTGCGCCCTTTGAACCCTGAGGACATCGAACCGCTCAACAACATGGACGCATTGGTTGGCGTTGTGGACCAGAACCAGGAGATGGTTTCGATGCAGCCCGCACACTCAACCCAGCAAATCCCTGCGCAAGGCTCCATCGCTGAGCCAGAAGCGATCGCCCATCGAGGGGTAGGCGTGCAGCACGAATCCGGGAGCCACAGTGGTAGCCGTATCCGGTCCAGCTCCAACTTTGATGAAGCCACCGCAGCGAGTAGCCCCGGTCCTGAAACCGGCGAATCCACTGCCATGTCACAGAACACGATTGATGATACAGAAGTTAGGCGGGATCCTAGCGCTCTTCCCACGTATGAGCAACATCAGCGAGATACACCTCCCCCATATCATTTTGACGATAACCCAGCTCCGATCCTCAAGCACCGCCCAGTTCTTCAAATTGGGGGCTCTTGCCGGATTACATGGCGCTGTCGGCTCCCGAGAAGGGGAGGGGACTCGGACGTGGAGAGGGGATAATTGCCAGTATGAAAACACACCCACGGTTATCTAGGTCGTGAAACCAAATAACAAGTAATTCCAGAGTAATAAACATGTGAGAGATTATAAACCACTGTCCGCTGTCACCACCATGTAGCTCGCGACGCATATGCGCCAATTATATGTGAGTTGCCTTTCTTGATTTTAGGTTGGTATTCATACCCCGTCTAGCACCCTCCTCGGTAAGGTGGTTAAGGTGCCAACCAGTTTCGCCCTTTTCGACCTGTATTTAGCTGGATCAACGAGATCCTAAATCCCACCCAGTCTATAAGTGTCCAAGCAGCAATAAAACAAAAGGACCAACACCGGCTGTAGTACAATTACATGGGTCATCGGGTAGTGAATTACCCACACAGGCTAAGTGGAGCGCGAGACGAGGGGTATAAAAAGAGCAGGGAACAAGATGAATGACTGGGATTCTTGAGGTATTATCGACTCCGCTATTCAACTGCCAGTACCACTTTGGTATGGTAGCTGACAGCTATATATAAAGATGAGGCAGCATCCTTTACGACTTATGAGCAAGACGAACTCGGGGGTTGTTGCCTATAAGTTGCCCGGTAGCCACAGTAGAGAAGCTGTGGTGGTTTTGATGGGAAATTTACTGGACAAGCATCATCGCAAGCAACCCGGTCGCCCATAAATCCTGCCCCACCATGAAGGCTTTTAGCTACTGGAACTTTCAGCTCCTTGGCCTAGTTCCAGTCGTCCTGGGAGCTATCCATGATCTTTTTGTTGGGAATCTATTTCCTCCAGCGTCAATCCATGCTCTTGAGTTCAACGATGAGACAAACAGTTTCAAGCTTGTGCATTCGTTCCCGGCCGATGCATCGCATGCATGGATAGCTTTCGATGTTAGATCTCCATAGGATGCTCCGGAGAGTCATCAATGTCCGCTTGCCCTAACCCTTGACGCAGCACGCCAAAAGGAATATATACGCTACTTCGCTCAACGAGAGTCAAATTTCCAGTTACAGCGTCACGAGCGCGACGAGTATAAAGTTGACAAAAAGCATCGCAGCGGCGGGCGTGTGTTCTAACACTACGAGCGCCTTCATCGGCGCCATGTCCTCGGAGCCGTTCTATGCCTTTTCGGCATCATGGCCTGGGCCCAACTCATGCGGCATGAGCTTTTCCGTCGATGGCAATGGCTCGCTCGTTCAAGTGACCGATTCATGGAAATATGCCGAGACGAGCGGGGTGCATGGCCTTGCACTGAACGAAAGAGACGGCCGGCAGCTCATTTACTCGGCCGACCTCAGTGCCGACCTTCTCTGGACCCATGTCGTCAACAAAACGAGCGGAAAGGTGAAGGAAGTTTCACGCCTTGCGATGCGGAGCTCTGGCATGCACCCACGGCACCTGGCAGCCCATCCTAATGGAAAGTACTTGTATGTTTTGATGGAAAAAGACAACAGCCTTGCACAGTTTGAGTTAGACCCAAATACCGGAGCGGCTCTTCGAGAGAGCATCAGACTCTTGCTCATTCCTACAGGTATGCATGCATCCTATATGGCATCAAAGGAAAACTCTCCAGTTTTGGCGCTTGATAACCTGAATCACTCTCAGATGCGGATACCGAGCTGTACTGGTCGGCCGAGGTTATGTTATCGCATTCGGGGAGGTACTTGTGGGCGACAGCTAGAGCACAGAGAGATAAAGCCATTACCGGGTATATTTCAGTGTTTCTGCTTGGGGAAGATGGCCAAATCATCAAGAGAATGTTTCGGATCCCTACCACTACGGTTGGTGGCTGGGCCAATGCCATCAGTCCGGCTTTTTGGAGTGATGAGTATGCTGCTATGACAGACTACCCAGAAGGCTACGTGCAGATGTTCAAGATGGAAGGCCGCCTGGAAACAAAGGATGGGGTGGAGTACACTACAGCACGGCCCGTGGCAAGAGTGAACATTACTGATGGTGGATGCTGTGCGAACGTACTCTGGTATAGCTAATAGATATTGATATTTGACAAGTACGTAGGTTAAGAAAACGGAACCAGGACCCAAACATGTCACCTAATCTTCAGTGTATAGGATTGGCCCTTCAAGTTTAAAGGGGGAAAGCCTACAATGGCATGCCAATGCGGCTAGACCAAGAGATTGTGGAGCGTCAAATGTTGGACTTCTTGAGACATCACCGACCATGAAAGCATAAATAAAGTCCCCGTTAGTCCCAAAAACAGAACGCGGCCACCACTCAGTCGCTTTTCTGCATAACCCACCGTGCCCACAATTGCTTTTCTCCCAATCTACCACGTTCGACACAGTGGTGGTGTCCGTGCTATTTGCAGCATATCAACACCCTAAACCTACTGAATGGAAGGGGTCACTTGACACATCCGGTAGTTGACAGTCAGAGCGTTGTATGGCGATCAGCACCTCTGTTGTCGCGAGCAGCTGGGCATTTCCATATTGGGTATATTCGGGCCTCCAATGACCGTCTGCCGACAAAGATTACAGCGCCGGCAGAATGAGTGGGCCTCTCTAACCCCATATGCGGTTTCTCCGATAGGCCAGGATAATCTTGGTAATATCAACCCCACAATACTGTCGAGATGTTATGCTCCGGCACTTCAGTGCAGGGATGGGCATCAGGGTTGAGCGTGACGCTGGCTTGCGCGCGACAGCTCAATATATAGGAATAGCTCCTATACACCCTCGCGTTCCCGAGTCCCCTATTCTCGGATACAACATCACAGCTACCATTTCTATCTTGTGGCTTTGCAAGTAGTTACCATGGCACCTTGGCTGAATCTCATCGCCTTCGCCGCTGTTGCCCAGGCCCAGAGCGGTGGCAATGCCATGCTCCGGTTTGGATGCAGTCAGACGGTGATAGACCGAATTGATCCGTATGATAACCGACTCTCATACTGCTGTTGTGGGCTCATCTCAGCGTCTAATATTATCTCAGTCTTGTGGATCCTGGAAAGGTTCCATCGCCGCACGTCCACCAAGTTGTTGGAGGGGTGAGCAAACTAGTACCTCCGGTTCTCTCTTCTAGTCACTCTGACATGATCACAGGACGCCTTCAATGTCTCAATGCCAATGGGTGACATCTCCAAGGTGGCCAAATGCACCAGCTGCAGCTACGATGAAGATCTTTCCAACTACTGGACGGCAAATCTGTACTTCCGGGCCCGCAACGGCAGCTACAAACGCGTGCCGCAGATGGTCAACGACGCTATCGGAAGCGCCAACGGCGGTGTCACGGTTTATTACACCGCCCCTGGCCCCAAGACAGTCACTGCCTTCAAGCCGGTAAGCTCCGCATTGCCGCGGCTAGTCGCTATCCTAAGCTATGCCCATGTGCTGACACCACATCGTAGGGCTTCCGAATGTTCGCTGGCGATGCGAAGCGGCGAACATCAACTAACCTAGGGAAGAACATGCAGAGTTGCTTCAGATGCTACTCGGGACCCAACTTCAAGGGCAATGTATATTCGCCGTGTTTTGATCCTAAGTTGGATACCGAGGGCTTTCCAACCACCCCATGTTTGGGCGGTATACGATCTAGTGTCATATTCCCTCTTTGCTGGGACGGCAAGACGCTAGACAGCCCAAACCACATTGACCACGTTGCCCATCCCGTTTCGGGCCCAACGTCCTTCAGCGTCGTCAATGGCAAGTGCCCTACCACCCACCCTGTCAAGATTCCCCAGGTCCACCTAGAGGTAAGCAGCTCCCTTAAATCGGGCACCCCTGAGTCGGACAATTGCTTATGCCGAACTCTACAGATTGTCTGGGATACGACCAAGTTCAACAAGAAGGAGGACTGGCCCGCAGACGGCTCGCAGCCATTTGTCTTAAGCAGCGGCGATCCGTAAGACTAGCCTTTGCCAGTGTTTATCCATACCACAATTCACTGACTTGAATACGCAATAGCACTGGATATGGCCAGCACGGCGACTATGTTTTCGGTTCGTACCCTTTCACTTGCCGACAATAGTTTCCTTCTGGTTTCCCCCTGTTGGTAGAGAGTGTCAAAGTATGACATGCGCTTTGTTCTGTTACTGACTTGCGACCTTTACAACAAATCACAGGCTGGAAGGATGACACGCTCCAGAAAGCAATGGATAACGCATGCTTTGGTGCCACGTGCAAGAGTCTTACCACCCAGTCGTTTTCTGCGGCCAATAAATGCACCGTGAAGACTGTTGTGAAGGAGAATAATGACGGATGTAAGTTCTTTGCCTTTTGGAAATCGACAGCGGTCTCTAACTATCAATCTAGGGCTCAATAGTCTTCCTGGAATGGATATGGATATGCCCATGTGATAATGGGGCACTTTCTTGTTGAGCTCTTCTTGTTATGCGTGGCACTATCCGGCAGCGAGTCAATGTAATACGTTATTAAGGATCTACGAGGATATTTAATGTAAATTGACCATGAACCAAATACAAGTCACAGATCCGACTAAGGGATACCTCAATTGAAATGTTTTACGTACTACAGGTGCAGCCATCATGCTATCAAACGCAATTGAGTAAGTGACATGTAAAACCTAAAGCTGAAACGAAGGAATATTCGAACCCTGATCCCAACTTGGTGTTCCCCTAGCTGGTTAACTCTCCAAGCCCGACAAGGCACTGACTACGTCTACAAGTTCTTGTTCACTCAATACTATGAACCGGCCATCCCCGCGTCACATACCCACCGAACCATCAGGTATCAACAAGAAGTTTTCTCTTGGTTATACCACAAGCATTGTCCGGTAGAGCGAAACAGAGCGCTTGCGATGGAATGATACTGCAAACCTCAATAATAGAGCAGTGAATAGATTTGAAGCACACTAGCAGACAAATTAGTATGTAATTCAACTCATAATAAGCAAGCGACCGGAAAGTGTATTGTCACTGAAACATGGTTCTCTATTGCTGCTCATGCGCCTTGTAGGTGTCGCCTTCCACTAGAAACCACTTCGGGCATACCCATGCCGTCGCTAATGCGACCCAACGAGGAGGTTCTGGGTACGAATTTAACGTAAATTCCATCGCCTACAGAGTGCTACGTTATTTTGATTCAATTCAAGGTCCAAAGTTGCCGGTCTCCACTGTACGACGCGGGATTGCCCAGCCGCAGCGTGTGAAAAACGCAAGGAGTGCATAACCAAAGCGGCTGTAATGGAATCTGAACTTCCGAGACCCGGTTTCTTATTAACCACCAATCTAGTCATTCCGGCAGCGGAAGCGAAAAGGCGAAAAGTCGATCTGACTGAGTAGATAAATAAGTTTACGTCCACCCCTTTCCCTCATTTTTCATACCAAGGCAGCACGCACATCCCGCCACCATGTTTCACCAGGCTAGTCTTCTCGCTCTCGCACTCCTCCCATTTTCCTTGGCTCAGGTGTCGGAGGGCTTTGAGAGCGGGTGGGACCAAACGGCATGGGGGACCTACGCGCCAGACTGCAGTCAAGGCGGAAAGGTGTCGCTGGATAGCACCACCGCCCACAGCGGCAAAAATTCCATCCGGGTTGATGGTGCAGGTGGATATTGTGGACACATCTTCTTTGGCACAAAGAAAATCCCCACTGGCGATGTTTACGTCAGGACATTCCTGTCAGTGTTTTTTCAAGTTCAAGAAAAGAGAACCCGATATCTTTGATTGGCAGCGCTGATATTCATTGTTTCTTAGCAAAGCGTCAAAGGCCTTGACTGACTCCCACGTTTCTTTCATCACCATGCCTGACTCCGCTCAAGGCGCCAAGAAGCACCTGAGGATCGGCGGCCAAAGCAAAATTTTGATGTTCAATCGCGAGTCAGATGATGCCACCCTTCCGGACCTCTCGCCGGTCGGCATTTCCGCCTCTACCGCTCTTCCCACCGGCTCTTGGCAATGCTTCGAGTACCGCTTGGGTACTGACGGCAGCGTCGAGACTTGGCTGAACGATAAGGCCATCGCCGGTCTCACGGCCAAGGCTGGTGTCACCAACAGCAATGCTGCCCAGTGGCAGAGAAGCAGCCTCAAGCCCAAGGTCACCGCCATCTACTTTGGCTGGGAATCTTACGGTGGAGATACGAATACCTTCTGGTACGACGACATCGTAGTGAGCTCCACGCGTGTTGGGTGCACTACGAGTTAGGTGTTGAGCTTTTCTTACTTAGCATTTTTGCACACTCTAGAAGCCTCGGCAACCCTAACAAAGGATTTGTAACAATAAGCACTGCCCAACTGCACTCTATGAAGATAATTTGAATGTCGACGATGTTAACTTCTGTGACAAACGCAATATTCCGATGCAACTGCCCTGTATGTATTGATAGGGTGTTTGTGAGGGCTATTGAAGTCTAGTCCCGGTATGGAGGCACGGAGAAACACAACTCCAATTTGCCGGATGCGCATATGACAGTATATTTAGCCTGGAAGGGTTAATTTGGAAGCGCACCGCCCCACCTCATTCCCGTAATTAATCCACCGTAAATGCTGCCTTGGGGTAATCCCGGAACGCTGTGGAGCGGTTGCCATATCCGGATGGTCCAAGACAAACACTCACTACTCCACCGCTCAAAATAACCACTACTTAAATACTACTTAAATACTACTATATACGAGAGCTCTAAATAAGAGAAGCGTTGAGACATTTAAGACAATGTACATATCTAATCTCTAGACTCAAAGAACAAGGACGCTAGCCTGCCAATGTGGCGATAGGACGAATGAGGTTAGTAAAACTTTTGATTCATTGGCCCCCGAGTTTAGTAACTCGCATGTCTTTCGCTCTAAGGAATATAGACCTTTAAAGCCAGTTACTCCAATGTCTTTTTGTAACTAGTTATGCAATGGGTTAGGGTATTACTCTAGCTGGGTCTCATATTTGACGGTAGCCCTGACTTGTTCAACAACAGATACTCTACGTCTTGAGTTCCGAGTGTCGACTTGGAATTCCGGCATTCCCTTTGCGAAGTTGGCCTACAGCCTTCCCAGTTCGCAGTCGATGAATGATAGAGCGTGAGGCATGAATTCAACTAGGGAAATAGTTACCTCAATAGCTCAAAAAACTACAGTCGTAGTACATACGGAATGCATATCCCGAAGATGATAGTGCCTGAGTTAGGAAGTTATGATTATGGTGTAAATAGGTAGGTACAAAGGTGGAATATATGGGTGCACAAGTACATCAACGTGTCACGAAATGGTCAGGGAAAATAGTTTGTCATATCGGCATACGAAAAGACAAACTACCTGACATAACACCAGTGTCTTGCTGTTTCTCACTTGTGAGAAGTAGATGTACGCCACTGTACCTTTCTCATTTGCACACCTAAAGAGGCTTTCGTCCATTTACAACCGTCCTGGTAGGAGCATGTTAGCCATCGCGACCCGCAGAGACTCATTATAGTACCTACGTCCAAATCCAACCATAATTTGAGATCTTTCGCGATTCTTTGCGAAACTTGTTGGTGAAGACGACGGCCTGCTCATGATCCCACCCGTGGACTTGTGTGAGAAGGAAGGTGCTAAGTCCGTCCAGGCTCTGATCAAGTGCCAGCTGGGCAAGAAAACCTGCATTGCGGAGATTTGTGTCCTTGGGCCAGCCGTGCATTGGCATCTTGATCTTTCTTTCGTGAATGTCTTCAAACCCGGCCTTTTCCATTAGCTCCTTCATCCAGTGCTCACCAGCAATCGCGAAAGAGCGACCCATCTTCTCCCCCCCTGTGTAGAATAGGTTTGCCCATTCGTTGAACACATGATCATTGGGGATCTTGACGTGATCTGATTCAATCTTGACTTCGCGCTCAACATGTTCGAACCAGCCGCCAGGCCTTACGTGGTCAAAGACCCCTGCGTACAGAGCTTCCCAGTCAGGAACACAGCCGTAGAGGGCCCGGAGATGGACAAAATCAAAATGGTTCTTCGGAAATGTCCATTCCAGAAGACAGTCCTCAATGATGAACTTTGCGTTAGCCGGTACCCATGTCGGTTGGATGGCGCTAATATCGGTGCCTATCACAGAGGTGGACGGGTATTGATGTGCGAAATCGATAGCCCAGACTCCGGTTCCGGTGCCAACATCAAGCACCTTGGCTGGGTTCTCACCAATAGGAGAGAGAAAGAGTTTGTTGTCTGAAACCATCAGATGGACATTGTGCAGGAGGTCGAATGCTTCGTTTTGCGTTTGGTCTACTGGCGCCCAGTACTCAGTTGTTTCTGACACCTGATATGGCCGGCCATGCAAGCGCCGGTAGTCAAAGATGCTCTCCGTCAGTGACGTGGTGGACGAGGCGACACTTTCGTCGTTATCGCCATATCGCACAGCTGGGTCGGCCTCGACTATCGGTGCATCCATCGTAGCCAGTGCAAGTAGTGACGGCGTGACTGTGGCTGCTGGGGTGGAGAAAAGTGTTTTGGCGTGAAGTGGGAGCGGGACGGGACGGGAAGAGATCAATTTCTCGGCATTCCTGAGCCGATTTGGAGCGCCTGTTTCTTTCTTCAAACAGAATGAAGTGCATCAAAAACGCGTCTCGGGGAGTTCGGGTTGGGAAGCGGTCGTGTACCTCAGCCAATCGCAAAAGAAGGCGGCCTGGTAGCTTGATGCACACTCGGGGATCCTCCTGCAATGCGATGACTGGGCCACTGCTCCCATGTCGATCTCTTCTTGTCCGCAGCCTGTGGCGCCAAGACGCCGCCGTTACCGTTGTTAGACAGTGCCCTAATTTCGGATCCACTCGTGCCTAGGAATAACTGCTCCATACCTACTTATGCTCAACTAGCGACTTCGCATCCGAAACAGGCCGCAGATAAACACAAAGATAAAGTAAAGAACTATCAATTGCCGGGGCTCTGAACTCTCTGAACCCTCGTCCGCAATCCGGCGATTTCTAGGATCCATTTTGCACTCATGTGGAGCACATAATGACCAATCGCGCTTCCTGCCTAGAAGGCTCAGGCAAGCCACATGTAACCAACAGCATCTTGGCAGCTGCGGCGTATGCGGCATATGCGATAATGAACATCGAAGATGGCTTTCTGCAAGTATCGAGCTGCAGGAGGTCGCAACCAAACCAAATTGCTCGCGTGAGTGATAAACTTGAGAGAATATAACATGGAGTATTCTATAAGAATGATGAATAATTTAAGTACTACCAGGTATGATGAACCACGGCTCTGCCAGCCCAGTTCTGTTAACCGGAATCGACTTTATTCGTAAACAGCCTGCCTAACATAGACGTTTCACCGATTCAACTTTGATATGAACTAGTTTTCAACATGACTAGAGAGGGGCCCCACTACCACGAAACCTGCGTATCAATTTTTAAACCGTCACAACTTCAGTAGAAAGTATTCAGCTCACACGGCTGAATAGCCGTCCCCATAAACCTATTTTCTTGATTCACAAGAGATCCTGAAAAGTAACAGCATGAAATTACAACGGTAGGTAGAAACGAAGGATACAAGGTACATATTTAAGCTTCTACCTCGTGCAGCAATGCCAACGCTATAGTTGTGGAGAAAAATCGTATTGCCAACACCGATATAAGCTCAACTACAGCCTCGAAATCTAAGAGTCAGCTCAACTATCGATAGAACCGGGATGGACTGTCATACTCGACTCATGGAAGTTACCAGTGGGTGATTTTAAGGATAAAACTTTGCCAACAAGGGGCATATGCCTAGCACTCACAGCAAGGACAGTTCCCGGATTCTTGATTTCTTCTCAATCTCTTTTCCCTCTAAAGTGCGGGAAATATCTATTCGGGGCTGTAGTCTCCGCTGTCAGTTCATATCTCTGGGCGGGCCAGGGAAACATCTTCTTCCCACCAGGTACCCGTTCAGCCTGAATCTCAGGATCAAAGCGGCTCTTGAGACCCCCGTTCTTGAGCGCTGCTATGATGTAATCAATAGATCCATCGTTTTAAGACACACCCCCACGCTCTAGAGACAACGATAAGGATGTCGCTGATCATAGAATGGCTAGTATCCATCGGTTACGCGTAGAAGCTCTGTGCTATCATGTTAAATGCATGATTGATTTCGTCGCCGTAGGCTTAGCCGACCAGTATTGGGCATTCATGAGGGACAGACGGTGGGCATCATCAATCGTACATGTCGGACATTTCCGGGCATTTCTTGATGTATTGCATCCTTAGCGAACCGGAGCCAAACACATGGGTGCCTTTGTCCTACCCCTCCCTGGTGTGCCCCAGGAACCAGGTCTGTGGGAATCTAGAGCAGCTCTCACGGTTTGCGGTTCCTCTTATCAGCTTGGTAGCAATTTACTTCCATACAACATGTCGGTGTCAATGAGCAGGCGAGATGCGGCTACTTAGGCAATGGGTATTAGCCGTTACTCGAGCTCTAGCGAAACGCAAGCTTCAACCACTGTTCGTGGCTTTCTGCCAATTGGTATGATCCCCCAGACTCGCCGTTGGTATTGTTTGTTCCCGTCCTACCGGGATTGTAATCTTATATGGAAGTGACATATCGATTGAACCCGACTGGCATAACGGGATCGCGGCCGGCTGCCTACCTATCTAGATAGAGCCTGATTCCCGCCGCTGACAGCGTCACTGACAGGCCCACAACGAGCCTTTCCACTGTCGTCCGGATTCGACGGTGCAAAAATCGTAACTGCAGCCCACGGTTACAAGCCGTGCCTTGGTAAGGCCACCAGCACATTATCCCCGACCCGCAAATAACGGATAGATAACGCACAATTGGGGATATGTGGGTCATGCGCACCTTTGGTGGCTGGATCACGGATTGACACCGCGCTCAGTCAAGAAAAGTAAAATTCCCCCACCGCATACCGAGACACATATGTGCCAGCAAATATTGTAATCAATATCGGATCCCGAGACGCTTCATATCTACCACGGCTCACACCTAAAAGTGTGGTCGCCGCTCCATTATGGGCCGAGCTGATCTATTCTAGGAGGAGAGTCGTAAAGGGCTGCCCAAGTCTAGAGTGATGTTCCCCGTTTGCGCCGTGTCAGGGAGGACCCCTGTTCATAATACTCCGATCAGAGCCAGAACCCGGGTTTGCTGATTGTTTTGTGTGATCTGGGACCTGATATAAGATGGCAGGCCCTTTCCGAGGTACTGGATGAACCCAATTTGGTGCCCTCCATTCGTGTGCTTGCCAGAAAAAAGTTGAAAGCTGGCTCGGGAACTTTCCAGTAAGTTTCTTACAACATCGGGACGATGTATGTGCTCTCCCTCCTACTCGCCAGCGCTGCGGCACTGCTCCCTCAAGCCGAGGCCGCGAAGGGCTACACGTCAACGAGCTGGGACTGGTATGTCTTCTCCCTTTGAAACTCGGAATTTTGTTGGTGAGGTAGCTGATGTTTTAACAGTTGCAAGCCCGCATGTGCATGGAAGACCAATCTCACCAAAGCCAAGGCAACGTGCGTACTCTAATTGGCTGACCTCACCAGATACATGATTCCTAAACCCGGGCTTCAAGCTGATTTTCATATTTCCAGAGGGTCGGTGATGGTGTGTGGAAAGAACGACCGTGCCCTGTCAGCTAGCATTGGCGAAAAGGAAAATTCCGCGTGTGCATCTAGCAATGCCGGCAATGCCTTTCTCTGTTCGGCATACCAAGCACGGCCGGTCAGCGAGACCCTCTCCTATGGCTTTGCTATAACCGATGGTGTTGAGAACTGCTGCAAGTGCTTTGAGTTACAGTGGACAGATGGGCCGTCCGTTGGGAAGAAGATCCAGGTCCAAGTTATCAATGAGGGCGGCAAGGTGGAAAATGCATCGCGCCAATTCATCGTTCTCACCCCGGGCGGCGGCGTTGGTCCGAATCCGAAGGGGTGCAACGACCAGTTTGGTTATGATTGGCAAGTTACCTCCCCTTTGTGAGTGCGAAGTTACAAATCATGATATCCTAACGACAATCCAGGGGCCGACAATACGGAGGTGTCATCAAGGCAGAGGACTGTGTGACTCTACCGGATTCCCTCCAGGCTGGCTGTTACTGGCGATTCAATTGGGCGAGGGGTGACGTCAACGGGTGGAACATCGAGTACACCCCAATTACGTGCCCCGATCAGCTCACAAGCGTCTCGGGCTGCAAGGCTTAGCGTGCATCGCGAACAAGGCGTTTAACTTGGTACTCTTTGCGAAATATAGAACATCCTAATCTCTAGCATGAGGCTGGTCCAGGATTTGTTACAGGTACTTGGAGTCAAGGGAGGACGAGACTCTTGAAGTGTAATACTAGGGAGGTACCTAGTCATTTGTTCAGCTATATCCAAAACAGGGGCGATTTCTTGTCTTTATGGCACCTCCTGTCGTTTTTCCAACAAGCCAGGAAACAATAATGGTTAGCGGGGTGGCATGCATGTTCCGGGTTCCGTTGGTAGCACAATCGAAGTCAAGTTAGAGTCATTCCGTTCTCACTCCGAACGCGAACAACACGCTTCGCCCTTCTAGTATATATGCCTTTTGTTTTTACCGCTGTTTAGCAACGAAGAAAGCGCGTGGCAAAGAGCAAGGCGCGAATTTCGCGCTTATTCGCAATAATGTGCGACTCGAACACCGGCAGGGGTGTTTCCGTCCACGTTACTCCATCGGCCGTTGTGAGTCTTGGCTTCTGTGGAAGAGGGCAAGCGCGTGCTGCAGCAAGAAATGACAAGACCTAGATTCCTTCCTACACACCTTTTCGCCTCAGTGTGCTTTGTTATATTTATTGATCCCTCTTGAAGCTCTGGACCACACTTCGTTTCCTGATTCTGGTCCCGGATAGGGCCCAGAACATATGGAAATGCAGGTATCATGCATGGGTCGTATTGAAATCTACATCGAATTAGGCTAGCGGATAACTAGTCTGAACGCCATGATGCGAAAGTGGTTGCTGGTGGTAAGCCAAGCGAAGAAGAGGCTGAGCTGAATCCCCGAGCAAAATCGGCTTTGAGTACCAGGGGATTTTTGTGAGCTGCGCGACCAAACTTTTGGCTCTTATCTGGCTTCCCTGATTGGTTTCCTCATGTCGATCAACATGTCGAGCGAAACGCGGTGCCACTCGGTTGAAAACATCAAGACACCCAGTCAGGTTCTCCAACTTCCTCGCGATTTCTTCCAACACTCTCTCTTTTTGACAGCAACTCGCCGGACCCATTGCATGACAAGACAACAAAATGGCCTCGTTTATCCACGCTGCCATGCGGTTGGCAGGTGCCAAGCGACGCCAGCCAGAGCAAGTGGACGAAGAGCGAGCGCGAGTGGGCTCGGTCACCATCTCGGAAACGTTGGGAGGTGATTCCTGGCCCCGCCAGGGCCATGGCCAGACGACGAGCCACCCCGTCGCCAGCGATGACCCACTGACGCTCTTCCGGCTGATGTTGGGTATCACCACCCCCGCCCATCTGGCGAGCGAATCTGGCGCTCGACCCGCCGACAACATCGGCCTTTACGCGCGCGTGGTGCACTCGGAGGAAGTCGCAAAGGACAGCTACAAAGTGTTTTCGGCCATCATCAACGCGTGTTACTTCCTGCAGATCATCGTTGCGGCCGCTCTGACTGCGCTGGGAGCCGCCAACGCCGACAACAAGGCCATCACGGCCTTCGGCGCCATCAACACCGTCATTGCTGGCTTTCTCACCTACCTCAAGGGCTCGGGTCTCCCTGCCCGTCTCAAGTACTTTGGGAACGAGTGGAAGAAGGTTCGGGAATTCATCGAGCAACAAGAACGCGACTTTTCTCATGAGG
Source organism: Lasiosphaeris hirsuta (assembly GCA_030549175.1). Lineage (NCBI taxonomy): Eukaryota > Fungi > Ascomycota > Sordariomycetes > Sordariales > Lasiosphaeriaceae > Lasiosphaeris > Lasiosphaeris hirsuta. Next base: position 516,231 of record JAUKUA010000009.1, read on the forward strand.
GCTGCACCCGCGACGTCTATGAGGTAGTGGAGACGATCCGCGAAATGTACATCAACACCAAGCGCGACATCGAGATGAACACGCCCGATAGCTACAACTCCATGGCCAGCATTCAGGCCCGGTCGACGATCATTTTGGGCGGCAAGGACATATCCACCAACGACACCAAGGACACGTCAGCAGCTCACGCCGACGATGTGGCAAGCAAGCTACGGACCCTCAACGAGACTGTTCGAAAGCTCAAGACGCGCGTCGAGACGACAGTCCACGATGTACAAGACGGTGTACACGCCATTCGCGACGATGAGAAGCGGGCGGTGGCTGAACTCCGGACCTACGGGAGTACAGTTGTTCGGGGGGTCGACGAGCGGGTTCGTGACGAGGAGAAGCGGGTGGCCGCCGACGCCCGTAGCTATGGCACTGCTGTCATCAAGAGACTTGACGAGCAGGTTCGGGATGAGGAGAGGAAGGCAACGACAGAGCTTCGTGGCTATGGAAATGCTGCTGCAAGGGGGGTAGACGAGCGAGTTCGCGAAGAAGAGCAAAGGGTAGCGGCGGAGCTTCGTAACTACGGGGGTGCAGTAACTAAGGACCTTGACGATCAGGCGTTACGTCGACCATGACCTTTTACATGGACGGACCTTTGTAATTTAAAAATATCGGTCACAAACACGGGTACATGATATTCTTTTGAAGCCCTTGCTTTTCCCCTCAAGTCTCTGCGGCACTAAGGAGTACTTTGGATGCCCCAAGCTTTGAAAGGGGTAAATTTTCCCCGGTCCATGGCCGTATCTATCCCGCTCTGCCCCCCCCCCCCCCCCCCCCCGCAACCTTTCAAAGAAATCTATATGCCTACCTCTTGCTCCACTCATGGGGGTTACTCATTTTGCCCCAAACTTAACATTGGAGATCGCAGCGGTCCAAGAAAAGAACGGGTCGTCGGGCGCACACTGCGATACGCCATCCACAGTTTCGCAGACTAGCTGGGCCTTGACGGTTGACGATGACACGCCATTGAAGATAATTCTGATTTCGATGCATTGTTAGTTGTCTGGTCCATATCGTTGTCTACTATGTGATGAGAGAAGAGGCAACTCACGGATGGTCCGGGTCCAAGTCCTTGCAGGCCCAGGCCGCATTCAGAGTAAGCTCTTTGGTTGCGGCTTCGTACTTGAAACTGCACTCGTACGGCCACAGGGGGAGATCAATGCCTCCGTCTGGGCCTATTACGCATTTGAACCAAGAGCTGTCGCCGACTCTTTCTCCCTGGTAAACTTCAATTGGGTACTGGAAGCCTCTGCTCCCAGTTGCCAAAATGAGATCGAAACTGATGGCCGAAGTGGCTCCACTGCCTGCAATCTGGAAGGCACTGAAACTCCACTGTGGGTGCAGGAGGGAGGATATGGTGCAGCCGTCGGCGCGAGGAACTGGGTCTTCAATCGAGTATGGCGGAAGAGGCTCTTCGGAGACCAGCTGGCCGTTCAGAGTTATGCCCGTACTGTCGTATATGCAAATGGTCCTTGTATCTTTTGGCGAGCCCTGGACTGCCTCGCTCGTGCAGGTCAGAGGGAGTGTTTCGGTACCAGTGGCCGTGACGCGAACCCTGCGGGCTTCATTGTCAGCTCATGTCAGTTGATTCGTGAAGCCTCTTTCACATGGTGCTTACGGCTTTCCGGCATCAACATCGTCGCAAAACCACGACTGGCTCACGCCAAATCTAAAGGTGGCCGTGTCAAAGGATGCGTTGGTCGAGATCTGGTACCTTCCAATCACAGAAGACTGAAATTCGCCGCCGGCACACACAAGGGTGGCGAGACTCTTCCCTTGCTCGTACGATGTGCCGGGCATACAGCTCGCCTCGTAGCCGGTGGTGGGGTTGGTAAGAAGAAGGTGGAAGTTCTGGTACGGAACAGAGCTAGCACCATCCCCCGTCTGATCAATAAAGGTTACCGTCGAAATAGTCCACCATGGGTTTTTGGCGGCCGATGAGCATCCGGGTGCGTCGTGTCCCGTGGGGCCCTGGGCGTAAATTGGCGTGGCAGCCACTGGGGAGAGCAACGTCCCCTTGACCAACAGGGGTGATGTGACCGCCGTGTAGACCGAGTTCTCCTTGCTTAACGCGACCGAGCTGTTTCCGACCGCTGTGAACGACAGGCTGCCCGCTGTTAGCAAGACCTGGTGCTGTACGACGTGCCCTGAGAAATCAACGCCCGTCTGCCTTACCTTACGCCTCGATCGTTGCACGCCCACGTCTGGTTGACGAGGACCCGCGCCGACTCCCCCGTGACTTGGATCGATGCTTGCACAGTCTCGTTCGAAAATGGCTTGCCCTGACGAGTACACGCATTCCAGCCGCTACCCTGCACCTGGCATCCAAGACTTGCTGTGAAGTTGTTTGCCCGGTTAAGGAGGCGGAACGATGCGCTTGCGTTTGTTACAGCTCCGAAATACTGCAGTCCTTCAACGTACCAGCTGGGGACCGTGAAAGACTTGGACGTACACCCAGAGATATCCGGTCCTGGGGTCTGTGCTAGCACTGTCACCGCCGCCGATGCCGCCAGCAAAAGATGGTAGGACGTCAACATCGCTGCATACAATCGAGGCTCTAACGCATATAGCTTTGTGACAGAATAGCCCGAAATTTGATCTTCTTTCTTTCTAGAAGCCAGGACGTTCCTTACTGCTATATAGCTGCTACCCCAAAAAAACGAAAAGCGCATGGAATTGGTACAAATATATTTGATTCACCCACAACACACGGTTCATTGAAATACCCAGATTGGCGGCCGGTTGGAACACTTATTGCTGCATGGCCAGGGTGCGCTCTCATATGATACGGCTGATTTGCCGAGCCTACCCACAAACGCGCCGCCTTGCTCTTCCGGGAGATTAGGCGCGGTGTATTGACCCAACCCCTCCTATCCCGTGCCGGAAACCGCCATACCAGCGGATACCTAGGTACGCAGGCCCTATATGCAAGTGTCGATTAAGCTATGTCAGACACATTAGGCGATAACCAGGATCCGACCTAAAATACTGAGGAGGGCAAAATGGATGTGTATTAATGTGCTGCACAAGAGCAACCCCCTCAGGAGCAATAGCTGGGCAGTAGTTGTCCATCTACTGTATTGCGGTTCAAGTATTGGGAGCTCGCTGCTCTACCAGAGAGATGGCATTAGTACCTACACACTACCTACCTTGCAAATGGTGGATTAGGAGAAGTGGCTTGAGCCGTTAGAGCTAGCTTTCAAATAACTACAACGTAACGCGGGCTCCCCGAATAGGCCTCCCTAAGAAAACCTATCTGTTCAAAGAGCAACAAAATTCTCTCACGAAATAACTTCTCCTAAGAGTCGACTCTGTCTCTCCAAGAACATGACTTTCATATGTCAGACTTTTCTCTTTCATACTAAGCGACATGCCCCGCGCCCTATGCAAACCCCATTTCGTAGTGTTTTCAGCATTATGTTTAGCCTTCAATGGAATATGCTCATACCATCTATGAATGGGGTGCCTCGAAGTGGGGCGTTGGAGCTGAGAAATCATCATGGCTTCAACGCAACACCAAGCACGGTCATAGTAGGCATCATCGACGAGGCTGATGACAGCATCACACTGAGTAATGATAAAAGGGAGCGCAGAAACGCCAATTCCGGGGCTGTCCTGGCCAACACATGCAAAGTCCTACAAGGAATTTGGATTGTTATCTATTTCCTCCAGTTGGCTTGAAGAAGTAATTCTTAAGCGGGGCCAAAGACTGATAGAGACTTGCCATCCAGATACAGAGCTTCTGGACGTCAATCGCGGGGTTCGCCTGCAAAAGCAGCTCAATAGCACCCAACATCCGTCGATATTGCGTATGGCTAGTGTCGTCGAGGGTATTCAGACTCCAGTCCTAGTTGATCCATCGATAAGAGAAGAATATCAGGAAGTCCAGATCGTAATCATTCTCACCTTATTGCTTATGCTCATAAGCCCGCGCTAGACCATCGCTAGAACGTGGCAGCCTCTCAAACCTCTGGAAGTCGGTGTATTTGACGAATTTGAGATTATCGAACATGGCCTTCTCCTCTGGATCGGCGCTGAGGATATCGGCATATGCCCTGCGCAGCTCCTTGATGCAATCTATGTGTTTGTCTCGTTGGTATAGAATGGGTCGCAGTTTTTCTTGTAATATTTCGCGATATCCTTTTCGAAGGCGGGCTTCCTTTTGCAGGCTTTCAAGTTCGGACCGCGACAGGGAGAGCTGGGTTTCAAGTCCCTTGAGAACTAGAGCTTCGGCCTCAGAATTTCCGCTGGAGACTGCGTGGTCGAGTGCGGTGTAGCCATCAGAGTCAGACATTGAGAGATCGGCGCCGGCGCCAATAATTTCGCACAAATAACCACGATTCTCTGCTGATGGCTCTTTACACATTGCCATCGTGGGTGTAGTCACACCTAACTCACCGTCCTTTCGCGGCCCTGAGTTGAACTGCTCAAGCGCCAATTTTGTCTTCCCTTGGAGAAGAAGAACACGGCCGTGGAAAAAACAAGACATTGGAAGAATCGACCCACCGAGATCGCGGGCGGTGTCGATGGCCTTGCTAGAAATGTCAGTCGCCTATTCATCAGCTGCCAACGGTGTTCCACATCCAGTGAAGCAAGTGCTGTATAACACAGTGATAGTCGGCTGTACCCAATGGACTCCCAAGCGATAACCTGCTGGTATCTGGTCGTGCTCTCGCGGAAGCTGGCTTCGGCCTCGACATTCTTGCTGTTCTTGGCTAATTCCACACCTTGTGCCAGTTGCTCCACTGCGAGGTGAATTCGATCCGTTGCGACTTTCTCGCGAAGGGCGGTTTTGGGTTCTTCCTCCAAAATCTTCAAGGCTTGTTGATAGTTGACGATTCCCATGTTGCTGATGGCGCGGCACATAACGTGTTCCATCTGTAACTGCTTTGCCAGAGCGTACTGCTCGGTAAACGCCTCCTTTGCTTCATCGAGACGGCCTAATTGTCGAACGACAGTTCCCATTTCACCCACAATGTGCACGCGCGGTCGAGTGAGCGGTTCGACCATTTCGTCCATGAGATCGAGCGCCTGGCGGAGCATCTCTTAAAGTTTTGTCGTATCTCCCGCCCGCACGGTTTATCCAAATCACCAAGCACTTGGTATTTATAGCCTGCGAGGTGAGGGTGTGACTCACACAAATGCAGTGCCATGGTGAATCTTTGAAGGGAAAGTTCTAGTCGACGAGCCCCAAGGTGTGCTCGTCCTTGGTCCATAAGACTTTGCCATTAAGCAGTGATGGAGTCTCGTGTGAGCTGCTGCTCATCCCTGTCCCCTGGTTGACACCGGCTGCTCTCCAGGCATGGTCGCTGCATTATGCGTGTGGGAGGGGCATCGTTGGTAGACATTTTGGATTGAGCTACTCGAGAAATTCATGGAATTGCTAACCAAGGACAAGGGTTAACATTATATGGGCTCCCTATGTGCACTAAAGCATTGCATCCACTCGCCCTTGATGATTCTGCATGGCGCAGCTCAAACGGACGGTGACTCCCACATGCTGATGCACGGTTCTTGTTGCCTTCGTAGGTGGTACTTAAAGCATGGCACCGTTGCACATGCAGCACCACACAGCTGAAGCCAAGTTTGCAGCGACCCCTGACCCAAGCTCATGACCGCCTAGGTACCTACCTGCAGTTGTGGATGAATCGCCACTCCAAGCACTGTTGCCTTCAAAAACTCAACGCTCTCTCTTTCTCTTTGCCTTGGGTACTACTCGGCAATTGCGCAGCGACTCCAAATGTGAAGCGACAGTCGAAATGATTCGGGGCCAATGTCATCCCTCCAAGGCTTCATTTTAGAATGCTATCAACCGCTGCGCGGCAGCATTCCTTAATACCCAATACAATGCATAGGAAACACATAACATCCTAGACATCGACATTGCTCAGACGAACGTAGCATTGTGTCGGCTCCCTGGCGAACCTTTGCACCGAGTCATAACCGCTCAGCTTGGGTGGTGTCGGAAGCAAGTTGAAGTGCCAGACAATCAAGGCGAACTGGATTTTCAGCTCATGCAGCGCAAACTTCCTGCCAAAACAGGAGCGGGGACCCAAACCAAACGCGAGCGACGGACCGGCCATTGGGTCAAAGGTCTCGGCACCGGTCCCAGTGTCTATCTTGAGCCATCGCTCCGGGCTGAAAGCGGCAATGTCGTCGTCATTCCATGAGCCCGTGAGTGCCTTGGCCTGACTACGCCGGGCTCCTGGACTACGCGTCTCGTCTTGGACACGCATGTTGGGCTCTAGATATCCGGCACCATTAGCCATGAGAAACACGTCGGTGCCTTTGGGGATGTGGCGTCCCAGCACCGTTGTGTCGTGCAACGCCTGGCGGACGACAAAGGCTATCGTGTTGGCGTGCCGGAGTACTTCGTCGACCACGGCATCGAGGTAAGGGACGTTGGCTCTGGCAAGTTCCTGGTAACTTGGCGCTCGTTTCTCCCGCGCAGCGTCGGGCAGAGCGGCATGGAGGGCAGCGCGCAAGCGGGCCTGCACAACGGGGTTGTCGGTCAAGTATTTGACACCCCAGGCAATGGTTGTGGCTGATGTGTCGTGACCAGCCAACATAAAGCCAAAGAACTCATCAGCAATGGCGCGCTTGAAATAGTCTGGCTGACGCCCGTCCTTGGCTGCCACATCCCTCTCACGCAAGAGCACAGAGTGCAGCGCCGACCGGGGATCCGAGTTGCCAGCACCAATGAGCTGTGCCGACTCGGAAACCTTGTCACGGATGTACTTGTCCTTAATAGCGGTGGCCTTCTTCATGTATGGGAACTTGCGGATTACCCACGAGGTCAGTCGAGGCGCTGGAGACAGCTGCGTGTCGGTCACAGAGTTTGCCAGGGTGAGCGCAGCGGCAAAGATGTCGGGTATTTTGGCGTCTGGAAACACCACCGGCTGGTCAAGACCGTCAGGAATCTTGGGGACTGACCCTGAAGCCGCTCGGATACGTTGGCTGGTTATGCTGTCAGACTCGGGATGTCCAAACATGGCTGCAAAAATAGTGTCCAGCGCCATGTATGTAATATCGTAATGTGCCACAAACGGCCGGCCCCTCGCGAGATTGCACTTGAGCTGCCACAACTTAATCATGTTTAAGGCTGCCCTGTAGACCTGAGGGCCGCTGACCTGCGTGATAAAGGTCGGCGCCATGAGGTGGTTGATCAGGTTGCGGTTGTCTTTGAAGCGAGCATCGTTGGACAGGAACTGGATATGCTGCTCGGGGAGAATTCCACCAATAAGCTCTCCGAAAAAGCTGCTACGGTCAAACTCCTTGGTGCGCCGTAAGAGAATGTCCTGGCTCTCGAACGGGTCCGTCACCACGACCCATGGCAGCGACATGGGCTTGATGAATGCTTGGATGATAGGGCTTTGATGCCGTTCCGTCAGCGAAGTCAGCCAGCACTGGCGCTCGCAGGACCAGTTAGTTGTGAGGTCGAAAATGAAAAGAGAAAGACCTGTATGGCGCATCCTTCTAGAAACTAGGACTTACAAAGATACGCTTGGTGCGCATCACATAGCCCATCAGCTCGGGCACATCCCCAAACAACCCGGCCGCCGCAGCCCGGTTGTATGGAATGTTCGCTAGCGGCTTGGGTACCGCAGCCTGGTACCCCGCATATACGCCAACAAGAAGCACGGCAACTAGCAAGGTGCTGCCGATGGAGGAAATAACAGAACCCATTCTGCCGCAAACAGAAATGGGTGCCTGGGATTGTTGCGATAGTCACGGGAGAGGGTAAAGTGCCAAGAATGCGAAACAAGAACTAATGGCAGGTTTCGGCTGCGGCCTAAGTTTTGAGTTGCATTGGCTCCAAGTCATGGATGGGGGGTTACATCGCACCCGCCTTAGCCTCGGATTACGGACTTAGTTATTTGCTGTACCCTGACGCTTTTGGGAGCACTACTACCTTAGCATTGGTTATGTCCAGGAGGCAGAAGAAGGCAGTATTGCCATCAACTCCGGTTGTCTAGGTAGAGGCAGTGAAAAGACAAGTGCTGCCAAAAGGCTTTATCATGTCAAGGTTACTACTGTTAGTACATTATTGTAAATGTATCTGAAGATTAATATTTGGAGGTGCGTGGTTTGCTAAAGGAGGCTATTGACCGTCACGGTGTCAATACTGAGTGAGAACATTGTATTTCCACTGTTCAATCTGAAAGTATTGCACGTGTTGAGTGCATTGGCTAAGGTAGATGCAGAAAAGACCGGAAGCGCGGGGGGGGGGAAACGTGCAAGCCCGGTTCCCCAGAAAGGGAAAGTTGGGACATATGAAATGCCCCCTGGACCCTTTCTGGTGCTCAGACCTTTAGGGGTTCTCATGGTTGTTCAGCACTTCGTCCCCTTGGCACGGACAAGGGGCATTGTGTGGCAAAAAGTGACCAATCAGTGCTGGAATTGCTTTTATTGTTATGCGCGCCGCGCCACAGCGGGAGCCTGACACGTCTCGGCATTCCTGTTGTGTGCAACAGTCGCATTGCTCAGGCAATGAATTTGGGGGGTATTGGTCGTTCGAACCGGGCTGCTGGGTAATGGGAACTTGCAGCTTTAAAGAAAATGGTGCGGCCACACGCGGCAGTCTTGTGCAGGCCGCTTCACTTCCGAGCAACTTCCACAGCCATTTTCAAAGCATGAGATTTTTGGATCTCATCGCCCTTTTCCCCGGGGCCCTCTGGAGTCCCTTTTTGGCTGTCCACTACTCTTCGGCGCTTGGAAGCAGTACTACTAATGGCGCCGTGTTGGGGAGGAGAGCCGGTCCTGGTGCGGCATGTGGGCCGACGAGTGGGAATGCCGTTTGCGATTCAGGTCTCTGCTGTTCTGAGGCCGGGACCTGCGGTACCGGCACGGCATTCTGCGGCGGGCCAGGATGCCAGTTGTCATTCAGCCCTGCGTGCGACGGCAATCAAGTACCAGCAGGCCCCGACACATCGAGGACGCCGCGGCCTTCATTTGGCAGCGTACCGAACGGCGTTGACATCAGTCACTGCAGCATAATAGGCAAGGTAGCCTTGACCTTTGATGACGGACCCTATATCTACACAACCGAGCTGCTGGACCTCCTCAAGCGGAACAATGTTCGGGCGACATTCTTTGTCGTCGGGAACAATGCGGGAAAGGGCCAAATCAGCGACGCGAGCTCTGGGTACAAAGCCATAATCCAGCGAATGATCACCGACGGGCATCAAGTCGCAAGCCACACATGGAGCCATCAGGACCTCGATGCTGCGACACCGCAGCAGCGAAGAGCTCAGATAGTCAACAACGAGATTGCCCTCAGCAGTATATTAGGTGTTTTCCCCACCTACTTCCGGCCGCCATATACCCGATGTGGATCAGATTGCTATGGCGACCTCAAGTCGCTTGGCTACCGCGTTGTCAACTACGACATCGACACTCGAGACTGGCAGGATGGTGGAGTCAACGCAAAGTCAACATATGAAACAATCTTGACGCAGCATAGCGCTGCCAATTCGGCGTGGATCTCGCTGGCCCATGATGTTCAAGAGTTTACCGTTCATGGGTTCGCGCAATTCATGATTGACAAGGCCAGAGCACTGGGCTATGACTTGGTAACTGTTGGCGACTGTCTTGGTGACCCGCCAGCAAACTGGTACCGTGATCCTGCTACAGGCGAGGGGAGGGATGCCAGGGGAGTAGTTCCATTGCAGGCCACCTCGATCTCCAGCCCGCCAGCAAGTTCAAGTTCTGAGTCAAACCCCTTGAAGACGCCGTCGACACAAAGCACAACAAAAACATCAACATCCGTTTCACCAACCAAGCTTGTTACCCCCACGCCCGTAACAAGTGTCAATTTCGGAATCGAGCACCAAACGTTGCATCCGTCTTCAGGCCCTCATACTACCAGCTTCACCTCGACTACCGCGCTATCCACAACTGCGATTTTTTCTACATCAACATCGAATGCCGCCAGGATAAGATCAGGGGTATCGCTAGACTTAGCAATTCAAACCGTGACGTTCTTAGTTTGGTCAGGACTTGTTAGTGTAGGATGCCTAGTTGTAAAATTATTATAGTGAACACTTAACTTCAAGCTACTGCAAACGAGACCATGTCCCGCTAACTTTGTGTCCAATCTATCCCAAAGGGACTGGACTTTGAACATGATACATGAGGCACCCCAGTGTACTCAGAGCAATCAATGAAAAGTGGTTTTTGAATCAAAAATGCAGAGGAAATCTACATCTGGCGAGAAACATTCCAAGTGCGGACCTTACGACCCAGCCAACCAAAATTCCACAGAGGTTGTAGAGCATAGGTATGTAAAGATAAAAGCCCCAAACAAGGTCTATTACTTGGTTACATACATCCAAGTGCCCTATATACGGCCCGTACGAGGCTCATTCTTAGGTAGATACCCCCGAGATAGCTGATTATTGGCGAGTCAATGTGCCTTGGGGGGATCAAGGTGAAAGAGTAGATGTGCGTGTTTGATTTTTAGTAACAGGAGAAATTATACAATGCCTTGAATCTAACCCCCTTGTCCCGATCCATTAGATTGAAAAAGATAAATCACCAGTTGAAGTCAGAACACCAACTGGTGCACGAAGCCTCTCCCCAGTAACCCCACCACGCGGTGCCTTCAGCATACCAGCAGTAGTCACTTCCCATCATGTCTACATGTTTCTTGTCAGCTGCGGCTCTTTGCGACACTCGGGATGTTCAAGTACTCACTCCTGTTGCCACCACGGCCCTCGATGCGGCCGTAGGCGCTCGAGAGCCCATACATGTGCCAAATTATCGACGATGCAGCGCCGATCCAGCCGCGGTGGCCATTGAGTTGGAAGTACTGCTCCTGGCCATTTTCCATGTCGAAGACGGCAAAGTTGGTGTTGGTGTTGTGGTTGTCCAGAATGCGCAACTCCTCCACCTCGTACGAGTCATCCTCACAACCGTGGCCGGGAGAGCAGGTCGATTTGGGATAGTAGTAATGCTGCGCCGAGATGCGGCACTCGGCCCCGTTGGGTGGGTTGAAATTCGCGCGCTTGGCCAGGACCGAGTCGTCGACGTAGGCCGGGTTCGGGATCGTATGATTGGTGGCTGGGTCGAGGATGAACTTGTGGGACCAGTAGGCGGCTTGCGCATCGATGATCTCGGCCGACACTTTGCTGGACGATGCACCCTGCTGGGTGGTTGTCGGCGCGGCTGCGGTAGGGGTAAAGAGGGCGAGAGAGCCCATAACGAGAGCGGTGGTGATGGTGCGGAGAACGGCCATGATAGCGGTGATGAAGAAGTTACGGGTATCTTCAATGCTGAGAGATTGAGATTTGAGTAGATTGCGGCTGCCCAATTTATAGGGAAGTAATTCGCCTCCTATACAAGACCAGCATCACGTCGCCGTCTCCAATGTCTTCCCTGCAAGACGTCACACGACTGGAGCAAAAGAAATGGAGATTCGAAGCTTGTGTCGCATTGAAACTCTAGACTGGGACTAACAAGCGATCATCTTGCCTTTTAATCTTGCTGCCTAGGCCGTAGGCCTCGGCTATCAGGGAATTAGTACGTTGCATGACTGTCAGTTTATTAGGGGAGGTGTCCACTAACGTATTTTATAAGCGAGCCGGACATATAAGCGAGCCGGACACTTTTCCACACCCTATTACAACTATCTACAATTATTCCACCACAACACTAGGAAATAACAATAACCGAACCAGAAATAGATAAATCAGACGATTCTCCAGCCTCCTAACACGTACGTACATTATGGCCAAGCTTACCGCACAAGCCACAGCACCGAATCTTCGTACGAGAGCCCCCCGTACCACTACCATTTTATCTTGTTTCCTAGGCTAACTACTCACCCACTACCTTCTGATCCATTAGATTATTTACCTCTTATACAGTAAGAGACCCTCCAAGCCGTAGACGTGTTTTTTTAGCCCTCCGCCGCTTACTAAGCTCTTCATTGGCCTTTCACAGTACCGAGACCTCTGTACGTAACAGGGCCACCTCATACATTATAGCCATCGTACCTTTAGCTAATTGGTCCACAGTAGCCAACATAGGTATTAGAGAGCTACCTTGGTAGTTAGATATCTGGCCTTTAATAAAGTCTTTCTGTGAGATAGCTTCTCGGGCGTTATGTGGCGTCTGAGGTAGCCAAGGTAATACTGGTTATGAGGCTAGTGGAGTTAGAGTTCGAAGCTAAATAGTCATTTTCGATAATACCCTGTCTAGATCATACGGTATAAGGCCGGCTCTGGCAAATGTTCCTTTGATATTTTTGTCGGTAAAGGCTGTAAAAAAGGCCTTTTTAAATGCATAGAGGAAATCTACCTTAGTGATATATATGATATATATCCGTATCAACTCTTCGATTTGATCACTATAAGCCTTCTTTAATAACCTAAAATAACTAATATTTAGTAGTTAGACTAGATGTAAGAAATACGGAGGTATATAGAGTGTAATAATAAAGTATTCTTAGTAATAAGCCTCAAAATCGTTAGAGTAGTAGCTTTCGTGGCTGTCAAGGACTAGGAGCCGGTATTTCCCCTTTATATGAGATACTATATAAAGATCGAAGTGTTAGATAAAATCTAAGCCTTTCTTATTTATAGTCTAGCTATTATCAGTTACTTTAATGTATCAGGTCTCTAGAAGGCCACATTGATACTAGCCCTCCTAGTGATATTTCCCTTTTAAAAGGATAAATAGAGGGATAGCCTAACCTTAAGCATTTACTACCTAGATAACTGTCGTCCACTCACGATTACTAGGTTGGACTTTTTTAGCCTTTCTATAGCTATCAGAGGTAGTAACAACCATCTCAGTAGTAATCATACCTATCATGAAGCTAGTTTCGTCGAAGTTATACATATCGTCGTCAAAGATGCCATATTTAGCCTTAGTATTATGAACAAGCGTAAACTACTTCTAAATAACCTCTGGATCTTCGTATTTAGCCCTCTGATAATCGTATTTACGTGAAAAACGCGTTTGGAGTTCTGGTTAACGTTTGACGAAGTTGTAAGCCTAGAGCTTGCCGACAGGGGGCGCATCGCGTTCGCGTAGTAGTCGGTTAGCCATATCTTCCACAAAACGAAGCCGAGGAGGAAATGTACGTGTAATTAGCTCAGTTATATACTGAACAATCGTATGCTCCTCTAGATTTGTAAGTTTTCGTGAATTGGCTGGAATATCACGTCGTACAGCCCGGCCGGCACGTCGGTCAGAGAGGGTTGAAGGCGGTATATTGTAGATCTGAGCTGTATCTCGAAGACTAAGCTTTGGCGTTTTTTTAAGAGCTTCGAGGGCTAGAATAATCCTGGATTCGGTTGGAAGCGAATCCATGGTTAATTGGTAGTATGGTTGGTAAAAGAAGCTGAGGGGTCGCGTCACGTCGGAAAGTGTCCGGCTCGCTTATATGTCCGGCTCGCTTATAAAATACGTTATGGTTCTAGTTTGCATATACGCAGCACCGGTTTTGGAATCAGCGTAAGGTACCCCTACCACTACTTATTTCCTGCTGGCCTAGATACGGGAACGAAGCCTAGTATCCTCTCTGTGCAGGCCAACTAGCGCCACTCTTGTTATCTCTCATTAGGACCAATGAGCTCCGGGATCGCCTCAGTTCTCGCTAGCCCTCGCTCGGCCCTCGCTCGGCCTTACAAAGCGGCGAGAGCACAGTTCTGTGGCAGAAAGGAGTAGTGCACGACCAGAATAAGCCTTCTGTGAGCTTAATTTTCTTTGTGGTCTTATTTGTATTTTTAGGTCTCAGCGTGCTGACTTCTCCAAGTCGGGCGATCCGGCCCGTCCCGCCGTAATATTGAGCTATGGACCGGGAACATTCTAACTTTCGCCTTATGTACAGTCATATCATTACTAGAGTGGAAATTGGAACGTCCGCGGCGCAAGCAACTAGTGCGGGCCAAGGTACATTCCACCATGCTCTTGATTTCCCTCCTCTAGTTGTTGACTTGTCGAAACGCCGGCTCGTTGGACCTCCACATCCTCACGCTTACATTTTGTCACGTACTGATTCGACTTTCTCAAGTGGGTTTTGGTCTATTTTACCAAGCCGTGTTACCATGGGCCACACACATCATTCACAGCACAGGTCACTTCATCAATGCAGTCAGTTAAATTGCCCATCCATTTCAATGGCTAAAGATGCCTGTGCTTTGCTGAATGAGTCTCGCTGAGGCTTGAAAAAGACTGAATACCTAGTTAGAGGTTGTAAAAATATACCCAAAAGAAAAACCTTCTAATCCGCTTTATATCAAGCGTGAACTATGAAGCTCTGAACAATGACATCCCTGACTAGCTACATCTCATAAATTCTGCCTTTAGTCATCAATCGTACCCTCGGGCGCTGTCTATAAAGGAAATCGCCCTTAGTGATTCAGGTTGAACGTTATAAAAGAGGGAGAAAGGACTGGATATTCGGAATTTTCCAGAACACGACTACGCTTGGAATACTACATCAGAGCTTCTCAGGCAAGACCCACGCAAGCAAAGTAGTCAGCAAACAACAAGGTACAGTCCAGGCGAGCGTTGGGATTCCAAGCTATAATTTGCTGGGCTGAAATGCGAAGCTTTGCGGCGATGCTAGTGCATGTCTCACCGCGCAGAACGTAGTAGAAGGTCTGGCAGTTGGCAACCATGTTGGGCTGGGGAGGTACGGGGGTGGCGATACCGTTGCGTGCGCCGGTTGGCGTGGCTGTTGAGGTCACTGGAGGTAGCGTTGTCGTTCTTGTTGCGATGCTTGTCGTGATGCTCGAAACAGTTATTGTCCGGTTGAGCGTGGCGGCGGCCGTGCTAGTCAAGGTCCTGTTTAAGGTGGCAGTTGTGGTTGCTGTTAGAGTCCTATTCAGCGTGGCAGTTGCAGTGGCTGTCAAGGTTCTGTTGAGCGCGGCGGTGGAAGTTGCTGTCAGGGTTCTGTTCAAAGTGGCTGTGGCAGTGGCCGTGAGGGTTCGGTTTGCGGTGGACAGTGCTGTCGTCGTCACGGTCCTATTCAGCGTGGCAGTTGCTGTGGTTGTCAAAGTTCTGTTGAAGGTGGCAGTGGAAGTTGCTGTTAGGGTTCTGTTTTGTGTAATTGCCGTTGTGGCCGTGAGGGTCCTGTTCAATGTGGCAGTTGAGGTTGCTGTCAGAGTCCTATTCAGAGTCGCAGTAGCCGTGGTAGTGGCCGTTAGGGTTCGGTTGACGGTGGATAGTGCTGTCGTCGTTAGAGTCCTGTTCAGCGTAGCCGTTGTAATCGCAGTTGTTGTGGCTGTCGAAGTCCTATTAGCAGTGACTGTCGTTGCAATAGTGGCTGTGCTGATTCTTGTCGTAGAAACAGTGACGGTCTGCGTTGTAGGCCAGGCCGGTAGTGGGATCGGCGGTTTGCCTATAGCAATGCAAAACGACTGCTGCCCGGGAAGAGTCGTGCAGTCGACTGAGATGGAAGGGTTCTGATGGATACCGCGTCAGAACAACTTGCCTTTCGAAGGGGGAGGGAAGAAATTAAAGCGTACCCAGTTGTGAAATTCACTCAGAGAGACCTCTAGCTCCTTCTTTATCCTGTCGCATGTCCAGTCTCCCGTGTTGTCAAGCCACCACGCGCAATACTTTGTGGTGTCCTTGTCATGGTGGTACTTGGGGATGTCATTGAACCTATGTCGGGGGTCCAATGCCGCCGAAGCCGAGCGAGTCAACAAGAGACCGAAAGCGAGATTTGTAGCACCCAGCAGCATATTGGCCACCGAAAGTAGAAATTAGTTGTGACTTGGTAACTTTTCTGGAAGCGGTACCTAATCAAACCGAATGTTTCACATGGGCAGCGGAAAACCGGCACCGGGAATGGGGAATAGGGCGCTGTTAATAAAGACTCTGAATCCGACTTCATCCTGGTGGTTGGTACACCATAGTCACGATGGCGGCGTGCAGAGCACGTAGTACAGCACCCAACCTCGGTGCAAGCATAGAATCTAGACCGCTGATGTGGACAGCAGTCTTGAAGGGTCCTTGATGGCTGGCGCCCGTCTCGACGTGCAGGTAATAATTGGATTGGTTATACCCGGGGGTCGATCGCTTACTGCGCGGCATCTTCTGATAAATGACGCTGGATATCTGCCGAGCCGCCCACCTGGGTTTGGAGGGGTCGGGTATCCCTTCGGCAGCTGCCGAGCCGCCCACCAGAAAGAAATACAGGGCTGGCAATAAGTTCCCTAGATCTTGTCCCAGCGCTGAGGGAGCCCGAATGGTCTAGAAATTCAGCTCTTAGAGGGCTATACCTCAGCTCGCCTCAGTTGAAAACCAGCCACTACATTTTTTGGGACTCAGCTTGGCATTGCAGCGGTGACGCTCGGCATTTGGAGAAAGTATTGATTTTGTGGTATAATACATGGTACTAGCTTCCTTCCCTTCGGCCCATCAGGACGACAGAAAGCAAGTGCCGACTCACCCACCCCCCGTCAGCCCTTCTCAAACTCCTACAAACGGCTCTTGCAAAGTTCGAGGCAGCATTGTTATAGTACTTGCGGTATACCATGCATTTTGTAAGGTGGTTACCTAATCGCATTGGTAGATCCCTGTCAGACTCTGCCATTCTGATTTTCAAATTACAAACGTGTAAGAAACATTAATGTACAGGTAGCTAGGTACTACTGACTATGAAACTTCTGAAGCTTCTATATCTCTAATGATATTGTTCATCTTTGTTGCAGTCTAAATAAATAAAGCGCCTTCAATGCTCATCATGTCCTCGCGCCTTGATGCATAAAAAAGACATTTTGGATAACCCTTTCAAACTACTGCAAGAACCCTATTATTTAGCAACAGCCGTGACATCGTCACAAGAGCGGCTCCGGTAAGAAGTGTGGCACCTGTAAACATGGCTAGGGCGGTGTAGCCGTATTTGCCCAAGAGAGCACCACCGATTGGAGCACCCACCAACGTCCTGTTACATCACGTTAGCAACTCTAGGCTTCCTTATTAGTGTCCATTGGGACTTACGTAACTGCCACCAATCCCATAAATAGTCCCATGGCTGTACCCTGGGTTTGGTAGGTTGCAATCTTGCCAACGCATGCAGCTTGAAGAGCAATGATGGCCTATTCAAAGTCAGTTTGACCTGACACTCGGGTTACTGAGAACAATCCCCAAATCTTACCCCCGAAGAGAAGCCGTACGCGAGGGACCACCAAATCAGCCCGGCGAGACTGGTGGTGGAGGTCCAACAGAAGCCAGTGACGGCTGATGCAACTAGTGCGAGCAGACAGAGGTTGAAGTGGCCATATCGGTCCGCGAGGTATCCCGGAAGGACCCGACCCAGCAGGGAAGCGGCATTCACGATCGAGACGAGGTAGAAAGACATATCGGTGCTCACCCCTCGTGCGGTTGCATAGGACGAAATGAAGAAAATGGGGAGAAAGAGACCCAGATACCCAAATCCGAATCCGAGAGCTAACAGGAGAAAGATTTTGTTCTTCAGGATGGAAATATCGACTCGTCGAGATTTCTCGTCCTCGAGGGGGGCGGAGAGAGGTGAGGCCGATTCCTCGCTACTCTCTGACGTGCTGGTAGCCAGTGACTCAGATGGCTGTGGTCGCTCAACAACCGTGACGCACAAGATGGCCAACAGTGGCAACATGGTAAAGCCGATGATGCGCATCACCCAACCGAACCCGAGGTTGCTGCCGTTCAAAAGACGCTCAAGCATGACGGGCCACACCACTCCGCCCACCGATGAGCCTCCCACAACCACGCCCAGGGCGAGGCCGCGGTTGTTGGGGAGCAGGCGGGAGACGACGGCAATCGGCGGCCATGTCAAAAGGGCCATGCTGGGCCCAAGAAGCATTGCCTGGGCGAGGAAGAACTGGTAGTACTCGGTGCAAAGTGAGGTCATAAAGACGGCAAGAAGAGTCCCAAGAGCGCCTATGATGAGCAAGGCCTGGAAGGTAGCTCACATGTCAGCAGAGTGGATTGGAAGATTGGCTCAGCTTAGCTGGGTACGGTACTGGTACGTACCGTTGGTCCAATGCGATCAACAAGGATGCCGGTTATCGGCGCCACGGCGTAGACCAGAAAGATTGAAACAGACCCGATCCATGATATTTGTGACTCTGACATGTCCTGGAGAATATTCTCCTTGTAGTACTGTTGGAACACGCCAAATGCATTCATGAACCCAACACTACAGAAGAGAGCGAGCGATCCTCCCAGTACGGCGAGGCCGGCGTGTAGACTGTGTGAAAACCGAGTTAGCTCTTTGTGACTCTCGAGTTGGGTATAGTGTTTGGTGGAATGGTATACCTCATTCCGCCCTGGTCTGGTTTCGGTATTGTGGTGACCATCTCCCCAGTGGTGCGTGCTCGCGGGTGCCGGGTGCCGGGTGCTTCACCTTGGAGATAAATCTTTCCTCAAATCTGAATTGACAAATTTTCAAGTCATCATTATGTTTACCGGGAGCCGCGAATTGCCTCGTAATAATACTCTGTGGAAGGATTGCCATCTGCTTCAGGAGAAAGTGGAATGTGTATATACCCTCGGGGTTAAACCGGATTATCCGCGGAGTACAGCTGGATGCCCCTCCCACTCCCTCTTTTGTCAGCTTTGCCAAGCCCCGCGGATCATCCGAGCTCAATCTGCATGATCGCCGCAGCCATCTCTCCAGGCCCAACCTCTCACTCATTCCACTCACTCCCTCCACTCACTCCCACGGATTATCCGGTCCGACGTTCTCCACGACCATTTGCTCCGCGAATGGCGTCGTGATCGATGACGCGGCTTAGGCCATGAAGCGAAAGCTCTCGTCGTCTGTAAGAGAGCCCGAGCCCGAGAATCAGCAAATCTCGGGCTCAGAGCCCCCTACCCCTCGCTCACTTGGCCCCGACCTCGCAAAAAATGGCCGTGACGGTCGGCGGAGACAGCCACAAACATCATGCGACTTTTGCAGGCTCAAGAAACTCAAGTGCGACCAAGCATGGCCGTGCTCCAGCTGTGCGTCCCGTGGGAAGCCATGTCAAGGCCGACCAAGCTTGGCCCTGGGCAGCTCACCGGCATCGACGCCCCATCAACTGCAAGAACACTCCCCGCAACCCGAGCTTGTTGCTCTTTCTGCTAACAAATTCCAAGTCCGGACAATTCCGACATTCTTTCGAGGCTCCGCAGACTTGAAGAAGCCGTCTTTGCGGGCCAAAGTGCGCAATCTCCCAAACTTGAACGACAAGATGCAACCCAAGATGGCCCGGCCTCCTTCAAGAGAACAAAAAGTGACTCTCTGCGTCGCAATCACGATTCTGCAGAAGCTGATTGGTGCTTGTACACATACACAGGCAACTCTTTGGTGATTTCCCATTTCCCATTTCCCATCCAGGCTGGGCATTGCTAAAAGGATTCGCCCCCAGGCATCAGACGCCCATGACAGGATTATTCTGAGATTTTCTGGCGAAACATACCCGCACGCACTCTCCATCAACCAGGGGCAGGAGGCAGCATCACAGCGGTGTATGTGGCTGCCAAGCAAGGATGATGCTCTCACCTTCTACGAGTACTACCTCGACACAGCGCATTGCTTCACGCGCATCATCCACCCGCCGGCAACACGGGCACTAATCACCAATTTCTACGCGCAACCGGTCCATGAACGCGATCAGAAGCCCAGCATAGGGACTGCGGCGCTGGTCCTCAGCATATCGGCCACGGCGGCTTTCTTTTGGAATGAGATTAGTAGCCACTACCAGTTCAGGTCCGAAAAGGATGCTCTGCACCGCTCACGCACGTGGTTGAAAGCGACATGGGACATTTTGGACCAGTCGCGTCAGGCATCCTTAAGCTCGCTCGAGACCGTTCAGGCGAGCATCGTCTTGGCCGACCTTATCTACCACACAGAAGGATGCTCTGCCCGCTTCCACCATCTCCAAAACTATGCACTGGCTGCTGCTCGCGGACTTCACTTGCATTTGATTGACGTTCAACCGCCCCCGTCTAACGGCAGCCTCGCTCAGGAGATGAAAAGAAGAGTCTGGTGGTACCTTGTTTCAACCGACTGGTATGTGATCCTTTGTGCTACTTCGCTACCGACCTTGGTACCTAGCTTCGTGCCTGGCTGACAACTTGGATTATTATCCCAGGCTCCTTGGACTGATGGGGAAGCCGTTGGACAGGACGTACACCGTTCACCCCCATCACATGAAAGTCGAGCTGCCTCGCAATCTGAACGACGGCGACTTACCCAGCACTGGAGATCGCCTTCCACCGGGCTTACCGCTGGATAGGCTAACTGATATGACGTATATTCTGTTGCGTATACGCCTCGCAGAGCTGTGCCGCAAGGTGGTCGACATGCTCCCGCTGGGGGCTGGCGATGTCGACAATCTCCCCTACGAGCAGATCTTGAATCTCAACCGACTTTTTGACCATGTGCAGGCCAGTCTCCCCGCCGAGTTTGCCCTCGGTTCCACTGTTCGGTTGGGCGCATCAGCAAGCCTGCAGCGCCAGATTGTTCAGCTTTGCATCCAGGCTCGCCGAGCTCGCCTTCTTCGCCCCTTTCTCCAGGTGGGCTTGGCGGACTCGGACCCCCGCTTCAGGCAATTCCGGTCGCTCTGTGTCGGCTCTGCTCGAACCGTCTTGGACATTGCGTCGACCGCGCTACGGGGCTCGCTTGAAGATTCCAGCGTCTTGGGGTCGCTGCAGGCGAGAAACCCCCGCCACACCCGCCCACACCGCATTGGCACCGTCATGAACCATCTGTTCATGGCCTGTGTTGTCCTCGTCACCGATCCTGCCTTGGCTGTCCGTAATGGAAGCAGCCAACCGGACCCCGAGGCCGAGACCCGTCGCGCTGAGCTGGCTGCGGCCTGCCGCCTGCTGGAACTAGTCGGGGAGGAATCAGCCATGGCCGCAAACCTGGTGCAAAACCTGGTCAGGGTCCTCAGAAGACACCGCGTGCATGGAGTGTCTCGAGAGTCAGAAAACGAGCCAGCTCTGGATGTACCCCCCACCTCATCCCTCGTTCCTTACGAGAATGTGTCTTCTGCCCCCACTCTTGTCCCTGAGCAGCCGTCACATGAACGCAGTGAAATGGGCTTTGGAGATGTACTACCGGTCGAAGGGGTCCCTGATTCGGGTCTCTCAAACTGGGGCTATTTCGGCGGGACTAGCTCGCCGGGGCTGTATGATTGCACTCTATGGGATGACCTCCTAGGTACTGCCTCCATGGGCGGCGGATGGGACCAGCTATGCGCCGATCTTGACGCCCTGGCCAGTTCTGTGTAGGATTGGGGCTAAAGCACCAAATTGGTCATCAATGGAATTACGTTCAGTATAAAGCTTGAATCTCTACAATAATACACTGGCACGGAAGTCGAGTTGGCGAGCATCGGGTTTGTGCAAAGCCGCAATATACGATAGCCTGCGCAGCTTCAAGTACATATCCCAAACAGCAGATACATACACTCCAACAAGCTGTCCTTTCCCTACTACTTGACGTACATATCCAGCGCCAATTACAAGTGGCGGACTGTCTTATCGCCGTGCGGGGTTGTCCTTCGAAGCAATACCCAGCTCCGGAGCGTGCGGCAATTAGCCATGGATGTCGATTCGCTCCCCTTTTGCATCACTAGTTTATGCATGCAGTGTGGATGATAGGCCGGGGAACAACGGACATGGCCGGGGTCCCCCATCCTACTACCTAATGATAAAGAGATGTGGTTCTCACCTACATTACCGTGTCACATAGCGAATATTGTGGGAGTGTAAACTTACACTCGACTACCATACCACTACTCTAACGTCGTCAAACCCTTCAAGTCAATCAGCAATATCGCGTATCCAGCACCATCTCTACCGTAAGGGCCACGCTACGCAAACATGGCCTCCATAGCAAAGTCGCTAGTAGGACCACTTTCCGAACTGGCGGGGTCGAGCAATAATGTTACCGCTATTGGTATTGGAGTTGCTACTGCCTTGCTGCTCTTAGCATTGTACTTTGCTATGAGCACCCAGTCCAACGACCCTCCATCTCTTGGGGAAACCATCCCCTTCCTATCAAATTCGCTTCAGATGGCAAGTGACTCAAAGGCCTTTTGGGCTCGCGCACTGTAGGTCAAGCGATAGAAGTTTAGCTCCAGTCGAGTATCTGACGCCGCTTTCCAAACAATAGAAGAAAAATGCAAAAGTTGGACAGCGAAATCCTGCGCTTTCGTCTCGCCGGACGTCGCGCCTTCCTCGTGACGGGGGAGACCAAAACAAACCCCCTTTTCCGCACAAACGCAGGCTTCTCGTCGGATTACTACCTGAACCTCCTCGTCGATGTCATGTTCGGGCCGACCAAGAGGGACCTGGCCCGGTTCGTTGCTGATGTTTCCGGCCGTGGCAAAATTCCCCTACCGGGGACCGAGCAGATTGCAGAAAAGGACCGTCTTTGGACAGGCTGGCATTCTATTTTCGCCGACAACCTCTCCCGCACAAAACCGACCAATGAATTGGGCGCCCGATTCTTTTCTAATTTTGCGACAAGAATTGATAATCTCTTTCATCCAGGGGACTGGCACACCATTCAGGTGGCGGATTTTCTTCACCGCCACCAAACCGAATGCGCTGCAAAGGCCCTCAATGGAACTCGGGTATTCGAAGAAAATCCAGATTATTTCGAGCTTCTGGACGCGTTTGAGTTGGCAATCATGCCTATTGCCTTTGGACCGCCTAAGTGGCTAAATCCAAAGCCATACCGGGCGCGAGCCAGGTTCCTAGCCATGAACCACAAGTATATGGAGGGAGCACTGAAGAGATACGACTGGGGCAGCCCCGAAGCCTCAAGTCCTTGGGAACCAGTCTTTGGGTCACCGCTGACCAGGTCGCTGGTCCGGTGGGGACTCGATGTGGGACTGGACACGCAAACAATTGCAGGCATATTTGGAATCCAGGTTTCGAATCAAAACGCCAATTCCGTGCCGGCATCTGCCTGGGCAATCATGAACTCCCTTGTCTCTCCCGACACCGAGCTACTTGGCAAACTCCGCCAAGAAGCCACTGCCGCTACCATGCTAGACCCCGACACTGGAACGAGGACATTTGATATTCAAAAGTTGGTGGCGATGCCTTGGCTGCAGGCTGTGTATACCGAGACCCTGCGGCTTCGGCTTGCGTTTAGCGTCACTCGCGACGCCGTACACGACACGGAAATCGATGGGTTTAGAATCCCCAAAGGGTCCATGGTCCAGGCCCCTATTCCCATTGCCCATTACAGTGCTGTTTGGAATGTTGAAGGCCATGGCACTGATGAGTTTTGGCCGCGAAGACATCTGACGACTGTCGAGACGACCAGTGATAGCGGGGAGGTGTATTTCAGGGAGGAATTCGGCATTGGGAGTCGGAGTGCTTACTTCTTCCCTTATGGTGGTGGCATCAACATATGCCCAGGGAGGTTCTTTGCGAAGCAAGAGATCATTGGGACGATTGCCCTATTTGTCGCTCAGTTTGAGGCTGAGGTTGTCGGATGGGTAATGCACGACGGCTCGCCGTCGGACCGGGAAGCTCGGAATGGTGCAGGCATGGCCTTGTCCCAGCCGGATCGAGACTTGAAGATCCGAGTCAAGAGGATTTGGTAAGTTGATAGTACAAAGTGGGACTAATATTGGTAGATTGTGGGCCACGCTAGTTTCTTCGTCATTTGGCATTGCTGTCATCAATCAACGAGTTGGGGTGGCATCGTTTCTCAAGGAGCATATGAAGGGCTGGGAACTTCCGAGACAAGAAATATAGAGGCCACTGAAGTGGATAATCTGCTCTCCATCAATCCGCCCGGTTGTTTTGTATATCTCTACCTATCTGGCGTTGTAGCCACTTTCTTGGATAACACTTTCATTCAACCCCTAAGGACAAGTCAGAGACGTGACAGAGTTTAGAGACGAAAAACATTGAAAAGAAGAATATTACATTCAGAATTTCACGAGTCTCAGCTACCCGTGGGCTACCATCCTCTTCAATGCGCATTGGGGATACGGGAGCGATGTTCTTGTCTGAGGGAGGTATGGGTCTCCGTTCCGGAATAACTCTGCTCCCAGCGACTATTGCACGCCAGCCCCGATTATCACTATTTGAAGCGGCCATTTGCCAAGCTGCTAGGTATTGCGGTTCAGACGAAGGAAACCTAATTTCGGTCATCTATATAACCATGGCGTCACCCGGAATAGAGTGCAACCCTATAACATAGTTAACGGGACTGGTCAACCTAGGCTTTTGGTGAATGGTAGAATAGTATACTCACATCCGTCTACGTCCTCCTCGACAACCCGATGCTTAGTGCACTTCATCGCTTCCTCGACAGTCTGTGTGTTTATTTCCTTGCATACATCGTTGTTACAGCGGGCGTTCATGGCCCGTTGCAGAGAATCGCCTTTCCAGCCTTTGAGCAACAGTTAGTACGTGTTGGCCGAAACGCAAGACAAAGGATACACCCAATACGATGGAGAAAGAAGGAGGGTACCGACCAAATACGTAGTCACCATGCTGAGTGTATCCATGCCTAATATTGTTTTAGCGTCTCGGCTTTGCCGCAGAATCGACTATAAAGACTTACGAGTCACCAGTGCTCCAAAGAAAGGGCTGTGAGCCATCCTTGGGCCACAGCTCCTTGTCATTGAACTCCTGGGTCTAGATCCGGTAGGTCAGTGACGGAGCTACTCTCAAAGCCGGCAAACTGGAATATCACTTACCTGCCACCTAACTTCATACATAACCTGGGGAATGACAACAGGGTGGCTCGACGGGCATTTTCCAGTCGGGCCAACATCGTTGGTTGCTGAGCCTGTTGCGTAGGTGACGTGGCTGGTATGGTCAGGGCTATCCAGGTTCTTACCGTCCCAGCATGTGGGAAAGGTGATGATGGAACGGATACCGCCCGCACAGGGCTCCTTGGGCAGTGTTTGGGAGTCTGGTGATCCGCAGTTGATATTCTTCTTATCTCCCGACGCGGGCATGCAGCGATGGCACACCTTGCGTGCTGAGCCTGCTGCCTTTAGCGAAGCGTCCCCAACGAGCATGCGGAAGCCAGGCTTGAAGGCTGTGACGGTGTTTTTCGCGTTGGACGACGGAATGTAGTACACTGTGATACCACCGTTGCCATGGAGATTCTCTTCTTGTCTTTGAGAGACGCGTTTGAATGTCCCGTTGCGGGCTCGGAAAAACAGGACGGCGGTCCAATAGTTGGAAAAGTCGTCGGAAAAGGTGCAGCTCGTGCAGGTCGAAGCTGTCGGAAGATCGAGGGTTGCTGGGTCCATGGAAGCGTTGAAGGAGTTTCCTCCGACGATTTGGTGGAGATGCGGTGATGGCATGGAACCAGGGTTAACGAGAGGATCTATCCGATCAACGACAAGCTGCGAGCAGCTGAATCGCATCATTGGCATGGTCCCCTGGCTGGAGCCGCGCTCCAGCAGGACCAGTGCCAAGGCGAGAGTTTTCCACTGCATCTTGTGGGCAACCAACCGTACGTGAAACAAAGCTCGGTGCCTGCGATGTAAAGACCAGAATGTCGTGTGCAAAAGGCTAACCTGGATTCCCTTCCTAATATTACATGGTAGCAATGTTCCCGCTTCCCCCAGTGCGGAGCCCCTCTCCTATTGTATCTGAGTGCCGCTTTGAACTTGACAGGTTTAATCTCGACCATCATCATCTGGATATTAATAAAATTTAGGCGTGGGTCCGGGAGTTGCTAGCGCGCAAATTACCCGAATCACGTTGAACGTCGACGCATGCTGGTGTTGGGTTTTATAGTTGACGTTTTACCCAGCTTCATTTTACCCCGGTGTCCTCAGCAAGTGCCTTGTCAATAAGGAGGTACTTGGCTGCGCAGGCACCTCGGTGTAAAAACATCACGGGATGAACATTATCCTGGTTGGCTTGACTATGTCTCGCTACTGTGTGGAACCGAGTTCGCGCAGAGCTTATTGTCTACTTTATCAAAGCAAGGGGTCATCATTCACATGCATGGAAGAAACCACCGTAGCAAGCTCAAGTTCTCACGTGCGGAACTACAGCGATTGTGCAGCGAACAGCGACAACGCTTGGTAAAGAAGGATGTATGCTCACGTGACGAAAACATGAAGTGCGTGTGGGGTAGCGGTAGTGGCTACGAGCTGACAAGCCAAACAATGCACTATGTCCGGAATTCGAGATCAAACAGAATTGGGAGATGGCTAGCAGCGATGTGTCCAACCCCGAGCGGAGCCGGCCAATCGCTATCGCGCCAGCGCCGTCTCCCACTCATCTCGCAGCGGCACTGAATCAACCCATGCCATACACGTGCCAGACATGCGCCAAGCGCAAAGTGAAGTGCGACAAGGCGGCTCCGACGTGCTCAACCTGCCGCAAGGCCAAGCTCGACTGCCTCTACCAAGCACCCGCGCCGAGACTGCGGAAGCGAAAGCTGAGCAACGACTCGCTGGTGGAAAGGCTGGCTCGCTATGAGCGCATCTTGCACCAACATGGCCTACTTTTGCTCGATACCGAACCCTCGCTCTCGCTACGCTGGAGCGAACCCGAGACTTCGGGGACGGGCAACCTCCACACGGGCCCAGGCAAGTCGCGCTACATCGACAGCGCTCTCTGGCGCCACCTCGGAGTGAGTTCGGACGATGGTAATGAAGAGTCCCAGGGAGTCGGTGGTGCCGCTGCCAGTCCCGCTTCCGATCCCTTGACGGCTGCCTTCTTGGCCTTCGGCTCCGCCCAGAATCTAAGCTTGCTCGAATATCACCCGACTCACGTCGAGGCGATGCTGCTCTGGGAGGCATATGCCGCTAATGTGGAGCCCATTTACAAAGTGCTGCACGTTCCCTCGGCCGTCCAGGCTATCGAGATGGCCTCCCGGCGGCCCGAGATGATCTCAGACTCTAAAGAGTGCCTGCTGTTTGCTGTGTACCACTTTGCCGTCTTCTCCATGGCGGAGGAGGACTGCCTTCGGATCCTAGGGCAGCCACGCGCTGCTTCGCTGCAACGATACTACTTTGCCACACACCAGGCCCTTGTCAATGCGTCCTTTCTCAGGACTACCGAGTTATCGGTTCTACAGGCCCTCGTCCTCTTTCTCCTGCCCTGTCGCTACTTGTATGATCCGCAGACCTTCTGGATTTTGACGGGCGTTGCAGTGCGCATAGCGCAGCGCATGGGTCTCCACCGTGATGGAGCGACGCTGGGCTTGCCACCGTTCGACGTTCAGATGAGACGAAGGCTCTTTTACCAACTGCTGCCGCTTGATGGGCTTGCCAGTCAAATGTCGGGCATCAGCATTCCCGTCATCCCCGACACGTGGGACACGCAACTTCCTCTCAGCATCAACGACGACCAGATGTGGCAGGGCATGACTAGTCTCCCGGAAGAGCAAAAAGGGGCGACCGACATGATGTTTTGCCTATCGCGCCTGTGTGTCGGTCAATTCTTTTCCAGCTTGGGAAAGCAGCCCAGAGACCACGGCGAGGCCGAATTAGCCATCAGCAAGGCCGAAAGCGAGGTCGAGGAGAAATACATCCGCTACTGCGATATCGTCAACCCTTTGCATTTCCTGACCATCGGCTTAGCTAGGTCGGGCATCACGGCTCTGCGTCTTCGCATTCGGCTTCCCAATGTCAGGTCCCAAGACGCCACCAACGCAGAGAGAAGGGCGGCCTTCAAGCTGGCCGAGAAAATCATGGACACCGACATAGCGGCCTATGCACATGCCGGCCTAAGGAAATACCGGTGGTACGTCAAGCCATTCTTCCTATGGGGCACATGGGACTCGTTGATACTTGTCTTGACCACGCTATGGCGGAGGGACGGGCTGCT
Source organism: Lasiosphaeris hirsuta (assembly GCA_030549175.1). Taxonomy (NCBI): domain Eukaryota; kingdom Fungi; phylum Ascomycota; class Sordariomycetes; order Sordariales; family Lasiosphaeriaceae; genus Lasiosphaeris; species Lasiosphaeris hirsuta. The sequence continues at coordinate 544,044 of JAUKUA010000009.1, forward strand.
TTCGGCCTCGGAAACCAGGGCTGCTTGGGAAAAGGTGGGCCAGGTCTACCAAAACCATGCTGAACTGCTCGAGTTGAAGCAAGCGCTGCATGTTGCATTTGGGCGCTTGACGTTGAAGGCTTGGGATGCTCAGCAGCCGAGCAACGGCTCCCCGGAGCCATCATTTATCACAACCTTGCGTTGCTTACAGAGCCCTCGGAACCCAACAAGTGAGCCAAAAGACGCGGAAGTGGCAGAGAAGGCCTGTGTCGGTGTGCCATCTGTAAATGATGCAAGCGCGGCGTCACCAGGAGGCTCTTTGAGTGGCAGGATTCATGCAGGCAATGACCTGGATCTTGATGTGGAGGACTGGATATCCTGGGATCGATTGATTCAAGATCAAGCGCAGAGCGGTGGCGGATACCAGAACATGTTTTCGGACGACCCTCAAGCTGGGTAGTAGGAATTAGAAGCGACGTTATGCAGTTTTAAGCCGGTTTTTGGTTGTTGCAATTGGTGACATGGCTTACCTGAGTTTGAAAGACAAGCCTCCAAGCCAATATACTCGGGATCAACCAGTGTGCACTGTGCAGTACCGATTCTTAGATAACAAATGATAGCTCGTTGATGCTACCTGCTGAGCAACTGCAAGACGCTATTGGAAAAAGATCCATTGGACGCTCATAGACATCGATGATCAGGGCAATGATGGAACGATTATGCGATACTGTGAGTAACTTGGTACCTGGGGGCGATGGGGGACGATGGTGGCATACATGGAACTCCGAGTCGCAATCGTAGTTCGTGTGTGCCTTGTCGTGCCGTACCTTGGTTGCTTGGTAAGAATGTCACTAGGTTAGGGGTCACTTTTTGGTGATTAGGGCGCCACTTCTGATTGGCGGGTGTCTCGGGTCCTCTCTCGGCCGAGCCAGGGACCAGCGCCGGGTTTCGCAGGCCCGGGGCGCGGCCGGAACGCGGTGCGAATGAGCTACGCGTCACTCGAATGTTGGTCGAGCAAACGGCAAGTCGAGTAACTGCAGAACTATAAGGTTTCTTCCCCATTCTCTGAGAGTATCACCACACCCATCACCAACTTCAGTCCTGTCCAACATAATGTCCCAGCTCCGTGTTCTTGTTGTCGGGGCCTCCATTGCAGGCCCAACAGCGGCCTACTGGTTTGCTAAAGCCGGCGCCTCTGTTACCGTCATTGAGCGGTTCCCCAAACTGCGCACCCACGGACAAAACATCGACATCCGCACCGTTGGCGTGACAGTCATGCGCAAGATGCCGGGAATGGAGGAGGCTGTGCGGTCCAAAGTAAATCCACTGGATGGTATCAGCATTATCCGCCCCAACGGTCAGCCCTTTGGGGTCATCAGCGCAACTGGGGATCCCGACCAGCAGTCTCTCATTTCCGAGTACGAGATATTCCGCGGCGACCTAGCACAAATCCTCTTCGACCTGACGAGAGACAACGAGGGCATCAAGTACATATTCGGCGAGCAGGTGGCCGCGCTTCGCCAGCAGGAACAAGCAGACGGTCCTATCACGGTCGAATTCGCCAACGGCACCCCCACTTCGGTATTCGACCTGGTTGTCGCCTGTGATGGCGCAACGTCAAGAACCCGAGCCATGGCTCTTGACTGTGGTGTGCGAGACCACATCCAACCGACAAACAGCTGGGCCGCCTACTTTTCCATCTCCTCCGACCTTCTCGAGGGAACCAAGCTTGGGCGCGCATACAGCGCTGTCGGCGGCCGATTTGTCGCTGTCGGGCCCGACCCATCGCCCGTCAATCGGGTAACGCTGATGGGTGTCCACCCGCGTGACGACCCCGCTGCCATGAGCCCCTTCCGGCAGGCCCAGAAGCAGGGAGACGATGGACTCAAGCGCTATGCGGCGCGTCACTTCCAAGGCGCCGGCTGGAAATCCGACGAGATCATCAGCGGTATGCTCGAGTCACCAGACTTTTACGCCACCGAGATCGTGCAAGTCAAACCGCCCCGCCTGCACCAAGGGCGGGTTGTCCTGGTCGGCGACGCCGGATACGCGCCAGGCCCGACTGGTACCGGCACCAGTCTTGCCCTTGCTGGCGCCTATGTATTGGCTGGAGAAATCGCTCGGCACAAGGGCGACTTGAATGCAGGCATCGGCGGGTACGAGGAAGAAATGCGGCCCATTGTCGATGACTTGCAAAAGATTCCACCGCTCGTCCCCACTATCTTTGCTCCGCAAACGGCATGGGGGATATGGCTGCGGAACATGCTTTTTGCCTTTATTTGCTGGAGCAGAGTCATGAGACTCGGTCAGAAGTACTTTGCTGGCTCTTTTGCGAACAGCAAGGCCGCCAAGTACAAGCTGCGGGATTATACGTTTGACTCGTGATCTGGCACCAATTTGGCTTGGTTTAGCATTCCCATGTATACTACCTTAGATTAGACGCGTCGGAACAATCCAACTCCATAGACACATGTAATTACTAGGAACATGCCATGTGCCTTCGACATAACGAGCTCTTGGACTACATCATCTACAATCTCGTCCCCCAACAATACCTCCCTTTTCACATAGCCACAGTCTACCTAGGCAGTGCCTTTGTGGGCCATCATCTCCAAGCTCTTGTGGTAGTCGCTAGTCCCGTTGCTGGGGTCTGCATCCTTAGCTTTGCACTTGCTGTACGTCTTGCCATTACCATGTTCGCCATCGATCCTCAGAAAGCTTTGGCCCTTGGCCTTCAGCATGGCCTTGTTGGCGTCTTCAAACCAGCCGTTGATAAAGTCGCCGTGGAAGCAGTATCCGTCTCCGATCTTGGAAAGGTTAGCACCACGCTGCCGATCTGGATTGTCTTTGAGACACTTACCCCTCCACATGCAAGCTTGAAAGGAGGTACTCCCTTCCAGCCCTGTGGTATCGCAGACCGTGTGTTGTAGCGGACGGAAAACCTCAAGCTGGGCATTCTCTTCATGTTCGCCGGACACCGCCCTCCGTTGGCCGCAGCGTATGTGTAGTCGGTAATCTTATCGGGGTTCACACAATCCGGAAACCGCAATATTGCCTGCAAGTGTGCGCTGCACGTTGAGCGAGGGAACGCCGCACGCGGGCGCGAGTTTCTGTCTTCGGGTCCGTTGCCGTCGCACCACCATGTGATCATGGTGATCTTTTCGTCAATGTCGGCTTGTGACTTTGCAGATGCATTGCCAGCCACCATGTACAGATCGGTCGGAAAGGGGATCTCAGCATGGTCAATGTTTTCATAGTACGTCTTGAATGTTGCCGGGTATATCTCGGTATAGTTATCACCGTCAACGTAGTAAAGCGTCGGCGCCCCTAGTGTCCCGTTAGCTGATGGGCGGTGCATGGACGAGAGGATGGCTCGGATCGTAATATTCTTACAGTAGACACTTAGGTCGTTGGGGTTCTCTCCTGACGGGCACCCCTTTTGTAACTGCGCTGTTGTCGGCAAGTCCTTTGTGACAACGTCAGAACCGTAGAATGAGTGCATGTGGGACACGTATTTTCCTGGCGACACAATTGGGTCAATATTCTTTCGCATGAACGGCTTGTGTTCAACCACAGTCAAGGCTGACGCCGTCCCCGCCACAGCGGCGATCGTGGTGGCGAATCGCATCTTGATTGAAATGTCAAGATCAGGTTAAAGTCGTTCTTGCACGTTGATTGTGAAGCGATCAACAGATATGGCCGCAGCATGCTTATATGCTTCCTCAGCGGCCGGCAGTTCAGTCTGGGGATGGTAGAAAAAAAAATGCGATAAGAGGAATTTTTGACTTTGTCCAATCTAAGGCTAATATGGGCACGGAGTGCGATTGAAGCGGTTGATGTGTGGGGCAATATCACCAGATGCAATCTTTGAAGTTCTTGTGTGCTATTGGCGGAACCACCGTCTAGTATTTCCGGGGTGTGTTAACAGTCCCCAGCCCTTAGTGATAAATGCCGGAACCTTGGGCAACGGCGTCATGTGAGAGCATCTGGGGGAGCGTGGAGAATGCATCTTGTACATTTAAAGCAATGAAGACTGTGATCCGGCCAAGGAGAGATGCAGGTTTTCGCAGCCGTCTATACCTCGTCAGGTGTCTCGGTCTTGTCTAGCTTGTCCAGCTCTTCCATAGTCTGCTCGTCTATCTCAAAGTCAAACACATTGTAGTTTTCGCCAATCCGATGAGGATTTTCACTCTTCGGGAGGACGACCCATCCCTTCTGCAAACCATATCGAACCAAGACCTGGGCAGGGGTCTTGGCGTACTTGTCGCCTATTCTTCTTAGAACAATGTCATTCATCTTTGTCCCCTCCGCCAACGGTGAATAAGCCTGGAGCGCAATACCCTGGCGCTCGCAAAACGCGACCACACCACGCTGTTGGCTCCATGGATGTAGCTGATGGGAGAAGGCCACTTAGTACACGTGGTATTTATCGACTGGAACAACGTACCTCGATTTGATTGACATGGGGCGGCCATATGGTCGCGTATTCCTTCATCTCCTCTATGTGATGGATAGAGTAATTGCTCACACCAATAGACCGAGCCTTTCCCTCATGAAAAAGCCGCTCCAGCGCTTGCCACACCTCCTTCCGCCCCTCTGCCTCGCCCCTGATCCAGGGGATGTGGACGAGGAAAAGGTCAACGTAGGCATCGGCTCTGTCACCTGCGATTCGCTTTACACTGTCGGCTGCGAGACGATATGTATCACCTGGTGTGTCCCCTCTCAGGCCTTGCTTAGTCGTCACAAAGACATCAGAACGTTTTATCCCGGATTGTCGGATTGCGGCTCCTACTTGCTCCTCATTCCGGTAGAGCTGGGCGGTATCGATCTGTCGGTAACCAGTTTCCAGCGCTGCCTTGCAAGCTGCAATGCACTTGTCCGCCGGAATCTGGTACACTCCAAACCCGAGAACCGGTATCGGTATTTTCGAGTTTCCCGGGGTCGTGGTGGAAGTACTTGATAATCCCGACATTGCCGTTAGTTACGAAGCGACCTCGGGTGTTGAAATACTTGGGGCGCTGCCAGCTGTTTTCGAAAGGCTTTGGTTTGGGTAGGGAGGGGGCAGGAAGGACTGGGAAAGAATTTTAAACAATGGGAAGATTTACGGTAGGCTACACAGGGCCTTCTCTTAATATGTGCGCTATCAGTGCGATAGATTCGGGTCGTATTACAGGGGTATCCCGCTGCGTGCACCATGTCCCTTGCCCCTAACGAACGTGCTTGTAGCACCTACCAATTGAAGCAGTGTATGCTGAGCAACGAGTGAGTGCCACTGGTTGGGACTACCAGATCATCCCCGCAGTTAAGCCTAAACAGGCTTCTAATCCGAGTCGAAATCCGACAGAAAATCCGAGATCTCACGGCTGTTGAGCAGCATGGTTTTATGCTTGTGGCTACCGTAGCTTCGGTTATCAGTCCATACAGCATTAGTCCACGTCTCTGGTCCACAATCTGCTGCTGCTACGGTGACATTTCAGCAACCCTATGTAGCAGTAACTAGCGTAGGAAGGTCCCTGCCTACCTATTGTGATAAGCTAAGTTGCGAGATTGAGAAAAGGATGCAGTCCAGGGCAAGCAAGTGTATCAATGCAATTATCGCCAAGAAGTCGGGTTACAGCAGCGAGCCTGTCATATTTGCAAACCTCGTTTCGAGATACAACATTCCAAGTATTTCAGACGACGCTACAGGCGTGGAGAGTCTTTAAAGGGACCGAAATCACACAAGTAAATCAGGTTAGCAAAGAACTTGAAGGGCAGATAGCCTAGAGCTAACGGGGATGTTGCGATGAGCGCCTCTTGGCTAAAAGCGGGCAAAATAGAAGTGAACGTAGGGAAATAGTATCACGGTGGGTTTCATGCACTCCTCGCACCAGCAAAGTAAGTTTTGGCGAGAATTATCATTGGTGTTTGCAATACTAACGCATATCCAGAGTAAATGAAAGTAGGCACGTACCGGGAGTCAGAGAATGGTTGGGTCCACATGGCATATTGCACTCCTAAATCGGATCGTTCACCCGAGGTAGACGCGTGCAATTCAGCCGGTTGTTCTATACGTAACTAGGGTAGCCTGAGTTCCTCATGTTGTACTGGTGAGCAAGGAATCGCAGCCGATGGATCCCGCAACGCGTGGAGGATTTGGTTGATCTCGTCAAGCAACAGAGGCTAATTACCATAAGGCGCTACCAACCTTCTGGGAGGTTGTTTTTTCTTCGCCTACTTCAGGTATGTTTACCGCCAGCCCGGGTTGCTCTACCTTGTCCTTGGACTCGATCACCTCGGCACTCCTCCCTCCCACCAGGCGACCCTTCATTCTTTCCCATACGGGTTGATCGCCATGGCTGCCAAGCTCCGTACTGTGGCCGTCGCCGCCTTGTTTACAGCTGCCGCCGCCAAGGCCTCGTTGCGCGAAATATGCACGCCTTCATTTGTCCGTGCAGCGCTCCCGGCAAGGAGTATTGTGCCGGGCATCACCATTGACGCATCGTCGGTCGAAACCACGCTTGTCGCCAACGCATCCTTCAGCTCCAACTCGTACCCATCAGCGACTCTTGGCTACTGCAATGTCACGTTTGCCTACTCACACGACAACGTCCCTGGTGACCTTGTCCATGTCACATATTGGCTCCCGTCCGCTTGCCAATTCCAAAACCGCTATGTTTCGACGGGGGGTGGTGGACTGGCCATCAACTCGGGAAACTCGGCCATACCCAGCGGCGTGATTGCCGGCGCCGTGTCAGGAATTACCGACGGCGGGTTCGGCAGCTTCAACACCATGTGGAACAAGGTCTTTCTCCAGCAGGAAGGCGTCATCAACTGGCAGGCAACGCGCATGTTTGGCTACCAGGCACACCACGAGTTGGCAACTCTCGGCAAGCAGTTCGCGCGCAACATCTACAACGTAACCGACAACAAGAAGGTGTACTCGTACTACCAAGGTTGCTCGGAGGGAGGACGCGAAGGATGGAGCCAGGTGCAGCGATTCGCCAATCAATTTGACGGGGCGGCCATTGGTGCGCCGGCCTTCCGATACGGCCAGCAGCAGGTCAACCACCTCGTAGGCAACGTGGTTGAGCAGACAATGAGATACTTCCCACCCTCATGCGAGCTCGAGAAGATCGCGAAGCTGACGATTGCGGCCTGCGATGGACTGGACGGAAGAGCCGACGGCATTGTCTCACGGTCTGATTTGTGCAAATTGCACTTCAACATCAACACCACCATCGGCGCTCCGTACAGTTGCGAGGCCAGCAGCGGTGCTTTTCCTTTCCCTTTTCCCGGAGGCCTACCCGACGGCCCACCCGACGGCCCACTGCCTCGTTCCCGCATACGGCGCCAATTCCCGCCGCAGAACCCCACGCCAGCCCAGAGTGGCACCGTCACCGCTGAGGGTGTAGCTGTGGTGAGTGCTTTCCTAAACGGATTGTTGGATTCCCAGGGCCGTCGCGCGTATATAAGCTGGCAACACGGCATAATCTTTGATGACGCCAAAACTGCCTACAACGCCGACACCAACAAATGGGGCCTGAGCATCAACGGCCTGGGCGGCGAGTGGGCGGCGCGCTTCCTCCAACTCAAGAATACCAGCTCGTTGGCGTCGCTCGGCGGCGTGACATACGACACGCTCAAGGAGTGGATGGTGCTCGGCATGAACCGCTACGGCGACACACTGCAGACCACGTACCCGAATCTCACCGAGTTCCGATCTGCTGGAGGCAAGGTGCTGCAATTCCACGGCGAGCAGGACAATTCCATCCCAACAGCCGCATCTGTGCGCTATTACGAGTCAGTCCGCACCACCATGTATCCTGGCCAAGCATTCAACCAGAGCGTGGCCGCGCTCGACGAGTTCTATCGCTTGTTTCTGGTTCCCGGCGCAGGCCACTGCGGCTCCAACTCGGCCCAACCCGGGTCCCCTTGGCCGCAGACTACCCTGCAGACCGTCATCGACTGGGTGGAAAAGGGGAATGCCCCCGAGACCCTCAGCGCCAAAGGCGCTATCGACACCATCTGCCGGTGGCCGCTGCGGCCAATGTGGTCCGCTAGAGGAACAGTGCTGAACTGCGAGTACCACCAGGCGTCGTTGGACAGCTGGGTCTATGAGCTCGACGCCTATGATGTTCCTGTATATTAAGGACGATTTCACCGGTGGCAAGCACTTTCTCAAAGTAGCTTCTCTAAAATCCCAACTACGCATTTCAAGCTAATGTGGCCAAGGAGTGTATCATACAATGTCAGATGTCAGTCCGCCCCCGTCATCCCAAATAATTCAGCCCCAAACATCCCTGTGTCCCAGCGTCATCCAATGTGCACATGCATTCATTACATTATTCTCCAACCATACGGTAATTACGGAACGCCGAAAGGAGGTCAGCAAAAGCAGCTAGTACCTACCCAGCCATTTGCCACTGCTAAGTTGGCCTCGCCCGAGCTAGTACATACTAGCAGAAATCTACGAGAAAAGTGGCCACTGCAACCGCTACGGCAACGCACATCGAGTTGACGTGGGCTGTTGTTGCGCCCCGAGATGCGGCAGCGGCAACAACCGGTGTCAAGACCTGCCAAGCAGTCAGTGTTGGCAATTCATTCGCTTTCAGAACCAGGGGGAGCATACCTTGCTGACAATGTGGGCCACTCCATTTGGCAAGATCAAGTTTGCTTGCTCAATCTTGGCGCCGCCGATAAAGTAGTCCCCGCCTTGAACCTTGACAGCCAATGTGCCGCCGCCTGAAGTCGTCAGGACTTGGCCACTCTTCAGATTTGGCAGATAGCCGACTTTCTGGGTAGTACCCGGCGACACAACGACATGACCGTCGAGGACCTGTTTAGCGGCTGTTCCAAAGCCCCCCGTTGCGGCAAAAGCCGAGTCTGAAGGGATGAAGACGGTGATGCGTGGCGTGTAGTCTAGGCTCGATGCATTGGCCTGCCCTCGGGTAAGAAGACTGGAGAACTGAAACGTCTTTCTAGTGACCCGCACCGTCTTGGACAGGAGTTGCGGAGTGGTGAAAAGGCTGTGGGCACGGTCAGCGGCATTTCCTGTTGTCTACCTAGACACCCACGGTGAAGAACTAGGCAATTTCCCATGGCACAGAATTGACATGTCACTTACCCATCAGTGACATGAATCAAGCCCCCAGCAAAAGAAAGATCCGACTTGATGACGTTGACCCGATTTCCCTGGCCGGACGCAATTGTCACGCTGCCATCGGTGCTGCGCGAGTCCGACACGACAACCTGGGGGTCGCCGTTGAGATTTGCCGTTTTGTCGCTGGTGCTGATGACGGTGCCGGGAATCAAGCGGAGCTTGGACATGTTCGTTTGCTCCGTGTCAGCGGCAAGGTCTGCTGCTTGTTGCTCCGCAGGTGTGAGATCCCGGCGGCGCAACTTGGCAACCGCGCTGAGGTTAAAAGACGTATCTGCGGGCGCGTAGATGGTCCGAACCTGCCCAGAGCTGTAGAGTGCCCAGACATCGGCATCGGACTGGATTAAGTCAAGGAACTTGGAACAGCCGGCCAACTTGAGGGCGTCGGTGAGGGCCGGAGGCCCAGGAGGCGCCGGGGGGGGTGGTGGGGGCGGGGGAGGTGGTGGCGGAGGAGGGGGTGGAGATGGGGTTGGCGAGCAGCTTGTCGTCGCTGGGAAAACCTTGTGCGGAAAAGGGGGTATAGACTCCACGTGGGGTTGCCCATGATCGAATGGTGGTTCCGGGTGATACGGGGGTGCCGGGGGAGCTGAGGGCACAACAAGTGGTGTAGGGGCGGAAAAGGAATGTTGATAGGGCTCATTCCATGGCGAAGGTGAGGGTGGAGACGAGGGATTTGGGTGAGCCACCGGGTAAGCTGTATACCATGGGTTAGGTGGCTCTGGGTTGGCCGGTTGATCCGGGCTGCCGGGAGGGCTGGGGTTGCTTGGGGGAGGGACTGGGCTGTCAGGATGGCCTGGAGTGTCTGGGTTCTGTGGATAGTCTATGTGTTCTGAGCCCAGAGGTGAATACCCTCCTCTGGTAGGCCCCCCGGCTGCCAGAAGAGGGGCCACGACATTGAGGAATAGGAAGAGCGACAGGGCGGGGTGCCCCATCCTTGCGGAGACGAGAATACCACAAGCTGAGGGGTGGATAAACAGCAGCTCAAGTAATCAATGACTTCAAGACTCTTCAGTCAGGGATGCTTGGATAATATGTGCAGAGGAGGATGAGAAACATCGACATCATCGCGAACCGAGTTTCAGTTGGTTAAATACATGGATGACTCTCGTTTCCAAAGTGCCGGTCCAGAGGCCCAGAGCCTCCTGTGAGAGTGCTGGCATGTCGCCACGCCCAAACAGGGCAAGGACCGATGCGAGTGTCTAGTTGACAGAACACCGCCAGTATCTAGCCACTCAATCCAGAGAGCAAAACTCGTCTCCCGTCCCTGGACGGCAAGTTCCAGCAAGTGCCGGGCCACTCCAAGGGAATACCTGCAATTTATACGTCCCAGATATGTACCCACTTGTACACAATACGTCAATGGTGAACTAGTCCACATGGGAATGTCTCTTGCAGAGGAACTAGGACATGAATAGGACCTCGCCAAGTTGTAAATTCTACCCATTTATCTCCGACAGTATATTGTGCTTCCATCAAATTCTATCCAGTCCATTACGACCTCCATCACAACGAATGCATTGATTTACACGGGCCGCGCTGGCTGCAGCGCCGAACCTGTCACAGGGCTCTGGCTCGCTGTTGCACAACATGATATTAAGCCACGCACCACCACCAGAAGGGGTCCAACACATGCCGTGATCAGCGGCACATATGCAGCTGTACCATTCCTCTACCACTCGCTTCTCCAGAGCCTTGCGCTAGTTGGCATGTCTTATGCAGCTCTCGAGCTCCGCAGCCGGACACGGCGATAATAGGACGAGTTCCCCGCCCTCGGCCCCCCACAGCAACACGCAATTGGACTTCGGTCTCGAAAGAGTTGTGCAGAACGTCTGCTGGCTGCAAACCCGGCCAATGCGGAGAATGTCCGGCCAAAACATGGAAAGCCTGAACTTTGAGGTGGGCAACCCAAGAGAGGTGCCCGCACCTCACCTGTAGGTAAGGTGGTAGGGAATGAAGTGTACTGGGTGACCCGAGCCGCATTGGGAGGGGTTTCCTGTTTGGATAAGAAGGTAAGCCGGCCGCTATAGAGTTGACACTTGGAGTTGATAGATATCATCCCAATGAAGTAGCTAAATACCTTGAGTGATCTGAGCTCTTGGCCACCACCTTTATATCGGTACTCTAATAACTATCCACGAGATGGCCATCTCGACGGCACCGCAGCTGCGCCAAACCTACAAGCTATGGAGGCGGTTTTCCATGCCTATCGAGGGCGGTGCCCGAGACGCGATTGCAGTCCCAAGCTATGTCGCCAACCAGCTGAACTCGGCTTACACCCTAATGGTGACGTCGATGGTCATGAACCTCTGGTGCATCTTGTTTGCAGCCGGCTTTTTCATGATGCTTCGTCGCCAAACCCGAGTCCACCATATCTCGACGTCACTCTGGAACAAGCGAGCGTCCCTTTCCGACTCTTTCCTCGAGCTCGTGCAGACGGGTAGCAAAGCGTACTGGAGAAGATTATGGTTCTACCCAGTCATTCTGCTTATTCTTTTCTGCTGGGTGGCCCAGAACGTGCTGTCGATTGTGATTCCGCCCTACATCCTTGTCGGCAACGCGGCACCTGTCAACCCCAACGCCATCTTTGCCCCGCCGAGCAGCGACCGGTCGCATTCGGCCGCCGCCCAGCTCTTTTCGCTGGACGTCCCCTCAGCGCTGCGAGCCGTCGGCAGCGCACAGGTCGCTTCGAACGATGTGCTGTCAATGGCCACCATCCAGCACACGGCGCTCGGGACCCTTGAAAATGGTGAGAGCGTGAGTAGAGTCGACTACGGTTACAGTGTTAGTGGTGCCGACCTGGGTCTGCAGCACTACCCAACCCTTCTTCTGGACGTGACTGGTTCCTGCATAACCGAGTACGGCTGGCTCATAAGCTCTGACAGCTCGTCGAGCTATACAAACGACACATATTCCCTGTTTGGCGACAGACGTCGGGGTGAGATCTCACTCAGTCTTTTCGACGGGGCCGCTCCGGTCGCGTACTTCTACCACGGTCCAACGCCTCCCGGGCCGCCGGGGAACCAAACGTGGGCCGCGTATGTCTCGTCAGTCGACCGCGTCAGCTACACGGCCGGGTCGGACCCCATCTATGCGACGGGCGACCCCATCGACGCGGGGCTTGCCGACACGGGATACTCGGTTCGGTCCCGGCGGCCGGTGCTGTCGTGCTGGCAGACAGATGTCTGGTGGTACAACGGCCAGAAAAGCACCATCATTGGGCTCAACAACACGGCTCTGCCCGGGCTGGACCTGTCGCCGGGCATGCAGCTGATACTCGCCCGTTACCTCGGACTGCCGCGCATCGTGGATGTGGGCAGACAGCTCGGACTATCAGCACTCTTGTCCAGCACCACATCGCTGGGCAGTATCTTCGACGCTGGCTCAAGCAGTGCCTTTGCAGACCTGCAGCGCCTTGTGCTGGCCGCCTATATCGCCACAACCAACACCCTGATTGACCTGACCCTGTATCCGGACACCCCCGGTCGCTCCACTCACGCCGGCAATCTGGCGTTGGACGATAGTGCTCAGCCGAAGCCTGGCGTGGCCGACTTTGTCGTGTGGAGTACTGATATCACGACACTATCGGTCAAGGCTATCATCATCATTCCCGTCCTATCGCTCTTTTTCTGGGTTTTGGTCATTGCACTTCTGAACTGGTCGCCGCTGCAAAGTGTAAATGCGCTTGATGCTGTCGAAATACACAAAGCTCTGTATGCCAGAGACCCGCACGCTAAACCATCGCCGACCACCGGCACATGGTACGGGGTAGATACCAATGATCCCAGTGAGTAATTTTGAACACTCTTTTGTATAAGGCATGCCGGTCGTACGTACTGACTTCCTGTGCTTTGACTCAGACCGTCGCCCGCAGGACCTTGAAAGCCAGCCAGTTAGACCCGAGAACAGTGCAGAGCAGCCCAAGCCACAACCCGAAGCCAAAGTAACAGCTGCCGTCGATGATGAGGATAAGGAGACTCAGCCGTAAGGGGTTAATAACGATCTCTTTGGGACTACTAGATTGTCATCCAAAGGCAGTTGCGCCGACAAGGGAATATCGAGCGCCGAGCAGTTATTTGATGTAATTGACCACCTGCGACGTTGCTGGGAATTTACACCAAAGTGACTTTGAGGTTTTAACATGATGGAATGAAGTTGGGAGACAGATTGACCAGGTAATCATGATAAATGTAACAGCTACTAATAGTATAAACCAGTAGTTCGAGTTTCGTTCCAGACTGCCGCACAATGAAGTGCCAAAGAAGTGGATAGAGGACTTCCATAGGCCCTAATAGCCCGTAGAGCAGCCAAGGGTCTAGCCAAGGATATAAAAGTGCTTTGAGAACACAATCCCAGCATGTGAAGTAAGTGCGTACAAGCTTGAATTCGCTCGATAGAAGTCTATTCGCATGACTATTGTATCTCTTAAGTTTCATATGTCCATGTATGCTGATGCCCGATGAATAGGGAGGTAGACTCACCAGTAGTTTCGGCAACGAGCTTAACCGTTCATTACTTTCCCCAAGATATGATTGGCTGGCTTGCCGAGCATCACACGAGGCATGCCCATTACTGAGCGCCGACCTCTCGCCAATCACTCGCCGAGAAGGCTCTTTGTAATCATACTCACGTGGAACTATGCTGACTGGAGGCACCCGTGACACTCGTTCAGCGATCTCAGGCCACGATCGTGGATTACTCAAGCACGCCGGTCCCACCCGTCCCTCGCACCACAACGAACCACAGTCCCGACGTATATACGGCATAGATGTTCCGCTTTTTGCCACGGCTAGATTGCCCTGCTGTGGATTTGCTGCCTTGTTGCAACCTCGTGTTTGCTTAGTGCTCGTAATGAAGATCGACACCTTGGATTACCATGTCCTGCACCCTTCTTCCATAGGTATGTACCCAGGGTGAAGTAGCACTTCATTGGCATAGTGCTCAGCTCGGACAGGGGTCAACGGCCAATCTCAACTGCCCTATGCTAGGCAGTGATATTTGTGGCGTTCGATGTAGCTGACCGGCCGTCCCGTGCAATACGATGCTTACGGAAATAAGTAAGGTACCCAGACGATCTGCGATGTCCCCGCCTTAGGAAACCCATTTTTCTTCTGTATAAAGCCAGGAATACCTTTGGTTCTTCAGCTGCACTTTCCCAAGACACAACACCATCACTAGTCTCTTCACAGGTCAACAATTTGACTTCGCTCGTCCACCAGAATCTCACCTCCGCCCTTATCGCCACTATGAAGCTCTCTCCGCTCGCTGTCGTCGTTGGCTTAGTAGCCTCAGCTGCCGCTGCGCCTCTTGATCCTCGTATCGTTGCCCAAGAGTTTGACGTTTCCGAATTTAGCGCTGGTTGTGTCCCTCATGGCACTCAATGCTCGTAGGTCCTCGCTTGCGGCTTTCGCCCGCCCTTCACACTAACAATCCCCAGAATCAGCTTTAGGGTAGCGACCAACCAAATGCCATTCTCGACGCAGTGCACTTTCACTGGCGCCCCCCTTGGCGTGGGCTCATTACCAGACGTCGGCTTTTCTGCTTGCAAGGACACTTCCATTGCATGGTCATTCCGTGCTATTCCCGTCAGTGGGGGAACTCCCTTTTACGAGCTGGCCCTCGCTACGGCGGAGCAGAGCTTGGCTGCCTCCAAATTTTTCCCAGCATCCGAGTTTCCTCGCATCAATGACGGGTCATCATCGCACCAAACATTTACAGGCGATAGTCGCTTTGTAGTCCAGTAACCAACAGGCACGGTCCGGCTTGGAAGAAATATAGTTTCAACGTTACATGTGCATACCTGTATTATTAATTAGGATATTTGAATCGATTATGGCACTAGATATCATTCCAGTGTGATTTGAGTTCGTCATAATGCGTTGATATGTAACGCTGGGCAACTCTTCGCTGCGGCCCGGAGCACCTCTCTTGGCTTCTTGCAGCATACCCTTGTCTGAGAACGAAAGTTCGCTGTGATCCCAAAAAGCACACTCTAAGCATTGAAAGCTGATGACAAGGATTTTGAGCTCCTTTTCGACACCTTGCTGCACTTCAACTTGCACGATCTACCTTTTTTTTTTTTTTTTCCCCCATTGGTGCTGAAAGCTTGATTGCGAAGATGAAGGCTTTCTAGCCAGGAAATGAACACCAATCGGTGATGCTCCGCAGAGCGGAATCATGCCGTCACCGCAGGTGGCTTGACCTAAAGCTCTAGCGCGCACTTGCACAGCATAAAACCTAAGCGATGCCCAAATTCTCTTTCTAGACCTAAGCGTGCCTACCACACTGTATCCTTCGAGTATTGAACAACTTCAGTTGAAAATGTTATCCCGTGAAGCAATCATAAAACTAGGTGCACCGCGATTCACAGACATTCCACTTCCGACCGATTTCGTGGGGCCAAGTCCCGAATGGCTTGCATGCCGACAGTGGCATATCTCTCACTCAACGCAGCCACAAGTCGCGACCAAGCGAAACGCTCGTCTCAGCTTCCGCTCAGCACCTGAGCCAGGCAATGAACTCATTGCGACGCATTCGCACCAAAACCTCAACTCTCCTGCCATCAAGTCATTGGAGAGCAAGCTGCTTTCTGTCAATGCAGATGGGGTTGGCAATATTACCTTCAAGGATACTTCTAACAAACGAGAGTATGAGATTCTTGCGTGGGGAAAAGAAGGGCAGTTGGAAGATTGGATGATCGAGGACGGACTTTGGATTTCCGATTCTTCCGGGGAGAGAAGAGGTGACTGGAGAAATAGTTATGTCGTCGCCCTGGTCAATGAAGAGACCTGGGGACCCTCAATCGAGGTTTGGGATCAGTTCGGGCCTGCTTCTCTCTCAAGCAAAACACTTGAGAAAATCCGAACTGCATTGAAGGAAATTCCCTCAACCAGCTTTCAGGCTTTGGCTGATCAGCTCAAACCTACCAAGGCAGACAATGGGCGCGATGCTGACGACGAAGAGAATTGGAAACGCCACAGGTGATCGGAACACCGCATACAATTATTTCAATGTGTGTCACATATAAGGTCAGCATGGGTCGGTGTGTACCTGGTAACTTCACTGTCTTGCTGGAATTTGTACCTAGCCTACATATGAAATGAACTGTGATATTGAAAGTGGGATAGGTTCCGAGGGAGATGATGCAACGATAGTATTGATGTCTTGGGAGAAAAGCAACAGTAAAGAATCGGCGTCCCAAAGCAAGGCTAGACAAGCATATGCTGCTGCGGATCAGAATGTCAGGCAGGGTTGGACATTTACAAGTGATGCGATTGAACCTCTAGAGGGGCACAAGAGTGTCACCCCTTTCTCATACTGCTACAAACGTGAGCAGAGAGGGCGATGGGGTGATTACCTCAGTTCAGAGGTGTATACCTACTTACCTACCCAACCGGCGCATAGAAGTTAGACCTGCCTTCTTCATGGCCGTACCATTGCTGCGCTGTTTCATCCCCACAATCGTAGTTTATGTAGGCATGCAACTCATCGCTGCCGCTGCACTCGAGGAGAATCTGACGAAGCTAGTTCCCAAGCTGCTTAGTCTGCTCGTCCCTTTCTGGCCCAGCAGAGGAGTACTGCACGAGCGACGCAACCAAAAGGCTGTCCTTGCGAAAGGCGAAAGCTGTCGTTGAGCTATCAACTCTTTGAACACCTTGCATTGAATATCCCTCAACCATGCACAGGGAGTTGTTGAAGGGAGAGGACCCCCTAGTAGCCGAGGAAAAGTGGTCATAGAGCTGTTTTTGAGCTGTGGCGTGGTAGGATTGCAGATAAATTGGAAAGCGAGGGTTGGCGAGTCCGGTCTTTTGGCACGACGGGGCGGCATGGGCCATTTGGGCCCAACCTAGGAGATCCAGATATGAACCGGACAAAGGCTCAATGGAAAAAGGTTTGAGATCATGGAATGGTTTGAGATGATGTAAAATGCGATGACAGGCTTAAAGTACAAGATTAGCCAGAGATTACTTGAGCATCTAGACGCGTTCTAGGGGCATTTTTAACTCACTCCACTCGGATCAGCATCCGGAAGGTTGAACCAGTATGACCAGTTGGTCAGGCCATTCTACACCACTTCATAACTGCGGTGGGTGTGGCACAGCGCGCGCCGCCACAGCTGTGGCTGGGAGCCTTGGCTCCTTGCAGGAGCCTAGGTCCTTGGCATAGCGCACTCTCTTTTGTATATATTCGGCGCTCACGCGCCCCTGCTCTCTTAGCTGGGGCATACTCAATTCCATCACTCCCCTTTTTCCATTGCTCCGCTCCAAAAGTGTCAGAATCTCCAACGGCAATCCGACTCCACGAATTACCGATAGCCATAGGAAAGGTGGAGAAACGGGCGAAGGAGTGTCCAAGACCCCTGATCACACATTTCCACCTTGGAATGGGTTTGTGATGATCTTTGTGCTAATAAGCCAATCGATCGATGTTAACAGGCCAAGGTTACATTGCATCGTCCCGGCATCAAGATTCTTAGGAGCTTCAATTACATCAAAAACGGCCGTGGTTTTGTGACGTATTAGCAAGCTGCGCTGGCTGGATGGGTCCTGGCCAGCCCGCGCCATGGATTTGCTGCAAGGGCACTGGAAGGAGGACGGCGATTGGTGCTGTGGATCAATCACCAATAGCACCAAACTTGCTCCACGGAGCTCCGAGCTGGCACGATGCGTCTTGGAAAAGTGAAGCGGGGGTTGAGCGAACAATGGGAATCTAGGCTTTCTATCATAAGGTATCTACATTATCATTACTTTTTGCACATAAACGTCTCCCCAACGGGTTGGCCGTACAGGCTCTCGTCGGTGAAGTAATCATTAGGGTATTGAACATCAACACATTTCCCCCCACCTGTGGGCCCCACATGTGGGCAATGGTGCTGTTTGCAACTGGTTAGGCACTGCGGTACTCGGTAGCGGGCAAGGGGAGGAGAGAACGTACATCCGGGCGCACTTGGGTGAGTACGAGATGGATCGATCGACAGACGACGTTGTCGCCCCAGGCCGCATCGTAGTTTCCGTACGGCCTCTGCGACAAAACCGACACGCACTCCCCGATGCTCGCCCACTGTGTGTTGGCACCGGTGCATCGCATCTGCGTGACAGCGCAAATCTGAAGAATGCTCTGGGCCTGAAACTGGGGATTGGTGACGGCGGCAGCCGTGGTGGCCTCGACCCAGGCATTGAGGTTTGGTATCCAGGCATCGTACTTGAGCACGGCGCCTGCGTCATCAAACTTCCAGAATGCAACCTAGAGGGGCCGGAGTGAGATGGCGGTAGTGAGCCGGGGAAGCGGGAAAAGACTGACCTGCTTCAAGGGGGCAAGCGCCTTCCCGTCGTCCGGGGCCCCCGGGTTCACGACGCTACAGTACAAGTACACGACCGAGGCGGCAACGTCGCTGCAGCCAGAACTAAATTCGGTGATGCGGTAGCTTGTGATGGCTGCCGACGCCCCATTGCCCTGAGGAAGCGGCGCCAGGGCAAAAAAGTACTCGATGGAGTCCTCGAAGCCCTGGAAGGCGCCCACGGGGTCGACTCGTCCCGATACATTTTGGCTGAAAAGACCGGGGGGGACTCCGGCTCCGCCTCGCTGGATGATGGGAAGTTGGTTGGGGTAGACGGTGAGGTTATAGATGCTGGAGATGGTGTTGAAATTCCGCTGCTCGTCGGTCACGGTCTGGTTCTGGTTCGGCGGGAGCGGGGGTTGCTGGGGATGGTGGGGGCCCGGGCCTTTCCAGGGCGGCCACCATATCGGCGAGCTCCATGTTGGCGAGACAAGACCGGCAAGGGCGCACGCAATGCCAACAGAACGGAGACCGGAGAGATGCATCGTGGATGGCTTTCTGCCTTCTCCCTCGGATGCGCTGCTCGTGGGGTTGGGTTGGGAGCACGCGAGGAAGAGAGTGCCAGGTGATTCCCAAGTCAAAATCCCAAGAAGAATGCCGTCCCGAGAGCCAGGACGCTGGGGACGTTGGGGACGCAAGAAAGGGCGGTGTCTTATTGCCGGCGACCGTAGCCCAGCCTCCGGCTTTGCTGGACTTTCGGGACCATGATGCGTTCCTTGGTAACGTGGCGGCGCGACAGGGCCCCGATTGAGCCCTTTGGGACCCTGGCACAGGGACAGGCCCAGCTGGGAGCGTCCAAGAGCGTCCAAGACCAGAGGGTGTCCAGCACCGACGCCGACGCCCGCCTCAGCCTGTCCCAGCCGACAATTGGCGCTAGCCAGACCCAGCGAGGCGCCCGCTTAGTAGGCCCAGCAGTTTGTCGATGTGTCTGGCCGGTATTCGTGCCATTCGTGCCACCTCACCGAACATTGCATCTCAGTGCATCTCAGTGCATCGCCAGTGCATCGCAGGCGGCCATATCCAAGGCACCCAGCATGCAGCCTGTCCTCACCCCGCATGGCCGACCGTCCGAATGACGTGTCGGGGGCTGCTGTTGGCCGCGGCGACCAAGGCGACCGAGGCGACCTAGGCCCGTGGCCTGTCTATATCATCGGCCGCCTGCCTAGCCGAGGAGTTCAGCCAGCGCATCATGATGGTTTCCGGAATCCCAATTTTCTTCTAGAAAGACAGGCACACACACGTTGCCGCCGTGCCGGGATTACTGGCACCCAGCCACCGTGACTGAGACGATGCAACAGCGCCAGTTGTGTGGCGTGACAAACAGGGGCCGGGGGCGCTATTGGTGGTTGGGAGATTGACCAAGGATTGGGGTTTTTGGTGCCATCGAGTCTTTTTCTTTTGTGTGTGACCGGCTGGCCTAATTCCGACTAAGCCGCAAACAGCCTGCCTTGCGCCAGCGAAAAAGCTGCGTCAATTTTGGCCGATTGTGGTGCTTGCCGAGACTAGAGCTGCCGGAGGTTCGAGGGGGTCGGGGGCTTGAGGGGACCGGAGGTCGCCGGGGAGGAAGGAGAGGGGGATACCAAAATGAGTGAGGAGAGTCTTGGGTGTTGAGGGGATGGTTACCAGCTGGCCAGCGACAAAGGGAGGCACTACGCGCCAAGACCCAGCCAGCCCAGGTCAGTCGAAGTCATGGCTTCGCGACCCCTCCGCTGGCCGCGTAAGGTACCATTAGTAAACATGGAGAGATGTTGGGGAAAAGGCAATGACGGGCTGCTTGAGACAGGTTCCAAAGGGAGGGGACGTCTGAATCATATAACAACGGCTTTTTCATGCTAGACCTGCTTCCTTCCGTCACGAAGCAGTGTCCACATTCGCGAGGGTCCGGTGACTTGGACTCAGGCTCCATCGTGCCCCTCCTTCCGCAGTCAGCATCATACATACGCACCGCAACTGTTTTGCACCACCGGAGATAAGCAGCCGAGCCAATGGATGGCCGAGGGAGCGACCACCATCGGCGCCACCGACGGCCCCTATTGGCTTTGCGCCTGAGTGGCCTCTCTGGCCCAGTCTGGCTGGACACACCACAATTTGCGGAACACGATGCCGTGTGGCGGCTCTTGCACTTGATTGGTCGGGCCGCGGCGCGGCCCCTGACACGATGCTGCAAATCAATCCTGACCACCAGGCCAGTAATATTTCCAGAACCTGCGCAGTCCAGGAACCCTCCCAGGATATCCCACTCTCCTGAACTCAGCGAGCCTATGGCGTTCCCGGTTGTGAGAGCACCCCATGTTCTGGAGATGTGATGGCTATCGGGATGCACGAACGAACGGGAAAGCCTGAATGGAGACATTCCAATCCGCTCCCAGTTGAGCCCCTGTATTTTGGTGAGAAATCACGTCTCGGCCCCTTATTCTCCCCCCACAGCAAGATATCTCCAGCGAGTCATGCTTCTCAATGCCCTAGTGACAAGATGCGCCACCAGGTCCAGAGCCCCCGTCTTCGACGAGTGACTGCAACATCACTGTGTGTATGGACAGTTCCGTTCTGATGATTGCCGCGGAAGGCGAATCGTATGCCCAATTCTCCGCTCTTGCCAGTGCCGTGTGTAAGGAGTGTAACATCTCAAGAATACGTATATACTGGCCCAGATCCCACTGCCATTGTTCGCTGCGCGGTGATCGAGACTTGATGCCACATTTGTCAACTGGTTGACTGGGCCCAGGCTGAACACAAACATCAACCATGGACACTCTTGACAACGTCGGCTCTTTGCCGCATTACTCCCTCCTGGCCTTGGTCTGGACATGTTTCAGCGTCGCTTTTCTTTTCGTTGGGCTGCGCACGGTAATCCGCGCCAGGCACGCCGATCGGCTGACGGCCGACGACTACTGGATATTTCTGGCTCTGGCCACATTATTGACACTTTGCATCCTCGAGACAATCCAGTTGCGAAGCCTCTACTACATCACAGCCGTGATTGCCGGCGTCATTCCCATCTCGGACAGGCTGATATCCACCACCGAAGACTACCTGCGATTTGAGTTCCCCATCATCATTCTCTTCTGGACCGTTCTCTGGTGTGTCAAGGCGGGATTCTTGGCGCTCTATTACAAACTCTTTCGAGACCTTGCCCTCTACCGCCGCGTGTGGTATGCTCTTGCCACCTTCACGTTCCTCGCCTATGTTGGCTGCTTGATCACCCTATGTTTGTCATGCGGCCACATCTCAAACTTCTTTACTTTTGCGCAATGTGGCAAGCCCGAGTACATTTGGGCGTCCAACCTCAGTGTTTACTACAGCACTGTCATCGACGTCTTTACCGACCTTTGCAGTACGTGTTTCACCAGTCGTGTTTGGCGTGAGCTGTTGAATGGCCAATTGACATCCCGTGAACATAGTTATGGCCATGCCGATCAGACTAATCTACAACGTCAAAATATCGCGGAAGCAGAAGTTGGGCCTTGTTTGTGTTTTTGGCCTCTGCTTTGTGATGATCGCCTTTGCCATCATTCGAGCGAAGCAGGTCTTGGTCCAACAGTACTTCGTCAACCTGACTTTGTTGATGATCTGGTCCACGCTCGCTGCCTCCATATGTGAGTATTGCTTCCTTGTCTCGATGTCTTGATACCCTGCCACTCAAGCATTACTCTGACGTTCGACATCTCTCAGCCGTCGTGGTGGGGAGTCTCCCTGCACTCAAGATCCTCATTACCAACCGCAGCGCCAGCAAACGTTCTCAATACCACATGTCAAGCGCCAGGAGGAGGGCCCAGTCTGGTAACACCGGTTCAAGGGTGAAAGGCATGGCTCTGGCATCCATTTCAAGCGACAGGAAGTCTATCGGCGGACGGCGTTTAGATACAAGTGACTCTCAGGAAGAGATACTACAGCCTGAGAGTGGCCAGTTTGTTCTGGTGAAGCATGAGGTCGTAGGTTTACCTTGTCCTACATCAAAGTGTGCTACAATAGCGAGATCTCACTAACAACTGTTTTCCGTAGCAGACGGTCTCGTATGGCGACATGGATCGGCCTTTACCAAGCACTGAGAACCGCCAACAGGCGTTTAGCTATAACAGACCTGTCTAGTAGCTACTCTTCTTCAATAATGAGAAATGTACTTCATAGTATTGAATAATCTTAATATAATACTTTATCTATCAACCTAAATATCAATCAATTTATAGTGTATTGTAATACTTTAGAAGCAAAGGGATGAAAAAGACAGTTCTAATAAATCTTAAAAGTCTTTATATCTACCTAGGAATGGGGGGGGGGGGGGGGGGGGTAAGGTGTAGAAGTAGTAAAAAAAAAAAATTTTCAAGAAAGAGGCTAATACCAGTTAAAAATGAAGAGATCGTCTCCTTGTACCGTAGTGATCATCGTTTTCCACCGTAGTCCCTATACATAACCCTGACAACGGCAGAAAAGGTACATCCAGGAAATACTGCCGCCCTATCAAAAGTCACACACACAGGCTTCTCTCAATAAAAAATTTCAGGAAGAAAACAACCAATCACAGCTCGCCACTACGAAACCTGAACAACTTCCACAACTTTGTTTGCCTTTGGGCATTCCATTTACGGCCCCGAGCCTCGCGCATAGCCCACGCAGCTTTCAAAATGACACCTAGGCAACGCCCACCACACGTGGTCCTCTCTAGCTTCATATTGGAGTTGAAAGCTAAATATGACGCGGAATACTTTACGAAAGTAAGAGGTTTTTAACACACCCCCAGCTACCACTGCTACCACAACCACTAACACAAGCCACCCCCGCGCGTGCACCAATAGCACACTCAAAGTATCCAAAAATGGTACGGGCTACACACGAGCGCGTAGCTCATAAGAAAGTTGAACAAGAAGTACTCGCTGCCGCGGCTGTTACTCGTGAGAGCAGCGAGCCTACTTAAGAACCCACTCCCACGCTTGTAACCTCGTCCCGTGATCTCCCCACGTAAGTACCCTACCTATTTTTCGTACGTAAATTCATTTGTACTTAGTTGCCATTACTTCTGATCGCTGTTTTTAACTACCTAGAGCCTAAAATGTTTATTTAAATAGCTTTCTGGGTATGTTTGCGTATAACGTGTTTTATAAGTAAGTGCTCCACTTTTCCCAACCCAACCACAACTATCCACAATTACACCACTATAACACTAGGAAATAACAATAACAGAACCAGAAATAGATGAATCAGACGATTCTCTAGTCACCTAACACGTATGTGCATTATGTAAGTGTATTACTGAAAACAACAGAGTGGTAACAGAGTAGCAACGTTGATGTCACACTGGTAGACTCACCTAAGGTCAACAGGGTGGATCACCCCCTTAACTTAGGTCCACTGTGATGGCCACAACGGTGGCCACATTGTGGCTGCTACGGTCAAAAGGACCGCTTGTGTAAGCGTTACTTTGGTGGTCCTTCACATGAACACTGACATGACATATTGTATGGTGGTGTAAATAATTTGTAAAGGATGGCCCGTTGGCAATCAGTCTGGAGGGCGCGCTGCCATTATATGGCAGCGCACCCCCTGTGCTCAATTGAGCGCAGGGACTGCGCACAACGGACTAACCTATCTAGGCTATCTACATTTTTCCACGTAACAGCCCTTAAGTATATTTCGAATATTTAGTTTAGTCATTTTATTTAGTTATCTGTTTATAGATAATATATAATAAAAAGTTTATTCTTTACTCTTATTCTTATCATAAGTTCTTACTAAAATCTTACTATTATTAGTTTATCTCTATCTGAAACGATACTATCAGACTAAAGATATATTAATATAATATTTCTCTTATATTAGTAGGTAAGTTATTTAGTTATTATAGTTTTCTTAACCAGAAAAAAGTAGGCCTATTTCATAAGTTTATTTATTACTACCTAGATATTATCATATACTATATCTATTACTAGGTTCTTAGAGTTTAGGATCCTAGTGATAAAATCTATTAAGACTAAACTTTATTTTCTTTTTAGAACTAAGAGTAATTTAAGAAGTTTATATTATATATATTTTCTTAATTTAGTCTTATTGCATACGTGATATTTCTAAATAATCTTTTTTACTTTCTTCTTTATGAGTAAGAAGTTGTAGTTTTATCGTACTTGATTTAGTGTTTTTATGACTTCTATATAACTTCCTATTTATTCTTTATATATCTTCTTAATATAATTCTTTTATTATAAAGATTAAACATAAGCTTTATCGTAATACAATAGAAGAGAGTTTAATATATGTCTACCTTTTACTTCCTTTAGTAAGTCTTTTCCTATGTTTTCCCTTTTATATTAGAAATTATCATTTTACTATTTGACCTTAAAATTAATGTAATAGTCTAAAAAGGGTTATAGTTTATATACAAAGGTTTTATCTTTCTTCTTTTTTAAGATTACTTCTATTTTTAGTTCTTTTATCTTTTGATAGTCGGATCTATAGCTTAAAGTATCGACTCTACCGTTTTTTTTTCCCTTTAATATAGAAGATTTTAAAGTTAAACGGGGTTAGAAACTCTACTTATCTCGTTTATCTTCCGTTAAGTTTCTTAGTAGTAAAGGTTCTAAGATTTATATAGTCTGTTAAGACCTTTATAAGCTCCTTTATACTACTTAGATATGGAACGTATTTTTTAAAACATTGAATAATTACTATAAGTTTCTTATTTTTAATATTATAACGTAATATTAGTTTAATAATTCTTCTTAACAAAAATACTACTAGATATAGTCTTTTATCGTCTTAATACTAACTAAAGACTCCTCCGGATATATAGTTCGATAAGCCCGTTTTAACAATGTAAGGTTTAGTAGAATTACGTAGTATAAAAATTAAGGCTATAGTAAACGTTTCCTTTAGTCCTTTAATTGCCTTTTTCATTTATTAGTCTATATAAACGTTACTCCTATCTTTATAAGTTTATAAAGTAGTTCGGTAATATATATGAAATATCTAATAAAACTTTGATAGAAGTTTATAAACCTAATGAAGGCTTAGACTTCTTTCTATATCTTTAGTTCGGACTAATCTTAAATAGCCTCGAGTTTTGATAATTCTATCTTAACTTATCTTGATATTATCTTAAAACCTAAGTAAGTAAGTTCTTATATATAGAACTTACTCTTTCTAAGATATACTAAGAGTTTTACCTTCTTAATTACCTAGAGTACCTAGTATATATTACTTATGTTCTTCTAAGGTTTTTAAGTAGATTAATATGTCGTCTAGATATATAAACACGAAACTATTTAAAAAAGAACAGAGTATATAGTTAATTGTACTTTGGAAGGTTATAGATATATTAGTGAGACTAAAAGATATCACTTTATATTAGAAATAGCCGTAATACGTTCTCAATATAGTTTTGTACTCGTCTCTTACTTTGATTCAAACGTGATTATATACTTTAAGGGAATCTATAGCTAAGAACTAGTTAGTATAAGTAATTCGGTCTTATATTTTAGATATAAGAGATAGTAAGTAACGATTCTTAATATTATCTTCGTTTAAGGCTTAGTAGTTAACTATCAATCATAGGTCTGTTATTCCTTTCTTTAGTATAAATAGTACGGAGTATCTTACTTTTGATTTTGACGGTTTAATAAACTTTATTACAAGTTTCTTCTTTAAGTAATTCTATAACGTCTTATTTTATTAAGGGTTTAGGTAATATATAGGGAAAAACCAAAGATTAGCTTCTTCCTTGAGCTTAATCTTATGGTCGAATAGTCTATACTCGGAAAGTTCGTCTAATCTTTTTTTTAAAAACTAAGTACTATAGATACTCCTTCGGTACTTATAAAAGATCTTTAAGCTCTTTACTAAGTCTAGGTAATAAGGATTATTCTTTAATATCTTTTCTTATTATAATCTTAATTTATAATCGTATGTCTTTAAAGATATTTTTTTCTTTTAGTAAAAATCTTTCTACTTCTTTCTATTATATTAGAAGTCTTAATAATTCTTTGTTTTAAATACTAAGTTAGTTAGTCTCCTAGTCGAGAATTGATAATATTTATATTACTTTCAAAGTCTATTATTATATAGATAGGCTCTTTTTATCTTTCTAATAATATTAGGGGGATAAAATACTTTTTTCCTTTTATAACAGTCGTCTTTCTAATATATATCTTCTCTAGGAGTTTTAATAACTATACTCTAACGTATCTTTTTCTTTACTAAGCTTTGGTTTATTATCATAGAGATTTTACTTAGCTTTCCTTAAGAGCCTTAAGTCGTTTCTTAGTTATTTAGTATGTTTCTCCTTACTTTATAAATAGAAAGTTAGTTATATATAAGTCCTTTTATATCCTTTTTTAACTTTTAGTCTATTTCGGGTTATATATGTAGTACTTGTTAGAAGTATGAACGTTCCTATGTCATATATTATAATTTCTTAACTTCTAGAGACTTAACCTCTTAGATCTATTTTACCTATTATTAAATCTTATAGTTAATGATTTATTATGTTTTTTCTAAGACGTATTATTAATAATAAGTTATTAATATAAGGTTATAAAGGCTAATCTTATTACTAACTTACTTATTACGTATGAGGCCTTTGTTAACATAGATATCGTATTTTTCTAGTCTTAGTTCTTTAAGGAAGTATCTAAAATAAATCTTAAGGCTAAAATACTTAATAAGTTAATAGTTCTTGGACTAATAGTAAAACTATAGTATCTTATAGCATTTATAGTAGTCTTTGTAGTAGGCTAAGTATTTAAGAGGTTATAAAATATATTATCCTTAGGTGGTAATAAGTCGGGGTCTTAATATCGTCGTTATCTCTTCTTAGTCCTTCTTACTAAGCTAAAGGTTTATGTTTATTAGCGTTTATTCTTTTAGGATTTCTTCTTTTAATATTAAAATCTTACTATCTTCGTTAGATTCGATCTTAAGACCTTGTTTTCTAACTTTTCGTAAGAAATCTTAGGCTTCTTATTTTATTATATGTAGTACGTTTTTTAGAGGGGCTTATACTAAGGCTTCTCTTTTACTAGAAACTATTATTAAGCTCTTTGCTTATAGGCTTTGTTAAAGTACTACTTCAATAGGATATTAGTCTATATCTATCTATACCTCAATATGTAAGCTATCAGAGAGGAATCTATTAATATTATCTTTTCTTGTTTATATGTCTAATTCTCTTAACTTCTCGTCCTTTAAGTATTCTCTTTCTTTAGAGTTCTTATACTCATTTTAAATGTTTTATCGTCGTTATATCTCCTCTTATGAAAATACTATGTTACTTATCTTACTTAGTATTTTCTTGTCTTAGATAGTAATTAGATCTTTCTGTTTATCTATTAGTAAGTCGTCATATCCTTTCGAGTTTACTATATAAACAATAAGTTTCTTTTTTATGTTAGTACTTAAGATTTGTCTAGCTTCGGAAACCGGTTTTTATACGACTCGTTTCTAAGTTTCTTTATGACATTTTCTAGCGAAGTAGCCCCTTCTTATGGTAGTTATAATACTCTACTTAACTCTTGTCTCTTTTGGTCGTAGAAGGTTTGTTAGGTTTAAAGGGGGCCTTTACCGTTCTACCTATTAGTCTATATCATACCAATTTCTATAGAGCCGGTATATCTATACCTTTTATACATGGTATTAGGTAATATCTTCCCAGTTAACTTTATCTTTAAAGTGGCCGTAGGGATAGTTTTGTAGTACTTGTAATATAAATTATTAATCTTAATAACTATCGTAATAAATTCTCTAAGGGTTACTAATCGATCTTTTAAGAAAAGTCAGTCTGTAACGTGTAGCTTCAGGCCCTTCTAAAATATCATTATTAATAATTCCTATCCCAGTTTTATATTTTGTAATTCCATAATAAACCTAGCTCCGTAGTCAATGACTAATATAGTCTACTTTAAGGCCTAAAGTCTCTTTTTTGCTATCTTAATAACGTTTACTTTTCCAAAGTCTTTTCTTATAACCTTAAGAAAGTCGTAGTAGCTATAGAAGATCTTCTAAGCGAAAGGATTCTTTTCCTTTAACTCGTCCGTTTCGAGGTTGCTATACGTCCTAAGGTAAGGTTCGTACCATTTTGCCGCAATACCCGTAAGGAGAGATCCTAAGAATAGGACTTTGTCGGATTCTTTTATAAACTGATAATTATTATAGTAGATATAGGCTTCGACATTAGCTAACTAAGATTCTAGATCTTAAGATTTTCTATCATACTTTAAGGGTAGTAGTAGCTTAGGTTTCTTTTTCTTCGGGTCTCTAACTTTCTTACTCTCGCTTTCTAATATCCTAGTTACCGCTTTTAAAATATCGTTCTCCTTCTTAAGGTAGTTAGTATCGATACATATGAATGAATGAATTTGTTTTACGTCCAGGGTTTTCGCGTAAGGCGACTCGGACGTGTCGGGGCCTAGGGCCCCGGCAACGGCTTAACTTAACATAAGGAGATCCCCCTATCGGAATCTAAGCCTAATACATGCCCCTTATTTACCGTTTGGGGTCTCGCCTACTCCCACAACTCTCCCGCCGGCTAAGGTACATAAAAACTCCGTAGAGAAAAGCCCCCTTTTTAACAGATGCTAGGAAAACACGTTTCAAATTACCTCGCGGTTATGGGCCGTCGCCCACTCCGCTTCTTCTTCCTCGTCTAGGGTATTTTCTTCCCCCTTTTCCAATTCCTCCTTTGCCGCCATGAACATTCTAAATGTGGACAGTATCTTCTTCGAGCTCGAGGTGAGGATCCTAGGCGCCTACACTCCTTCTAGTAACGCCTTCGCCAGGGCGGTCACGCTGTGCCTACACTTCAGCAGGTGTCCAGGGGCCTTGGTTAGCCTACACTTCCCGTAGGTGCCTTCCCACCTTCCTAGGTCATGACCCATCCGCTCGTGGTATGCCTTGAAGTCGCCGTATCCCGTTCTTTCGGTGAGGAGGGCCGCGAGCTATCGCCTTAGGAGCTTAAGCTCCGGGGGACGTTTCTTCCTAACCTTAACCTTACGATACTTTGGCTTCTTGGCTTCTTACTAGGCCTAGAAAGTGTCGGTTTGGTTAAACATCCCTAGCCGGGCTAGGGGCTCGTCCTTCGTGCCGCGTAGTATCTTACGGGAGGTTCGGATGTTAGTACATTCGATTCCTCACTTAACGTACCATCTGCACGTCCTTCCTGGGGCTACATCGTACGTTGCGGGAGGGTGTGTGTAGAAGCACTGGTCGTAGCGTGTACCTAGGGCTAGCTGGTCGTCCTTCTGTTTAACTACGGCTAGGGAGACTGGTAGGAGTTATCCTTCCTTCTTAGCCGTAGCCTCGAGGTAGGTCATCTAGGTCCTGTCCGCCCTCCGACCTTTACTTTAGAAGTATGTTAGACGGCTAACCATTAGGTAGCTAACGTCCTATGCCTTTAGGTTAAGGACCCTAGTTACGAACTTATGTATCTTCTCCTTGAGGGTAAGATAGATTAAGGGTTAGCTTATCTCGGCGTAGAGAATAGCCTTAGGCGTAGTCTTATAGGCTGGGAAGGTAGTTCTGAGGCCTAAGTTAAGTACCTTTTGGAGGCTCTATACTAGAGCTTCTTTATCGTTCTACTATACTTTAGCCACGTAGGTCATCGCTAGGAGTACTACTACTAGGCCTTGTATTACGAGGTGTGGGGAGAAGCCCCTACCTAAGTTATTTATCTAGCGGAGTAAGGCTATTAACCTAGTTCTCTTTGTAGCTACGTGTTTAATATGTTCTTAGAATATTAGTCCTAGGTCAAATTATACGCCTAGCTATTTTAGAAGTGGGTTGTAAGAGGCTTATACCGGGCTTACCTTAAGGGCCGGGTACTTTCGTAAGATAGAGGTTAGTCTAGGTTCGTTCTCGGTATTAGAGTCGTTGATGTCAAGGTTAGGGCCTAGGTCCGGGGCTACCCTAGGTAGCTTAAAGAGGGCGTACTTATACTTAGCTAGGTCGAGTAGGACATTGTTTGTCTTATCCTAGGTATCGATTATTACTAGCTACTTCGTGAGGTTAGTTCTTATCACAGCTTCGGTACTTCCCTTGGTTATTACGAAGGGGTCGTCGGTATAGAGGCTCCGGCCTTCTTCTCTAACTAGTAACTTAAGGTAAAGGCTAAAGAGAATTAGTAATAACGGTAATTCTTATGGTAGGCTTACCTTAGTCGAGTAGGATATCCTATCTATCCTAAGGGTTATTCTTCTATCCGATAGGAAGCTTCTAACGAACCTTATAAGGACTATAGGCTAGCCCTGGGTTATTAACCTATTAGCTAGGTACTTCCTCTAGACGTTATTAAAGCCCCTGTCGATGTTGTCCGTTAGGACTCTTACCGTCTCTTTGTTTCTTATAGTATTCTAGATGTCGTAGACTATTCCGGTTAGGAAGTCTGTAGCTGACCGTTTCGGGACTTTCCCTACTTAGTTAAGGCTAAGGACTCGTTCTTAAAGTGCCGCTTAGCTTAGCTTCCTTGCTACGAGTTACTTTAGGCCTCTTCCGTAGGCCGGGATAAGGACGATCGGTCGGAGCTGCTTCGTCGTACCCTAGGGCTTATTAGGCTTAGGTAAAAGGATTACCTCAGACTCTTTTTATACGTCTAGGTAGTAGCCCTAGGCTACTGAGTAGGTATATATGGTATAGATTAGTTTCGCCAGTACCGAGTGGGTCTTTATTTTAGTACCGTTTTCGACCTTTACGTTCTACTAAGTAGCTCTAAGCATTATAGTTGTAACTCCGTCTAGTCTTAATGCCGTGACTTTAATACTACTACCTATAAACGCTTCGTCCACGTCCTCTAGTTCCGGTCGTAGGTTTAGGTTTAGGTGTGGGGCCCTTGTCGGCCTGTTTTCGAAGGTTATATCCTCTCCAGGGTCGAAGGCTACAAGCTTCTTAAACACCAGTCACACTTTTACCTCCATCGTGATGGCCTTAGGCCCTCCGCCCCTTAGCCGGAATAGCGAGATCGCCTACCCCTATAGTTCCTTCCCCTACTTCATCACCTACTAGAGGGTTTTTTGCCGACACTTTACTTATTACCTTCTCGTAGTATTCCGTTTTTACCTTATATAATATGTGTCTATATACCCTGGCGCCGAGCTTAGTACCGTCCGTGGTATAGAACCGTTTGTTAGTTTCACAGCTAACGTTCTATCACTTAGCTCTCTTCAGTCCGTCTTATACCTTCATACCATAATATCTTATGGCTATACTTATGATTTCGGTAAAGGCGTGAGCTATTTCCTTTAGTTCCTAGTTGTCTAGCTTCGTGGGAAGTGGGTATGTCGATTGGACGAGCTCTGTTAAAGTTTTACTAAATATCTAACGGTCTAGTAGTTTTATTACTTACTTCGGCTGTCTCTAGTTACTGGCGGCCTCCTCTTTCTATATATATATAGTAGAGTAGTCCGAACTGGTTTAAAAGTCTAGGGTAACCTCTGCCTTTATCTTATCGATGTTACTAAATACTAGGTTTAGTACTCCCTCCCGATTATAAGTAAGCTTAGTGATTAGAGGTAATATTCCTTAGGTTTCGGCCTATCTTATAACAGCCTTGACCTTAGGCCCTTGTCTACCTTCTTTATCTATCTTAGCCTACAGGAGGTAGTTCAGGTTAAAGTTTCTTATTACTATAAGCCTTCGCCTTCTAAGGGCAGTTACCTTATCTACTACGTCTTTTCCGGCCTTGTTATAGACCTTAAAAACCTATAGGTAGCTATTAGTAACACCGATTACTTCGTCTTCTACCCCTAGTAGTTACTCCTAATCTCTAGCCTTAATATAAATTATCAAGCTGGCCAAGTCTCCTAGGTAGTAGATGTTATAGCTATAGGCGTGCCGGGTACTACTAGAGTCTTACTATAGTTCTTATACCAGGACGAAGTCTACTCTTTCCCCTACTACCAATGCTAGGAGGGAATCGAAGTAAGTCATAGCCCTCGCGATGTTAGCTTGTAGGATTTTAAGTATTATTTTAGGTATTTAACGCTTTTTCCGTAAGCTTCCTTACTC
The DNA here is from genome assembly GCA_030549175.1 of Lasiosphaeris hirsuta. NCBI lineage: Eukaryota > Fungi > Ascomycota > Sordariomycetes > Sordariales > Lasiosphaeriaceae > Lasiosphaeris > Lasiosphaeris hirsuta. Next base: position 576,476 of record JAUKUA010000009.1, read on the forward strand.
TACTTGGCCTTAGGGGGCCTAGTGATGAGAGGGAGGTAGGGTAGGTCGTTCTAGGGAGGGAGTTCGATTATTTAGTTATCAGCCCCCCTTTAGGGAGGTTCGACGGCCTTGGTTTGGTTAGGTTAATTAGGGAGGGAGAGACGGACTTCTTTGTAAGGTCGATTATAGTTTTCTTTTCCGTCTATCGTTAGAGTTCGGCCTATACCTAGGGGTCCGTGTCCTAGGAGGATTCTTGGCTGTCTCTGTTATCCGGTTTCCTAGCGGCTTGGGCTATGAAGACATCTTCTTATGCCTTATAGACTTCTTTCCTTAGCCGTGCCTCTTTGGGATATTATTCCTTAGCTTTTTCTAGCTCTTCTTCCGCTCTCTAAAGTTAGGCCTTGTTATCTTATGTTTATGAGTTAGTAACTTTCTCTAAGGCCAAACCTAGTATTATTTCGTATTAGCCTTCTCTTAGGCTAACGTCTTCTATCGTTTTGTTAAGGGGTGTTTGGTCTTTATAGCTACTTAGTATAGTAGTATATATAAGGGAGGTAGTTAGTCTTACCCCGGCCTCTTCTCCAAGTATCTTGTCTACCGTACCTCTTATGTCTAAGACCATAACCTCTGTTAGGATCTTTCCATATGTTATAAGTACTACTACTTCTATTTCCTTGATTCTTTTTCTAAACATGTCGGTAACTTAGTCCGCCGTTAGGACGTCTTAGTAGTCGAAGTACTTATGTACTTTCGTTACTTTATCGAGTAGGTACTTAAGAAGGGCTATATCTACCTAGTACTAGTAGATTAGTATCTTAGCTTCCTTTGGTATTCGGACCTTGTTTACTTTGGTAGGGTCTTATGGCAGGGAGGGGGGGGGGGGGGGGGGGAGGTTACGCCGTAGATGTTAGATTCTACCGACTCTATGACTTCTCTAGGTAGTAAGTACTCTAGGGGGGTACTTATAAAGTCTCGTAGGAGAGAGATCTTAAGCGGGATAGTTTAGCTTCTCCCTTCTTAGGTAGTAGGGCCTATGTGGTATGTATAGGAGATAGTTTTTTCTTCGGTAATATAGATCCCCTGGACCTAGATACCTTTTATAAGGTCGTTAAGGTTTAGGGGAACGATCTTATCCTCTTTCGTTACTTTAGCAAAGCCTTACTATTTGATAGCCTCCTTGTCCACCTAGGCCTTAGCCTCTTCTTACGCTTTGCCGATCTCGGTGTTCTTAAGGTTTGTTAAGGTAGTAAACTTCAACGGTCTTAGTAACTTTACCTTCGGTACTTCCTTAGTTTTAGCTATGTACCTAAACTGGTCCTGGGCCTTCATACCTATTATTTTAGTAGCCTTTTTTTGTTCCATCGTTAGGAATACTAGGTTACTATTCTTAACTACCAGCTTCGCTAGGTACAGGTACCATAGTTTTAGTTTATATAGTCCTAGGTAGTTAAGATACTAGGGAGGCCACATGTAGCCGTCTATATACCTGTCTTTCTACTTCCCGTATTTCCCATAATATGGCTTAGACATGTAGTCCCGTTGTTAGTGAAATTCGAAGTATCTCATGTAGTTGGAGATCTTTCGTTTTGGCTCTAGGTAACGGGCTATTGTCGAGTTAAAGACTCTGAAGAAGGGGGTCTTCGGCTTTGTGTCAAACGACACGATCTAGTTACCATAGGTAGTCTTAACGGCCTTAACCGATATAACCTCCATCGTAACGGCGGCTACTTAACGGATCATAAGCTTTATCACAACTGTCTCCGGCCCTTGTAAGGTCGGTATCTTCTCGGGGACTTTTCTTACGATATAGGAGTCCTAGTCTCCGCCCTTAGCTAGGGAGAGGCCTACTTTCGCGGCCTTCTCGATGGCTTTGTTAGTTTTCTTACCCTTCTTTAAGGTAACAGTCCATCTGTTCCCTTTCACCGTGGGCCGGACGGTCGTTGGTACCGTGCCTAGGGTGGTACCTAGGCCCTGTAGGACCTTTCCCGCAGAGGCCTTGTTCCATGGGTAGCCTTCAGGAGCCTTGAGCACCAGCCTCTGTGGCTAGGGCTTAGGGCTCCTGGGCCCTCGGGGGGTTTTGGCCGCCTTACCCACGACCTTGGGGGTTGGTGTGTAGGTTAGGTCTACCACCTTATTGTGATTAGCGGTACCAGTAGCCACGTTGGCCTAACTGACCTTCTTATAGCCCTTGGCCACGACTGTCTCCCATTCGGCTTGTACCTTCTGGTTGGACATGGGGGTGCTCGGGCCGAGGGCGTAGGCGTGGGGAGGGGGTGGCGAGGGCGTGCCTTCGCTGGATGTGTCGTCGTTGGCCGTGGCGTGACGGGGTGTTAGCGAGCGTGGCCTCCTTTCAGTGGCCCGTTGGTGTTGTGTTGGCTCTAATGGGGCCGAGCTTTGTGTCAGGCTTGGGAGGGCTTCCCAGCCTGGGATTTTGGGGGTCTGGCCCAGCGCCAGACTGTGTAAGATCTCCTAGAGACCTTGCGCGATCGGGTTTGCGTACCTCTCGTACGCTTTCCCCGGGGGGGTCTGGCTCAGGCCTTGGTCGAGGGCCTTGGTCATGGCTTCGAAGACCGTACACATCGTATTATGCTCGGCCTCGCGTTCACGTTTGAGCTGTAAGAATAGGCTCGTGAGGTTGGCGTTAGGGGGGCGTTGCTCGGGCGCCATTTTGGGAGCCGCGTGGGTGGTGCGTAAGGTTGTCAGCGGGTGTAGAGGGGTGCCCGGAGGCGAACGAGGTGGTGATGTAGGCTTGGTGTTTTGGGGTAGCAAATCCCAGGTGTGTGATTGGTCCATTTCTTTCAAAAAAATAAAAAGAGGAGGAAGAGCTGTATCGATACGTAGTTACGAAACTTTGGTAGCTAAAGCTTCAACCGTGATCCTTAGTAAGATATCTCCCGATTCCGTCATTGTTAGTATTCTCTTGTTTTATCTAAGACTTCTAATCAACGTCCTCTTCAAGGGAACGTAAGTAACATATTACAGCCTATGTACTAGGTACCGGGGTACGTAGTGTTAAATGACAGATCGCAAGGTAGAACGCCTAGGTCGATTATGATACAAGGGAAGATTAATCGTGATAAAGGTAAGTATCTTAGACGGGAGGTTTCATACTTTATCAAACAGATTGTTGTTACTATAGTAGTCGTACTTTAGGACACAGTAGAATATGAATTGCTTACGTGAGGAACAGGAATCCTCACGCACCAAGGTGTCTAACACGTTGGCTACTTATACTAACTGAATGGTACGTACCCATGTACCTTTTTCTGAGTGTGTCTCCATCGTTCTGTGTGTTCTGTGAGCAGATCGTAGAGAGCATGTCTAAGTAACAGTTGTTCCTTTCGATCTGCGTAGAGAGCGCACAGATTAATCTAGTGTTGCTCTCTTCGGTCTGTGCAAAGGCTGCACAGACCATTTTAAGATCACGTGGCAAGCCACGTGGTCCTCAGGATGTTACAAATAATCTATATAAAAAGTTATATTAACTTTATACTCGACCAACCACTAAAGACATACTTTATAATTACCTCGATAAGATCAAAGAAAAGATATTAATATCTTATAATACGTTAGTTACTAAAGGAACAATTATAAAAGTAACTAAGATAATATTATATAATGACGATATTACGACCTATAATAATAATAATATTAACTAGGTTAGTAAAGATAGAAAACAAGGTTAAGTTAATAATTAAAAAAGATAAGCTACCTAGTAAGGTAATAATAGTAATCGAGGATACTTTAATAATGAAAGGTTATCTTTTAGTAATTAAAGAAGTAGATGGTAAGGACGTCTATACTTTAATAACGTAAATAAATGTAGCCGTAATATATATCTACGCTAAAGATTTAATAACTAAGTACCTAGAGGTTTCTAGCTAATACTAACCTTATAACAACGGTACTTTTACTTACATTAACGATAAATTTATCTACGGAGAAAGTACGAACGTCTAGTAGTAATATAAGTAACTCGAGATCGAGAGATATTACTTTATTAATAAAGGAAAATCAGAAGATGATTATTACTACTTTTCTTAACGTTATAACGTCTCTTTTCTGTTTAGTTTTCCTTCGTTCTCCTATAACATTAGACAACCTTATCCGGTATAAGATACTTAACAAAAAAAGTATAAATGCTATTGTTAAAAGGACCGCTTGTGTAAGTGTTACTTTGGTAGTCCTTCACATGAATACTGACATGACATATTGTATGGTGGTGTAAATAATTTGTAAAGGATGGCTCGTTGGCAATCAGTCTGGAGGGTGCGTTACCATTATATGGTAGCGTACCCCCTGTACTTAATTGAGCGTAGGGACTGTATATAACGGACTAACCTATCTGAGCTATCTACATTTTTCTATGTAACAATAAATGTTTAAGTTATACGAAAACATTCGACTATGGAAATAAGCTGTAGTAATATATCTAAACGGAGTATGTTAAATAACCGTAGAAGCTAAAGGAAGGTTTAATCATATGTTAAAAACCTAAGTTCCTAAAAGAGCCTATATCTTTTATACCTCTTATAAAGCCCGTAATCGTTAGAGAATAAAGATTTCCTACAAAGTCCGTAATTCTACGGTAGCTTACCTATTTAAGAGAAGAGCTAGAAAGTTTTAAGAAGTTAGAAGATAATAAGAACATAAGAATAAGTAAGAACGATATAAAGAAGGTTTATTTTAAATAAGTATTCTTAAAGAATACGAAAAAGGAAATAAAGGATTTATTATAACCTAAGAAAGTTACTTAATAAAGGACTAAAGTAATAATAACTTAAGTAATAAAGGAACTTACGTTATCTTTAAGAAAGGGTAGGTTATTAAAGTAAACCTACTACTTTATCCCGTAGGCTCTTAACACCCAAAGAAGTCTTATCTTCGAATTAGTATTAAAGTAGACTTAAACGATGAACCTATATACGTTTACTTTGATACTAATAACTTAATTAACCTCATCGATAAAAAGTAGATTTAAAAATGAATATACCATTTATACTAGGTACCGTAGAAACCCCGTTTCGTTAAGAACGTTAACTTAAGAACTTACATCAATAAGTAAGTTAAGTTTGATTATTATATTTACGGTATGATAACGTGATTGTATAATGAGAGAACCAACATAGCGAGAGAACCACCTTCCCACCTCAATTAGACTATCATCTGTAATACCAACACTACATAGGAAATGATTAGCTAAAACTACTCGGAATCTAATTCCTCATCCATTTCTATATCCTCCCGGCACGTACGAAAATTATGTCCAGTTTTACCGCAATTACTACAGTGTCGCGGACCTCCTGCACGCCTCTTCGCACGACCACCCTCCAGTTATATTTCCTCCTCTTGTTAAGCTTACACATCCTTTTCCGCTAAAATATCGCTTGCATCTTCTATAGTGAGTGGCCCTCCTACCCTGATATATCTTTTTTTAGCCCTCCGGCGTTTACTTAATGCTAAATTTGCCGCCTTAAGCTCTCGGACGTGATCCTTTATCAACACCATCTCGTATATAACCTTCATCGTCCCCTTCACAATTTAGTCAAGGGCCCTAAGAATTGATGTCGGAAAGCTACCTTGATGTCTGGTAATACGATCTTTAATATGTGTTAATTAAAGGGAGGCCTTAGTTACATTCTGTGGCGTCTTAGAGACCTAAGTGTCGTGTGTGATCTGAGGGGTAGTAGGGGGTGTTAGCGTACGAAGCTACATATCCAGCTGGGAAATCACCCTCTTTGGGTTAAATGAAACAAGCCCTACCCCTCGGAATCCTCCTCGTATGTTTTCAGGCGAAAAAGTTACGTTGAATATGTTGTAAAAGGTAAGAAAGAAGTTTAGTTTCGTAATATGGTAGATATAGCTACATATAAGTTTTTTAATTTTCTTACCGTATAACCGCTTTAACATATTAAAACACCTAACATTAAGTGGTTAGAGTAGGTAAGATAAGTACGGAGGTATATAAAGTGTTATAATATTATTAAACCGGTAATAATCCTTAAACTTAAGTAAGTAGTAACTCTCGTACCTATCTAAGATAAGAAGACGCTTTCTACCTACCATATAAAAGTAAGAATGTTTATCAAAATGTTTAACCTAATCAAGGCTAATCTAGTTATTTATCTAACTAGTTTCTAAAAGATCGATAGTCTAACTAAGTAAGAAAAGGCTGTTTCGATACTAACTTTTAAGGTACATTTTCCCCGTAACTACCATATACGAAAGAATAGTATAACTACGTAACTATACGGCTTAGATTACAATAACCTATTCCTAATTACTAGGCTAGACCTTTTTAGCCTTCCCACGGCCATCGGACGAAGTAATAACGAGGGTAGGCGAGATCTAGCCTATCAAAAACCTAGTCTCGTCAAAGTTCTAGATATCTAACTCCTAGATCCTATACTTCGTGATTATGTTACGAACAAGGTCAAACCATACGCTAATTATCTTTAGATCTTCACATTTAGTCCTCTGGTAGTTGTACGAACACGACCAACGCGTCCGGAGCTCTGGTTGTCGCCGTACGAAGTTGGAAGCCTAGCGTAGTCCGACGTGTGACGTGTCGCGTGACGTACGTAGCAAATTGGCTATATTTTCTACCAGATCGTATCTTAGCGAAAATCCTTACTCGTATAGGTCGAGAATCCTTCGTACGATGACCTCCTCCTCAAGGGGATTAAACTTCCGAGAGTTGGTGATAATACTTACTCGAGTGGGAATTCCCCTCTGCCGCTTACGTAGTGTCGGATATAGTATTTAGTAGTACTCTGCTACTTTCCGAAGGCTAAGTTTCTTATCGTGTTACATAGCCTGGAGGGCAAGCTGTAATTGTGCTTCATTTTGTGTAGCGCTCATGTTTGGTTATGGAGAAGTTTGCAGTTTTATGCGATAGTTTTGTCGAAGTGGTAAAGTGGTTCTCTCGCTATGTTGGTTCTCTCGCTATACAATCACGTTATAGTAAACTAATGTTAATACTTACTTTTATATTAAGGCCGATATTATTGATAAGTTAGGACTATATATGTTAATCGGTATTACCTTCATAGATAATGATAATATAATTATTGACTTTTAAAAAAATAATATTACAGCCTTGGTGTTGATGTCCTGATGCCCTCTGTCCTAGTAGTGTGTCATAGGTAATGTCCTCGGATGTTCGCGGTGTGTGATCTAACGGATGGCGTACTTGTGTACTTACATCCGATGTTAGGAGATTACGATTGTCCAGACTCGGGTGATTAAATCCTCGTGGTTGGCCGGTGCCTGTAGGGTGCGGAGTCGTGCGTAATTATTGCGTAGCCACTATGCACGTTCCCCGTGAGGTATTTTTTCAATTGGTACATATATGAAACGACTTGTCAGATCGGCAAAATATCAACCGGACCTCTCGCGCTATGGTCAAGCGGTTAACCACTCGGCTATTTAGTCTCCGTCTCCTTGTTCTTTTTTTCTTCTTATATCAACTCTTCATATGTGAACCGTTCCCTTGGGAATTTTCTGTCAGTTCTCATGCCTTATCCACACTACCGACGAGGAGGTTTTCGTCGCCTTTACCGTTACCTATAGCGTTCTACATATCGTACCGTGTAGTTTTCGTCGTATTGACGACGTCCCTACCGGCGGTATTGATACATACAATAGGCACTACCTATCGTGTGGTTTATATTAGCTAGTTTAGTAGTAGTTACTATTGTTACGACCATTTTAGCTTTTTGACGTATGTCTTTCTTCCTACCTATGTACGATCTTTATGTTCGATTTTGTAGACACTCGTTTTATGTGCTTCCTTTTGGTCAGGCGTATAGATTGTTTTCATTCCGAAATTATTACCGCTATCCTCTTAATCTACTATGTGATTAATAATTAGCTAATTAATTAGAACTTAGGTAGTAGAAGTATCGTAGGATTAAATATCTTCTTCGGCTATCTCTTTCTCAGGTTAGGGTTTCTTCTAGCTATACCAACTGTTACTTCGTTTCTTTACTTTATCTATATCGTCAGTGATAGGTTAGAGTTTTTTAAGTAGTCTTTAACGGGAACGCTACTTTAATATATCTAACTATTAGTTTACTTACAAAGTTGAAGTAGTTACTAATATAAATATAGTTAAGATATATAGAATAAAATTATAGTTTAATATTATTTACTCTTAGATTTATTATATTAAGATTTTGGCGTTTTAGCTGTCTCTTATACTAACATAAAGTTCGTTTACAACTTATAATTCTAATGGGATTAAGCTAAAGAACAATACTTAGCCGTTCTTATCTACTTAGGTACTATCACTTAGTAAAAAGTTATAAACTTTAAATTATATATATTTGCTTTTTAACAATGGTTTATTATATTATATAGATATATGTCTCCTTATATATTAGTTAGTATCAAAAGAAGTTAAGACGTATGTTTAATTAGATAAAAGTTCTATTTATAAACCGTATGATATGTTGATATTAAAATCTCGACCTTTTTCTATTTAACTTAGTTAAAAAAAGAAAGTTATAATAAAAGGTAATAGCTTAGATAATATTTAGTAGGTTAATTATATATTAGATATTGTTTAATATATAAGTGTCATGTTTTATATTTTGTTTAATATTTTCTATATATAAATAAAGTAGTTATTAGTTATACCGAAGGTAAAGTTGAAGGTAGAAGATAATAATATTCCTATAGATTTATTTTATTCTAACATGTTATAATTAAAAGTGTTTATAGTTATTTTTATATAGAGGAAAAGAGATATTATTTTATTAGCTATCGAGATTAATAAGGTTAAGACTATTATATATTAAAGAGAAGATGACTAGATAGCTATAGCAATTCTTTATCTTTCTCGATCTATAACAAAAACTCTTCTAGTCTATCTTATACCAAAGAAAATATTTCTAATAGTACTCGTTTTATAAAGAAGGGGCTAGTAATTTCTATAAAGATATAATTTCTTTCTAACTAATCTATATCGATTCCTCAAAGGAGGTGGTGAAAGCAATGGTGGTGAAGTAGAGTCACAATAATAGGTAAATAATAGGTGGAAGAAAGATTAATGTAAAGTGCATGATCAATTTTAATCCATCTGAGGAGCACAGCAGTATATATAGAGAGAGCTTTTGAGCTTTTGCAGTATACCTTGCTTACAGGCTGTGCTTACGCACAGCCTTGCAAGAACGCCTTGCGTGGAGCTAGTGCTTATGCACAGCCTTGATGTAGTTTTCAGTAGTTGTTATAGTCGGGTCTCTTACTAAGTACGTCTACTTATTTATTCTTTATATCTTTAATATAAAAGATTTTAAAATTAAATAAAACTAAAAACTTTACTTATTTAGTTTATCTTTCGTTAAGCTTTCTTATAATAAATATCTCAAGGTTTTAATAGTTTAAAAAAAACTTTTATAGGGTTTTTTATACTATTTAAGTATAATATCTATTTTTAAAATATCTTACGATTACTATTAGTTCCTTATTTCTTATGTTATAACAAATAATAAATCTTTAGATTCTTTTAGAAAGAAATGTTTCTAGATATAACTTCTTATTTTCTTATTATTAGTTAAAGATCTTTTCGTTAATATAGTTTAATAAGTTTACCTCAATAATATATAGTTTGTTATTATTTAAAAGTATTATAATAAAACCCGTTTTAAAAGCTTCTTTAAGTTTCTTAAAAGCTTTTTATATAAGTTTGTCCATTTAAACTTAACTTCTATACCTATTAGCTTATATATTAACTTTATGATTTTTCTATAAGATTTAATAAATTATTAATAATAGTTTATAAATTTTATAAAGGCTTAAATATTTTTTTATTTCGTTAGTATAAATTAGTTTTATACGGCTTTTAATTTTCTTAGGTTTATCTCGATCTATCTTAATATTATCTTATATCTAAGGTAAATAAGTTCTTAGATATAATACTAGCTATTTCTTAGGTACCCTAAGATCTTTTTTTTCTAAAGTTCTAAGTACTTAGTATATATCCTTTCTATATTCTATAAAGGTTTATAAATATATTAAGATATTATTTAAATATACGAAAATAAACTTGTTAAGGAAGCAACATAATATATAATTAACTATACTTTAAAATGTTATAAGTATATTCATAAGGCCGAAGAATATTACTTTATATTAAAATTGTTTATAATGTGTCCTAAAGATTATTTTATACTTATCTTCTATTTTAATTTAAATATAATTATAACTTTATAAAAAGTTAAGAAACGTAAACTATTATATCTCCGTTATCCTTTCTCTTGTCTCAGAGATTAGTAATAATAAGTATCGATTTTTAATAATATCTTCGTTTAATGTTTAATAATTAATTATTAATCTTGATTTTATTATCTCTTTTTTAAGAATGAATAAGATTAAATATCTTACTTTAAATTTAGTTTTTTTTAATAAACTTTATAGTTAAGTATTCTTAGAGATATTTTTTAATATGTTATCTTATAAAGAGTTAAGATAATATGTTTTTAAAAATTAATGGTTAACTCCTTCCTTAAGCTCAATCTTATAGTAAAATAGCCTATACTTAGGTGATTTTATCAACCGTTTCTTAAAAACTAAGTATTATAGATACTTCTTTAGTACTTTTAAGAGATCTCTTAAATCTTATCTTAGTCTCGGTAATATGAACTCTTTTTTTAAGTCCTTTATCGTAGTTATCTTAATTTATAATCATGTAGGTTTAAGGATCTTTATGTTACTTTATTACCTTAGAGGTCTTACTTAGTTTTGATTTTAGATGTCTATACTATCTATTTTCTAGTTGATATTTAAGTTATATTTCTTTAATTATAGTTTATTTAGAATTATGTTAGGTTTTCTTTTTATTAGTAAGATTAAGAAAGGTTCATTTTATATATTATCGTTCATTATAATTAAGAGTAATAAGGTTATCCTTTTTACTTATTCGTTACCGTATGTTACTTCTTCGCCTTTAAATATTTATATTTTAAAGGGTTTCTTAAGGTTTATATATAGTAAGTAATATAGATTTACTATTACTAAAGTCGATAAAGTTTATGTTACTTTTAAATCTATCATAACGAAGATAAGTTTATTTTATTTGAGTAAGAATATAAAAACTATTAGTTATTTTCTTCTTATAAATGTTTTCTTAATGTAAGTTTTTTCTAAAGGTCTTATCTATTCTAACCGTTCGTACCTCTTCTTATGTTAGTTTTTAATAAGTTATTTAAAAGTTTTTACTTAGTCTTAAAAGTTTTAATCCGTTTCTTAAGTAGTTATTTAATATATCTTTCTTTATCTTATAGATAGGGAGTTCATTATATATAAATTCTTTTATGTCCTTTTTAACTTTTAGTCTATCTTAGGTCATATGTATAATACTTATTAAAAATGTAAACGTCCCTATACTATATATTATGACTCCTTAGCTTCTTAAGACTTAATCTCTTAGATTTATTTTATTTATTATTAGATTTCGTAGTTAATAATTTATTATACCCTTTCCAAGATATATTATCAATAGTAAGTTACCTTATTTTTCTTTATCTATCTTTCTCGATAATAATTTATTGATATAAGATTATAAAAGTTAATTTTATTATTAACTTACCTATCATATATAAAGCCTTTGTTAATATAAATATTATATTCTTTTAGTTTTAACTCTTGAAAAACTGATCTACCTATGATTTAGTTAAAAAAGTGTTCAAAAGAGATGTTAAGATTAAAGTGTTTAATAAGTTAATAGTTATTAAATCGGTAGTAAAATTATAATATCTTATAATATTTATAGTAGTCTTTATAATAAGCTAGGTGTCTTAGGGGCTGTAAGATATATTATTTCTAGGTTATAATAAGTCAGAGTCTTAGTGTCGTTGTTATCTCTTCTTAGTCTTTCTTACTAATCTAAACGTTTATATTCATTAGTCTTTATTTCTTTAAGACCTCTTTTTCCAATGTTAAGATCTTACCGTCTTTGTTAAGTTCGATCTTAAGACTTTATTTTCTAACCTCTTGTAAGAAGTCTTAAGCTTCTTATTTCGTTATATAGGATATGTTCCTTAGGAAGGTTAACTTTGAGATTTCTTCTTTGTTAGAAATAACTATTAAGCTTCTATCCCGTAGGCTTTGTTAGATTATTACTTCTATTAATAGTTAGGCAATATTTATTTATACTTTAATATTTAAACTGTCGGAGAGAAATCTATTAATACCGTCTTCTCTCGTCTATTTATTTAACTCTCCTAACTTCTTATCCTCCAAGTATTCACTTTCTCTTAAATTTCTATATTTATTTCAGATATTCTATCATTGTTATATTCCTTCCTAAGTAAATAATATATTACTTACCTTACTAAGTGTTCATTTGTCTTAGATAATTATTAAGTTTTCTTATTTATTTACTAGCGGATCGTTATATTTCTCTAACTATTTAAATTATAATATCTATAGCGGTTTTAGTAATATTAACATCATACTTCTACCACTAGTTACTATATGATTTTTTTCTATCTTTCTTTTTTCTTACCTTAATATTTCTTTATATAATATCCCTTCTTTTAATAGTTATAACATTTAATCTAACTTTTATCTTTCTTAGTTGTAAAAGATCTATTAGGTTTAAAGGAGGTCTTACTATTTTATTTATTAGTTAATATTATACCAATTTCTATAAAACTAATATATTTATATCTCCCATATATTATACTAAGCTATACCTTTCCCGTTGGCTTTGTTTTTAAAGTAGTAATAAAGATAGTTTTATAATATTTATAATACCGATTATCAGCCTTAATAGTTATCGTAATAAATTTCCTAAGGGTTACTAATCGATTCTTTAAAAAAAAGTGGTCTATAATATATAGCTTTCAGCCTTTTTAAAATATCATTATCAATACTTCTTATCTTAGTTTCGTATTTTATAATTCCATAGTAAACTTAGCTTCATAGTCCATAACTAACGTAGTTTGTTTTAATATCTAAAGTCTTTTTTCTACTATCTTAACTTTGTCTACTTTTCCGAAATCTTCTCTTATAACCTTTAGGAAGTTATAATAGCCATAGAAGATCTTCTAGGCGAAGGGGTTCTTTTCCTTCAGCTCGTCCATCTTGAGGTTGTTATATATTCTAAGGTATAGTTCGTACCACTTTACTACTATATCCGTAAGAAAGGATCTTAAGAATAGAACTTTGTTAAGTTCCTTTATAAATTAATAATCGTTATAGTAGATATAAGCTTTGACACTAGCTAACTACGACTTTAGGTCTTATAATTTTCTATTATACTTCAAGAGAAGTAGTAGCTTAGGTTTCTTTCTTTTCGAATCTCTAACCTCCTTACTTTTGCTTTCTAATATACGAGTTACTACCTTTAGGACGTCGTTCTCCTTCTTAAGGTAATTGGTACCAATACGTAGTTACGAGACTTTAGTAGCTAAGGCTTCAACCGTGATTTTTAGTAAGGTATCTCCCAATTCCGCCATTGTTAATATTCTTATGTTTTGTCTAAAGACTTCGTAGATCAATCATTCTTAGAGATATAAGTAACGTGTTACAACCTATGTACTGTGGTATGGGTTATCTAGTGTTAAATGACAGATCGCTAGATAGAACGCCTAAAAGAAGTAAAGAGGATTAATCAAGGGGAAGGTAAGACTCTTAGATGGGTATTCACACTCTGTCAAACAGATTACTATTACTAGAGTTTAAGGAGTAAACTTTGGGATATAACAGAATGTAATTACTTACGTGAGGAATAGGAATCCTTACGCTCCAAGGTGTTTAATACGTTGGCTATTTGTATCTCTCTCGTAGGTAGTTATACCAGGTAGATTGTATCCTTTGTTCTGTTTGTTCTGCTACCCTACGTGGGAGTGCTGGGGGCATAGGAGCATCTTTCTCTGACCGCTCTATTGCTCTGTGACAGAGTGAGGAGAGCGCGGGGGCGTTACTGTGTGATTGGCTGTTTCGTCGCCTAATCATGTGTTCCATGTCACATGAGTCTTTGGCACAAAGTGGGATGTGACAGTAAAGTAGAAGAAAGCTTAAGATTTAAGAGCTAAGGAAACATGTAAGTTATTAAACTCACTAAGGTTAAGAAACTTTTTAAGATCTAAGAAGAGAAGTAAGCTTAATAAGATTACTATAATATAAACATCGGTCAATAGTTTATATAGGCCTAGGATTAACTTAATTTACTTTTTACCTATTAACGGCCCGAAGTACTACGAACTCCGAAGGACTAAAAACTGTTCGACTAACTTAAGGCCTATTCTAAAAACCTTATCGAAAAAATACTTTGACTCGGATAATAAGGATAGAACCTATTGAGACAAAATAGATTATTTAAAGGGCCGTATTACGTTCATAAAAGACCTTATCTGTCGAATCTTTCCAATGGACGTTTTAACCGTTGAAGAAATTAACCTTTACTCGGTACTTCGATTAAAACGAAGACCCTCTCTCTAATCTTAATTTCTAACAGAAAGTAACCCGAGAAATCTTAGCCAGGGCCTAAAGATAGATCAATAGTATATAAAATTTTGATGCTAGGTTAAGAAATGGAAATAACAGAGGAAATCTTCTTCCTAGTAATCGTATTAAGAAAGATACTTTGTCTCTAGACGATAGTAATTATATCGACTTTAGTAACGATCTATACTACGTGAGTCTATCTCTTAGACCGCCTAGTTCTTCTGGAGGGCCTCTAAGGCCTCTTAGACCTCTAGGACCTCTAGGTCCGGGCTTCCGGAGCCCTTTATTAATTCTTCCTCTCAACCCTATAGTAGTCTTTCTCGATCTTATCTATATAAACTAGATAATAATACGTAAATATGCTACTACTATTTGTAAATCTCGTAGTTAAGATATTACTGTAACTATGGTAAAACCTAAAAGATATAACAAAAAGAATAAGGCTAAATTTAAGACCTAGTAGTACTTTGTTAAAGAATACTTTAGTATCCATGAGCGTAGTTTCCTTAACAATAGGATTAAAATCGGCTTTGTCGGAGCCCTTATAAAAGGTACTACCTTAGAATATTATTAGAAATAAGGAAGATAGATCGAAATGCTTAGCTTAATAGATCGATAGAACAACTATGTTACCGTTATCGTCAAACGTTTTCGTGACCTTATATAAAGAGCTAAGGACTATAAATTTATAAAGGCTTTAATATAACAATAAAGACATAAATAAGTATATTACTAAGTTTTAAGAACTTAATTATACTATCGACCTTAATAGCTAGGCCTTAAATTCGTTAGTTACAACTATAATCTCTAAAGCTATAATAAGATCTAATTTATTTATACACGGGATATCTCCCTTCCAACGATGCCGATTTTCTCAAAGTTATCGTTACGGCTAAATTGATTTACGAAGATAAAATGAAAAACCGTGAAATTAACCATAAGGCAAAGTAGGGAAAAAGAAAGTCTACTTTAAATAGTAAGGAGTATTTAAAGAAGGATAATCATAAGAAAGATATCTCTAGCTCCCGTTTCAATCTCCTATCGGCTAAGAAGCTTAAGAAAGGCCCTAAGTAAAAAGGGTAGGATCATAAAGATAAGACGCTAACATCTACCCGTAATAAGTATTAGAAAACTTACGAGGAAGCTATTACCAGAGTAAAACAAGTTAACCTCAACAAACATAAGATAAGTAAAAGATACCATCATTATAGATAGTAAGGCTATGATACCCTCGAGTATTATAATAAGAAAACCTAAGATAGTAAAGATATCTCTAAGTTACTTAGGAAAATCTCCGGAGTTAAGTTAAAACGTAGAAGGTAAAATGAAGAAGTCGAAGATATAATATCCCGCCTTGTTAAGAAAGCTAAGGTCTCTTCAATGACAGAAGTAGACTACATTAAGCTTTTTCCCCGTGTTATCGAACTATCCGATGATAAAGATATATCGGATTTTTAACTAATACCCCGAAATTTACGGCATCAGGACCCGTACCTTGAATTACCACAACCTCTACTAAGTGTGTCCGTTTCAGCTTTCCGCTCGAAGAAATCGTTCCTCCTAAGTAATAGACTAAAGCCGAGACCGAAGAAAAGCCCTCTTAAAAGAAGGCTAAGTGAAGCTACAAGCCGTATCATAACGTTCGTAAGATTATTCCTATAACGATCGTTTACTACGAAGCTAAGGAAATCTCCGTTTATACACTCCTAGATATCAAAGCCTCTAGCCCAGTTATAAGTAAAGACCTCGTTAAGAAATGACATATTCCTTAAGTGGTTAGGACGATCCTAAAACCTTTAGAAGTCTTTAACACAAGTATTAATCTCGACTCTAGTAAGATATATATACCAAAGAGATCGTTCTAAGACACTAAGTAAAACATTTCTCTTATATTATATTCGAAATCTTACCCCTCAACACTAAATGTAACTCAAAGGAGGTGGTGGAAGCAATGGAGATGAAGTGGAGTCACAATAATAGGTGGAAGAAAGAGTGCTGTGAAGTGCATGATCAATTTTAATCTATTTGAGGAGCACAGCAGTATATATAGAGCTTTTGAGCTTTTGCAGTATGTCTTGCGTACAGGCTGTGCTTACGCACAGCCTTGCAAGAACGCCTTGCGTGGAGCTAGTGCTTATGCACAGCCTTGATGTAGTTTGCAGTGGTTGTTATAGTAGCATCCTTTTACCGTACTAGTAACTATAATAATACTAGCTAGACTACCTATGGAATCTTAATATCTTAAAAGCAACCTTTAAATTAGACTACTATTGCTAAAACTATACTTTTTTACTGTTCTTAGAAAGAAAAGCTCAATCGCTAATGTTATAATATCCTATATCTCGAAAATCCCCAAAAGATTTAAGAACTTTATACCCTTTACTATTTCTAAAACGGCTTGACAACTTTTGAATCATTAGCTCTAAGATTATATAATCAATATAATTAGAGACAAGAAGTTCCTATAGAAACCCCTCTATCCTATGTCATAGTTAAAAAGAAGATTCTTTATAAATAGCTAGACTAAATGCTCTTGGAGAGTAAAATACGGGAGTTAAAATCACCCTGTTCTTTACCTATCTTCTTTATTATAAAGGAAGTATCCTTTGAAAAGTTAGTAATGAGAGACCTAGAGAATTTCCGTCCCATCGTTAACTACTAAGGTATCAACGACGGAACTGTAAAAAACCGCTACCCTCTACCTCTTATCACCGAACTTTAGAACGTTCTTATAGGCGTAACTATCTTCATAAAAATAGACCTAAAGACTGGTTTCAACATAATTCGGATAAAGGAAGGCCATGAGTAGAAAATAGCGTTTCAAACTTGTTATAGCCTTTTCGAATTTAACGTAATGTTCTTTAGCTTAATAAATACTTCTACGACATTCTAAGCTATGATAAATTATATCTTTGGAGACCTTATCGACTAAGGCCTCCTATCTTATATCGATGACCTTTTCATTTATGTAAATTTGAAGGAAGAACATGATAAGGTTATGATTAAAATCTTTAAGAGACTTCAGAAATATAACCTTACCATTACTCTCTTAATATACGTATAAGATACTAAAGGACTTAAATACCTAAGCTATATTATCAGTATTAAAGATATCACGATATCTAAGGATAAGGTAGAATACATCTTCTCATAGAAACAACCTACGTCGATGAAAGAAGTTTAGTAATTTAATAGATTTACGAATTTTTATAGACGTTATATAAAAAACTTCGGATACATCGCTAAACCGCTTACAGGCTTAACAAACCTTATCTAGAAAAGCTAGAAGTAGACAAGTCAGATGAACATAGAATTTTAAGCGCTGAAGAAAGCCTTTACTATAGCCCCTGTTCTAGTTTACTTCACCTTCTATAAACAGCTGAGAGTCGAACCGGATACCTCTGATTATGTACTTAGATCGATTATATTATAGAAATAAGATAACAGTAGGATTTATCCTATAACCTTTCACTCTAAGAAATTCATTCCCGTAGAAATAAACTATAAGATCTACAAGAAACTTCTTATAATCGTCGATTCTTTCTAACGTTAGAGACACTACCTCGAGAGCGTTAAGTATCGTATCGAAGTCTTCTTAGACTATTATATTCTAGAATACTTTTAGACTACGAAGGGTTTTAACTACCCTTAAGCCTAATACAAGCCTTAGTTACCCTAGGAATGGACGTGAAGAACAAAGATGAGATTTTGTTTGTGAAGAATTGTATTTAGATCTCTGACAATAAGAAATTTAAGATTTAGATCATCTGCTCCGGATACAATATTAAAGTAGTAGACCATATGGGTATAGATAAAACCGTTGAACTTTTTAGACGGTATATATACTAGCAAAACCTTAAGAAGGACGTTACTGAGTTTATATACTTTTGTCATAAGTGTTAAAGTAATAAATTAAGACGTTACCTTCTTTTCGGCCTACTTTATCTTATCAAGCTTGAGTATTCTCCGTGGAGACTTATTTCGATAGACTTTATAATAGACCTTCCGTTCTTTAATAGATATAGTTTCATTTAGGTTATTATTAATACCTTTATAAAAATAGTATACTTTATTTCTTTGAAAGATAACGTTAAAAAGACAAAAGACTTAATCTCTCTCTTTACTCGTAAATGTTAGAAATATTACGGTAAACCTATTAATATTATCTCTAATTAAGACTTACGGCTTAATGTGGGCCTTTGATATAACTTCCTTAAGTACGTAAAAGTTAAGTTAAGGATGTCTACGTCTTTCTACCTTAAAATAGATAGCTAGACTAAACGTCTTAATTAATGTATCAAAACTTATTTTAAAGCCTTTGTTCACCACGAAATAAATAATTAAGATATCTTATTATCTATAGCCGAATTTATGTGAAATAACGCCAAATCGACTTCTATTAGTAACTCTTCTTTCTACGCTAACTATAGATATTACCCGGCCGTAAATAATCTCCTAGACGAATTTATACATAATTTATATAACGAGATCATAGTATATTAGATAATAACAGTCTATAAGAACCTCTATACCATGCTGAAAGAATCTTAAAAACGGATAAAGAAATACATAGACAGGAAGTGAATGGAAGTATCTACCTTTGAAGAAAAGTAACTTATGATACTCGACGTTAAGAATATTAAAATGAAAAGACCTTCGAAAAATCTAGATAAGAAGTTACTTAGTTCCTTTAAGATTATTAAGGTAGTATCTCCGACAGTAATGAAACTTAAACTTCCTAAGAGGTAGAAGATCTATCCTACCTTTTACGTTTTCCTCATTCAACCTTTCCGAACCGGCTCTCAGCCGATCTCTGATCTTATTTAAGTCTTAGAGTAAGTAGAAGAAATCATAAACTCCTGTACTAAGAGTAGAAAAGTAGAATACCTTGTTAAGTAGGATAGCTACCCCGATAAAAAAGATTAGACTTAAGAACCGTATAAGTACTTCTTTAAAATTTATGAACTTTAGGACTTCTATGTTAAATATCTACGTAAACCTAAGGATCTTAGGATCTTAAACTTAGGGCCTCGGGGTGAGTCTTCTTAGGAGGGGGGATAGTGTTATATTAGTAGGCTTACTTAAGGTTAATAGAATTACTGACCTCCTTAACTAAGCTATACCACTGGTACATATTGTACATAATACCATGGACCTATAATAACTCGTTAAGATTTTTACAAGTCAGTGTAGAACTAGGAACTATTATGAAGGGTTGTTATAACGTGGCTTAACCTCGGGACATACCTTATCATGTAGTCAGTGGTTTATTCGGCCTGTACATAGGTCAAAGGATCCTTAGGTACGACCACGGGTTATGATGGGACGCCTAGAACTATCTATAAGCCAGAGTAGCCATACAGTAGATCTTACCCGCGCTAGGTAACGTTACTAGACTTTAGATTTGTCATAGACGAGCTATTTAACCTCAGTATCGTGATCAGGGCCTATATGGTTAGCTAAGGTCTTATAGTTAGTCTTTCGAATTAGGGACCTTCCCGCTATCGTAGCCATTCCTTTAAAAGACTTAGAACTCGACGTTCTCCAGAGTCTAGCTTCAGTAGTGATAGGTGGTCACGACCCCTGTGTGTAAGTCATGAAGGGAACTGTCGCTATGACAAACGTTAGCCTTAGGACTTAGTGGCTTATAGCTAACGTAAGTACCAAGGACGTGAAGGAACCTCTATAGCGAGAGATATTATGCTACTTAGGTTGTAGGAGTAAGTACTAAATACCGACCATGGGCCGACGTGTGATAGGCCAGCTCTACTTAGCTTATAGCTACGGCTTTGTAGGGCGTGAGAGACGGGTGGCAAAAGGAGATTCGGGACTAACGGGCGGCTAGGACGGATCCTTTAGGTATCTCGGTATTCTTATATCTTGTACATAACCTTCTATAAAAAGGACAGGTACGCTACGATAGATCCTCGAGAGGAAGAAGCTTTCTCGTTCTCTTGGAACAACCTAGAAATATTATCAGCTGAACTTCAGTAAAGCTAAGGGGTAATATAACCTTGTGAACCCTTCTGTTTCTCTTGACTTGTAGCTACGAAGTATCGTGTGTTATCTTCTGTAGCATCGTTCCATCTCCCTGAGCCTACCTCTTCCTAAGGCACATACTACCACTCTGGGCTGCGACGATCAACTCCCTCAACCACTATTCCAAAGCTCTGAATCCAAACTTGTGCTAAGTGACTTGACCTCTGAGTCGTGTGTGGCCTTGCAAGGGTCATCTCCTTGAGTCGGAAGGCTTGAACGCTCTGAATCGGACCAACACCACTACCAGAGTAGTCAGCTATCTGGTTGAAGTTGTGATCAAGGCTATAGCTCTGTAGTTCGACTTCTCACCTGATACCTCACCTTGTGGTTGCTACACCCCAGACCTTCGGTGGCTGGCCTGTGTCACACAAGCCTAAGAGAGTGTTACTACTGTTATTGAACATAGTAATGACGACTACGATAAGCCTAAGCCCGACGATCTACCTAACTACGATTTTAATTACGATAATAAGAGTGAGTATATAAAGGACGATGACTTTAACCTTACTATAGAAGGTGAGCTCGATAATGAGGATGAAGAAATAACCTTGAATCTCTCAGATGGCTTACTTAGCTTTTTTACTAGCTTATCTGTTAAATATTGTACTCTTAAGAAGTATTACCATTAGGGCGTAATAATATTTTAGAAATAGGTTGAATAGAAAGCTAAGTAGTCTATTACTAGTAGTAAAGAGTCTAAGGTCTTACCAAACTATAAAGCTTACTTCGAGTTTAAGTATTATAACAAGTTAGTAAATAGATAGGAAATTTATAAACGTGTTACCTTCATGATCAACAATCCAAAGCTTCTTTTTATAGTAAATAAAGAGATTTAGGATATCTTTACTAAAGAATCAAAGTCGGCTACTAAGAACTAAGGTCTAACTAACAACTTGTATATATGCTAGTTAAAGGAGTTATTAAACAAGGCTAAGTAACATACGATAAGTAAGATATTAATGATAACTACTTACCTTTAAAAGTATTTATCCTTACGACTATCTACTATCATCCTATAGTTACTTTAAATGAGGAACTATCTTTAGTCTTTATCTACCTTAATTACCTTGACCTTATATAAGTTTATACCTAAGCCGACTAAGCGAACGTTCTTATTACTAGTACGAACTAGTATTAGCGTACGTAGTTCCAACGCCTTAAGTACCAACTTACCGATAAGACTACAGAGCTTAAGGAGGCTAAAGTAGTCTATACGTCTTCTACAGCCAGTATACTTACTAATATATATAATCTCTAGAAGCTTTCTAAGCTATGAAAGAATGACGATAGATAACTTCAATAAACACATTACTAAAGAGTAAGTTAACGCTTTAACAGGCCGTATAAATAAGGTTAGCCCAAAGACCAAAGTACTTAATAACTAAGTCTAAGATCTTCAAAAGGACTTAACAAAGCTTAACAAGGCCATTAAGTAACTATTAACTACGCGACCTATAGCCGCCTCGACTACTCGTTTAAACATCTCTGTACTTATTATAACCCTTGGCATCTCACGTAAGTACCCTACTGAGGATACCTAGAGCGAAATCATAACTATAGGTACTTTACCTAAGAAGTAGAATAAACATAGTACCCTTACTAACCCATTCGGCACTGACGCTCCCAAGGTTAGTACACATAGTAAGTCGGTAGCCTTTCTTCCTACTCAAGAGACCCTTAATAAGGGTATCAGTCGTAAGAAGCCTGTAAGTATGTGACACATACAACCACTGCAAACTGCATCAACTCCGTGCATAAGCACTAGTTCCACGCAAGGCACTCTTGCAAGGCACACTGCAAAGCTCTATATATACTGCTGTGCTCCCCAGATAGATTAAAATTGATTATGCACTTCACAGCACTATTTCTTCCACCTATTATTGTGACTCCACTTTATCACCATTGCTTCTACCACCTTCTTTGAATTATTAGCCGTTAAGGTTAATAAATAAAAAGAATAGGAGCATGACTATATCGTTAGTAGTAAAGTGAGTTAGAAAAAGAAGAACCTAAGTATTAAGTATCTTGTCCATTAGAAAAACTACGAAGCTAAGAACAAACTTATTA
This sequence comes from Lasiosphaeris hirsuta, assembly GCA_030549175.1. Lineage (NCBI taxonomy): Eukaryota > Fungi > Ascomycota > Sordariomycetes > Sordariales > Lasiosphaeriaceae > Lasiosphaeris > Lasiosphaeris hirsuta. Next base: position 599,015 of record JAUKUA010000009.1, read on the forward strand.
CTAAACGTAAGAGATATCGTCATAAGTTATAAAGTAAGGAATCTTATTGACTAGGAGAAGAAGCGTAAGAAGAAGGGTATTAAGGCCGTTAAGTACGTTAAGTCTGATATTATCCCTACTATAGAAATAGTAGTTAAGCTTCCACAGTACTAAACTATCAAATAATTAGTGTTTTCGAGGACGAATAGCTTTTTCAATAAGGTAAGAATGTATTCTAGCTATAATAACATTGGATCTTTTCTTTCTTTTACTTTCCTTTGTTAACCTTATTTAGTTATACGAACGTCTTCTTACTATGAGCTAAAAAGACTAGAAGATTAGATGGAAGCCTTATTATAGTGTTGTTTTCCTCTGTTAATTTTTCCTTATCATAAGACCCTAGCCTACTAGGCTAGGCTACTAACTAAAAAACCCCTCCTATAAATTTTTTTACGTTTTTCTTTCCTAATACTATTATTACCCTTGTCGCTGTCATCAAGTTATATCTTTACACTTTCTTTGTATCCTACTATCACGTTTATAATCGATGATCCGAAGCTTCTCTTTATAATAAATAAAGAAATTAAGAATATCTTTACTAAAGAATCAAAGTTAGTTACTAAGAACTAAGGTTTAATTAATAACCTATATATACATTAGTTAAAGGATTTGTTAAATAAGGCTAAGGTAACATACGATAAGTAAGATATTAATAATAATTACTTACCTTCAAAGGTATCTATCTTTATAACTATCTACTATCACCCTATGGCCACTTTAAATAAGAAGCTATCTTTAGTCCTTATCTACCTTAATCACCTTAACTTTATATAAGTTTATATCTAAGCCGACTAAGTAAACACTCTTATTACCGGTACGAACTAGTACTAACGTATATAGTTTTAGTACCTTAAATACTAACTCGCCGACAAGACTATAGAACTTAAGAAGGCTAAAGTAGTCTATACGTCTTCTATAGTTAACATACTTACTAACATATATAATCT